>CM053623.1:18122265-18157751 GCA_028646595.1 Phalanger gymnotis
TCCGAACCCAGAGATGATCCGGGCGCTCTCGCTCACCCCGGGAGCGCGGAAGCGACCGCTCCCCCCGGGGGAGCCCGGGCCGGCTGTGACCCTGCACTGAACACTGCCCCCCCCAAACCTTTGGGGCTCAGTTTGCCTCGTTCGTGGAAAGGATCACCGGGGGTCGCTCGTGGACGCCCGACTCGGGCTGGCTCTGGTCCCGTGCCTGGGGAGGACCCCTCCCAGCGCTGGGGGCGGCCTTAACTGCCGGCATTTATGCGGCTCTTAAGGTTTGCCTACACTTGGTGCACGGTATCTAGCACGTCGTCTAGCCTACTCCATACCTATTTTACAGAGGGGAGAAACTGAGGCCCGCAGAGGTGACTGCTCCTAGAAGGGTGGAGTTTGAACCAAGGCCACGTGTTCAAACCTTCCCCCACCCCTATTTTAGGGGTGAGGAAATTAAGTCCGAGTTAAGTTTAGGAGCTAGAAGGCTTGGGAAGTGACCCTCGGACCAGGTGACCCCATTGGCATTTTTGTATACGAGGAACCCTGACTGGCCCCGGGTGGAAGCCGGGAAGGGAGGCTCGGGAGCCAAGGGTGCCCACGTCGGGCTGAGGCCTCGCCTCGGATGGCCCCCGCACCAGGGTCGGGCCAGTCACATTCGCACTCAGTTCTTCCCGGCCATGTGCAGCGCTCCACCACCCGTTCGGCTCCTGTTTTTGTAATCTTTTTGGTGCTTATTCTCCCTAGTCCTATTTGCATGTTCTATCCATCGGCAAGAATAGGCTCTGAAACAGCCCTCCCCGGTGCTTGTATAAGGGAAAGTGGAGGAAGGAAGCGAGAGAGGACCCCGTCACCACCTGCAGTCTTGGCTTGAGCTCCTCCAGAAGCGCTCTCTGGTTTGAGTTGGTACTCGGTAGTCACTTGGCTGCGGCAGCTTTGGGCATTTACTTAACCTTTAAGAGCCAGTTTGTGCATCTGCCAAAGGGCGTGATAATTCTGGTACTACCTTCCACACCAGCCGGTGAAGAAGAAAGCTCTTTATAAATCTCCAACAACTGCAGTATGTAAATGAGAATTGTTACTGTTTCCTTTTTATCTAAACCCAAATAATGTCGTTAACAGTTTGTATTCTATGTTCTTACTATTCATGCCTGATAATAAACATGGAGCTTGCTAGCAAATTGCAAGTCCAAGGAACCTGAGGTCTCTATGGATTCTCCGATTTATCTCTCCATGGTTTCTGGAATGCTACATTCTCCTAGTCCTCTGTGCCCCCACCGGGACTCTTTTCTTTTCCCTCTTGAAGGTGATTCCCAAGGATCGATGAGGGACTCTCTTGTCTCCATCTGCACTCAACTATCACCACCACAGGGATGTTTCCCAAATCAATTTCTCCAGCCCTAGAAAGTCCCCCACATTTCCAGCTGCAGAATTCTGTCTCTCTGTCCCTGGCCATCCCACAAGCACCTCCGCATCAACATATCCAAAAAACGAACTTATTGTTTCCCCGCAAACCTGTTCATCTGTCTAATGTTAAAAATTTGTCAGTGCCATGGTCACGCTCCAGAGCTGGTTGTCATCTTTAACTATTCCCTGGCCCTCACTCCTCAAAGACAGTGGCAGGTTCCTGCCCATTCTCCCTTTTCTTCATTTATCCATCCCTTCCACTCTCCACTGCCCCCACCCCTGTCCAAAGCCTAATTACCACTTCAGGCTGGTGCTTTACCTCCTCAAGAGGTCTTTCCCTACTATCTCCCCTCCAGATCACGCTTCACGCTCCTAACTGGTCTTTAAACTTAGGTCTGGTCATATTACTCTCATCTTAGAAGGCATCAGTCACTATTGCCTATTAAAATACTCAAGTTCAGACTCAGCCTTCCTACTTCTCCAGCCTTCAGCCTCCTGCATACTCTTCCCCCACCATACCTAAAATGCCTTCCTCTGGAACCTAACCCCCTCCACAATGAAACCTATTCATCCTCTAAAACTGAATTCCACAACAGAACCTCCAGGAAGCCTTGTGGATTACCCAGCCAGTAATGGTCTGCCCGCAGGTCTTCCATAGATCTCTGCTTGTATCTGTCATACTTACCAGGTGCTGTGTCATATGGTAGTTTTGTGTGCATATGTCTGAGCCCTTATTAAACTATAAACTCTATGAAGGCAGAAATTATTTCTTATCTAAATTTTTTATATTTCCCTCCACCCCCTGCTTAGCACCATCAAGTGCTGTAGATGGTAGGGGCTTAATGAATGTTTGTTCAATTGATTGTCTTCCCTTCTGCTCAAACTCTTCTTCCTTGAACTTCCCAGGATTCAGTTATTTCTAAGAATAGTAGGTTATAATGGGCCACTTTCTGTACCTTGAGTACAGTACAAGTATTACCTCTCCCTTTTCCCAATGTTCTTAGTTATTTCTTTAAAAATATGAAGTCAGTGAAACAATGTTATAAATGATCTTTTCCTGAGGAGCCAAAATTCAGGCTAGAAACCCTTAAATTTAGTGTTGAGATCCATAATTCCATCATCATTATTATGATGCTTACTTTGCCCTCCTGCTGTTGCAGACAGCCACAAGTGTTTCTCACTTGGCAGTTGGAGCAAGGGGAAGCTTTTCCCTATGGGAAGTGGGGAGAGGGTTTAGTTTATGGTATCTCTAGTTTCTTACCTTGTCTCTGACTGGCTCCCCAGGTGTTATCAAAAGGTATCCCTTGGTGGTGTATTCTGGGCCATCTTTTCTCTATAGTCTCTTGATCAGTCCCTATGAGCTGTCACCTTCATACATGTAATTCCCAAATCTCTACTTCCCACCTTCATTTCTTTCCTTAATTCCAGTCCCACTTTGCCCATTGCCAGCTGCTCAGCATCTCCACCAGGCTATCCCATCAACACTTAACATCTCCTAATAGAACTTTCCCTTCATTCCCCATATCTCTTCCATACTTTGATGTTTCTTTTGAGGGTACCACAATCCAGTCACTCAGGTTTGCAACCTCAAAGGCACCCATGACTCCTTCCTCTCATTTATCCCCTAAATTCAATAATTTACCAAATCTTGTCACTTTAACCACATCCATTCTCTCCTTTCCCTAATTCAGGCCCTCATCACCTCTTACGTGCAAAAGCCTCCTCACTAGTGTCCCTACTTCTAGTTTCTCCCTTTTCTCAGCCATCCTTCTCCACAGAGCTGCCAAAATAATATTCCAAAGACAGGTTTCAACATGACACTTCCCCTATCAAAATATTCAAAGGTTCTCTATTATTGTTGAGTTGTTTCAGTCATGTCCAACTCTTTGTGACTTCACTTGGGATTTTCTTGGCAGAGATACTGGAGTGGTTTGCCATTTCCTTCTCCAGCTCTTTTTACAGATGTGGAACTGAGGCAAACAGAGTTAAGTGATTTGTCCAACATCACAGCTAGTAAGTGTCTCTAGGATAAATATCTATCCTGGCATTTAAAACCCATGAACATCAGCCTGGCATTTAAAGCCTTCACAGCCTGGCTCCCACCTACCTGTGAGACTTTATAATGTTTGCCTTCATCCAACTTTATTCCAACTTACCTGGCATCTTAGCTCTCTCAAGCTCAACATTCTTCTTCCTATTCCCCTGCCTTTGCTTGGTCATCTTCCTTTCCTAGAATGCATTGTTGCCATACAGTTTCGTCTTTGAGTCTCTAACTTCTCAGCCCAAGTACTATATCCAAAGTAAAGTCTTTCCTCATCCCCCTCCCCACCCCCCAGCAATTAGTTTATATTACCTAGTTGTCTACATGTATCTCCCAGTAGAATGCCAACTTCGTAAGTACAGAGGTTGCTTTGTTTCTGATTTTGCATCCCCATTGCACCCCCAATCTCACCGTACCTAAGGATAGGCACTGAATGAATGTTTATTGAAGTGAAACCTGAGTTAGAGCTGCCCCTCCTTTCAGACCCTCCACTGACTCTCCAGTTAAAAATCCAAAGCAGCAGCAGCAGCATAGCTGACATTTACATAGTGAGGTGTCGTGGAAATGCTTGGACTTGGAGTTAGGAAACCTGGATATGAATCATGGCACAGTCTTGGTTGTCACTCACCCCTAAGTCAATAAGGTTCTTTCAGCCTCAGTTTGCTCCTTTGTAAAATAGAAATAACAATATCTGTACTATTTACTTGACAGGTCAATTGTGAAGAAAACATTTTTAAAAACTTTAAATATTGTGTGTTATTATCATCATTATAACACTTTAAGGCTACAAGGTAATTTGCATACATTATCACATTTGATCATAGTATCTCAAAGCTGTAAGGGGCCTCTAGAGATCATTCTTTCTAACCCTTTCATTTTTTCAGCAGAACTCAGGGCCAGAGAGATGAAGTGAATTGTTGCCCAACTTATTAGACTTGGGAATGTATTGGGAATAAAAATATATTTCCTTTGAAAGTTAAAAAATAACCTATAATTTATAATATGAAATCAAGACATTAGTTCTTGAGATATTTAATACTATGTTATTCTACATTATTCTAAGATAATCATTCTATGTTAAATTTGTAGAAACTAACATGCCACAAACATCTAATATTTGCTTCTTTAATACATAATCTTTTGCCATGGTCCTTCTGTCTATGATAAACACATTTTTGAGGATACAAGGAAATGTTCTGTATGGTAGCATCTTAGAATGAGAGCTTCTTGTCAAGAAATTTAAAATACCTCACTTTAGATGGGTTTTTAGAGATGGGAGGAAGTTTAAAGCTTTTCAGTAAGGTTTTGAGGCTTGGGATATAAATGTAGGTATTTCTATTTACTTACATTTTTTGGAATAGATATTATTTCTGCGTGCTATTTTATAAAATAAATTTTTGTATAATGAATCTTTTCCCCATTGACGTTAAATTAGAAATTTATTCTCTTAACAAAAATGCCCCCACTAAGTTGATTTGAAAGCTTTGGGAGAAAGGGGGAATAGATCCCCTTACTCTGGGGTATGATCTAAATTTGGCCATCCCAAAACAAACACTGCCACCACCAAAGTGTCTCATGGTGTTGGGATTGTTGAGTTCTGCCTTGTAGGTATCAAGATATTAGGAGATACCCTATTTTAGCAATCAAGCTGTGCCCTGAGCTTGGCATCACAACAATCCTTTGTGCTTACCCTCAGGCAAAATCATTGTTTTGACCAGCACCTGGTATTCCCTGAGCTCAGACAAGTTCTGGTCATGAAGCCCTGCTATGAATCAAACTTGTCCCATTGTTGCTGTTACTCCTCACTGTCAGGGCTACAGTTCACTGCACAGCCACTGGTATAAGTATTGAGATCTCCCCACACTGCCTTGGGTTCCCCAACTAGGGGTGGGGCCCCAGCACATATGTCCTCGCTTGCAAGCTATTTTCCTCACTTTGAAATTAAACTTCTATTTAATTTCTATTCTGATTCCTGACTCCTGACTCTCCTGTCTCCTGTCTCTGGCCTGCTCTGTTTGGATCCAGCTACCCATGGGTTAGAGACTGGCTCTGTCTGGCTAACATTAATTGGTGTCACAAGTGGGATTGCATATGGACCAGGTCATTGGACTCTCCAGTGACCAGTGGGAACAGACTAGGTACCACCAGACATTTATTTTTCCAGAGTCTCTGGTGACTTGATTCATCAGGGGTCTCTCTGGTAAGAATATCTTCTCTGCATACTTTGTTCCCCTAACCAACTGTTCCTGCCTGCTCTGTTGGGCTCCAGCCTCCACAGACCAGAAGGCTCTTACCCCCTCCCCACACACATACACACTTCCCAAAGGCTGAGAGAGTTTGGTTAGCTGTGTTAAACCAGTAAACACATGCTCACCTATTATAGACTGTAACTGCTGCTTTGTTGTTTGCCTGTCTTGTTGTTTTGTCTGTGTTTCTGACTTTGTAAAATGTAATGTGTCTCTGTTACATTTATGTTATTTGTAGATTCTGTTACCTTGAAAGATTTAAAATGCAGCCAGCTAGAAAAACTTCCAAGGGCTGTAGCCAGAGAGTTTAGAACACTGGGAAAGGTTAATGAACTTTCATACTTGAAGCAATTGTTCCAGTAAACAGGACTAACTCCCACTTTAGGCTTTCTGCAGGAGATTAGGTTATATGAAAAGAGAAAAAACCTGCAAGAATTTTTTTTTTCTGTCATTTCAGCTTTGGATATGTTGGAATTACAGAAATAAAGTCAGATAATCCAAGTTTGTAAAACTGCTAAGAACAGATTTTAGAGGTTTGAATATTAATCATTTTAAAATTGTAGGGGAGAACTGGAATTTGGGGGTAATTCCAGGAACCCCTTCTTAAATATCTTAGTAAGTTTTGAGGGTACCACTGTAGAATTTGTTTTAAGGAAAAACAAGAATTAAATTATAAAAATTTTGAAAGTAAATGCCAAGGTTACTAGCTTCATTGTTCTAGGGCAGTGAAGGAAGACAGTTTGGAAGTAATCCCAGAGCGAAGAAAGAAAAAAAAAATAGATAAATGGTTTGTACTTTATAGCAACCTCTTGTTAACCCCTCCTTGAATGATTGTTTAAACCAGAGATCCTCTGTGACTTGCCCAGATCAGGGACCCTCTCCCCTACTCAGATCAGATTCCCAAATACAGATGTTAAAAGAAATGCAGAGAAAGTTGAGTTACATTCCAGGTGCAGAAAACTGTGCAATCTTAGTCAAGTTATCTCTGTTTGCCCTGGTTTCCTGATCCGTAAAGAGAAAAATAATAATGGTACCGACCTCCCTGGGCTCGACTAGATCAAAATGACATAATGAGGGTAAAGTGCTTAACACAGTGACTGGCATATGCTACGCACTACATTATTATTATTATTTCTTTAATTGAATGTAATTGTTCCATACCTGATAACTCTAAGGTGGTTTTAAAATGCTAAAGGTAATAAGATCAATGATCTTTATATGTGATGATTTGGAAATGCGGTTGATGTCATCTGAAGTTCTGTTTCATGTTTTAAATACGTGATGTTGTTTGTGTTGTTATTGTATTTCTAAATTCTCTTAGACTGTGAAATTTGAGAGACCATTGAAACGGAAATGCTGTTAGACAAAACAACTTTTTAATCTGGACATTGTTACACATGAATTGGGCTTTTAAAAGGATGTGATAAAGATAGATATTTGAAAATTGTTAAATATTTAATGAGGTATATTTTGTTATAAAGCAGATAATGATAATAATAGTAAGTTTACTATGATACAAATTTTCATTTCAAAATTCTCGGCTATTATGAAAGTATATAGGATGGTTTAAAGATGTAGCTTCAACAGATTAATGATGAGTCAACTATCAGGTGTTTGCTGTACGTCTGAAGTCCCAAAATATGGGTAGTTTTAATTTATAAGTAAAGGATAAATTAAATGTTAACTATTAGAGAAACATCAGGAAAGATATTCAAGCCCTAAGTGGTGGTTAGTGAAATTTTGCTATTTAAGGTAAAAAAAAAATTCCTGGGGTTGTAATTTACTTATACTTTGAGCTTTGATTACAGGGGTAGTTGTCTGAATTGTCTTGAAGCCAATAGAAGAAAATGGCATGTGTCATTTTGGTGGATTTCTGTGCCTGGGAAAAGTTTTGGGGATGACCAGAGTGTGGCCTAGATAGGATTTTCCTGACTCTATTTCTCCATTGTGCTATTTCCTTTCTGAAAAGAGAAATTCCCACTTGGTTAGTCCTGAGCCTTGCTTTTGATACTACTTTGATTGGCTATCAGATAATGACTCATGCCTGGAATCAATCAGAGCTAAGGGAGTTTTTCCTTCTGTTATGATATATGACTTGTCTTCAATATGTCCTTTTACCTTCTATAGTCAATTCCTATAATCAAGAAATTTTGTAAGTATAACACTAAATCTATTAAATAATAGATTGATACTGGAATAGATATCTCTGAGTTACTCTAATAGGGTACAAGTATGAATATCTTAGAATTTTAACCTGTATTTATGGTTAAACTGTAATATAGGGATGATCTCCTCCTAAGAGGGAGATGATTAGACAAAGTAATAAGATAAAGACATAATGGATAAAGTTTTCTAAATAAATGGAATAGTAAAATTTGAGAAAGCAACAGGATTAGACTGTTATCTCTAAGAACTATACACATACGCATATGATTGACTTCCAAATCTATTTATCATGGAAATTTGAGCTTTGAGTATATTTTTGTAATAAGTTATCAAAATCAGATTAGGGATTTATTGATTAAGACTTCTGTAAGATTCACATAAATTGTATGAATAATGGTAAAGAAAGTGAAAATATTTTTCCATTTTAAGGTATCTATCTGATAAGCTTAAAGAGCAGAAGAGTTCATTTTGCAGTTGGACCCTCATAAATTTTTAAAAGATTGTTATATAACATACAGAATTTAGGTAAGGATAGAAAAAACAAATGGTATATGAACTGAAATTCCCTGAAGTTTCAAAATTAGAGGACCAAATTTAAATTGTATTACTAGCAGAATTATCTAGGAACCTCTAGATTTGGAACCAGAGAAGCAGAGGCCCTTTTAGAGCTGTCCTGAGAATAAGCCTATTTCCAAGAAAAGATATCTAGGGACCAGATAACTACATGAGACATCTGGGACTCAAAATTTGCTGATCAAGTGGATATTGAGAATGGGTTACTAGGATACAAGTAGACTTAATGTTAATTAATATTGGTGATAACCATTATATTGCTTTGGTCTTTTGTTTTAAGATATTTATGTTTAAGTTTTCTTGGTTACCTTAATGACATGTAAATTTCCCTTCTCAGGCAGAACTAGTCCATTGTGAGACTTCTAAGTAGTTTGATCTGTACCTGACTTAATGTAATTATGCAATTATGGGAATTGTGAGAAAAACTTTATTGCATTGTTTGAACCTAGTTTTGTGTGGCCGGGAAACTGGATCATCTCAATATGTTGTTTAGAGACTCTTAACTAAGGACCTATGTTATGCTGACCAGAAACTCAGCTTCAAAGATTGATGCAAGTTTTCCCTAAGGGTCCCTACCAGGTCCTTCTGACTACTCCCAGATTATGGGTGTGGACTCCATAATCATCTGAAGAAAGCTCCTGCTCTTGAGTAAATGGCAGAACTCTCTGGGGACCTCAAGTTTGACTAGTACAGACCCAGAAGCAGCCAACGTCCAGATGAGACAGCTGTTCCAAGATTCCAGATAAGGGCTAAATATACTGTCCTAGATTTTTTTTTTCCTCTTCCCTTTTGTTATATGTCCAATCACAATGCCCTGATTCAAGTGTATGTTGACATTTTGTCCCCGTACATTCTTGCCACCCACATCCTGGCCTTTTCTGCTTGCAAGCAAACAATGGCTACCAATGATACCTGGGACATACTTCCTCAATAGGTCCCCTCAAGGAACTGACCTCCTGGGATAAAAATGCTCACCCTGACCCAACTGGCCCCTTGTGGCATCTTGGCTTACACCTGCCTCTCTTTGATTGGCCAGAAGGGTAGGGGTTCTTTCAGACCCCCTAACCTTGGGCCAAAAGGGAAAAATGTCAAGATATTAGGAGACACCCTGTTTTCCAGAGCTAAGGCCCAGCAAACAAGCTGTGCCCTGAGCTTGGTATAATAACAATCCTTTGTGCCTGCCCTCTGGCAAAATCATTGTTTCGACCAGCACCAGTTGTTCTCTGAGTTCAGACCAGTTGTGGTCATGAAGCCCTCCTATGAATCAAACTTGTCCCGTTGTTGCTACTCCTTGCTGTCAGGGCTACAGCTCACTGCACAACCATTGACATAAGCATTGAGATCTCCCCACACTGCCTTGGGCCCCCCCACTCCCACCCCAACTAGGGCACATGTGACCTTGCTTGCAAGCTGTTTCCCTCACTCTGAAATTAAACTTCTACTTGATTCCTGACTCTCCTCTCTCTGGCCTGCTCTGTTTGGCTCCGGCCACCCACAGGTTAGAGGCTGGTTCTGTCTCATTGACATAGGATTCTAGGACTCTGCTCCTCCCCATGATGGAACTGGAATCAGCATGAATATATGCTTGTCCACTCTTCCAATTGAGTCCACAGGCCCTTGTTTTAAAAATTCATTTGTGTGATCCTTTATTCCTCAAAACATCTACCAAATACATCAAGGGATACTTCCATGCTTTCAGTTTCCATCCACATTAGCAGACTCATCCTATCTGTTTGAAGAGTTAATTGTTATTTGTTTTCTTTACTTCACAAAATTCAAGCATCATTGGCATTTTGGAGGGTGGAACTTGTTAACACAAATAGTGGAAATAGGACCCTCTATGTAGTTAGTATAAGGCACTCCCAAGGGAGGCAACTCTGAGAGGTTAATGCTAAATACCTTCCCTCAGTGGCTACCTCCAAGTCAGCCTATCTCTTGTTTGTAAATAGTTTGCATATTATCTCCTCCAAAAGTGACCTCCTTGAGAGCAGGGATTGTCTTTTGCCTTTCTTTGTATCTCAAGCACTTAGCACAAAGCCTGGCATATGTGAGTAAGTACTTAATAAATGTTTATTGACTTGACTACATGACTTGCCAGAGTCAAAAGACCAATGTGCATCAGAGGCAGAACCCTGGTTCTATTGGTTCAAGGTCAGCTCTTTAGCCATTGCCTCCTTTGGAATATGACAAAGAAGTATTGTTGTATGAGTGGGACTTCCCCACCCTTGCTGTCCATGTTCAGACCTGATTATCCTTACTCCTTTCCAGTCCATGGCCTGGAGCAAAAACATAAACTCTACTACCATGCCATAGTTCTAAAGTGTCTATTTTTGGGGAGATAGTTTCCCTCTCCTCCCTATTGTGAATCCTATTGTGAAGAAGTGATTTCTACACCAGTGTGGATGTACATTTGATATCCCTTTGAGCTCTGAAAACCAGCCTGTCCCAGCTAACAAGAGAATTGGGCTATCCCTATGTATACTGTTAGGCCTGGTTTAGCTTAGAGTATTTAAATGAAAGGAATTTACATTTTGATTTGCTAGTTATCTTTCAATTAGGCCACATTTATTGAAATGAAGGAGAATAACTCAGGGGTGTTGGCTTTTTTTTTTTTTTTTGAGAGGGAGGAAGGCAGGGCAGTTGGGGTAAGTGAGTTGCCCAAGGTCACACAGCTAGTAAGTGTGTCAAGTGTCTGAGGCTGGATGTGAACTCAGGTCCTCCTGACTCCAGGGCCCGTGCTCTAGTCACTGTGCCACCTAGCTGCCCCAGGTGTGTTGGTTTTTGTTCAGTCTTTTGTTGTTAAATGTGACACTGTCTATAGCTCATTCAAGATCAGACTGTTTGAAAATGCCATGGGAATTAATGAATCGGTGTTCAGTTGGGTTGGTTTTTTTAATGCATTAACTAAAGTGGATGGGAAAATTTTTAAAGATAAAATGGACTTGTTCAAAAATAATTCCCAATATTAAAACTTTTCTCTTTTAATTTCCCATGCTCCAATAGTGTAGTATCCTCCTGTAGTCTGTCTCTTGTTGGAAGCCTTCAAGGAAAAGACAGGAAAATCTGCTTCTTCATCAGATTCAATAACATAAGATTCAGGGCCTGTTAATACTATTCCAAGCGATCGTTGTTTCAATAACTATCATATCTGTAAGAGAATTCCTTAGATTATTTTATTACATGAATTATGTGAATGACACAGGAAGGCACAGTAAAGACCAGAGCGGTTTTGAAAGATGATGTGATTTTGGGCATCAAGAAATATGGAAGCTTTTGAAATGGAAACTTTTTTTAATGTCAATGTCTCTTGTTTGCAAAGAAAATTCAAAAGGGATTGAGATTCATAGTTGGTGCTTTTACTTGCAGGTTAATATAATTTTTTACTATCTGAAATTGTTGGCACCTGAAATGCCTAACTTTAAAATTAGGTATTATTCTGAAGAAATGAATCCCATTTAATAACTGTACAGAACAAACTCATTATCATAGGAATTAGAAAGTAATTTTGTTTATTAAATTAATCACAATATGAAGAATGGAGGCCACATTAGCTGTATATGAAATACAAAGCCATACTAAATACCAATAGCCAATAAATGCAAAACATAAAGATGGAGGGATATCTTGCTTGCCACCGACATTGTTATGTCAATGAAATTAAATGGTCAAAAGTTCTGCACACATACTTAAGTTTTGACCATTTAATTACGTTGTCATAAGTATCTTTTATATTAGTATATAACTTTATTATAATCATTTTTTAAAAATCAAGAACATTGTTAAGACTGGCTTTTATTCTGTGGCCTCAGCTTTGGCAGGATAAGAAGGGAAACGCTATATAGCGAAGGTTAGTTACTGAAAAGCAGTTCAGATTTGGGGGCTCCAGTTAGGTTTCACAAGCTATCACCGTGTGATATCATTGGGGTTCTTTAAAAGTGAAGGATGAAAAACAGCTTTGTCACAGGGCCTGGACTGAGAATTTCATTGGTAGAAAGACTTCTAGGTAAAGAAACTCTCTCTACTCAGGACATCCTTTGTCTCCGAGGGCATTGAGAGACTGAAACTTGCAGAGTGTCACAGGCAGGGTCTTCTTGGCCTCTAGCCTAGCTCTCTCCATCTGCCATGCTGATTCTCAGGTTTCACTTAATATCATCCAAATCTACTTGTGAACTTGATTCTCAAAGGAACAAATGTACTGAGAAAGATTTTCCCCCATAATGTTGTTTGTTATCAGAAATAAATCTTTCTTTATTGTACAAATGAAAATGTGATTTGCTGATAACCTTTCCCAAATGTCAGATTACAGTTTGTGAGTAAAATGGAATATTAGCATAAGAAATGACAAATGTGGAGCAGGCAGACTTCAGAAAAATCTCGACTTATGTGAAATGATGCTGAGTGAGGGGAGCAGAACCCGGGGGACATTGTACACAGTTACAGACACATTGTTCAATGACTAACTTTGATAGATTTGGCTCTTCTCAGCAATGTAAGGTTCTAAGACAACTCCAAAAGGCTCATGATGGAAAATGCTGTCCACATCCAGAGAAAGAATTGTGGAGTCTGAATGTAGATCGAAGCACACTATTTGCTCTCTCTCTTTTTTTTTGTTTGTTTTGTTTTGTTTCTTCTTTCTCCTGGTTCATTCCATTGGTTATAATTCTTCTTTGCAACATGACTAATGTGAAAATATGTTTAATGCGAATGTATACAGCCTATAGCAGATCACACACCATCTTTAGGGGGGAGGAGAGGGAGAGGGAGAAAATTTAAAACTCAAAAGCTTGTGGAACTGAATGTTTTAAACTAAAAATAACATTTTTAAAAAAGTAAAAAAAATTAAGAAATGATGAACAAGCAGATTTTAGAAAATCCTAAAAAGACTTTTACAAATTGATGCAAAGTGAAATGAGCAGAACCAGGAAAACTTATCATGCAGTGTCAGCAACATTGTGTGATGATCAACTATGAATGATTCAGCTCTTCTCAGCAACACAATGGTGCAAGACAAGTACAAAGGACTCATGAAGGAAAATGCTCTCCATATCCAGATAAAGAACTGTTGGACTCTGAATGCAGATTAAGATATGTTTTTTCACTTAAAAAAAAAAGAAATGACAAATATGGAGAATTCACATAGGAAGATTTATGTGAACTGATGCAGAGTGAAATAAGGAGATTCAGGAAAAATATACGCACAATGGCTATAGTATGTAAATGAAAGGAGAAATAAATTGAAGCCAAATACTATGTAATTAAAGTAATTATTGGCCCCAGAAAAGAGGTAAGAAAATGTCCAACCCTACTGTCACTGGAGAGGTACACTATGGGTATGGAATGTTGCCATATTACAAGGTAGGATTGGAGGGAGGTAGTTAATTGGGAAATAATTGTGATGTTAAAAAACATCCATCAGATTTTTTAAAAAAGAAAATTAGGCTGTAGAATTATCTTCATACACAATGCAAATCTCCATATAAAACTTATCCAATCAGTATCCAAAGGAATGAATGAAAATCATTTTACTGGTATTGATCCTTTCACATCAATTCTTTCAATTTGCCTTTCAGAGCAAAGTTCTTGAGGCCTCTTATTAACTCAGAACAATTTAAACATACTGTGATTTAAGGATCAACCAATTTAGACCATTCCCACATGTAGTTTTTGACTATAGGCAGTGTTCCATTTGGGTAACATAAAAACAAAATCTGAATTTATATGCAGCGGAAACAATTTGAAATGAATATGGGATAATGTAATCACATCCCCAAGAATGTGCCATGCAAAGAGCCAACATGAATGTAAGTACAAGGTGTGATTTTTTGAAAGTAACACAATTTAGTCCATTAGGCACACGAGGAAATCAGCCTTGTTACTTCCCAATCTCACCATCTATATCATGTATACAACTGGTTATATAGGACATGTTCATGAATTATGAAATTTAAACCACAGAACAAATCTTTTAACCCTATGTTCATTGCAGAAGAAAGAAGGATCTCTCTGTCCATGACTACCTAGGCCATGATAAGAGTATTCCAAAGTAGCCTCTGCCTCCTCCTTATTGTCTCCCAGACAAAATCTTTAGGGTACATCCCTCACAGGATTAATGAATAACATTAGCCATAGTCACCCACCTCTAGGAGCCCGAGGTTGAAAATAAGGGATTCCAGCATTCCACCATGGCATTCTCCTGAGACCTGTTAAAGACCTTAGCTTGAAAAGGCCAAGGTCCCCCACAGCAGCCTGGGCCATCTCCAGTTGTCCTGATCTGTATCTGGCCACTAGACCCGGATGGCTCCAGTGGAGAAAGTTAGGCTGGTGGTTTCGCACAGCTCCCCTTCACTTAAATCTAATTCATTTGCACGTCAAGGCATCACCTCCCTGCTGTCATGGTCCTCCTCGAGAACAAAGGACAAACAGCGTGGCATCCTCTTACCTCCCAGCTCCCACAAAATGCACGTAGACCTCTCTTGTGAATTCAGATAGTGACTGCTGCTTCTGGTACATCTGAATTCCAACCAAACGATAGGATTTTAATCCTAATGACTAATTTTGTCAACCTTACCACTTTAAATTCAGTTTGAGATTTTTGTATTAGATAAAAGTCAAATGGTCGAAGAGGACATGTCCTAAACATTACAATATTTCTTATCCAAAAACTTCTCTTAGCTGCCCTCGTCCTAAAACCATAACAATATAGAGAAACTCAAAAGGGATAAGAGATATCCCACAATGCCCTCTAGAATATATAAAACATTTCCTTTACTGCATACCACCACTTAGATAACAATCTTTGGTTAAAAAGTGACATTGGGGGTAGGGGATGATACTGTCTTTTCCTTTTACTTGTGGGCTACAGAGATCTGTCTGTAAGTCTTAATCTTTATCTTTCTTGACACTGTTGAACACCCTCTCTTCCAGATACTCTGTAGGCTACTCTTGGTTCTTCTACTTGTTGAGCCACTCCTTATGTCCCTTTGCTAGGTTGTCATCCACATATACACTGTCCCTTCCTTGCAAATGTACCCCTATGCTGAGCTTTCTTTACACAGTCTCTCTTGGTGACCTTAGCTCCCATGGGTCCAATTATCTCTATGTAGATGAGTCCCAAACTTTTATATTTGGTCCTAGTCTTACTGAATTCCAGTCCCACTTCGCCAACTGGCTATTGGACATTTTAAAGTGGATTTCCCGTAGACATGGAAACATCACTATCTTTCTTCCCCAATTCCGTCCTTTTTCTGAACTTCCCTGTTTCTGTTAAGGTTACCACTATCCTAGTCACATAAATTCAAAACCTCAGAGGCATCTTTGATTTTTTACTACATGTCCAATCAGTCGCTAGTCTTGCCATTTTTATCTCCTCCACATCTGTCACATCCATCCTCTTCTCTGCACTCATGGCTACTGCTCTCATTCGGGCCCTCGTCCCTTTTTGCCTAGACATCCACAGCAGGCTCCTAATTAATCTCCTTGCATCATGTCTCTGCCCTCTCCAATCCATCCTTTGCAGAGTTAGCTGCCAAACTGATTTCCCTAAGGTGCAAATCTGACCCTGGCACTTCACTTCTTAATCAATTCCAAAGGCTCTCTGTTACCTCTAGGTTCAAACTACAGACACCTCTTTCTGATATTTAGAGCCTTTCACAACCTGGCTCCAACCCACCTGCTAGCCTTACTATACATTACTCCCCTTCATGCACTTTAGGACCCAGGCAAATGGACCTTCTTACTGTTCCTCAGACACAGCTCTCCATCTTTGCCTCTGTGTATATGTACAAGTGTCCCCCACATCTTCCATGTGTGCCCTACTCACCTTTGCCTTAGAATCTCAAGTTTTCTTCAAAGCACAATCTGAGTCACCTTTGTGAAGTTTCTCCTGTTCCCTTAGCTGCTATTGCTTTCTACCCTAAAATTACGTTTTCCAAAATGTATATTTATTTATATTTCTATATGTTGCCTCCCCTGATATGGGAGCTTCTTGGTGGCAGGGTTTATTTTATTTTTGTCTCTGTATTTCCAGTGCCTCGTACAGTGCTTGGCCCATAATGGGTAATTAAGAAATGCTTGTTGATTGATTGATTAGGCTGTCAGGGAGATTACTGCTTCTATCATCTTGGGCCTTGGTGAGTCCTTCAGAGGTAGAACTGAAAATCAAAACCAGGAAGTTTCAGCACTCATGGGTCTGCAAGAGGTAGGGATGCCTTCACAAGTGAGTGGCATAGAGACTCTACACATTTCCAAGGGTATCCAGAACTTTATACAACACTGACTGCCTTGGCTGGAAACCAAACCATATTCTAGTACCATAGTTTCTACCACAGAATAACTTCTTTTAAAAAATGATCCAAGAAGACAGGGAGTAGAAAGACATTGGATTGGGAGTTCAGACTCAGATTCTAGCCTTGACAATGCCACTAGATAGCTTTGAAACCCACATCTGAACCTTTCCAAGGTATAGCTCCTTCTGTAAATATACCACGTCACTAGTAATTCAATAGGACCAAGCTGGCAAGGTTTATTGGTAAGTTTCCTCCAACAACTATTTCAGAGCAGACTTAATAGTCTATACCAGGGATGAGGAGTCTGGGGCCTCGAGGCCACATGTGGCCTTCTAGGTCCTTGAGTGCAGCCTTTTGACTGAGTCCAACTTTTACAGAACAAATCCTTTTATTAAGGAGATTTGTTCTGTGAAGTTTGGATTGAGTCAAAGGGCTGCACTTGAGGACCTAGAGAGCCACATGTGGCCTTGAGGCCACAGGCTCCCTACGCCTGGTCTGCCATCTTTTCTAGCCAGACCATTTGATTGAATTCAGAAAGATAAAATGAAGACAGCTTGGATAAGATTCTTTTATGCAATAAACACCCTAAATTAACTGACCTAAAAGCATACCCGTTGTTAGAAATTATAGAGTGTGACAACCCAAGTGGCCAACCATCCAATGATATGTTAATGTGGATTATTTTTGTTATTGACAGCAACAATACCAATAATAAGTGGTGATGCTGAGCTGTGATTATTGCAACAGAGGTTAAGAGATGGGAGGAGAAAGTAGTTGAAGCTATTTTAAGAAGAAATCATCCATATAAGCCCTTTTGATTAGTGCTGCATAATCAATGTAGAACCTTGACCTTTTGGGGTTACCTGCCCATAGGAAAATGGATGCCTTTGTTGGGTTATGTTGAGTCATTTGGCAGGTACTTTTGACTTTTGGAGTATTTTCAATGTTGAAATAAATTTGGGAACACTAGACAGAACTTCTAACCATATTTTCACATGTAATGCATGCTATATGACTAAGATAATGAGGTAACCACCTCTTGGAGTAATTACTTAATTTCCCAGGGACAGGTTAGATATAAAGATGAAGTAAAGACAAGAGTCAAAGATAATCTTCAGGTTTTAATCGTGAGTGACTAGGAAAATGACAGCACCATTGATGGTGGATAACGAGTGGACCTATGATTTCACTAGTACAGGGAACTCCAAGAGGAGCAAATTACCTTTGTTGATGCAGATCACTACTTGCTTTCTAATTTTCTTTATATTAGAGAGAGTGGCTTAGAGCACTTAAAGACTAAGTGACTTATCCAAGTTCATACAACTTGCATATCCCAGAAGTAGAATTCCACTTGAGGTTTCCCTCACTATGAGGCAGTCTATCGATAGAAATCTGAAAAATATCAGAAAGGGAGAGGCAATGAGTCACCTTTAAAAGGAAAATTCTTATTTCCTAGTCAGAAACTAATTACAGAGAATACTGCCCTGTTTCTTCAAGCTCCCTCTCACCCCCAGACTTGAAAGATGATTAGCATGTCTTTTTCTCGGTACATTCTACACTAAGCTATGTCTTTACAAATCTATTGTCCAAGTATGTGGAATTTACTCAGGTCATTTAAGCCTTACTTCTTGAATTTGATGACAATTAAGAGGCTTGTCAGTTTTTTATTCTTTGCTAAAAATCCATGTGTTAGATTTCTCACATCTTCTTGGTCAGACGCTATGATTTCATGTGGAACAACTGTCTTTTGATATTGTTTTGCTACTCCACAAAAATTTTAATGTTAAAATAGTTGGAATATGCACACAAACCCTTCTTCCTCAATTATGTCTTTTCTAAACATTAAAAGCATGTTTAGGAATTAGCAGCTTAATGGATTGTTTTCCTGTTGATCTGAGAATCCTGCAATAATAACCTCAATTTAAAAGGTTCCAAACAATTGGTCAGCAGTACTGTTTTTTAAAAGAGCAACTTTGCTAATAGTCTCAATTTACTTATTAACCTATTCCCTTGGCATTTTTCCTTTTTTTATATCTTTCCTTTTAAGTAGAGGATGCAAATTGAAAAGCTAGGTAGTGTTTTCTTTGGTTTTGCTTTCCCTGTTCAAATTGAAGACATGATTTTCATCAGAACTTCTCTTACTCCTCCTCCTCTTGCTTCTCCTCCTCCTTCTCCTTCTTCTCTTCTTCTTCCTCCTTCTTCTCCTCCTCCTCTTTCTCCTCCTCCTTCTTGCCATATATTTAAAGGGGTGAGTCAAGTCTAATAGGGACCCTTCCAGATTTTCAAAAAAAAAAAAAAGAATGGGGATTCCAGAAACCATAGACTGGAGAATTTAACACTGATCTCTGACAAAATTCCAGAATAAGTTATTAAACAAGTTATTTGTGAGCATTCAGAAAGGGATGTGATGATTGCTAGAGGCCATCATCGACTCATTAAGAATGGTGCCAGATTAACCTCATTTCCTTTTTAACAGGTTCATTAAATCAGCAGAACGCTAGACACAGTATATCTGGATTTCAGAAAGGCGCTTGATAACATCTCCAACAAAATCACTTTGGGCAGGATGGAGGGATTTGAGCTGTTTGATGGAGCAGTTAGGTGGATTTGGAATGAACTGAACCATCACACCCAGTGTGTGATTAGTGGGTTGATGTCAATCCCTAGGAAAGTCTCTAAAGTTGTTCTGACCTTTGTCTTTTTGGCAGAATAGGGAAAACCCAATTACTTTATGTATCAACTACTATGTGCCAGGTACTAAGCTAAAGACTGAAGCTACAAAAATAAAAATGAAACAGTCTCTTCCCTTGCAAAGGCAGGAAGGAGCAGTATAACTACACCAGAAAGTAGTTGTGGGCTTCAGCTTTTGTGATGGTTGCAATAAACAATATTTAAGCTGTAAAGGAGCAACTCATGTAGCTGATTATGAGCCTTTGCTCTTAAAACTAGCCTTTGTTTTATATATATATATATATATATATATATATATATATATATATATATATACATATACATATGTACATATAAACATATACACAAATATACATATGTATATGTACATCAGTATACATATATTAGTTATAGATATATACACATATGTATGTACCTGTATATATCATTCGTGTCCTAGCATCATCATCATCATCAGTCACTGAAGCAGTTTCTTAAGAGTGAGATTAGAACTTGGGTAAGACTCTGACGCAACAAGATTGATTCAGGTGCCAACTTGCCCAGATTCAACCGCTCTACTCTTCTCTTTCCCATGAGCATTTCTTTAGGAAGGAACTGGAAGCAACCTTTGCAGACATGACTAAAATGAACAAGTTCAGACCAAATCTAATCTCAAAGTGGTCATAAAGTAATTGCTCGCTACCGTGTCAATACAGACTAATCAGGGATACTAGAGCACTCAGGCTATGAACCTCAACACTGAACTGCCTGTACCCTACAGACATCAAGATGGTGATACGAGAAGAAACACACGGCAAGCGTCCCGTGGCTCACCATCTCTTCCTTCTTCCCTTGATCTTCTCCTGGCAGGCACTGTATAACTTCCCCTTTTTACTCTAATCCTCTCCACCCTAAGGCCTGGCTCCATCTACTTTACCTTCTGCCAATCATTGACCATCTATCAATCAGTGCAAGCACATCTACTATATGCCTTAGGATAGTTGAATGGGCACTGAGATGTTTAGCCTGGAAAAGAAAAAATGAAAGGAGGGGGAGGACATGACAGCTCTCTTCACGTATTTGAAAAACTCATCCTTTGAAAGAAGATTAGACATGTTCTCTTTGGTTCCAAAGGGCAGAACCAGCAGGAAGGGTGAAAATTACAAAGAAGTAGATTTATGCTTGGTGTTGGGAAACACTTCCTACCAACTCAGTTGTCCCAAAGTCAGCTAAGTAGCCTCAGGAGATGGTGAGTTCTCCCTCACTGAAGGTCTTCAAGCAAAGGCTAAATGACCTTTTGATGTATACATTACGGTAAGGATTTCTTTGGGGGCATGGGTGGGACTAGATAGTCACTGGGGCCCCTTTCAGCTCTTAAATTCTGTGATTAACTAAAATCCCTTCTCATTCATTAATGCCATTAGTTTATCATGTTATGGAATTTGGGCTTTTGAATTTAGACATGTGCCTGGTCACAATGTGATGGGAGAGACAGGAGGGTCTATTTCTCTTAGAGTAGAGAGTTCTTTTCAAGCAAGGAGAACTGCTGTTCTAATCCAGGTTTCACCTTCCTTCTAAAACTCAGAGCTAAATACCACTTCTCCAAACTCAAACATTCAGGATTTCCTTAAGCTACAACCAAAAAACCTTGCTACCAACAATGACAGATGACAATATGTCCCAGGTATTCCCTGCCATATAACCAGCTACCATAGTAGTCACGAATACCTGATGTTGAGGATAAGAGAAGCATGAATACCTTTAACTACTACTACTACTACTACTACTACTACTACTACTACTACTACTACTACTACTACTACTACTACTACTTCTTCTTCTTCTTCTGCTGCTGCTGCTGCTGCTACTACTACTACTACCACCAATAACACCTCCTCCTCCTCCTCCTACTACTATTACTACTATTTGAGACAAAGCTATGATACAAAAGTCCAACCAGCCTCTCCAGAGCATTGTAAGTGCTTGCTGTCAGTGTAAAACAATTATATTCTGGGGGCACCACTGAGACTCCTAAAACTCCTGACATCCAAGGTCCATTCTTAGAAGTGTCCAGGCATACAGGGCAAGAGGATACTAATATATGATCATGGGGACTCTTCTATATTTCTCTCTGTCACAAATTAAAGGAATCCCAGGTCCCACAGATCCTCTTTAGGATTATAAATGGATTCTTGACATTTGAGTTCTTTTGCTACCATAGTGTCTAATTACCCTCTCACTCTTGAAACCGACGTTATGTGACACCTTGTCTCTTGATAATAAAGCAGGCTTCTCCTTGACTTTAGTAGATGCAGAGCTACTCTGAGAGTACATGGGAAGCGTGTATGTGTGTGTGGTGGGGGAGAGGGAGCCAGTCTTTCTGATTCCTTTCATAAATCAGGTCTTTCTCTTGAGCGTCATCTATTATAACCCAACACTGACTTGCCCTGTTTGTCTCCTCTCTGTGTGTTCTCCAGCATTCTTAATGGCACAGACCGTCTGAACATGTGAAAGGAAACCTTAGGTTGTCCCGGAATCATCATGGATCTGCTATACCCCACCCAGTCTCTCAAGGTTGTAGTCAAGCCTTGTCTGCAAGGCACCAAAACAACCTTGTACGAAGTGTGAAAAAATTAGTTGGACTGGATATTTGGAACTACAAAGACACAGTAGGAATGATGATTATTTTTTTTTATTGACTTCAACCTTTGAGGGAATAAAAAGGAACAATAGTAGTGAAAAGAGCTATGGATTTAGAGATCAGAGACATCATTTTAAATACTTGCTTAACCCCTCATTAGCTGTGTGGCTGTGATTTCCTGAACCTCTGAAAGCCTCTATTTCCTCATCTGATGTAGGGGCAAGAGCTCAGAGTATGGAGTCAAGGGACCTGAGTCCAATCTTGACTCTCCAGCTTGCTCCTTGTGTGGCCTGGGACCAGTCATTTTTTTTATCTGTAGGCTTCACCTTCTTCATCTGCAAAATTGGGGAGATGGAGGAGATGACCTCTAAGGTTTTTCACAGCTCTAAACCTATGATTGTAAAGTGGGGATAATGGTATAGGCACAACCCAAATCACAGGGTTGTTAGGCAGATTAAATGAGCTAATGGATAGAAAGCACTTTATAAGCATAAAAGGATATATTCATTTGAACTATTTACTTAATATGAGGGGACTGGACCTGTGATTTCATTGATGTAGACAATTTCTAGTGAGGACACTGCCTCTACCAGTACAGATAGGCACCTCTCAGAGGTTAATTGATGCATCCAGGTGTGTCAGAGGCCTTAACTGTACCCAGATCATGCTGAATTGGCTTCCTCTCGTTTAGAAAAATACTTAAAATTAATTTGTTAGCTATCAATAAAAAATAGTGAAATAGATTAATAAATCTATTAATAAATTAATAAATCTATTAATAAATCTACTTTTCCATTGCCTATGTTAGCATCTGTCTCTGCCTGTTGATCTCTAATCTATCTTCAGGCCCCATATCAAATGCCACCTCCTCTTTGAAGCCTTTCCTACCTACCTTCCCCAGCTGGAAGTGATGTCTCCCACATCTGATCTTATAGAACCTTGTTATCTTCTTATACATACACCATATTATAATTTATATGATCCTTTTCTCTAATACTCTATAGCATTGTGGTCATGGACCAATTATTTGCCTCTCTGTGCCTAGACACCTCTCTAAAAGTATAGGTCTGGTATGGTGAAGAGAGCACTGGATTTCGCAATCAGAGAACCTGGGTTTAAATCTCACCTTTGTCCCTTACTCAGGTGGAACAAGGGCAGTGGAGGATGACCTTTAAAGCTCTAAGATCCTGCAGATGCTGTCTTTCTGGTATGTTCACTTTCCCCCTTCTCCTATAGTCTCTTAAATACTTGAGGCTGAAAAACCTATCTATTTCACATTTATTATAGAATGTGAAGATTACAGAATCTTCACAGTGCTGAATCAGGTATGAGGCAGGTAATGAGGGTTCGACACAAATTTTTAATAATAATTATCAAAGTACGCTCTTTGTTGCTGCCATTAAGACAAAACCTAATGTTGAAGGCATTTAAAAAACTTCCTTGAAGGTGACATTAGATTTTATCCCCCAAAGTAAGCTCAGTAGTCATCCTTGCATATAAAAAAAAAATGGAATGTCATATTTAGATGAGCCCTGTGAGCCTGTGATAAGTTCGTGCAGTCGTGTTCAGCGCAAACTGAATTTCTTCAGGAGTAAAAAAAGTTAAGGCTTAATTCTGGTGATTAAAATTTATGTTTAATGTAAATATGTGTGTGTGTGTGTGTGTGTGTGTGTGTGTGATTAACACATCGAGTGCTAGGCTTAGAAATAGGGAGGCAGGTTCGCATCTTACCTCTGACACTCACTACTTAACTAGCCAGGCAACACCGGACGCACCCTCTCTCTAGGCCTTATCTGCTCCATCATGGAAGGATTGAGATCCATATGGATGGATGGAGTTCCCACTCATATAGGAAAATATATCTATATCAGATTAAAAATAACAGAGTCCTCTCACTTGTCTAAGTAGGTATGTCAGAGAGTGCTGTGGCCCTGGGTTATATTGTGATGTTTTTGTAACATTTGAGGTCCTTAACATTTTTGCCTTTTGAACTCATTGAATCAGAGATGTAGAGCAATAAGGACCTCATTGGTCATCCAGTTCAGTGCCTGGCACATAACTAGGTGCTTAATAAGTCTTACTTAACACTTGTCTATTACAGATGAGGAAACTGAGGCCCAGAGAGGCCTGGCCCAAGGTGGTGAGTCAGAAGCAGGATTTGGACCCAGGTCCCCTGATAATAAGTAACATTTATATAACTCCTACTAGGTGTTTGGCGTCAAGCTCACAACAGCCCTGGGAGGGAGGTGCTACTATTATCCCTATTTTATCATTGAAGAAACTGAGTTAGAGGGAGGTGAAGTGACCCGCCCAGTGCCACACAGGTAATAAGTGTCTGAGGCTGGATTTGAACTGAGGACTTCCTGCCTCCAGGCCCCAGTTTCCAAGGCCCCTGCTCTGAGGTTGCCTTCCTGTAGTGGTTTAGAAGCAAAGAATTTCGGTCATGACGAAATTCTTGCCTGTTTACTAATATCTGACTCAGCATTATCCTGGAGAAGAGAATGGGCGATCCTCTAAGCTGGGCAACTGCCCTGCCCTCTGTTGTGTGGGCTCTGGTAAGAATTCTGCAGGGATTCAAAGTTCCCACTCCCATTCACCCGCAGGAGCCTCCACTACTACTTTAGCAGAGCCATCGGTTACAATGTCAGTGCTGGATGCTTCCATTGCTACTTAGTCTGCGGAACGGAGCCAGCTGTTACAATGTCACAACTTTGGGGGTTCCTTGGCTGGAACCTGGATGGATGCTTCGACATTCGGCCGTCTCAGATAGTGCCTCTTGACTGTACCCGATTGGAGGTGCATAGCGGCCCGAGACCAGGACGAAGCCGTCACTATGTGTCATGGAAGTTCCAGCTGAGTCCCCCAACCTCCCTGTTGTCCATCACACGCAGGGGAGGAGAGAGATCTTTCCAATAGGGTTAGGCCTGTGCACTCAACAGTAGCAGCAAATCTGTTTAGCAAGAGTGACCCCAGCTAACAACTGTAGATGCTTTTACTAAGGCTTTGTCTCCAATTAAGTGGTAATAGGAAAAAAACCACAACGAAAGGCACTAATGACTCTCCTTTTCCTCAGATAGAGAGAAGAGGACCACTTGCTGCCACCTGCTGGGAGCGATGAATGGAGGAGCCAAGTCAGAAAGACCTGCCTAGTGCCATCCACTGAGAGCAATGGGGAGCTGGAGAATGTGCTATCTCTCTGGAGCTAGCAGAGAGAGCAGGAGGCAGGCAGAGGGAGAGGATCTGTCACGTAGGGAAATGGCACGTGACTGGGGACTTCTCCTCGAGCTTCAGTTTTCTCTTTGAAAACCAACATCAGGAGCTGCACATTTGCAAGCGGAGAGTAAGCTAGCGGGCGTGAGTCCCACCTCTGCCTCTTCCTGGCAGTGCAGTCTTTGGCAAGTTGCTTCCTCTCAGTTTCCTTCTCAGTAAATGGGCAAAATGGCTCCCGGGCCCCTGTGGGTTCTGATCAGCTCCAATCCTCAAACATGCTTCTTGGAACCTGAGGTCACTGCCCTTTAGACACCATTTCCTATCATGCCTAGAGGCCTTTCCACCCTCCCCTTGGATCATGGTGGAAGTCCTCCAGACTCCACGTGCCCATAAAGTGACATTTCAGCAGCCACAAGCAACCATGTGCTTTAACAGAAGTGATATCAACTTCTAAAGTATGGCTTACTTCCAGTGTGGGCCCTCTGGGTCTCTTTAACTGTTGTTTTGATTTTCTGTGTCTGACAGCTGCCACTCAGGAAGCATTTCACTAGAATATGCCAGCCAGAGAACAAATGTCTTTCTGTCCTGGGGTAGAAGTGTTTCTGCTTTGTGTAGGCAGGGTTCTTATGGGACAGGGGTTCTGAACTGACTTTGGCCTTCTGGTGAAGCCTAGGGACTGTGTCTGTCTCAGAATGATGCTTTTAAAGGCATAAAATATGTAGGACTGCAAAAGAATTAATTATTTTGAAATGTAGCTATCAAAATTAAAAAAAAAAACATTCATGGAGTCCAAGTTGAAGACCTCTGCATTAGGGGATCTATTCCAAAGGCAGCTGAAGACTTTGTTCCAGACCTTGTCCAAGGATCTGGACCCAGGTCATGGGTCATATGCCTATATTGGCACTGGAGAAAGACTCCCACTCTAATAGTTTTACCACATCGTGGTGTAGTGGAAGGAGAGATAGATTTGGAGCCAGATGACCTAGGTTTGACTCAAGCCTACCAGTCCTCCTGGGGGACGTTGGGCTAGATGCCTGACCTCTCTCTTTAAACTCTTACTTTCCTCTTCTTAGCATAGGGGTTGGACCAGATAGTCTCTGAGATCCCTTCCAGCTTGAAATCTCTCTCTCTATGACCTCATGGGCCCCCTCTTCCCTAGAAAGGTTGGTGCAATCAAGACCTCCGTGGTTAGAAGAGAGAGTTTTATGATCATTGGCCATTTGCTTCTGTTCACGAGTATCTCTCTAGGAAATTTTGAAGGCTGCAGAGCCTTGGAAAGGAGCTTGGGGCAACACTGAATGTCGCAGTGGAGAGAGTACCAGGCATGGAATCAGGAAGACCTGAGTTTAAATCTTGCCTCAGATACATACTAACTAGCTCTATGAACTGGGCAAGCCACTTAATTTCTCCGTGGCCTCAGTTTCCTCCCACGTAAAATGGAGATAGTAATAGCACCTACCTCACGGGGTTAGTATAAGGATCAAGTGAGTTAGCATATGCAAAGCATTTGGCAAGAATTTTTGGATTGTGTAGATGCTATCATTATTATGATCATTTCTGCACATTTTCTCCACTGTTTTGTGCTTTCCTCAACTCAATTCAACAAGCATTATTTAGTGCCTGCTCTTTTCCCAGGACCATGCTAGAAGCTGTCCATACAAAGGAATAAACGAGCTTACATTCTGCTGGAGGAGGTACAACATTTACACAGAACGGCAAATGCAAGAGATATAAAATAAATTAAAAGCAGTTTTCTAGGAGAGAATACTAACAACTAGGGGAATCAGGAACAGCCCTTGGTTGGCAGTAGCACTGGAGTTGACCTTTGGAGAAAACTAGGGTTTCTTAGTGGGAAAGGTAAGGAGGGAGGACATGCTAGTCATGCCAGACAGCCTGTGCAAAGGCCTGGAGGCTGGAGATGGAAACGGCAAGTAGACCAGTTTGACTGGAACACTGTAAGTGAGACACAAGAATAATGCATAATCAACCTGGAAAAAATAGGTTGAACCAGACTATAAAGGATTTTAACTGCTGAATTGAGTCCTTGTTTTATTTAAAATAATCTGCAATGTCTTTTCAGCATTGCCTTCATCATCACAGGTTAGTGCTATTCCCTGAACTAAGAGCACTTTGTGTTGGCTTGCATTCATGCACTGGTCCTCTGACAAAAGGAGAGAAGCCATTTGTGTAACCCACACTCAGGAGACCACGCTCATTAGGGGTATGTCTCCCTTTGTGCTTGCAAGGGATGCAGCTCAACAGCCCCTGTTGCTAATGATCCCAGAGAAGCCACAAAAATTTACTCTCATGTCTGAGACTGATGGCACAAAGGTCCTGTGTTGACTTTGGCTTTTTGTTCTCATTTCTCTTGGCCTAGATCTCTGGGATATTCCACTGCAGACGTTCTGCAAAGTAGACATTAAGCCATTAATGAAACTCTTTGGGTAGAACCATTCAGGCAGCTCTGAATCTAATTGTACTACTGTTTAACATATATCTCTCCAGAACTTTTTCTGGGAAGATCTTCTTGGTATGCCCAAGCTGGCACCCCACTTTGGCAAGTATTCAGTTCACATTTGTTTTATAAGAGTATTAAAATATTATGCCCAAGTTATTAAATTTCCTATACCCTTTGACCCAGCAATACCACTACTAGGTCTATTTCCAAAGAAGGTTAGGGAAAAAGGAAAAGAACTTATATGTTCTAAAATATTTATCTCATTTCTCTTTGTGGTGGCAAAGAGTTAGAAATTGCAGGGATGCCCATCAGTTGGGGAATGGCTGAGCAAGTAGTAGTATATAATTGTGATGGAATGCTATTGTGCTATAAGAAATGGTGAGCTTGATGATCTTAGAAAAACATGGAAAGACTTGCAAGAAATAAGAAGAGTAAAATGAGCAGAACCAAGAGAATATTGTATACAGTAACAGCAATGTTGTTTTAAGAACAACTTTGAGTGAGAAAGTAATTTTGACTATTATAAATATCCAAATTAACCATAAAGGACATATGAAGAAAGGTGCTATTTGCATCCAGGGAAAGAACTGATAAATAGGAGTATATATAGAATGATTTTACATATATACATATTTATGTCTGATGGTAGCCATATCTGGGGAGGGGAAAAGAAGAGGAAAAAAGAAAAAGAAATTTACATGATAACTTTATTATATATTTAAAAGGAATAGCAGGTTGTACGTAATAGATTTGCAGTTTCATATGCAATCATCTTTTTTTATTATACCATGCTCTGAAAATGCTTGTTTTATTCCATAAATTAAAATTTTAAAAAGAAAAAGAGAGGAAAAGTAAAACCTGTGAATGAGTAACAGTCTGACCCAAAGATTTATGTTCCCTAGTGTTATTCATAGATCTAAGAATAAGGGTCCCTTTTCTACTGTAGTTCCCTGAAAAAGGCTTTGGGAATTACTCACATATGGTCTCTTCTTCTCACTCTCACCCCTAATACTTGCTCTATAATTAGATGAGGTTCTTATCACTAAGGAGAGAAAACCTCAAGACCTGTCTTCTAACAGGAAATGCACGGCATTTCCTCTTTTACTATGGCTAGTACTGCTGTTTAGGCCACATCTCTCCAAATTCTTCCACAAGAATAACATGAGAAACTTTTAAAAATCTTTTTCTAAGATCTGAGTAAACCGTGTCAGCCTCAATGCCCTGGTCTGCTGGTTTAGTGACTTTGTTACAAAAGGACACTGCATTAGTTTGGTATGATCTGTTCTTAAGGAAGATCACCGCCTCCTTTGTGAGCTGTTCATTTACCACCTCTGTAGGAACACATTCTGTACTGCTCACTTCAGCAAAACATATGCCAAAAGCAGAACAATACAGACAAGATTCACATGGCCCCCGCCCAGGGATGATGTGCAAATTCTGACACCTTTCCAGATTTTAACTTTATGGTACACGAATATAATACAATATTATTGCCCCTGGATGAAATGATGAAAAGGATAAATTTAGAGAAACCTGGGAAGACTTATAAGAACCAATGTTAAGCACAGAACCAAATATTTACAATGACTCTAGTTTCGTGAAGAAAAAACAACTGTGAAACCTTAAGAACCAGAATCAATAAATGTTGTGACCAGTGAGGACTCCACATCTCCAGCAGTGATGTGCCACACTAGAGGGGGCAGATTGCAGATGTGGCCAATGCGTGAATTGGTTTCATGTACCTAGTCTTATTTGTTACAAAGGAGGGCTTTTATTTTTCTTTGGGGGGGGGGAGAAGAGTAGAGAATAGTGATGGTGATACTAAAACAAAAAGGAAGAAAAGGTCATCAATGAATCATAACAAAAATAAACAGGACAGAAGAAGGAAGTTCTGCAGGCATCACAGACAATTAGGGGCAGTGTTGTAGCTATGAGGTCAGCTAAGTAGCTCAGTAGATAGAGTGCTGATCCTAGAGTCTGGAAGACCTGAGTTTAAATCTGGCCTCAGACAGATAGCTGTGTGATCCTGGGCAAGTCACTTAAGCTCTTTGCCTCAGTTTCCTGATCTGTAAAATGGGGATGATAATGATAACAGCCACCTCACAGGGGTGTTGTGAGAATCAAATATTGTGATGACCAAATGAGAAAATAATTATAAAGCACTTAGGGCAGTGAAGACTGTTATCTTAGTAGTTCTCAAACAGCACAGCCCCAGGGAGAAACCGCTTATTCTCCCAAGCTGCTCACCGGGAGAGGAGAAAGAAGGAATGACCTGGGTGCTCAAGACATTACAAACTGTAGCCCTTGTTTCCTACTCCACTCGTGCTGCTGGAGTCATCAGTTGTAAAGAACCAATTTCTCACTAAAATGAACCAAAATAATTTACAGACTAGAACTCAACACAAAAGACCAGAAATGGGTCCTTACTGTTATTGTAGTAGTATAGAAATCCCATAACTGCTTTTATAGCTATGCCTTTGAAAAGGACATGGAATTATTTGGAAATAACTACATTTCCTATAATGTTGTGAGTCAAAGGCTTGAGGCGAGGAAATAAAAGAACCAGGAGGAAAGAGGGATAAAGAGCTTTTTTCTCCCCTGGAAAATGATGGACATGGGCATTTTCTGTTTTTGAGGAATCTGTAGAAGTGCCTAAACTTGGACTAGGTAGGAATATGAGTTGGCAGCAGTGAGGGAATTTCTGTGCCATGACAAGCTCTTGGACCCAGCAGAGTGAACAGGGCAAGATTCCAAGGGCAGCCAGTGGCAGGAGGATTGGAGCTGAGAGAGCATGCCAACATGGTTTTTACTGAAGAGCTCCACCTTGTTATCAAGTCTGCTGTACCCCAAATCTGATGGTAGCCAGCATTCTGGGAAGCTTCTAGGCACTGGCTATTAGAGTACCTTGAAGCAGAACTCCACAGAATAAAGACAGTATTTTATGATCAAGAAAGAGAAATAGAGAGACAGAAACCATTCCAGAGACAGAGATATACAAAGAGATTTAACAGGAGCTACCAGGTATATGGATTGTCAGGTATAGGGAAACTCAGCTCATTGACAATCATGTAAGCTCAGTAAGCTAATTTGAGATGAATCACATGGAATACCAGGGAAAATTCCAAGCTCAGTGGAAATATATTAAAAAAGAATTCCTATATAATAAAAATGGAATTCTAGCAATTATTTTAAAACATGAGAAAGAAGAATGGCAATTGATTAATAATCAATACAGTCTTAGTTCCAGCAAGACCTAATGTGCATATCTGACAAGATTCTAAGTGTTTAGAAACCTCCTCAATTCCTCAACCCATCATAGACAGAGAGGTGGCACAGCAGATATACTGCTGGTCCTGGAATCAGGAAGATTTGAGTCAAAATCTAGCCTCAGACACTTTCTAGCTGTGTGACCCTGGGCAAGTCACTTAACTTGTGACTGCCTCAGCTTCTTCAGCTTTCGAATGGGGATAATAATGGTATCTACTTCATAGGGTTGTTGTGAGGATCAACTGAGATATTTATAAAGTGCTTAGCATAGTGCTAAGCTTTCTTTCTTCCAATCAAGAAAGGCAAAAAAAATAAAAAAAAAGGGAAAGAGAGAGCTCTGTTCTCTTGGTCTGTTAAAAGGGAAGAGAAGCACAAAAACAGATAAGAGCCTCTAAACTTGAAACCCTTGGCTACAGGGAAGAAGAGAGCGTGGGAGAGGAGAGGGTAGGAGCACAGCCAAGAGGCTACTTTTTTCCTGGTAATCCATGAAAAAGGGAAATAGATGGAGAGAGAACAATCCAGTCTCTGCTCTTCTGTTGAACTTTAGGGAGAAGAGAATAAAGTTAAAAGAGAGACCCCCAGAAAACCTACCCCTTATTTCTCCCTTCAGATCAGATTGTCTCTCCCAGTCACATAATCCATTCATGCCTGCTCATTAGCTTGTCTTCCAAAGGTAAGGCACTTTATCTTTTCCATACCATGCTCTACTAACTCTGAAGGTCAATGGAGGTAGTGTACTTTTTCCAAAGAAGCATTTGGTTTGGAATCAATGGGGTCCTGATCCAATGATAAATAGAAAGCCTTTTCAATCCAGTCCACATGACTCATTAGGGATCAGAATTTTGATGCAAGACTATACTGCTGAGCTCACGATAGAATATGACCCCCCCCCCCCAATACATAACGCATTAGAGAACCACTCTATTCTGAGATCCACTTGACTGTCTGGAGTCAAATAAAAGAGGGATGAGTTATTGTATACATCAGTTTCAGCCTAATTCCAATGAGCTAGAAAGTAACTTGTTACAATTCATTAACTGTAACAATGGATGACTGATCAGACAGATTCATAGCAGTTCCCCTCTTTGTGTATTGATGATACCTGTCAGCGTGTCTACTATGTTGCGAATAAGAAGGCAGGTAGTGTTTGACCAGCAGAGCTGAGTTCCCAGGGCCTTGTAATACAAAGGCACATTCGAGGCAGTTATGCAATTCAGTGAATAGAATGCTCCTACTGCAATTAGCACCACCTGAATTCAAATCCTGTCTCAAACACATAAGTAGTCCCAGTCAGGTGAAGTAGCCTGTCTCCAACTCATTTTTCTCAACTGTAAAATGGGGATAAGAATAGCGTCTACTTTGCGAGGTTGTTGTGAGAATCAAACAAGATAACATATATAAAGTACTCTCGAAATTGTAGATCTGATACAAATGCAGCCTCTTATTATTATGGCATTGCTACACTAAGGACCTCTTCTGGTGACTTCAGAGCAATTGGACCATCCAAAGTCTCTTCACTGGAATCATGCATGTTGGTTTGGTGGTGGTGGTGGTGGTAGTGGCGGGGGACACCTCCTGAGCACTCCACAGGAGCCCAGAGTTACAGTTATTTTTCTCTGATCACTCGTGGGTTAATGTGGAGTCACCTGCCATTTCTGTGACTACTAGTATAAGACAGATACAGCATTTCAGAAAAAAAGTTTAAAAAACACTGTTAAGACTTGCCATGGATGATACAGGTCGATTTGCCCTAATGGTCAGTTCTCCCTAACACCAAGGGAAATGGAAAATCCTCTTGACATGGGACATGGAGTGTCCATTCGTAGAGTCATGACTGTGCATGGGTCAATTTATTGATTAAGTGGCCTGGAAACTTAGAAGGCCAGCCAGGAGCTATTACAATCCTGCAAGTGACAGTCCAACCATGGTTTGGGAGACATCTGGGAGCCCTCTTTTCCCTGAACCTTCCCCAGAATTCTTTTTTTCTGGGTAGAGGGAGAGTCTCCTTGACCTAGAAGTTGGTGGGATTTTTATGGGTCTCCTTCCTGGAGGAGTTGTGCTTGATTGAACTCCAGGAGGCTCCCCACTCATCAGAAAGGAGAAGAGGACAGAGTTAGCATCTTGTCTGAGGTTACTTGTGACTTCTTCAGTTCCTCTTCTTGGTTTCTAGCTATGCAGGGTAGTTTGTGTGTTTCAGATGTTATCTATTGCTTAGTCCTTGTGGTCTATGGGGCTCAACTGGTTTCCTAGGGTAGCTAGGCCTGCTCCTATGCTAGAATCAGAAGGCCTGGCTCTACCAAGTTCTACTGGCGTGACTTTGGCCAAGTTACTGAAACACTCATTTATAAAGTGAAGAAGGGAAGTGGTGAACTCAAGATGCAGATTAAAATCTACATTTTCAGACACAAGCCAATGTGGGAATTTATTTTGCTAGACCGTGTATATTTGTTACAAGGTGGTTTTCTTTTCTAATTTATGCTGGTGAGGGAGGACAAAGGGCATAGAGTAGAAAAAGAAAAAGAATGAAATTAAGGGGGGGGGTGTCAGTGAGACATCTTTTCTTTATTTAATGGAGAGAAAAGGACAGAAGGAAGACCCGGCAAGTAGGACAGCTTTGAAAGCTACAGGTCAATCTTATTATAATCTTTAAAAGAAAAGTATAGTAGGCCCTGTAATTTCATGTACAATCCTCTTTTTTTCTGTTCTTTTCTGTAATTGCAAATGCAAATACCTGTTCCATTTGGTGTTTGATAGCTTCAGAATAAAAATAAAAATTAATTTAAAACAAAATAAAATAAGAGGGTCAAAGTAAATACCTTCATGGGTCCCTTCGAGCTCTAAATCCGTAATCTATGAGCCTTGACATTTGCCCTTGCCCTTGAACTTGAATGTAGGGCCTTGTCTTGGGTTGCCCTTGCCCTGAGGCTGGGGAGATTAACAGGGATGGATATTTTTCTTAGTTTCCTTTTCCATGTCCCATGCTATCTTGATTTCTCTTACAATTACATTAGCTGAAGGAGTACCATGGTGCAGTCCAGGGAATTTATTCTCCTTCTAGCACCTTATTGTATACCTTTGAGTTCCTGTAATGCTCTGCTAAGAAGATTTCTAGATGGACTTTTGCAACAAGGAAGCTCAGGTCTATTGAAGGCAGGGCATATTCCTTGCCTCTTTACCTGTATTTACCTTTATCTCTGTAGCTAACTGAGAGGTGAAGAATGTCATCAGAATAGTCAGGGTTTCCATAAATAACTCAGTAGTCTTTCCTACAGTAGAATAGTCAAATCTAAGATGATGCTGAAGCCTCTCTCAGTCGATGAGATGTTTATGGACCTAATGAAATTGTATAGGTTTGCTCCAACCAATACCAGAAGTCATTATTCACTGTCCCAGACCATGCTTCATACCCCCACAGATCTGCTACGCATTTCTCCAGGAACAAAGTTATGGAATAAAAAATTTTGTATCTCCTAGGATGTGCTCAGCTGAACAAAATCTATCATTGCCAATGACTGAAGGAAGAGGAAATCAAATTTTTTAAAGATGAGGAAATAGGACATTTTTTTAAGCCATAAATGAGGTAGAGTGACATTTCAAGTTATAGCAAATTTCATGATTTTAGTATATGTTCTCTATTAATTTAAAAAATAGAATAAGTGCATTTTGGCAAAGCTAGAAAATAAGTTAATGGCGGAGTGGTGAAAAGTCTTGAGACAACTACAATTATCTCTTAATTACACACAGCAGGCTTCAAATGTGTGTCCCTTCTCAGGAAGAGACTTAAAGAGAAACAAGGAATCTCAAACAAGCTAATTATGAGGCCCATGCAGGTTTCTTGATGAAAATTTAACTTTTGGAATGATATGGGAGTGAAATTCAATAAAGCTTCTTTACAAGGCCTGAATAGGGGCCTTGACCAGATCAAGAGAACATCTATTGCCAACTATGGCTTTTTCTGTCCTTTGAATGTATTGGCTCAGATCAGAAATTTGGAGCTGGCAGGCTCTTTTGAGCTCACCTAGTCCAATCCCCTCATTTTTCAAAGGAGGAAACTGAAGCCAAAAAGCCTCTGAAAATAAGGTCACCTCAGTAGCAAATAGCAGATCTGGTGCCTAGAGGAGCCATAGGGCTCAGGTCTTTGAACACCAGGTCCTTTGCTCTTTCCACAATTTCATGGGCTAATTATGAAACGAAGCAATTGAGATCAGCCCTTTGACAATTGTACACTAGGAAGTAAAGACATTTCAGGGGTGTATGTCCCCTCCTGTTCTGTGAAATGAAGGGGTTGGGCTACATGCCCTCTACAGTCCCTTCCAACTTTCAATCTATAACCCTATCATCCTGTGAACTAAGAGTTGTCTCTTTTTCCTTTAAGAAAGAATCAGGATTCCCTTCCCAAGATGGCGGCTGGGAAGCAGTGACTGGCGTGAGCTCCCCACCAAGTCCCTCCAAAAACCTATAAAAAAATGGCTCTGAACCAATTCTAGAGCTGCAGAACCCACAAAGTGGCAGAGGGAAGCAGGGCTCCAGCCCAGGA
>CM053623.1:18158251-18193399 GCA_028646595.1 Phalanger gymnotis
GCTGCCTCACCAGCACTCCTCCTCCCCCCAAAACCCCCTACCTGGACTGGACTTAGATCTTCAGCAGGCTCTTCACTCCTGCTCTGATCAGCCACTTAATTCCTCCCACCAGGTGGGCCTGGGGCCAGAAGCAACTCCAGCCCTAGTTCTAAAGCTGCCCCACCTCTGCTGCCCCAGGGGCAGTGGCCGAACCGCAAACTCAGTCACGCAGCTTTTCCCACTAACCTTCTCTGATGTCTTTGCTCTCTGTGGGTTGAGAGGTCTGGTGGATGCCACAGCTCAGTAATTCAGGATGCCAGGGCACTCTCTGCTCGTCTCCTGGTCTGGTAGGTCCACGTCTCCTGGTCTGGTAGGTCCACATCTGGTCTGTTTGGGGCTGGGAGCTCCGTGTGGGACAGACCTTACCCAGAGACCATCCAGGCTGTCCTGGACTGGAGCCCTGCTTCCCTTTGCCACTTTGTGGGTTCTGCAGCTCTAGAATTGGTTCAGAGCCGTTTTTTTTATAGGTTTTTGGAAGGACTTGGTGGGGAGCTCACGCCAGTCACTGCTTCCCAGCCGCCATCTTGGCTCCACCCCTCGGGAGACACTGTTTTGCTACCAAATTCCATCACTAACACACTCATTTGAGAATCACAATCTAAAGCTTTACGTCATCAGTAAAAACTCTCTCTGGCGAGTAGGTAGGATAATTTTATTGACAGATTTTAAAATCTGTGGCTTTTCAGAAATTTATTTTCAAGCATCACAAGAACTCTGAGCTTCACTTCCATTTATGGGGAGTGGGAGGAAGGGAAAAAAACAGAAAATCTCAGAGACAGACACAGGAACGTGCAAACACAACATCTTATCATACAAGCTTCTCGTATAGCATCATCCTATTACACCTTTATGTTGATCCAAGAGTGCAGAGACATTCATGAGAAGAATTCAGTGAGGAAATGCTAACTGGGCTCACATAGGTTATTACTTGTGCCGTTCTGGACAAGTACATTATACCCCAAAGGAAGAAAGAGCATCTCTGTTGTATAGTGATCATTTGTTGTCTTTGGTATGCAAGATAAAGATTATTTTTACCATGTCATAACAGAACTACCCGCTTTAAGTATTCTTTAAACAAACCTCATATTGCTGCACATTCTAAAAGAGAGGCCCCTCAACTGGTGAATCAAAACCTACCAGTGGAGCATGGAACCATAGACTCTTGGGATTGGGAGAGACCTTAGAGGTCATCTGGTCCAATCCTTTGACCAAATACAGAGTTTCTCTTTATAGCCTCCCTGATAGATGGTTTTCCAGACTTCATTGAACCCTTCCAGTGGTAGGAAACTCATCAGGGAGGGAAGTAATCCATTCTGTTTTTAGATAGCACTAATGATTAAAAAGTTCTTTATTTTATTGAATCATTACCTGCCTCCTCATAATTTGCATCCATTGGTTCTGTTTAATCTTTTGGAACTAGATAGAACAAATTGAACCTTTTTTCCACTTGACAATCCTTCGGATATTTGAATTTAGATATCCACTTCCCTCTTCCCACTATCCCCAAACATTCTTTAGATCAAACACTAGCATTTCTTTTACTCATTCCTCTTTTTACGTAGTTTTTTTGACCTTCCAAGTCCTTGTTTTCTGGATGTATTCCACCTTTCCCTCTGAAAATATGGTGCCCTATGTTGAATGTGATATCTAGATGTTAGTTGGCAAACCTGGAAGAGAGTGTGACAGTTATTTCTCTTCATCAGGATTTGAACCCAGGTGTTCATGATTCCAGGTTTAGAGCTCTCCTATCCCACACTGTATATAGAATTATGCAAGTAACTATTGACTTTTTTAGGTTAAATGATGATAAAAAAGGAAAATTCATGTTTCCACCAAATTCTACCCCCAACAGCTTTTTTTATGAATAAAGTTTTTCTTTAGTCTTCAAACTACTTCTCATGAATTTAAACATTGCATTAGCCTTGGGGGCAGTTGTATTACTGTGTCATGAAACCATCAGGGTTTTCCATATGAACTGTTGTTTATTCATATTTCCCCCATCTTCTACTTCTACAATGGATTTTTTAAAAAATCCAAGTGCAGGGAAGACATTAATCTCTATAAAACTGAACCTTATTAGGTGTGCTTCATTGTTCTAACCTGTTGAGATCTTTTAGGTTCTGACTTTGTCAGCTAATTTAATGGCTATCCTCTTGGTCCCCCTTAATTGTGTCATCCACTTTCTTTTTCCTATCCACTCATGAACGTATTTAACACGATAAGGGGTCTGGTGTGTGTGTGTGTGTGTGTGTGTGTGTGTGTGTGTGTGTGTGTATGTATGTGTATGTGTATGTATATGTGTATATACACCAGACCAGGCTCCCTTTGCAGACATTAATCAATATCTTTGGAAATACTCTAAGCCATGATTAATTCAGCCAGTGCTCCACTGGGGAGAGTGAGTTCAAACTGAAAGCAGATTCTACAAAGTAAGCTTTCCGAGTGAGTTCGCTTACAAAAATGTTGCATAGTGACCGGAAGAAGTTCTGGAAAAATGTCATTGCTGATGGTCAAGTTCATGGTTGGCCTGGGTCCTGAAGGCCACTCCTTGTGGTCCTGCTGGCTGCAGAATACAGAAACCTTGACTCTGGCTCCCTGACTGTTCAGCCTCTCATAACTCTCCCAATCTTTTGAAGCCCACAAGTTTGCATCCAACTTCATTCCATCTACAATCATTCCTTACCTCAGTCAGTAAAGGACAGACATAAAAGAGGTGGAAGAACCAGCAGGTCCATGTGCTTATGGCTTCATGCTAATTCTACATGAGTGAGGGCCACTCAGAAGGCCTCAGTAGCTCATTCTCATTTGATGCCAAGGAAGGGAAAAAAAGGCCAGCCTATACTTCTCTGTGCTTCCTTTCCTTAAAGTCTGAAGTTATTTTCTTTTACAAAGAATTTTATTGATATCTTTTGTTTTCACATTATTTAGATTTTCATCTGTATCTCTTCCCCTTCACCTACCCTTCCAAGGAAACCATCCCTTATAGCAAAGTATTTTTTCCCCCAAATTAAATGTTTTTTCCAATTACATGAAAAATTTTGAGTTCCAAGTTCTCTTCCTCCTTCCTTCTCCTCTTCCCTCCTTGAGAAGATAAGCAATTTGATAAATGTATAACAAAATACTTAAAAAAAGAAGCAGAGAAGAAAATTTGGCAAAACTGATCAATACATTGAAAAAAATCTGACACTAAATGCAATGTTCCCTAACCATAGGCCCCTGACTTCTGCAAAGGAGTGGGGTGAGATTGTCTTCTCATATCTCTTCTTTGGGGCTAGGCTTGCCCTGTGACATTTTTGCATTATAGTCTTTGGGTCTATTGTATTCCTGATTCTACTTACTTCCCTCTGCATCAGTTCATGTAAGGCTTTCCATGCTTCTCTGTATTATTAATCATATTCTTCATTTCTTATAGCATGGTGATAGTCCATTATACTTACATACCACAGCTTGGTTATTCATTTCTCAAATGATGGACCTCTGTTTTGTTTCCAACTCTTTGCTGTCACAAAGAATGTTGCTATAAATATTTTGGTATATATGGAACCTTTCTTTTTATCTATGGCCTCCTTGAGGTCTATGCCTAGCAGTGGAATCTCTAGGTCAAAGGGCATGGGTATTTTAGCCACTTTTGAACTTACTTTCAGTGAATCTCTGTGCACCCTTGCCATTATGATGATAGCCAAAGCTGAGAGGTGTCCAAGGTTTCAGGGTTCCCAGAGGCCAAGATAAAAACATAGCTTCATTCTACTTTTACTAGATATGTGATTGGGAAAATTGCTTGATTTTCTTAAATCTCAATTTTCTAATATGTAGAATGGAGATAATAGGTATATGTAGTAACAATCTTGCTAGCAGCTGCTGTCGGGGTGTAAGATCCACCAACAATCAGCACACAGAAAGCTGCCAACACAAGTTCTTTGATCTGCTTTACTAAGGGAAGTAACTTTAAGGGGTTAACAATCTCAGTTTAATCAAACATACAAATATCATTCGCTTAGTTCAGAGGAAAAAGCCAGCACCCTGAACTTCAGAGCAAATACAAACAGAAATTACAAATATCAACAGACAGACCATGTCTGATTCAAATCACAATTCATAGTTACCAGTACCAACATCTGGGTTGCAAAGCTGGGGGCCAGTTTGAAGCTTGCCCAGAGTCTCAACACTTCTTCCATGAGTGTGCCCCAAAAATCAAATGCCAAGCTCTCCTCAATTACATCCAGTTTGGAGCCTGAGGGCTCGGACCTCATCCAGGCTCACATCATACATAAATCAATGACTCCCAATTGTCTCAGTGCTGAGAAATATTCCAAGATAAAAAGATCCCACTTTATCTGCCCCATTCAAACAAAGGCCAGAATCATTAAAGGCACTTAAGAGAAGAAAAGCAAAAAGTCCCACCTTAATTACTATTACAGTATAGTCCTTGCTCACAAGGTTTTTATGAGGATCAAATGAAATAATAGTTTTAAAAGTATTTTGAGAATCCTATACCACTACTTATACATTAGTTATTATTGCTAGTACTAGTATTTCATTCTTTATATTTAATGGAACTCAGATTGAAATGGTCCTGGGACAAGTATCTATCCTGCCATTATTCTTGTATGTTTATTTTTCAGTGGGTTGTTGAGGAGGGGGATAGAATGATTGATTTATGTAATTGGATAAAAGTAGGATGCAGGCTTATCTTTGGTAGAATTACTGAAAGCATCCTTGGGATTATTCCAATAGCAGAAAGGATGATGGCATCGATACAACCTTCTTCCTGTTCCATGATTTTATTTTTTTCTCTCTGTTGCTCTATTTTAAGAGCTGTTCATTCCATGGGGTTTAGAGGTTATGAATGTTCAATGGGACAGATCTATGAAAAACATTGTTCTTAGGTTTTTGTGGGTCAGTGTGAGATCTGGGTGATTATGGGCAGTAGTTTTATCTGTGACAGTTTGTTGAATGGTGAAGGGTATTTTGAGGTCTCTATTTGTCATGTTATGACTTGTCTGTTTAAATTTCTGGTGTATGATTTAGGTTACTCGGTCATGCCTCTTTAGGCATTCGTTGGGTGTTATATTTTTGCAGCATCGTCATAAGATCATAGAATTAGAGCTCGAAGAGATCACAGAGGTCAGCTAATCCTCCTCTCATTTTGCAGATGAAGATACTGGGAGGTTTGCCCAAGGTCAGACAGGTAGGAAGTGGCAGAAATAGGATTTGAACCCAAGATTTCTGTCTCCCAAATCCATTGTTCTCTCCATGGTACCGCACTATTATTATTATGAAAGCCACATTTCCTTAAAGCAAATTGTTAAAAACCTCCATTGAAAATAAGAGGAGAAATCTATAAAAGAGGGAAAGGAAAAAGCTCATGAGTTTCACAAGAGCCCAGTACTGGCCTCTTATCCTTGTTTCTCACTCTAATAACCGTGACCACATATGCTCACCTCACAAAGCAGATGGAGATGCACACTCTTCACAGCAGCCCACATTTCAAGGTGAAGTTTCTGCTGCCCGTTTATCACAGCATAATTCACTCTAACTGAAGCAGGAGGCCAAGCAAATTATTTTTTTTTTGGTGTTAAGTAAGCTCCTGACTTAATTGATTGATGAATAATAACTTCCCAAAATAGGCCAGCTCTCACTGCATGGATGCTGAAATGAAATCTACTCCGTTCTCTGAAATCATGGAATGTGCCAACGTAGTACGAGTTGTCTGGGAGCTGCTAACCTCCTGCCTCCCCAAATGTCTTTATAAACTGTATTCCTTTGGATGTATACATAAGATTACCCATTCCCTGGGGTCTAGCCACTCTCCTACTAAGGAGCAAACCTAGATTTACAAATAAAAGTTGTTTAAAAGGCATTAATCTCCCTTCCACCCATTTTGACATGGGCAAAGATGATGAATTGAAAGCTATTTATTCAGTCCCATCCATCCCCCATCCAGTGCAAAAGGAAGTTAAAATAACTGATACCACCAGAAAAGGGCAGCTAGATGATGCAGCGGATAGAGCACTGGGTCTGGGGGCAGGAAGACCTGAGTTCAAATCTGGCCTTAGATATGTTCTAGCCATGTGACCCAGGACAAGTCACTTAACCCCGTTTGCCTTAGTTTCCTCATCTGCAAAACGAGCTAGAGAAGGAAATGGCAAACCACTCTAGTATCTTTGCCAAGAAAACCTCAAAAGGAGGTCACAAAATCTTGGACATGACTGAACAACAATCTCACCAGTAAATATTAGAAAGCAGACTAACACTGATGTAGGTAGAAGCCTTCATGATCCATTGAGAAATGGCTCCTGAGCCATAATTCTAGAACTTACAAGTTAAAATCCATACCTTTGAGGCACAAGGGATGCTATGGGACCTGAGGAGTCAAGAAGGAAGGAGAAAAAGAAATCTTAAAGCTTTTAAATCCATAGTTTCATCTAGGGCCATTGATCTACAGTGAGAAAGAAGCTAAGTCCCAGAGAGATTAATGTGACTAGCCCAACATCACATAGAGAAGGATTTGAACTCAGGTCTTCTCATTCTAGGGCCAGTGCTCTTTCCATTGTACCAATATGGTGGACACCAGAGAGGCCCAGTATTTTCATGAATTTGCTTTCCTGTCACTTTCCCAGAGCACTTTGGATCTCTCTCTTGTCCCCACCACGCTGCCTGTTTGTGTTTTGCTGATCTATGTTCATGCCCTTCCTTGCTTCACTTTTTCCAACAGAATGTAAGCTCCATAAGACTAGAGATTGCATAGTTTTCAATATTTCTGTCCTTAGTGAGGATCATAGTATTTTGTACAAAGTCAGCACCTAAAAATGTTTGTTGAACAGAATTGAATTTAGCATCAAAGTTCCCTAAATTGGACATTCAGAAAAGGTACTGTTCCAGATTATTTAATTTTACTTCTATAAGTGCAAGTAAAAATGGATGCCCCATCATGTACCATTCTTTTTTGAGAGATGGACTGGGGAGTTGGCTTATAGAATTAGTCCAAGAACCTTTTCATTTGTAGGAGAGCTGCTCCCAACTCTGGATCACATGGTAGTGTTTGCCCATGGCTGTTTCTAAATCATACTGCCCGCACTCTGACCATCCTCCTCATGGCCCTCCTGCCCAAACTTTGGATTCTGCCACAGGTACTCGGAGCTCTGTTAGGTAAGTTTTCCACTGTCTCTTGACCAGAACTAAGCCTACATGTTAGGTCTAGTCATTACCAAACCATGCCATTCTGCAGGTGCCCTACCTTTCCTTTTCCCTTATGTGTTCCTCAATTAACTCTTTGAAGAAAGGGACACTCATGCTTGAATGTATGTGTACCCCCAGCGCTTAGAGCAGTACCTGGAACATAGTAAATAATTAGTAAGTGCTTTATTATTCATTCATTCATTTATAATAATTATTCCTTACATTTGTGTCCAAGTCTCTTGAGCCTTATTCTGATGGTTTATTGTGTAATGAAAGGGATCCTGGGTTCTCTAATGATCTGCCAATAGAACACAGGCTCTGAGAGATTCTACCAAACTAGAAAGCCTAGGAGTACAGTCTATTGAGCAGTAGTGAGGTGGTGTAGTGGTTAGAATACTGGAGCTAGAGTCAGGAAGACCTGAGTTCAAATCTAGCTTCAGACACTTAGTAGCTATGTGACCCTGGGCAAGTCACTTAACTTCTTGTCCCTCCCCCTCAATTTCCTCATCCATAAAAGGGGAATCATAATAGCATCCACCTCTCAGTGTTGTTTTGAAAATCAAGTGAGATAACATTTGCAAAGTGCTACATAAATGCTAGCTATCATTTACATTACAGTCCAAGCAACACGCTGAGTCTGCCTTCCCAGCTCCAGGCTGGCAAAGGATGGAAAGGACTACTGCTGATAAGGTGGTCGCTTCACAAGGAGCTCTTTGGCCATGACAACCTTGGATTTATTTTGTATCTATTTTGCATGGATTTATATGCATCCATGCTGTCAATCTTGATGGACTGGGAGCTTCTTGGAGACGGAGGCTGCAGAGTGCCTGGTAAAGATTCAGTGTTTAATAAATGCTTATTGGTTGATTGATGGGTTGAAGTCTGATCCACTTCTGCTTTGGCAATGACTCAGGTGAGACAGAAGGCACTAAGATGTGCAAAGTTTTTAGATTCTCTGGAACATTTAATGGAGTTGCTATTACTGTAAATATGAGATCCTTGTCCAATGATTCATGAATCTACCTACTACTACGGGAACTGAACATATTGCTATTATGATTCTTCCTACAAATGAATCCAGGAGGTACATGGAAATTTACTGATAAATGGAAGGCTAGATCATGGGTTATCTTCTGTGAAGCAAATGTAGGAGTTGATAAAATCATAGATTTAGAAGTGGAAGGGACTTGAGAGGCATCTCATCCAACCTTCTTATTTTACAAATGAAGAAACTGAGGCAGAGACAGTAACCTCTCTGTGACCTATCCAGTCACTTGAGTAGTAGAAGCAGAGCAAGGATTTCAAGCCAGATTCACCAATCCTAAATCCAACCCTGCTTCCACTCTACCATGTTAAACCCAGGTCCTCTGATTCCAAATGCAGCACTCCCACTGTTTCCTCTTAGTTTGGGGGGTTGGTTTAGTCATGTGACCAGAGGTTCCCATTACCCAAGGGTAATATGGATTAGACTACAAACTCATTTGTACCACTTCATAGGGGAGGCTGGTGGAAGCTTGTGAGTCTGATTGCCTCAAAAAACAGTGAGAAGCAACAGAAAAACAGTTTACAGAAAGCTTCTTGTGAGACCCAATTAAGCCATATCCTGCTGAGAGCATTTAAAGATGAAACTGGATGAAGGACAACACACAGATGAAGTTACAAGAAATATCATTTTATAATTGGTATATACTTGGTAATCTCACCAAATAACCATCATGATGATTATTACAGCTTAGATGCCAACATCTGCTGCAGAGGATGAAAAAAGATGAAGAAGTTCTATGAAAAATTTGATAAGACCCTGCAAACTAAACAAACAAATGCTTTTCTCCTTGCTTATAATTATATGCCAACTATACTCCACCACTCACTTCCATGCCAGGACTATTCTCCCTCTTCTCTTCTGCATTCTGGCTTCCTTTAAGATTCAGTCAGCTTAAGCTCTACCATCTAAAGAAGACCTCTCTTGTGCCCTCTGTCCCCCAGAGGTGAGTGCCATCCCTCTGAGATGACCTTACAACTACTCAGTCTCTAGCTTGTGTGTACATATTTATTTATATGTTGTCTCTTGCCCCCCCCCCTTAGAATGTAAATTCCTCAAGGGCAAGAATTGTTTTTTACCTTTTCTTTGTATCCCCAGGGCTTGGCACAGTTCTTGGCACATAGTAAGTACATCATGAACACCTGCTGACTGACTACTTGTTGATAGTGCACAGGTGGGTATATAGCACAAGAAGGTGAAAAATATATTGGAAAATATGGCTAAGAATGATTAAATGGGCCCCAAACTTGCAGACTGCAGAGCAAACTCATGTCTCTCTCATGAAAATGAGTCAGGAGATGCCAGACATGGTGAATGCCTAACAATACCACCCAAAACAAGGGGCCTCTCTCATAATAGACTCTAGGTAACATAGCCTGGTCGATGCTGGGTGGGTCTTGTAGCCAGAAAATACCACCTCCGATACGTATTGGTTGGGTTACCCTGGACATGTTTCTTAACCTCTTGGTGTTTCAGGCAACCCTCTAAGGTTGTATATTACATAAGAATTCTCAGTCTAAGCTGGTGCTGGGAGTCTCCATTCTCGGTGTTCCTGCACTGATGAAATCACAAGTTCTGTCTTCCTCTTTACCCTGCTCTCCCCTGTCCCACGCCCAAACAAGCAGCTTAAAAAGATTGGAAATTACTGTCATCAATGTAGGATTCATTTTCTAATCAGATCTCAGTGTGTAGGCAGACTTTTTAGAACAGAGGTCAAAATGAATACCAAATTAGTAGGAGAAAGAACAATAAGGAGTAATGGTATGTGGTGGAGGTGGGCACTCTGAGAATTCAGGTACTATTTTGGGATGAAACGAGGTGGTTTAATTAGCCCTAACCTAGCAAGTATATGCAAGGACTCAGCAGCACTTCTTTAGATGGGAGCTCGTTTTGTCTCCATTTGGAAAGTCTGGTCAAGAGGGCAAGGTATGGTGACTTGGGTGGTCCTCAAATGTCCATCAAGTTGAAGGGATCCTGACTCCATTGGGACTTTTTATGCCTTTGGGTGACCAGAAAGCTGTATCAAGGGAGGCAGGAGCTCATCGTGTCCCAGGGTCAGCTTTTAGGGAATCCTTGACTTTTGCCCTGACATTGGACTTTGCTGATTCTGGAAGAAAGAGTGAGACTGATGACTGTGCAATGGTGCCTCACTTAAATCCAATTCATGCACAAATCAAGATATCACTCTGTGATGTCATTGGTCCTCTTTGAAAATGAAGGATGAACAAAAACAACAACAATTCAGGGCAGAAAGGGAAGGGAAGAACCCTGGTACATATTGGTTCTATCACAGAATATAATAAAAATTCTAACTTGGCCTGTTTAACAAATTACTAATGTTAAAAAAAATATGGGAAAATAGCTAAAGGAACAGATATTGACAAGGATAGGAACTAGACCTAGTATTTCATTGGAATAAGGAACTCTTGAATGGAGAAACTAGCTCTATCATTATAAGCACCTTGTTTCCTATGCATAGTCCTAGATAGTTGTTGAGGTTTGTGAGAAATTAGATGACTTCCCTAAGGTTACACAGACAAAATATACCAGAGACTGCACTTAAATCTAGGTTTTCCTGTCTCCAAAGTTAGCTCTCTGTACCACGATGCTTCCTTACTGATGTATGGACAATCACCTTTTCCTTCACAGGTTTAATTGATGTAAAACCACAAGAAGGCAAAAAGCCAAAAGAGTCTAGAAACTGCCTCATCCAACGAAGTCTTGATCTTACCAAGGAGAAAAATATGGCAGCCTAGGGTGATATGGAACAGACTACAAACTCATTTGTATCATTTTACAGCTTATGAGTCTGATCGCCTCAAAAAACAGTGAGAAGCAATAGAAGGAAAAATGGGTTTAAAGAAAGCTTCATGAGACCCAATTAAGCCATATCCTGCTGAGAGCATTTAAAGATGAAACTAGATGAAGGACAACACACAGATGAACCCTGGAAAAGGTCTGTCAAGATTTCTGTAACAAAACTCTTTCCCCCATCAAGGACGGTTCACCACATTTGAATTGAATACCATAGCCTCTTATCGGCTGCATGAGGAAATAGAAATTTATTAAAAAAGTCAGCTGCATTAGACCAAATATGTACAGAAGTATGAGCTGGAGCTGATGCAGTTTTGAAGGTCTTAACTGATCAGTTCCTATGAAAAATAATTAGAGGTTTCTAGAGACAGAATGGGCTGCTTTGGGAGGTAATGGCTTCCCTTTCACTTGAAATCTACACACAAACACTGCATGATCAGAAATTGAGAATGTTAGATGAGAGATTATTTTTGCTTTTTAATAGATAAATTTTTATTGCTATCTTTTTCTTTTATATAATCTAAATTTCTTCTTGTTGTCCTCTGCCATTCTCCCATCCTCCTTCCAGAGAACCATCCACAGAGGAAGTATATTTTTTAAAAGAAAAAGAGGAGGAAGAAGAAAAACAATTTATATATATATAAATCTAAAAATACATGTGATAATTCACACCTGTGAACTCCTCTACTCCAACCCCCACACATCTGCAAAGGAGTGGAGGAAGATATCTTCTCCTAACTCTTCTTTTGGGGCTTTGCTTGTTCTTTGTAATTTTGCAACTTTCATTTTCAATTATTTTGTGGGTGCTCTTCCATTACGTTGTTGTAGTCGTTATACATGTTGTATTCTTGGCTCTGCTTATTCACTCTGCATCAATTCATATAAATCGTCCTGTGCTTCTTGGTGATCATTACATTGATCATACCTTAAAGCACAGTAAATAAAGTTTATTTGCATTCATGTGACATGATTTGTTTGGCCATTCTACAGTCACTGGGCATCTCCTTTGTTTCTAATTTTTTACTACCACAGAAAGTGCTGTGGTAGCAAAATATTTCACAAATAGGGAGCTTTTATTTTTATCAATGACTTCATTGGGCCATATGCCTAATAGTGGAATCTCAGGGTCAAAGAGTGGAGGAGATTCTTTTAGCTAGGGTGACAGTTGTACTTGGTAGATTTTGATGTCCATTTCAGTTCTGAGATTTGGGCGTTCAGTCATATTTGAAACAGAGTAACTGGGAAAAACCCAAGAATGTTGTAACTACTCCCAAAAGGTGATCAAAAAGATATTAATAACTGCTGATTCATATACCTGTTTTCTAATTTCTGTAATTTTTAAAATGAGGGTAAAGTACATATAACCTAAAGGCATTCTTGATGAATAGATAAGAAGGGAACAAGGAGGCTTTTGCAAAAGACACTTTTCAACTGATCACATATTGACAGATACACCAATGGCTTGAAAGGTAAAGAGCACAAGACCCTGCTGTGATTACAATTTATTGATTACAAAAAAGAAGTTGATTTGGTAGAGTAAAGGAGAGTTTTAAAGGTTTTCCCCAATGGATATGTTATAGCAGAGATCATTTTATTTAATGATGTTCTGATTAATAATGTCTAATGAGATATAAAATTGGGAGAAATTTACTCACTAAAGATGATGGCCACCATCATGGAAGATAACCAATATGGAGTCCAAAAGGAAGAAAAATCCTCTGTTTATAGGAGATCCTCTAGATGCTGCTGTTTGTGGATTACATGCTCGTTTCGCCAAGCCTCAGACCATTGAAGAACTCCTAAATGAGATCCATAATCACTTGAACTGGTTTGGCCTAATTGCTACATGGTAAGAGCAAAGAGATGAAGAATGCCTATATATAGACCAGGAATGTCAAACTCAAATAGAAAAAGGAGCCATTAAATGGTATGTAAGGATTCCTGTGCATACATATTAACGTTAGTTATATTTTGTATTCAAAAACATTTTCTGGGCCTCTTCCAATCAGTGGAGGACCTGTTAGCGCAGGCTGTGGTGTAAAAATGGCTATGTCTAAGTACCATACCACCCACAACCAATCATGAAAGTGGCACAGGAATGACATCAAGAAACCTAAGTCATAGAGATACTAGTCTCTGGCAGGGGTTGACCCCACGTTTCTGAGAAACATGGGCTTTGCCAAGAAACAGAACAAGAAGGGGCTGAAGAAGATGCAGGCCAACAACCCCAAAGCCATCAAGGCCCTGAGCACCAAGACCTCCAAGGCCAAGCTCCTCAGGCTCAAGATCCCCAAAGCCAGTACCCAGCATGCTGGCCGCAAGATGACCACCAAGCATCCAGGCCCTAGGATCATGAAGCCTGACTCTAAGGTTGCCAGAACAACTAACTCAAAAGCTTCCAAGCCCACTGACCCCACGGTCACCAAGTCTGCTGCCAAGGTCAGTAAGTCTGATCCCAAGGCTACCAAATCTGATGGTAAGGACACCAAGTCTGACCCCAAGGTTGCAAAGTCTGATCCTAAGGTAGTCAAAGCTGATTCTAAGGCCACAAAACCCAGTGATTTCAAGGCTGCTAAGCCTACTGACCCCAAGCCTGCGGAGTCCAAACCCAAAGATCCTGGGGCTACAGCTACTAGTCCCAAGCCTTCAAAATAGATGCTTCAGGACAGAAGGACTTGTTTAAACCTAAACTACTGTTTTTTTTTTCTTTCCAGCCAGGGTATGATTATTCACTATTTTGTAAAAATAAAGGAAATGGTGAGTCATAAAAAAAATTTCCTAATTACATTTTGATCTGGTTAGAGATATACTTGGAAGAGTCGTGGGTTACATGTGGTCTAAGGGCCATTGATTTGACACTTTTGATATATAGACTATAATATGCAGATGGAGGGACATTGTAGAGAAAAGGTATTTTTAACCTGGGGTCCATGGGCTTGTTTAAATTTTTTTTGATAATTCTATCTTAGTATCATTTGTTTCTTTTGTAATTCTATGTATTTCATTTTATTCATTTAAAAATATTGTTTTGATGATGGATCCATAGGTTTCACCAGGCTGACAAAGGCATCCATGATGCAATAAAAGGTTAAGAGCTCCTGCTCCAGGGCTTGTCCATCAGTATGTGGATCTTGGACAGATCTGATAAATGGACACTGAATTTTGCTTACACTTGGATAGGAGGAAAAGACCAATTTAGATAGCATTTGGGGAATTATGCCATGCTTTTAATCATCTCAGCATTCTCCCTGAAACAAACAAACCAACAAAGGCACCTTTTGAACACCACTATCCTTCACAAGAAGAGGCCTTTTTTTTTTTTTTTGCTTTATATGTCATCTTCTGACTTTGTCTCTTATGTATATTTTTATATAGGTGGGGTCAGTGTGTCTGCTTTTCTGATACCACGTTTTTCACATTGTATCACTTCATAAAAATCTTCCCAAATGTCTTTGCATGCAATGGGATTCTTTTATGTACATATGCCACAATTACTTAGCCGTCACTCAATCAGTGGCCACATGGTTTGTTTCAGATCAGGCATTCTCATTCCCATTTTACAGATAAAGAAACTGAGGCTTGGGAAGGCCAAGTATCTTGTGTCAAAGCCTGGATATCCAAGTATCTACTGAGTGCCTGATATTAGCACACAGTGCTTTATCGCCTTGCTGGGTGATAGTTGTTGTCCTTCGTTCTTGAAGAAGACCAAAACGACATCTCTGTATAAGAGTCAAGTTTCAATGTGTCAGACTATGGCTGATCAGACCAATACAAGCTCAGAATGCTCCACCACAGGTCAGTCCATGTGAACATATGGGATGGATATTCTAAATTTGCACATCCTGCATTTCCTCTGAGCTGCTTCAATTCTGATTTGCTCATAGAGCACAGTACCTTCTCTGATGTGGGAATGTCATGCTGTGCCAATGTCTCCCATGCCACACGATTCCAAAGTTCTTGAGAGATACCTTGAGAGTGTCCTTGTATCGCTTCTTCTGACCACCATGTGAACATTTGCTCTGTGTGAATTCTTCATAAAATAGTCTTTTTGGCAAGTATATGTTTTGCGTTTGAACAATGTGGCCAGTCCATCAGAGTTGTGTTCTCTGAAGCAGAGTGTGAATGCTTGGCAGTTTAATTCAAATAAGGACCTCGGTGTCTGGTACCTTCTCCTGCCAAGTGATCTTCAGAATCTTCCTCAGACACTTCAAATGGAAGTGATTCAGTTTCCTGTCATGGCGCTGGCAGACTGTCCAGGTTTCGCAGGCATGCAACGATGAGGTCAGCACAAAGGTTCTGTGGACCTTCAGTTTGGTAATCAGTCTAATACCTCTTCTCTTCCATACTTTCTCTCGAATCCACCTCTGAGAGATGTATATTAGAAGTCATAAAAGAACCCTATACTGGGACAGGTTGATCAAATGGACGATTTCTCTTCTAACTTTAGAGAATTCCTTCCCTTAAAACTTTAAGCTCTAAAGCGCCTCCATGCTAAGCACTTCCTAAGTAGGTGCTAATGAGGAAGGCTAGAATAGCCTTGCCAAATAAGTCTAGGGAAAGGAACCCCATTCTCCCTCTGCCAGACTATCAGAGAATGGACTACATGGTACAAGACTGGATTTCATTCAAGTGAGCAAACATTTATTATGCACCTAGGATTTACAAGGCACTGTGCATGAAGTTGCAGGTGCTAATATATTCCAAGCAGTCTTGGATCTCATTGACTTGAAAGTTCCTCATCGCCCATCCATGCCTTCCCATTGTCGGGGGCTCTTGTCCAAATTCTCTTGTATGTTTGCTGTGAGGGGCCTGCCCAGTATGCTGCAAGCCTTTGCTTTTAGTGTTTTGAGGACAAAATTAAAGTACACGGGCTGTCCAATGGTCATTCCTCTTTCATTTTATAACCTTTAGCTTATCACTCCTATTTCTTCCATGACTACACTTCTTCCCAGTTCCTTGTTTCCAAGGTGTTGCAGCCTACTCACATCTGCCTGGTGTTTCTCCATTGCCCTCTGGGTGAGACATACCCTCTTTTGGTCCAGACCTGTTATTTCATTGATATAAGGAAGTCTAGGTGCAGAAACTTCCCTTTGTCGGTACAGAGAGGCAACACCTCTGAAATCCAGAGAACTCTCAGGGACACTGAGAGTGAAATGATTTTCTGGGAGTGGGAGGGAAGGCATGGGAATTTCTTAAGTCACCGAGCATTTATTAAATGGTTCTTATTTGCTAGACACTGTGCTAAGCACAGTGGATATAAAGAAAGGCAAAACCAAAAACCAAAGAAACAAACAAAAACCAAAACCAGCCCCTACCTTCAGGGAGTTCACAATCTACCTTAAAGGTTTCTCAGGATTCCAGACTACCACGGACCTGCCTGTTTTCCCTTTCTGTTTGTCAGCCCAACCTCACCAAGGAGCAAGCTAAGATCATACATGAGACATCTGTGTCACAGGAACTCTGCTGCAGACTGCCCTATTTATTCCATTAAGCAGAGGATGAACAAAGGAAACGAGTTCAGAAACGAACCTAGCTTGAACAAGGCTGAAATAGAAAACAAAATTAGGAGTTACTTAGATGGATCGTCTTTGGAGTGAGTGAATCCAAGTAGGGAGCTTCAAAGACCTATTGTAATTAGAGACTAGCCTTTGGTATGGCCTAAAACAAGGTGCAGCTAGCTCTTTTGGAGGCTCTTAGGAAAAGAAAAAAAAATCACAAAGATAATGAGTTAAACTGATCCTATAAATAGAAAGAGGGCCAGACCTACTCTAGCCTTTACACACAGCCTTGCTTTGAATAAATTCCCCCAAATTGGTAATAATAAGTATTTTCATCAGTAGCACTCTCATTTTAGATTTAAAGGTGAAACACTGGGTGGTTTCTCTAAAATGTTTCACTTCATGGGAACTGGAGAATGAACTCTGACAATTCCTCCCACAAGCCTCTGGGCTTCTTAGCACTATTACAGTGGAGCTGGTGGTTGAACTGGTCTAACAAGCCTGGAAATACAAAGTTCTTTCTGAGTTGATTACCTTTGGGATTAATCACTCATCTCTAAATGAATCTGTGATCCTGGCAAGTGAAATGCATGGCAATGTTATTTTACTCAGAAGGATGCCAACTTTTTCTGGTCCTCCATCATAGCAACCGCCAGGCTGTATCTCTGGTGGGGGTTGCCTCCTAAGAAGATGTCGACGGGCACAGGGCACCTGGTATTCCCAAAGCTCTTGGGTTCAGAGGGCTGGGTGGAATGTACATACAGATAGGAGGAAACTCAATATACTCCTAAGCACTTCCCAAAGTAAAATCAACAAGAACCTCTGACTGAAAATGAAGTATTTGCAATTGGATTATCGATCTCTCACTTGCCAACGGGAAAAATAAATAGCCAAGGGCTGATCTCTGCAGTGACTGGTGGTTGGACAGGTTGTGGAGAAGAGTCACATCTGTCTGTGTTTTGCCTGTGTTATTTACCCTAGACTGGATCTGACCTCAATGGTTCCAGGGTAGCGTCCATAAAGCTTTTAGAATTCCTTTTCCTGGGCTGCCTCAAATAAACCACTGCTTTTCTTCATTCTGCCAAGCTCTTTTCTCCTCTCTATTCAATTGTGTTTTTTTAAGCTTCATTATTTAATTAAACAAATTTTTATTAAGCACTTACAGCATGTAAGGCACTGGGGTAGAAAAGTTAGAACAAAATAACGTCCTCAAGGTCCTTAAATTCAACATGTAGTGCAGGTCTGGTGTACAGACATCCCATCATCTTGCATGGCTGATATAACTTTCCCCAGAGTGATATGGAGGCAGCTTTTGAGAGAATCACAGCGATGTGTGAAGGGAAGCATTGGAGAAGCTGTGGAGCATGTATAGACCTTCTGGAGATGGTTCTGGTTGGCTAACCACAAGGGAATGGGAGTCTTAATTGCCACCATCTCATTTTGGCATTGGTCTTTTTCCTGGGGGTGTGACTTTCTCACCAATGTTGTCTGGTGAGAGACAATACTGCGAGAAGAAAGGCTGTCTCCCTCAGAAAGAGACCATCTGGCCCCTGAGATACAAGCCTTAGTCCTAGGCCTCTGTGCTTGTTCTCCTCCTTCTGGGTGAAGGGATTGATGCCTCCATGACCTTGAGAGTTTCAAAAGATCTGGAGGGAGCCTCAGTATCCCCAGCCTTCCAGACCCAGAGTACTTGCTGTCCAAGCAGCAAGGAGTAGTTGAGACAAGGACTCATCAGGCAGAAATGCTGCCTTTGTTTGTGAACTTGGTGGGACTGATGCCATGTAGATACTGAGCTAGGTTTTCAGCCTACTCCAGAGACTGAGGTGCTATAGGGGACACTACATCCCCTAAGGTGTTGGGAGAAATTGCTCTTGCTGTTTCTTTTTAGTAAATATCCATTTGCAAAAACTAATGGATGCTGAGAGGTTAAATGGACCTTGGGTACTAGTTGCTAGATCTGAAAAATGGATAGGACATAGCTGGTGGAGGCCCACAATGATGGTGATAGAGAAGAGATACCCCAAACCCTCAGGGTTACCCCTTAGAAGCCTGGAGGAAAGATGACAATGACTGACTCTGGGAGAGAGAGCCAGAATATCCTTGCTATAAATAAACAAATTAGCAGATACATAAATATTCATATATACAAATATATTATAAATATATAACATAATATACATAATATGTATATATTATAATAATATATCATAATTATAGCATATAATATGTTTATTATATATTATATACAGTTAAGTTAATATAAACATATGTGAAGTAATACTAAGCAATTTTGAGAGTAAAAGCATGCATAGCAGTAATTGGCGGGTCAGGAAAGGTCTCAGGCAGGAGGCTGTACCTGGGCTGGACTTTGACATGAAACACCAGACAAGCTACCTTGGGCTCTGTGGGTCCATATCCACTCAAAACAATTGGTCACAGGTCCCCACCAACAGGTTTGTTTTTAATAAATATCCAGGGACACAACTGATTCAAAGCAAAAGACGTTTCATGAAATAGCATAATAACAAAAGTAGCACTTAAATGTTTCACTGATAAATCTGGATCATGTTTTCCCAAAAAGATACCCATTTGCAGTGGGAAGAGCAGACACAGGTAGGGAACATACTTAGAGAGGCCCACATATAAAGAAGATGTGGCCAGGCACACACATGGAGGAGTAACTCATGGTTCCCACACAACATGACAGTGTCTTCTAGGGATGTGGTCATGATGTTTTGACTGGGACTCCCTGCTGGTTTGCATGGCATGAGGTCCTTGCCAGTTGGATAGTTTTTGACAGGTGTCTGGGAGCAGTGTTCAGTCTCTGCTGGCACTTCCCTCTGCTTGGTAGTGCTTCATAGGTCTCCTGGTCAATGCTTTTCACTGCCGGATGTGACTCTCCTGAGTACAAAGTTGTGGAGCTTCTCTCTTCTTCTGGTTTTACTTTACTCTTCAGCCAAGGGGCTATTTATTTTCCCTGGGGAAAAGAGAAGGTTCTATTATCCTTTTATTTTCTTTTTTTGGAGGGGGGAAGGCAGGGCAATTGGGATTAAGTGACTTGACCAAGGTCACACAGTTAGTAAGTGTGTCAAGTTTCTGAGCCTGGATTTGAACTCAGGTCCTCCTGACTCCGGGGCTAGTGTTCTACTCACTGTGCCACCTAGCTGCCCCCATTGTCTTTCTTTTAATTTAAAGCCAAGATGTTTAAGGTAAGCTCTTTTAGAAAGACAGGGATCTCCTCACATAGTCTACAGCCAGTAGGCTATGGAAGCCTTTAGGACTAGCCACCCTTAGTAGCGTACTTTTTCTATTTCATAAAGAGCTTTTTCAGTTTTCAGAACTTTTCCTTTCCAAAAGGTGGACCCTTAGGTTTTATGTTGATTTTAAAATTCTATTTCTGGTTCACTATGAAAAGGTGAGTTTTTGTTTCTAGCTGCTAGTTAACTTAGGATTAGAAATTCCTTATTATCCCTACTTCTCTCTGTTTGCTAAGCTGCACCAATTCAACATCTTAGAGGCTGCCCTTCCAATAATCTACAAAGAGGTCTCTGGGTCTGAGATCCTTCCCCCACCCCAATCCCAATTTTTCTTAATCCCAAAATTGCTTTCGATTTTCTCTGCAAAGGAGTGGGAGAGGGAAAGGTAAAGAATTTCAGGGTAGCTTGTCAGGCGATCCTTACTTGGGTGGAGTTGCTTCAGGCCATCCCATACCCCTAATCACCTTTCTTTTAAATTCCTGCCTTGATCATGTGTATGTGGCTGGCCTGAAACCTTTCCAGTCCTACCCTACTGAAGGCAGCTGTAGACTCTCAAATTTTATAAGAAAACTGGGGGATTAAAAAAAATTCCCACTTAAGCAGCTTTTCTTCATGACATATTTGAATTTCTAGGTCTATCATTATGTCAGTTACTTTATCTCTCCCAGGCAGTTTTTTTTCTAATATATTATTAGTACTTGGCCTTTGCATGTCTTAATTCTAATACATTTCTAATATATTAGTACTGGGCCTTAACAATATATATACTATATATATATATATATATTTAATCTTTCTCACATAGACAATGCTGTACTTGACAAACAATAAAGAATTAGTTTTCTAGAAGCAAATTTTAAAGAAGTACCATTGGCTTTTTTTGGAAGGAGAGCAAATAGTCCACATACAACAAGAAAGTTTAAAATGCTGGAATATAGAAGGCTTCTTTGTCCTCTCCTTTCAGGTCTTCCCTTCAGAGATTTAAAGGATTAGTTTCAAAAGTTTGCAGAAGTGCCAAATGATATTGCTTATGCAAAATACTGGCTAGACAAGTTCTTTATATTTAGATTGTCATATATCTCATCTTTAAGAAAAGAATAAACAAAGATATCTTTTATAAATAAATTCCAACGAAAAAGCAGAGTTGATAAAAAAAGTTCTTAGGAAAAATGTCCTAGTCCCTGGTCTGTGGTTGGTCAGGTCCACAGGTATTAAGTAGGTCAAATACGCAAGTTGAATCCCCATATTTATTCAGTTCCCATATAAAAGACATATGAGGTAATACAAAGCAAAGTTAAGAGTAAAAGCATGGCTGCTAATGATTGTGGGTCAGGAAAGGTCTATGAAGGTGTAGAAGGCTCAATGAAGATGAACAACACAACTGTAAAACCCACCCTCACTCTCCTGTTCTGGAGCCCCTTCCCCCAAGAAGCTCTCCTTGATCAGCCCAACTAAAAGGAAGCTCTCTTTCCTCAAATTTGTCCTTGAATCTTATCTAAATTTCTCCTTTGCATCTTTTAACATTTGATCTTATAGATACTTGTGTGCATGTCTCTTCCTCCCTGCCCATAACCTCCATCAGCCAATCAATAAGCATTTATTAGATACCTACTGTGTGTCAGGCATCAGGCTAAGTGCTGTGGATATAAAAACAAAAATTAAACAGTCTACCTCAAGGAGCTTACAATCTGTTGGTTCATTCAGCAAGTATTTATTAAGCATCTATAGGTACCAGGCCCTGTGCTAGGCACTAGAGATTGTGGTAGATGATGTATACCCATATAATTATATCATATAGATATATGTGCGCATGTGTAGTAGTAGTAGTAGTAGTAGTAGTAGTAGTAGTAGTAGTGGTAGTAGCTTAGGGAGGGAAGGAGCTGCCAGCTAAAGAGATCAACAAGTTAATTGATCAATCAACAAGTATTTATTAAATGCCTACTGTGTGCCAGGCATTGTGCCAATTGATAGAGATAAAAAGTCAAAGCAAAAATATCCACTGCTCTCAATTAAAGCTGATTGTACCCTTGGGGTTAGTGACTGAATTATTTTGGTTTCCCCAATGTGTAGTATTAAGACTAATAGGTAGTAGGTGCCTTGTACACAGTAGGTGCTTAATAAATGCTTGTTGAATGACAGCTTAGCCTGAATGTTATTGTGGAAAGAATCTTGGACTTACATTTGGAAACCTGGCTTAAATCCCACCTTCTGCAAGAGGTCTTTCCTGACATCTCTCCCAACCTTCCTGCCCCCCCCTTCCTGCCCCCTCCCAAATGCCTTCCCTTGAGATTACCTTCAATTTGCCCCATATAATCTGAATTCCTTTGCCCCTAACCAACCCCCTCCCCCCATGCCTATTACATTTCCCTTTCCTAGTTCTCCAGTACCATGAGGGGGTTTGGGGAATCTCTGTTCTCCTGTTATTGACTCAAGTCCCCATTGATTATGTTCCCTCTTTTTAGGGACCATTGACTAACACCCCAGTTCGTTTAACCACTTAACATCAACTTTTACAAACTCCAAAGAACAAATATACATTTCCTCCAATCTTCCCTTTACCACCTCAATCCCTTTTTTTAAAATAATAAGTTAATTTATTTATTTTTAGTTTTCAACATTCACTTCTCTAAGTTTTAAATTTTCTTTCCCTCATTTCCCTCCCCCTCCCCAAGACATCATGCAATCTTATATAGGCTCTACATATACATTCCTATTAAACATATTTTCACTTTAGTCATGTTGTATAGAAGAATTAGAATGAACAGATTCATCACTACTTCTGTCACCACATCTCATCTGCCTTCTGGTCCTGGAAAATCCTTCTAACCCTATGCCCTGCCTCCCATTGATGAGTTCTCTTGGAGCCTCCATTTTGAGGAGGTGCCTTTGCTCCTCATCTAGCTCTGTCCTGACTCTCCAGCCTTCATCACCATGCCCCCTCATGGCTACCACTTTCTGGCCTTTTCAGCTCCCTTTTTTGTATTGTCATTCCCATATTAGAATGTACACTCCTTGAGGGCAGGGACTGCCTTCCTTGCTTGTATTTGTAAGCTCAGCACCTGTCTGTCATATTGTAATTGCTTAATCAATGTGGTTTTTTTTTCTAATTTATTCATAGCAGAAGTTGAATTGGGCCCAGGGGCCATCCTGGACAGTGTTCCACTTGCAGATCTCTTGGGATGGCTCCTGTTCAATCTCGGCTACATAGGTAAAGGACTTTTCAAACATCAAAACCCTATGTAAAGGTCATATATGAATACAATAGGGGAACAGAAAGTAGCTTCTTAAACTCCAGTGTATTTTATTATGCTTCTAATACAGGATAGGCCCTGTGACTTAAGACATCTCTAAGGCAGTGGAAGGAGTAGCAAAGTTAGATTCATGATACCTGCCTCGGAATCCTGTCTCTGCCACTTTTATGACCTGGGGCTTCAGCATAAATGTTACTAAGAATAATGACTATCACTGATATAGGGCTCTACAACCTTGGGAGGTGGGTGCTATTATTACCCTCATTTTGCAGATGAGGAAACTGAGGCAGATATCAATTGATTTGCCCAGGGTCATAATCTAATTATTCAATAAAAATTTATTAAGTACCTACTATGTGCCAGACCCTGTGCTAAGCACTGGGAATACAAAAGGAGGCCAAAGATAGTTTCTGCCCTCAAGGATCTCACAGTCTAATGTTGTTTGAGGCATGAGTATAAGTTGGGTCTTCTTACAGGCCCAACACTTTATCCATGGTGCTAACTAGTTGCTTATCCTCTCTGGGTCTCAGTTTACCCAAATGAAAAAGGAAGTGGCTGGACTAATTGACCTCTGAGGTTCCCTCCAGCTCCACGATTCTATAAACAAGGTCCCATTCAGCTTGGAATCACTCTCTCCCTCTTGGGAAATGAATTTAAGGTGTTGCCCAGAACAGGCTAGTGAAGGCATGCTCACCGACATGGTGCCTGTTTTGGTTGGGGGAGCACCAGGTTTGCTCTTGCTGTCCTGGGCCCAGGCTTTCCTTGTGCCAGCCTCCTTTGGCAGATGGCTTTGACCCAATCCTGGCTGGAACATATGGTGAGCAACAGACATGCTCTTTTTATGAAAGAAAAATGAGAACTGGAAATAATTACAAGGACACTCCCTGAAATGACAGGGAGGGAGATGTAGGTGTGGGCATATGAAATAGGAAGGAAGCCCTTTGAAGTTACTTCTTTGGGAAAATGGAATTATCCTGGCATTCAACTACTGCCCAGCCTTGAAGAGTTCATTTGTAAAGTCAAGGCTTCATCATCCAATAGAAATTTCCAAAGTCTAGGGCACATTTACTGGTTGTTTTTTTTTTTTACCCTGAAGGTACAATGAAATAGTCATCCAAGCAGCTTTCCATTCTCCTCTGTTCTGGGGCCTACAGCACAAGTCAGGGCCCAGGTTGGGAAGACAGGTAGAGCTCGAAGCAACTCCCATCTCGTTAGCATCCCCTGCTCAGAAACAGAATTTATAATCTGCCATATGGAGCTGGGGCCAGCTATTGCACTGGCCTGTTTCCAGCAATTATCTGAGAAATTCTATTTCTGCTACTAAATCGACAGCTTTAATCAACTTGCAAATCCAAATCACCCCCACCAGTGAGCTGTCATACTCCACGGCCCACTGTGAGCTGGATGGAAAGCGTGATCACATCTCTGACCCCAACTGACTTGCCCTCCATCACATGCCATTTTGAAATCTGGTGGAGTTCAGCTCGGCTCCTGATAAAATGGTCCCCTTTCCCATTATTGAAATGATTCGCTGATACCCAGCTGTTAGAACGGATGCTAATTTGTGGCTCAATGTCCCTGTGACTTAAGTGGCAAAGCTTAGGAGAAAGAGAATGATTATGCAGAAAAATGGACATTTGCTCCATGGTCTGCACCATCTGATGCCTGGTATGGCCACAGCTTCCTGCCATGATAATTCTAGGGTGGCCCTTTAAGAATAATTGAATTCACTGATTTCTGTGTCTCCTGCAGTCACCAGGCACTAAAGGGACATGTACAAAGCAGGCAGGCCTCCTCTGATCCTGGCGTTTGAAACCTGGCACCGCTAAAAGCTGGGGCATTCTCAAAGATACTAATTATAGCTCACCCCTGGTCCATAGAAACCCATTCTGTACTTGAAAGCTAATGAAAGAGATCATAAGCTTGTAGATTTAGAGTTGGAGTAGACCTCAAAGGCCATCTCATCCAACCCCCTCATTTTACAGATGAGGAAACTGAGGTCCCCTAACCAAAGGAGGTTAAGTCGCTTGTTCAAGGTCATACAAAGAAAGAATAAAGATCATAGGCGGGATTTGAATGCAGAGCCTTTGGCTCCAAAGCCATTTTTCCACTACCTGTGTTCTATCTCTACTTTTTGCTTGGCGCACATAATAATAATAGGTGACTTTTACATATTGTTTTAAAGTTTGTAAAGCGTTTTCCAAAAATTCTTGTTTCAGCCTCAATATAATCCTGGGAGGATGGCCTGGAGTCAAGAGATATAGCATCAGAAGAGACCAGTGCCGTTGGATCATAGGGGATGTGGGGGGAGGGTGTAAGAAGATGGGAAAGGTAGGAAGGGTCAGGTTACAAGGAGCTCTCAAGCCAATGGAAGATTTCGTATTTATCTTGGAAGTTAATAGGAAGGCACTAGAACTGGCTGAATTGGGGCTACCGTGGTCAAACCTGCACTTTAGGAAGATCTCTGCTTCCAAGTGGAAGACGGACTGGAGTGGAGCGTGATCTGAGGCGGGGGAAAGCGATTGTCTTTGACGAGGAGGGAGGTGATGAGAGCCCCCACCAGGCTGGTGGGTCTCTTCTGTAAAATGAGGTCCTTTCCAACCCTAAATCTACAATCCTAGGATTCTATGGTCTCTCAGTTCCTTACAGCTTTAACAGCCTCTAATTCTATATTTGGCATTGGAACAATTCTATCAGAGAGCTCCTCTAAGCTTTTTCACTTTGTTCTAAGAGGGAACACAGAAAAAGGAGAGGTCAGTGGCAGCCAAAATCAGCCTTAGGAAAGAGATTACTTCTCCAGTAAATGGCAGGCACATGACATCCCTAAAACATTTCCTTGAAATGGAATCTTTTCTAATAGTAAGTCATGTTTGTATAACGCTTAAAGGTTTATAAAGTGCTTTCCTTCATAACAAGCTTGTGGGGTTGATCCTATAACTATTTTGCCCTCATTTTACAGATGAGGAAACTGAGTTTCAGAGAGGGGAAGTATCTGTTCCAAGGTCACACAGCTGCTAAATGGCAGAGCTAGAGTTTGAACCCAGAATTTCTCATTCTAAGATTGGGTGCTCTCTCCTCAGCATCAGCCTGCCTCTGTCTAAAGAGACGTCATGGAATCTTAGTGAGTGTCCGTATTTCTAACATCCAATATTTGTCCTCCAATTAATTGGATAAATATTCCTCCAATTGCTTTAGGTAGCAATGGGTCAGGAGGTGGAAAGCTAGGTGTGTCAACCCTGAGATGCATCTGTTGACAATTTAGCTACATCTTATGTCATGCTGCTCTGAACAGCAGGCTATGTTAAGCATCATTGCAGAGGTTTTCCCCCTGTGTTTTCCTAAGCAATTGCCTTCCACCTGTACTTCTTCTGGGGTTTGTTTTATCTAGACGCATAAAGACCCTGAAGCTCCCTCTCCCTGGGTATGGGAAGGCACCTAGAACTTACCTTGGACAAAGAAGAGTAATCTTTCTTGATCAGGTCAAGGCTAAGTTGCTGTTTGGAAAAGAAGTGTTGGCAAAGATGGTGGTTTGAATTTTACAGCATTAAAACTGGGGAGGGAAGTGGATGTCAATCTACAAAAGCCTTGGGTGTATTCCTTATAATGGAAACTTGGATGGCTCTAACATCCTTTCCATACTGTGGATAAAGACCTGACATTTGGAGTAGCAATAATTACAGGGATGTTCGTAGATCTAAATTTCCCAGAGGCAATTTAACATGCTCTGCTTCCTGTTTGATTCAGGGTCCCCGAGGGCTGTCCATTTGCAGTGTGTGTCTAGGACACTATTAGCACACATACGTGCATACACACACTCTGTCAGACAAGCTCAACACTATACCTCATAGGATGGATAAAGAGGCATTTTTCATCCACTCAATTGCTTCTCTGTGGATGGTTTTGAGTGGTTCAGTACCATATTTAGGAGACTGCTGTTTTCTGAGGCTTGATGCAATCACTTCACTGCCATCCACAAAAACCATTTGGAGGACCTGACCATCTCTTCTTTTAATGAAAGATGGTACAGTGGAAAGAACACTGACTCTGCAATCAGAGAAACGAGATTCAAATCCTGCCTCTGAGGCTTATTCTTTGTGAGGTCTCGGATAAGTCATATCAATTCTCTGGGCCTTGGTTTCTTCATCTGTAAAAGGAATGGGTTGGACTCAGTGGCTGAGGTCTCTTGCATCTCCCAGTCTAGGATTCTAGGATCCTAGAACATCTAAAGTTTCCCCGTGAAATAAGAACTGACTTTTCAGCACTAGCGTGGATGGGAGATGATAGAGAGTTATATAACACCACGGTATAAAAAGAATTGAAATCGAAGATCCTCCAGAGGGACGTGGGGAGGCATAGAGTAGATGTGAGTGGGCTCCAACGTATTGCCCACAAGAAATTAGACAGGAGACATAGAGGAAAGGATGTCATCAACAAGCTGCATGATTGAAAAGGAAGATGTGCTGGTAGCATGGCAAGGGGGAGGGATAGCTGATAGACAAACCCATGTGTTGTCAAGAGAACACGGAGACGACCCTCTAGCATATTGGTCAGAGCCCCTGCAGTGATCTTAGGACAGCACATGGATCGAAGGTCCTGCAGGATTGGCAGCCATTGGTGGGTTGCTATCTGAATTGTTAGAGGGAATACATTGGTGAAATTGTTGGATTATTGGAGAGAGTTAAGAAGCTATGCCCCCTTTCCTACCATCCCAACAGTCACTGTGCAAACAGGAGGGTCTGCAGACCATTTCTTTTTGTCTATTTAATGAGTTACCACGAACAAAGAATTATTGCCTGGCAGCCAGCCTGCTGGTGATAACTTCTCTGCCCTTGTCTCTTCCTGCCCTGGGGCCAGTAGACATAGGTCTACCATGGGCCTGCCTGCCTCAGGTCTTTCCCCACTCCAAAACAACCTCCAATCAGTCACTAAATTGATTTTCCTAAAGCACAGGTCTGCTCATGTCACAACCCTCACCTCCCTACAATAATCTCCAGTGGCTCCCTATGGCCTCCAGGAGAAAATACAAAATGGTCTGTTTGACATTCAAAGCCCTTCATAAGCTAACTTCTTCCTGCCTTTCCCATCTTCTTACACCTTACTTCCCACTATGTACTCTTCTATTCAGTGATGCTGGCCTCCTGGCTGTTTCAGGAGCACGGCACTCCATCTCTTGGCTCCTGGCGTTTTCTCTGGCTGTCCCCTATGTCTGGAACATGCCCCCTCCACTGCTCCAACTAAGTTGCAAATAAAATCCCTTCTTTTTCAGGAAGCCTTTTCCAACCCCTTAATTCCAGTGCCTTCTCTCTGTTAATTACCATTTATCCTGTTTATATTTGTTTGCATGTTGTCTTCCTTTAGATTATAAGCTCCTTGAAGGCAGGGACTGTCTTTTGCCTCTTTTTGTATCACCAGGGTTTAGTACAGGGCCTGGCACATAGTGGGTGCTTAATAAATGTTTATTGGTTGATTATTGCCAAGATCATACTTTAGTATTTTCCTTTTGATAGAACCTGTCAGAGCTGCATTTCCATCAGCCCTCCCTCTGAGAACACAGGACCACCTTCATGTCAAGGTCTTGGGACAAATAAGAGAACCATGACTGTTGATGTCATCAAGATAGACTCATGTGACAGGCCAGTCATTTTTAGCATCCTGTAAAAGGACAAGGACATCCGACCTTGGTGTAATCTGGCTCAGCTCAATCATGTCACACTCAATGGACCATATGAGACCCTGGCCATCCTTTGGGAGGATTCCCTTGGGAATCCAAGTCATCTTCCATAGTGGCCCAAGATTTGTCATATGGCTGGATGTGGCTGAAAGCCAGAAGGTGGCTTGGAGATTTGTTCAGTCCCACGGCCTGTTATATATGGCTAGAGCCTGGGTTTGTGTATTTATCTCCCTCAGGATTCCACATTCAGTCAGTTGTGTTTCCCTGAAGTTACTGAGCCTGGAAATTATTTGGAGCTTAGAGCAACACACATTTTCTTGGTTTACTGGTTGCTCTTCCCAGTAGGAGTGCCTCAGACCATGCCAGTTTTAGTAGCACGATCTCTCCTCCCCTTTCCCTAACTCCCCACAAGCTGCAGTGGGCTTTTTATATGCATAGTTTCATCATAACACTGATGCTGCCGCCATCTTAGACTACTTGTTACTATTAAAAGATGGAGGATGATTTCGACAAGAGGCAGAAGGTGTGGCTCAGATGGGACCTAAACAAACGATACGGCTTGCTGGGGACACAGGATGCTTTTGGTATAATTTCTCACCATGTGCATCACAGAGGGCTACCGAGCGACAGGAAACTGAGTGGTTCGACCTTCTCTCCCTGCCCCCAACATGACCTTCCCCACTGGACCACGCACAGCAGTCTCTTTTGTAATCCTTTAATGCATGTATCATAAAGTACCATGTATCACAGCTTTATTTGTTGGCGTTCTTTCTCTCTACTAGAATGCAGGCTCCCAAAGGGCAGGCACCATGTCTTATCTAAGCTTTGTGCCTCTCTCAGCGCTCAGCTCTGTGCTCCTGACCTCATAGATGCTGAAGAAATGGTTGTCGGATGAACGAATGACCTCTTGTGGGCATCTGGAAGGGTTAGGATAGCCATTTGGTGATGTCAGAGACAGGCAGATGTGTCTTCTGGGAGGAAATCTGGAATCTTCTCTCTGCTTTGCTTTCAGATGCAGTTTTATTAGAAAATTTCCCAAGGATGGGTGGGATATAGGAGACAGAGCGCTGTGCTTGGAATCAGGAAGACACGGGTTAAAATCTTGTCTCTGTGGGTTCCTGGGCAAATCACTTAACCTCTGAGAGCCTGAGCCTCCCTACCTATAAACTGGAGGAGTTGCACTTACCCTCTAACAGGGGCGATGGACTCTCCTGAGAACGTTTGTTGAATTTTCAATATGAACATTTGCACCTCAGAAATCAGCATGTGCTACAGATCAGAATTCGGTTTATTGTTTTGTTGATCGCCTAGACTTAAGAAAGTGACAGAGAAAATGTGAATAATACAGAATAAATATAAAAGTGCATCCTGCGGTCTTTCATTGTTTTCCCCTGGTTGTCAAACTTTTACTTGCTTACCCTAAGGTTCCTTCCAGCTCTAAATCTACGGATCTTACAATTCTTTGATATGACCTGAGTTCAAATCCTGCCACAGACACTTACAAATGAATGACTTTCCCTCTCTGAGTCTCAGTTTCCTTACCTGTAAAATGAGGGTGATAGCAGCATTAAAGATATAACATAAATATAACAAATGACATCATATCAAATGACATCATATATTTCAGGTGCTTCATATACCTTAAAACACCTTACAAATATTAGCAATCATCATCATATTTAGCACCATCATCGTCATTCTGATCCTGTGTCAATATGTATCATTTAGTTTGCTTCTTCTTGCAGTCGAGGAGGTGACAATTTTAGCGACAGGAACCAGTTTCTCTTGTGCCATGTTAAAGAGGTGATCTCACTCAGAAACTGGATGTGGCAAAGTTGGCAGCTGGTGCACGTTTGAATTACAACAGCCTCTATTTTACTGGGAGGAGGGAAGAGGAAGGAGAAACAATTTTGTAGAATAAAGCCCTTTGACCGCAAGAATACAATGAGCTATAGAGGCCTAAGGGGGGATATCTGGCAAGAAAATGTGAACAGTAGCAGGGGGGAGGCTTGCTTCTGTGGGGTAGTTTAAAGACTTGCCCTCGTGGGAGGAAAATGAAGAAACAACCATATCAATATGAGTAGAGAGATTTGCTGGGAGAAAGTGTTAAATCCCATAATCCTTTGCATTGTCCTAGACCCTGGATCTTTAGTGGTCATATATATATCACACCTGAACCTTTGTAAATGGAATTGAAGGGTCGATGCTTCCCAACCCAGAAGTTGACATAACTGGGATTGTTCTCAGTCCCTCATGAAGAGGCAGCCAGGATTTCCTGGAGCCATAAAACACGTGTGGGATTTAGGGATCAAATTCAATATGTTGTACAATACATAGCTATGGGCAAAGCCATGGTGGCCGAAAATTGTTTTTCTCAACCCTGGGCAGGTGGTATTTTTATATAGCAGAGAAATATATGTCTCTACCCCAGGCCTAGGCTGGGAAATTGAACAGCTATGGGAAGACAGGTACACTAACGCGTTGTTGGTGGATCTGTGAATTGTTCCCACAGTCCTAGAAAACAATTCAGAATTATGCTGGAAAAGTAACTACACCATACATACACTTTGATCCATTAGTACTACAGGGACCCAGGTGTCCCAAGCAAGTCAAAGATAGAGGAAAGTGTCCCATACATACCAATTTGTAAAGTTTTTTTTTTTTTTTGTGGTAGCAAAGAACTGGAAGGAAAATAGGTGTGCATCCAAGAGGAACAGCTTAGCCAATTGTGGTAGAGGGATGTAATGGAAATCATTACATTGGAAGAAATGATAAATGTGAAGAACTCAGAGAAATGTGGGAACTAATGCAAAGTGAAGCAAGTAAACGTAGGAGGACTATTTATGTGAGGGCCATGATAATGCAAAAGAAAACAATACTGAGAGATTACAGAAGCCCAAATTAATGCAGTGACCACTGGAGACTCCAAGTTTCCCTTGTCTCAGTAGAAGGATGGGGGAACACATAGTGTCAGACATCGTTAGCCTGTTAATTTGCTTTGATTGACTGTATTTCTTTATTAAAAGGGATTTTATTGAGGGGAGAGTGAATTATTAAGAAATGACAGCTACTTTTTAAAAAAGAATACCAATAAATTTTTTTTTTAGAAAAACAAACAAAAGAAGCCATTTTGCCTGGTTTTCCTGAGTGTCATGATGGCAGTGACAAGATTCACTTTACAAGTAAGGAAACTGAGGCCCACAGACTTGCTCAAAGTCAGAGAGGTAATTAGAGAACTGATTTCCAAACTTAAACCCCCCTGAATCCTAAGATAATTTATCTCCCTTTGCTCCATACTGCCTCTTTAAATAGCTTGATCTACATAACTTGATCTGTGAGCAATAATTTAGATAATAATGAAAAGGCAGTACCTAATTAATTAACAGTTTGGAGGTGCTAATCAGGTTCTTCCTAGAACTTGTTTCCTTCTTGGTTCTTGGCAAGGAATGTCGCCTCAAAGGAGAGCTGACAGACGGACAACCCAAGTGGTTCACTGGTCTCCTACAGAGGCTAAGAATACGAATATGGCCTCCAATGGAACCACTGAGCAGATTCACCAAGAATTCATGGCAAAACTTGAACAGAAACTACCTATCAGGAAGAGACACAGAGGGGTGGAGACCTGTGTGCTTGGAGGGAGTTCCCCACTGAAGAAGTCCCTGATAATTTTGTGTCAGTTACAGTACTCTAGCATTGGTGCAAATTTCATATTTCGGTTGGATTGGAGGGGGCGGAATTTAATTCCCCCCACCCTGCATGAAACTGGACAAATTTGGGAGAATCATACTTGCTCTAGGAACAAATCTCACATGAAAGAGCTTTGGGAAGGAAGAAGGAGACTGCTATCCTTTTATTGGAGCATGGTCACCGGAGGAAGCAAATTCAGGGAAAGCTCATTAACTCAGACCACACTGACTCAGTCAGTGATTATTCAGGTGGGAATTGTGCTGAAGTTAGCTTTTCCTTGACCGTGAGAAAATAGCCTGGCCAGATAAACTGACAATAGCATAGGATTGCAAGAGGAATGTTTAAACTACTTAGGAGGCAGATGGATTTTTAAGCCCATAGGCATACAAAAGGACAATATAAAAATAAGTTCATAATTTTATAAAAATTTATTTCATTTAAAAAAATTAACAAACATTTGTTTCCTTTCTTTCTGATCACCTGATCCCTAAAATAGAAAAAAAGAAAAGCAAATCCCTTTTAGTAAGTATGCTTAGTCAAACAACACGAATATGTACATTAGCCATCTCTAAAAATGTAATCTCATTCTGCATCTTGCATAATAATATGTCGTTCATCCATTTCATTCTTGTCTGACTTGTTGTGATCCCATTTGGGGTTTTCTTGGCAAAGACACTGGAGTAGTTTGCCATTTCCTTCTCTAGCTCATTTTGTAAAAGAGGAAACTGAGGCAAAGAGGGTTAAATAATTTGTCCAGGGTCATGCAGCTAGCATCTGAGGTTGAATTTGAACTCAAGTCTTCCTAACGCCAGGCCTGGTGCTCAATCCACTGTGTCATCTAGGTGCCCAGGTTAATGAATAAAGATTATTATCACTTTTAGGTTAATAAAGATTTAATTCAATCTAAGATTTTTCTGATCGAATAGAATCATAGAACTTCAGAGTTTTAGAGATTGTTTAGTTAAACTCCTTCCTCAGTTTACAGCTGAGAATGATACTGAAGACCCAGAAGTGTGAGTAAAAATGAACAAAGGTCACCCAGACAATGGCAGAGCCAATATTAGAACTGAAGTCCATTTACTTCTTAGTTCTCCAGTATTCTTTATATTTGAGTATTTGGCCTAATAATGAAATATCATCTTTATCTAGAACAGGATTGGGGAAATTTGGTATTGGCAGGGATCTTAGAGGAAATTTGATCTTGCCTAGACCTGTTTAAAAGTGAATGCCTTCTACAATAACAGTGACTAGTGGCCAAGCAATCTTGGTTTGAAGACTTCTGAGACAGTCATTCTTGGACCTCTGCCATTGTTAAGGCAGCTAGATGGCATGGTAGATTGAGCACCAGGCTCAGAGTCGGGAAGACTCAGCTTTCTGAGTTAAAACCTAGGCTCAGATACTTGCCCAGACCCTGGGCAAGTCACTTAACCCTGTTTGTCTCAGTTTCCTCATCTGAAAAATGAGCTGGAGAAGGAAATGGCAAACCATGCCAGTATCTTTGCCCAGAAAACCCCAAATGGGGTCACAAAGAGTTGTACAAGACTGAAAATGACTGAACAACAACAATATTCACTTAGTGAAAGGGAAGGTTGTACCCTGGTATCCATGACTTCTTCAAAGAAGTGGAGGAAGCTTCTGACTTGTTGGATGCCTCATGGGCATATTAATGGAAGGACCCAGAATGAGAAGGAATGGGTGGGTTGGGACTTGTACCACTGGAGAGAGTAGCCATGTTGATAAGGACCTGAGATTTCATTGGTTTAGAGAACTTCCTGGGAAGGAAACTCTCTTTCAAGGAAAGTCACCTGAAATTGCTCTTAGCAAGTTTCCTTATTTGTCAAATGGAGATAATCCATGTATGGAGCCTCAAATGAAATAACAAGGTCTTTGATAACCTTTACCTGCTACATAAATGATGGCTCTTGTTTGTCTGAAGGGAGTGTTGAAATGTAGTTACTATGATAAAGGTAAATTAAACTTAAAAAAGAAACTCTCTGAACAATAGAGTCTTACAGCTAATCTTTTTTCCCTTTGTATACAGAAATGTGTGTGTGGGCTGATGTTTGCCTAGTTTATAATAATAATTTAAAAAAAGAAAAACACTATGAATCTGGATGGGAATCAGACGCAGGTGTTCTTGGGAAATGTTGAAATGGGACTTTACATTTTTCTTTAAATTGAACCTGTTTAGAATGGACTTCAGAGACTTCCTAAGCCAGCTTGTGTGACTCACATTCTTTTTACAATGTCTCTAAGGGGTCGTTCCTTTAGATCGTGAACTTCTTGAGGGCAAGGACTGTCTTTTGCCTCTTTCTGTACCCAGTGCTTATCACAGTCCCTGGCACATAGTAGGCACTTAGTAAATGTTTATTGGTTGATTACCCAAATACTGCCTGAAGGCCTCCAGTGAGGGAGACCCAGTGACCTTCCCAGGCAGCTTATGCCACTATGGGAGAGTTGGTGCATGACTTTTTGTTCACAGAGGACTGTGCACTCAACACAGCCTCTGAGGCTGAAAAGCAACAAAGCATGGATCGATTCTCTGCTACTTGTGCTAATTTTGACCTGACAACAAACACCAAGAAAACACAGGCTCTCCACCAGCCCACACCACACCATTCTTACTGTGGAACCATAGCTTACAGCAACTGGAGAAGCTTTGAATACTGTGGATAAGTTCACTTACCTTGGCACCTTCCCAGGGATGTCC
>CM053623.1:18193899-18214683 GCA_028646595.1 Phalanger gymnotis
CCGGGCTCCGCAGCCCCGGCCTCGGCCTCGACCACGGCCCTGGCCTCGACCTCGGCCCCCACTGCCGAAGCCACCGCGAAAGCCACCCCGACCTCCGACTCCGGCCCCCCCTCCCGCACCTCCTGCAGCACTGGCGTCGTCCGCCATTTGGTGTTCACTAGAAGTAGAAGCCTGTTGCCTGTTTTTATTCCTTTAATTTCTTCTTTGTTCTTATTGCTATAGCTAGCATTTCTAGTATGATATTGAATAGTAGAAGTGATAATGGATATCCTTGTTTCACTCCTGATCTTATTGGGAAAGCTTCAAGTTTATCCTCATTACAGGTAATGCTTGCTCTTGGTTTTAGATAGATACCACTTATCACTTTAAGAAAAGTTCCTAATTTTTTTTAATAGGAATAGGTATTATATTTTGTCAAAGGCTTTTTGGGTTATCTATTGATATAATCATATGATTTTTATTGTTGTTGTTGATGATACGGTCAACTCTGCTGATAGTTTTCCTAATATTGAACCGGCCCTACATTCTTGGTATAAATCTAGCCTGGTCATAGTATGTGATCTTTGTGATATATTGCTTTTATCTCCTTGGTAGTATCTTATTTAAAAGTTTTGCATCAATGTTCATTAAGGAAATTGGTCTTTAGTTTTCTTTCTCCATTTTTGCTCTCCCTGGTATAGGTATCAAAACCATATTTGTGTCCTAAAAGGAATTTGGTAAGTTTCTTTCTTTCTTTCTCTCCCCCTCACAAATAGTTTATATGGTATTGGGATTGTTTCTTAAATGTTTGGAAGAATTGACTTGTGAATTGTTTCTTAAATGTTGGAAGAATTCACCATCTGGTCCTGGGGATTTTTTCTAGGGGAACTCAAATATGACTTATACAATTGCTTTCACTAAGATAGGGTTATTTACATATTTTCTTTCCTCTTCTATTAATCTGGGCAGTTTATGTTTTTGTAATTGTTCATCCATTTCACTTAGATTGTCAGTTTTACTGGTATATAATTGGGCCAAGATCACTCCCAATTATTGCTTTAATTTCATCTTCATTGGTGCCACATTCACTCTTTTCATTTTTGATGCTGGTAATTTGGTTTTCTATTTTTTAAAAAATCAAATTAACCAATGTTTTATCTATTTTATTGTTTATTCCATAAAATCAGCTCCTACTTTTGCTTATTAGTTCAATGATTTTTTGCTTTCAATTTTATTAATTTCTCCTTTGATTTTCAGGATTTCTATTTTGGTGTTTAATTGGGGATTTAAAATTTGATCTTTTTCTAGTTTTTTTAATTGCATGTCCAATTTATTGACCTACTCTTTCTGTCTTTATTGATGTACACATTTAGAGATATAAATTTTCCTTTAAGTAATGCTTTGGCTGCATTCCACAGATTTTGGAATGTTGCCTCATTGTTGTCATTCTCTTTAATGAAGTTTTTGATCGTTTCTATGATTTGTTCTTTGACTCACTCACTAGTTAGAATTAGATTATTTAGTTTCCAATTAGTTTTTAATCTGTACTTCCACAGTTCTTTATCAAACATATTTTTATTGCATTATGGTTTGAAAAGGGTAATTTAATATTTCTGCTTTTCTGCACTTGGTTATGAGGCTTTTATGCCAAATAAATGGTCAGCATTTATGAAAGTGTCATGTGCAGGTGAGAAAAAGGTATACTCCTTTGTATTCAATTTTCTCTAGAGGTCTATCTTATTTCGCTTTTCTAAGATTTTATTCATATCCTTGACTTCTTTCTTATTTATCTTATGGTTAGATTTATCTAGCTCTAAGAGTGAAAAGTTGATGTACTTCACCAGCATAGTCTATTTCCTCCTTTAGTTCCTGTAACTTTTCCTTCAAGAATTTGGATGCTATGCCATTTGATGCATATATGTTTAGTATTTATATTACTTCATTGTCTATGATGCCTTTTAGCAAGATGTAGTTTCCTCACTTGTTCTTTTTAATTAGGTTTATTTTTGCTTCCTTTTTCTGAAATGATGATTGCTACTTTTGCCTTTTTTTTAAACTTCAGCTGAAGCATAATAGATTCCACTCCAGCCTCTTATTTTAACTGTGTATATCTCTCTGCTTCAAGTATGTTTTTTGTAAACAACATATTGTTGGATTCTGATTTCTAATCTGTTCTTCTATCCACTTCCATTTTATGGGTGAGTTCATCCCATTCACATTCACATTCAGAGCTACGATTACTAACTGTGCATTTCTTTCTATACTATTTTCTTCTGTTTGTCCTTCTCTCTTTTTTTTATCCTGCCCCTCCTCTAAAGTCTGTTTTCCTTCTGAGTGGGCAACCATCTCCAGTCGTCCTGATTTATATCTTGCCACTGGACCCAGATTGCTCCAGAGGAGAAAGTGATTCTGGTTATTTTGCACAGCCCTCCCTAGCTTAAATCCAATTCTCTTGCAAGTTGTGGCATCACCTTCCTGATGCCATGGTCCTCTTTGAGAATGGAGAACAAATAGCAACAACAACTTTCTGAGCACTGCCTTCTTTTTTCTGCTCTTTTATCACCTTCCTCCCTTTCTCTTATCCCCTTCTCCTATTTCCCGGTTGGATAAGATAGACTTCTATGACTAGTTGAGTGTGTATGTATATATACATATATATGTATGTACACATATGTATATGTATATAGTATATATGTACATACATATATTCCACTTTTTGACTGACTTAGATGTTAGTGAAGTTTAAGTATTGCTTGCTTCCTCCCACCATTTCTCCCTCCACTGTAAAAGCTTTTCCTTGCATGCCTCTTTTATGTGAGATATTTTCCTCTATTCTTCCTCTCCCTTGCCCCTTCTCTCAGGGCATTCCTCTTTCTTGCCTATTCATTTTTTTACATCATCCCAACTTAATTGACTCACTCACGCACGACTCTTCTATGCAGAATCATTCTAACTGCCCTACCTTTGATAAAATTCTTAGAAGATACATGTGTCATCTTCCCATATAGAAAGGTACACAGTTTAACCTTGAGTCCCTTATGATTTTTCTTTCATATTTACCTTTTTATGCTTCTATTGAGCCTTGTATTTGAAAGTCGAATTTTCTATTCATCTTTGGTCTTTTCATCAGGAATCCTCGAAGGTCCTCTATTTCATTAAATATCTATTTTTTCCTTTTGAAGGATTATAGTCAGTTTTACTAGGTAGGTTATTCTTGGTTGTAATCCTAGCTCTTTTGCTTTTTGGAATATAGTATTCCAGGCCCTCTACTCCTTAACGTGGTAGCTGCTAAATGTGATCCTAGCTGTGGCTCCATGATATTTGAAGGATTTCTTTCTTGCTAGTTGAAGTATTTTCTCTTTGACTTGGGAGCTCTCGAATTTGGCTATGATATTCCTGGGAGTTTTCATTTTGAAATATCTTTCAGCTGGTGATCATTGGATTCTTTCAGTTTCTATTTTGTTCTTTGGTTCTAGGATATTGGGGGCAGTTTTCCTGAATGATTGCTTGAAATATTATGTCCAGGCTCTTCCTTTGATCATAGCTTTCAGGTAATTAAATAAATCTTAAATTATCTCTTTTTCATTTATTTTTCATGTCAGTTCTTTTTTCCAAGGAGATTTTTCACATTTACTTCCATGTTTTCATTCTTTTGACTTTGCCTTATTATTCCTTGATTTCTCATGTAGTCATTAGTTTCTACTTGCCCAATTCTGATTTAAGGAATTATTTCAGTGAACTTTTGTATTTCTTTTCCCATTTTGCCTATTTTGATTTTTTAAGAAGTTACTTTCATCAATGAATTTTTGTACCTCTTTTTACGTTTGGACAATGCTGTCTTTAAGGTGCTATTTTCTTTTCTTTTTTTTGGTACCCTTTCAAATAAGGTGTTAATTGTCTTTTCATAATTTTCTTTCTTTTCTTTACCTAATTTTTCCTCTACCACTCTGATTTTGAAAACCATTTTTTAGCTCTTCCAGCAATTCTTATGTACATTTTGTGTATGTATACACACATATACACATACATACGTATACATATTGTATGTGTATATATATTGTATATATGTATAATTCTTGTGCTGGGCTTGTATCCAATTCCTATTTTTCTTCAAGGATTTGCATATAGCTGTTTTGACTTCACTGCCTTCTTCAGAGTTTGTGTCTTCATCTTCCCTTTCACTGTAATACTTTTGTATAGTTAGGTTCTTTTCTTGTTGTTTCCTCATTTTTTCTACCCTATTTCTTGATTTTGAACTTTATAGTAATGTTGGGCTTTGTTCTTGGAAGGGAGGGACTCCATTTCAAACTTCAGGCTTTTTTGCACTGCTATTTTCACAGCTAGTTCTGGGGATTTGGGAGTTTTCAGTGCTTCCATGGTGGTGTCGCAGAGGTGGGGGTCACTGCTCTCTTGGTCTGCACTCTGGTTCTTACCCAGGAAGAGTCTCTGATCCCTTGGGACTGCAATCAATGCTTCTCCTTGGGGTGCCTTCTCCTTTGGGATTGGAAGTGATGGTGCCCACCAGGCTTCCACTTCCTCTTGATTGATAGAGCTCCTCTCTGCCCTTGAACTATGACCCAGAAGTGGATATAGGACAAGGAGTTGTCAAACAGTGTCTGGTCCTGAGTCCTGTATTAGTAGAGGGGTCCCTTGAAATATCTTTCTGACTAGTTGCCAGGACCCTTACTGTCTCTGGCTTGAGAACTCCTGAAGTGGTTGCTGCTTCTGTTGCTACCACTTCATCCCACCACTGGTGTTTTCATCCATATGGGCTCTGGGCCAGCCTCCTCCCCCATGTCACAGATCCTTCTTTCCAATCTCCTATATTGTCTTGGGCTGAAAGAGTGTCTCACTCTGACCTTCTACCACCCTAGAATTTGATTTGAGGCCTTAATTTAAAGTTGTTTGGAGAGGAATGAGCTTGGCTGAGTGCTTCTCTACTTTACCACCTTGGCTCTGCCCCCAGAACTCTGGTGCATCTTTTTAGGCAATCTGAGCTTATCCAGAATGTCTCTTCTGAAGCCACATCTCCTTAAGGGCGCATCTCTTGGCTGCCACCTTCCCTGTGGCTATCACTATCCCAAAGGGCTAAGATCTGGCCATCTGAGCTGCTTTGATGAGGTTAAGCGGCATTGGGTCTAGTCCATGGTCTAGGATGCCAGATGGAACAGAGTAATCTCGAAAGGGTGGAACTGGTGGGGGTGGGAGGGACAGATCAGGTTACCAGGCTGAGGTTAGAAACAGGGCTTCAGAGCTGGGTGGAAAGCAGAGAACTGAGATTAGAAATATGGAATTATTGAAGCAGGATCACAGGAGCTTAGAGCAGGTTACCAGGGCAAGGGAAGAGCATGTGGGGCTGAAATCAGGTGGGCTGTGGAATAATACCTTACATCACCCCTGTACTTATATGTTATTTTTTTCTGGTTTAGTCATTACTCTCTTTCTCTCTCTCTTTCTCTCTCACCCCCCTTCCCTCCTAAGACTCCAGATTTCATAAATCCCAAATAAAATGAGAATGCCCATGCACATTTTAGAATGGAAAGAGATGAAACTGCAAATTCCTAGTATATAGAGCTTGCTTTTCTTTTAAAGTTTAAAATAAATTAATTGTGTAACTTTCATCATTTTCCTGCTTATCTCTAATTCCTTTTGGCCTTTTGGTATGTTCTCTTCTCATTTTTTGAGGGGGAGATTAGGGAAGCCTATCTGTACCTCCCCGCCTCTCTCACCCTGTTCTTCAATTCTCACCTCCCCCCTTAAATAAAAGGAAATGCCAAACTCTTGTCATATATATGCACAGCAGAGAAAAACAAAATCCCCCATGGACCCTGTCCAAGAATATCTACCCCATTCTGTATATGGAGCCTATTACCTTTCTCTACAGCTCTTTGAAGTATTCAAAGTGCTTCTTCCTATATTATTAATAATAATAGCATTTATATTAACACTTCGAGGTGTGTATAGGGCTTTACAAATACTATCTAATTTTATCCTGACAGCAATCCTGTGCTCTGATTAATCCCATTTTACACATGAGGAAAATGAGGCAAGCAGAAATTAAATGACTTGCCCAGGGTCATACAACTAATAAATGCCTTTGTCTGGATTTGAACCCAGGCCTTCCTGATGTCAAGGACAGCACTGTATTTATTAGATCTTCACAGTTATGGTTCACAGGCAGGAACAAAGCAGGGAGAGGAAGAGTGATTGGGAGTGCCCGGGGGCTGGAATTACTTGGACCACCTGACTTCACCTCTTGGAGACTTCTCTTCCCTTGGTTTTGGATTGTAAGTTAACCTGTCTGAATTGGTCTGGTGACATCTCCACAAGTTCCTGACAGCTGAATCCTTTGTAGTCCTTTTTATCAGATAACCCTGGTGTTTTGTAACATCTTTGATATCATCACTCCTCTTTGGCTTTTGACCTGGAGGGAGAAAGCAATGGAGAGGAAGAGGAAGGAGAAAATGACAGAAAGGTGGAAAAGGGAGAAAGGAAAAGATGAGGGAGAGGAGGAAAAGGGAAGGGGGAGAAAGTGATGGAGAAGAGGAGGGGGAAAAGGGAAGAAGGCAAGTGTGAGGAGGTACAGAGTGAGAAGGGCATGGATGAGTGCATTGCAGGGCAGAGGGATCGGCAAGCACCTCCTCTGGCGTATCCCAATGTGTCTTGGCAAGTGTGCAAGTATGTCATAGGCTAGGAAAGTTTGTGAAACATATCTCTATGGGCTGGGCAATGCTACCCAAACAGCAGCACCATTGGCTGTCAGGCAAAACCGGCCACAAGCAGAACTGTATCTCTTCTCTGTCGGCAGGACCTCCATCCCCCCTCTCTCTCTCTTTCTTCTCCCTCTGTGAGAACCCATCCCTAACTCTGAAGGTGCTGTTATCCTCATGTTCTCCCCAGCTCAGGCATCACCTTTTCTAGGAAGCCCATCCTCACTGTTCCAAATGGCTAGTGCTCCCCATATTAGAGAAATATGTATTTTCTCTTTTCTTTTTTTCTTGTTAACAGCCATCCATGAAACATACATTTTAATCTCTTATATGCTCCTGAGAACAGACTTGGTTTCATTCTTTTTATTTGCATCCCCTCATGTCTGGTACTTAGTAGGTGTTTAACAAATGCCTGTTGAATTGAATTAAATTAATCACCTCTCCTCACACCTCCTGACCCTATTTTTTTCAACAATTGCTGTCCACAGGTGAGCCGATAAAACTCCCATGTGGCCCATTGGAAAGAGTCTTGAGTCTGGAGTCAGAGAACCTGGGCTGCAATTCCAGCTCCCTTGTTACTTGTATGATTGTGGACACATCTCTTCTCCACTGGGGCAGGAGGCAGAGGAGGGGGGAGGGAAGTCTCAGTTTCCTTATTAGTGAAAGGTGGAGGTTGGTCTGTGACTTCTAAGGTCCCTTCCAGCTCTATGAACTCATGTACACAAAGCAATCAATAACCAATGAGTTTTACAGATTTACCTTTCTTGGCAAGTCTCTTGGACCTCACTTTTCTCATGGGTAAATGGGGTGACAGTGGTGGATTAGATGTCTTGTCCCATCCAGCTCTATGACCTTAGAAACGTATGAGTCACTGTTTACTTCGGTCATGCTGTTTCATAATCCTGAGTTCATCATTCCTTCAAAATGGAGCTCCATTCCTTCAAAATTCCAATTCAGTGAGGAGAGGATGGGTGCTTTGGTGCATTTGAAATCCATGACAGCAGATGCAGAGATGTTTTTAAGTTAACTGCAGCTTGACTGGACACTCCTTGACCAACAAAGTTAGGTTCCTTAGTGTAAAGAAGTCAAGTATGTTTGGGATATAATTCATAACTAGCATATTTCTCAAACTGACTGATTGATTGCTCAACAAAGCCCATGGGACCTGGTACCCATCTACAGAGATCAGCAATCAGTTTATTGTAGGCCCGTGATGTGATGGGGACTATGAAGAAAATGCCTGATTCCCATTGCCTGACTCCAAGGATGCAGCCCTGTGCCCTGTAGGATGGGAGTAGGGAGAGTGTCCAGGAGAGGGCACTGGGGCTGGTGAAGCCTTGGGCCCATGCCATATGAGGACTGGCAGAAGAAATTGGAGATTTTTAACTTGGAGAAGGAAGAATCCTCCCATGGGAGAGGAATTAAATTTGTTCTGACTCCAGAAGTCAGTATCAGGGAGTGATGGGTGGACACCACAAAGAGGACAATTTAGTTTTGAGGTCAGGAAAATCTTCCTAACAAGTTGAGCTGCTCAGAACTGGAGAGGTCATTGGTTCTTGTAGGGCAAAAGGAGAGGAAGCTATTCCTGAAGAGGGACCCTACCACACAGGGAGGGCAGCCACAGGAAGGGGACAGATACCAAAGGGGAACAGTCTAGGTGGCGTTCCACCAATACCCCACTGTCTCCAGCTAGTAGCTCAGACAAGTAACAAGTTGGGCATTCTATTCTAAGGTTTCTGAGTCACTCGGGGCTCTAATTTATATCAGACTTTAGACGAAGAGCTAATGTAGAAGGCTGTCCCATCACCTAGGAGGCAAGGCAACTGGGAAGTCTAGACTGCTGAAATCCAGGTATTTTCTGAGTTGTCTAATGAGGAATGTGGGGATCCATGACACTTAAGTCTAGCTAGGTCACAGCAAGCCAACAGCTGGGGAAAGGGACACTGTCTAGGCTCCTGGTCACTTGAGCCTTAGCATGCATTTGTCCTGGGGACTGGGGTTCTGGCTTGTGGTAGCCCATCACTAGAGGTATTGAGGGAGAGCCTGGACTGCAAGGGGAGATTATTTTTGTATGTGGCTTGGACTGGCTGGCTGCTGAAGTCCTTATGATTTTACGATTCAGGGGAGCCTTTAGTCTTGGGGATGATTTGGCTGTAGTTACTGCTGTTTCATCCCAAGGAACAATTTTCTCCTAATGGGCTGCTGTGATTGTTGAACAGATTGGAAGACTTCTAAAGGTTTATCAGTAAGAACAGTTGAGGAGCTTTGCATGAGTCAAGAGGTGGAAAGAAAATGCCATATATTTCTGTTTAAAATGGCTTAGTTCTGTCGACATGTATTTGAAAGGCTTCGGAAGGAGAGAGGATCTGAATTCTTTTAAAATAAAAATTAGAGGCAAATCTGTGTGAGAAAGTCTCTGGCAACGGGTTAGTAGAGGTTTGTAAAGCCTGCCAAGTTTAGGAGACAAAGTAATTATGTGCTAATTTTAAACATTTTATGGGAGGGGACAGGACTTCTCATTGAACAGGGGAACATTTCCCCTAATTTGCAGACTGACAGTATCAGTTGGATTGGGAAGTTATAATTAGTTCGGAGAACCCATTGCTCCTAAAGGAGGGGAGGCTTTACACTGGGCACCGTCTGCCTTTGAATCACGAGTCCGAACTGGCTGTGAGATGCAAGCATGGAGAGGGAGCAAGTCCATGGGCATTAATGAATACGAATTTCCCCGTTAGGAAGCAAAGATCTTTGGAGGAAGTCAGTTTCATGAGATCTATGTCCTCTGGACAGCTATAAGCAAACTTCAGTTGTTATTAATCACCCCTTATCTAACTATGTTTTCTCTTAGTCTGCTGAGACTAGATGAGAGGTGACAAAGCCTTGAATTCAGGTTGTGGCCTTGTGAATGGGGAGAAAGGGATCAGGCATTTGCTGTATTTTTAAAAATAAAGTAGTAATAATAGCTGAATTCATATAGCACCTACTATGCACCAGGCACTGTGTTAAGCACTTTGCAAAGATGATTTCATTTGATCCTCACAACAACCCTGGCAGGTAAGTACTGTTATTATCCCCATTTTGCAGACTAGGAAACTGAGGCAGACTGTGGTTAAATGGCTTGCCCAGGGTCACACAGATAGTAATTGTCTGAAGCTGAATTTGAACTCAACTCTTCCTGACTCTAGGCCCAGTACCGCATCCACTGTGACACCTAACTTATTTCCAACTGTTATGGAAGTGGATGGATTATTTATTCTCATCTTTGATCTCATTCATCTCAAGCCGAAGAAGGTTAGCTGTTTTGGTCACAAAGTCTTAGCCGGGTGCCACCATGCACCTAAAGGCAGGTATCTTGTCTCTATGTGGTTTATGGCCTGGGAGCAATCAATAAAAACCTAAGAAGGGGTAGCCTTGCAAGCTCAAACTTATAACTCAAGGACAAACATGACAAAGGTTAATCAGTCAATTAATATTTCAAAAGGCAGTAGAACTAGAAATCCACAGTCTGGTGACTAGTAGATAATAAGAGTAGTTGAGAAGTTTCCCAGACAGTAGGTCAGAATTATGCTATAGCTCAAGGAGGATTTTTAGAACTGGAAAAGACCTCAGACCCTCTGATTGGATGGCTCCTCCTAGAACCTCCTTTCTAAGGTTGAAACCTAGATGATCTCCATGTTCACTCCTCTCCTGGCAGCGCCCCTCACTCTTTAGACTTTCTCTACAAGGTCCCACACCCTTCATCTTCCCTCTGTCACCCACTTTTCACTTTCCTTTTTATGTTTTGCCTATCCTGGTTATTTGTAAGCTCCTTGAGGCCAGGGACTGTCTTTCTGCCTGTATTTCTATTTCCAGAACATAGCATAGTGCTTGGCACATAACGCATGCTTAACAAATGCCTATTCCCCTTAGAGACCACTCCTTCATTTAAAGGCCCATTTAGGTGAAGTGGATTATACAAGGTCTCACGAATTGATGGTGCAGTTATAGTTGGAAAGTCACTTTTTCTGAAAATGGCCAAGTGGCAGAATCAAGATTTGAACAAAGGGCCTCTGACTAGATCTAATTTATGACAACATGCCAGCCTATCTTGATTTTGGCAGAATGTTTGGACCTGTATTTTATTATTACCATAAACTTTCTTTGTGGATTGGTTAGTAGTTCATGTAGGTGTATTTATAGCTGTTTGAACAACCTTATGCCAAAGAATGTACAGTAGTGGGTCGATATCAGACTGGGGAAAGGTGTGGAATCCCTGCCTTCCTTCAAGGCCCAACTAAAAGCCCACCTTGTATAGGAAACTTTTCCTGACCTCCCTTAATAATCCTGCTGGTTATTTCTAATTTATGCTCTCTGTATTCTGATTTATCTACAGTTCTTCATATGTCATTGAGGGTCCCTTCAGGGCAGGCACCCGGGTTTTGCCTTCTTTGTATCCGCAGTGTTTGGCACAATGTCTGGCACGAAGTAGGCGCTTAATAAATGACCAGAAGGTCAATATTGGGAATGGAATTCATTGGAAATTGGACTTTTTTAATGATTATCTCCAGTCCCTTCACTCTTCCTGTTCACTGTTGTCTGGATCTCATCAAAGTTCTTCCTAAAATCCAACTTGGGAGGGTCCTTAGGGACTGTCGAATCCAACCCTTTCATTTTAACCAGTAAGGATCAGAGTTTAAGATGCTCTCCAGGGTTACATGGCTAGTGTCAGAGGCAGGATTTGAACTCACACCTTTATGGCCAAGCCTGGAGTTGTATCCCTTCCACTTACTGTTGTGTCCACAGCACTATGGATATGGCCGGAGCCTAGCAGAGCCCAGCCAGATTCTCACTGCCCTTATTTTGATATTCTCCCTTGCTCATCAGAAGGGTTGGCAGGATCCTCTGCCCTGTCTACTTCCACATTTTTATCAGTGACTTGGATGTTTTTCCAATGGGCTGATGACATGAAGCTGGGAGGGATAGAAGCGAATGTCTGATGACAGAATTAGGGTTCAGAGGGTTCTCTTTCTCCTGGAATGGTAGACTAAATGAGAGGGTGTTTGATGAGGACAATGACAGTGACTGTATTATACAAGGATGTAGGGAGATGAAGAAAAGAAAAATCAGTTTCTTAAGTACAGATGGGGAGAGGCCTGTCTTAATGGCACAGAATGTGAAAAAAGCCTTGGGACTTTAGCTGACCACAGCTCAATATGAGCCCACAGTATGGACAGGCCACTAAGAAATCAATGGGGATTTTCAGCTACATGACTCGAGGCATCTGGGAGCTTGTCCACGTGGGGAGCTCCCCACTCTCCCAAATACCAATCATAACCATCAGAGGTATCTAGCTGGAATAGTGGCTAGAACGTGGGGTCTGGAATCAGGAACCCCTGAATCCAAAGCTGGCCTTAGCTTACTAGCTGGGTGACCCTGAGTAAGTCCCTTAATCTCTGTCTGCCTCAGTTTCACCATCTGTAAGATGGAGATAGCAATAGGGTGGTTGTGAGGACCACATGAGACAATATTTTTGAAGTGATTTGAAAACCTTAGAGCTCTATATAAATCCTAGCTATTACATACTGCATATGCATATTATACATATATCTATATAGGCATGTTCTATATGCTCTGCTCTTTTTTTTTTCTCCAAGTTCAGCTATCTGCTCATAGTTGCAAAGAATACCAATGAGTTCCCCTTTCCCACATGGTGCTTTGTCTTTTCCCCCTCCTTTCTAAGTAGAAATTCCTGTGTCCAGGCAAAAGGCTCCAAGAAATTCTGAAGCCCTGAAAATTTTGCAAATGTTCTCCCTTACTCTCTTCAGCAAGGCAGCATGTGGTGCCACCCTGGGAAGGTACCATTAAGGGATAAGTTGTCCCTCTTATACTACCCAGGTAGTGGGGTGTAGATAGAAAGACTACTAGAAAAGGGGCTTAGCAAATGCCTGGCACATAGTAGCTGTTTAATAAATGTTTCTTGATTGGGGAGAGAGGGAAAGAAACAAGCATTTAATAAATGCCTGTGTGCTGGGGAGGGCGGTGTATGGGGTATTCAAGAAGAACTAGCACCTCTGGTGTGAAGGCTTGTCAAGCCTTTTGCAGGGCTGCTCACTTGGTGTTCGCTTGATTCACCCAGCTCTCATCGGTGTCTCCAAGAAGCTGTAGCATGCGCAGTGGCCCTACCCCTGGTAAACTGGCTAGGCAGGAAGGCTAAACCAGGTTGATAGTGACCTCAAACCTGTTGGGGAGTTAGGGAGACATCTACCCCAAGCATGTGAAGACATCCCCCATGGAATGGGCAGATGGGAACAGTTTGTTCCAAGGGCCATGAAGGTGGCAGAAGCAGATGCTGTGGAGCACTGGGAGCTTGGTCAGACATCGAAGATGCCAAGGTCAATCCACTGCATCCCGGGCCATTGACAATTGCCTGTTTTTTTTTGTCTCGCCATTGGACTTTGATGACTGTAAGACAGAGCGAGGCTGACGACTCTGCCTCGCTTACAACCAATTCACTCGCAAGGTACGATATCACCCCACGATGTCATTGGTCCTCTTCGAAAAATGAAGGGTGAACAACAACAACGTGCCAGGCACTGCGCTAAAAACTTTACAAATATTGTCTCATTTGATCCTCACAGCAGCCCTGGGAGGTAGGGACTTTTATTACCCCTGTTTATCAGTTTAGGAAACTGAGGCACACAGGCATTGACTTGCCCAGGGTCACACAAATTTGGACTCAGATCTTCCTGACTCCAGGCTTGGATTTTAAAGTCTGGCAATGCTACTTATTTAGGTGGCTTTGGTCAAATCACTCCTCCAATTTGGGTCTCTGTTTCTTTTTCTATAAAATGAGGGGATGGGCTGTTTCACTTCCCAGGTTCCTTTTGGTCTGAGCCTCCAATTATCCTGTGCGTTTAAAGTGAACTTTGAATACAAAAACCATGTTCCTTACTCTTGATTTTGAAACTAACATTTGAAGAGGCCTCCAAGGTCAGCATGAGAACCAGCAAGTGGGATGCCCCTCTCTTGTCATCCTCACATTTTCTACCTAGAAGCAAGCAGCAAGGCCGCTAAAGAAATGAGGACAGGGGGTTGACCTGTTTGGCCTTGGTCTTTGGTTCATTTTCGAGCCCATTAGGAGATACCTCAAAGGGGCTCTTGCTCCCCATCAGGCAGCTTTCCCATCAGTATCGACAGAGCTCAAAATCCCTATAAATTGTTAATGGTGGCCAGAGTCAGAACTTTGACTATTCCCCTGCCCTAGTACATCCTCTGGGGGACTAAACACATTTAAAAGAAGTCGAAAAGGAGCCCCGGGGGAAAGAAATGTATACTATCCCACATAACACTCAAACAGGATAAATGACAAGCAAAAGCAAACGCATTTAGTTGTTTTTAAGGCCCGTCTACTTTTCACAGGGTGGGATGACTTTGGCATAAATCCTGACTATGCTTTTCTCCCCTCGGCAACAAATGTTGTTTTGCTCTGAAGAATCTGGACAGCAGGGACTGAATTACTTGTAATAGCTTTGGCCAAATTGCTTTGGTCCTTGGATAGAATGGGCCTGTGTGTTCTCAGGCCCTGGAGGCAATGACATCTCCTGGTTTTCTCCTCTTATTATTCCTTCTCTTTCACATCTGCCTTTCTGCAGTGGTTTCTCCAAGTCCCCTCCCTCTTATGCTCTCTGGCTTTCTATTCTTTTGTGACCTGCCTCCTTCATCTTTACTTACTGAATGAATTCTCTTGGTGAGGCTCGGGGCACAGTCACATTCGGTATAAGGAGCAGACATCATCAGCCGTCCCTGTGATATTTGTAGTACTGAATGCCGGCTGGTGCTCTGGGCTAAAAGACAGAGAACTAGAGGCAGAATGATCATCTGCAGGGAGGGATGGGAATAAATGTGAATAGGAAATAAACAGAGAATCAGAAAAAATTAGAAAATAAGACTTCCTTAATTGAAGAAAGAGTGTGGAATAGTATTTTGGGCCACCGGCCTTGGCATCAGGGAGACCTGGTTCAAATTCCTTGGACACTTGTGTGACCCTGAGCAAGTCATTTAGGCTCCGCACCTCAGTTTTCCCATCTGTAAAATGGTGATAATTATAGTGCCTACTTCATAGGTTTGCTGTGAGGATCAGATGAGAAGATGAATTTAAAGCATTTTGTAAACTTTGAAGCACTATGTACATTACTTCATAAAACTGTTATCACTAGACTTTCGAATGTCCAGAATTTGAAGGCATTTTCAGGAATCATTTATTTAAAACCCCCTAGCTCCAGACAGGATTGGGCCTAAATGATCTCAGACAGGCGATTGCCTTAATTCTATTTTTAATGGTCTCTAGGGGGAAAATGGATTCTTCAGCTTCCCTTGGTAACTTGTTCCATTCTAACGACAGTTGGGGGGGGAAGGGGGGGAAGATTGGCAGTATTACTAGCAATTAATTTGCATAGTCAAAGAACTGGACATTTCTGAAACTGGTTTTCATAGATTCTGTTCTATCCCAGTTCTCTCTTTTAATAGTTGTTTAGTAAGGAAGTGTCATTGCTACTCCTCCTGGCAGATGAGATGATGGAAATGAGCCATGTGAAGAAACTCAAGTCTCCGTTTGCTTCCACCTTCTCTACCAAAGAGAATGATCTTCGGACAGTACAAAATAGTCAATAGGGAGCTATTCCCCCAAAGACTTAGGGAGATGGTCAGAGAGTATCTGGCTGCCCTTCATGAATTTGAGGAGTCAGAAACAAATGACCTACATCCTTGGATACAGGATGGTCTTTGAAAAATTGAGAGACATACCAAAGAACTGCAAGATGGGTAATGTTTTGATTTTCAAAAAGGAGAAGAGACGGTAATCAATCTATAAATCATAGGAAAGTCAGCTTGACTTCCATTTCTGGCAAAATTCTAGGTCATATAATTGAAAAGGTTATTGGTAAACATTTATTAAAAGGTTTGTGTGTATGTGTGTGTGTGTGTGTGTGTGTGTGTGTGTGTGTGTGTGTGTGTGGTGGGGAGGGGGGTCCATAAGGCAATCAATCATCTCACTTCTCTTAAAGTAACTAAGAAAACACTAATTTCAAGTGTTAGGTGAGAATGTCTCTTTTTGAATCAATCAAAGACATGAGCCAGGTATGAACAAAGCCTGGTCATCTCCATTGATCAACAGATCAATCAAAGATATTAGACTACTTTAAGAGGTCACTGAAAGCCACTGGATAAAATAAGGAAGGTTGTAGAGGAGGCATTTCTTTTTGGATTGGCTGAAGAATGTGGTCACCCCATATGGCAGGCCAGTTCAAAACCCAGGAGATTCTAGTGCTGAGTGAGCAGGAGGAGAGAGCAGGGACAGCCAAATCCCCAGAGGGGTTTTAAGGGAGAGGGGAGAAGAATTAGAGATAAAAGGAGGACATGCTTATCAAATTTGCTGCTGATTACATAGCTGGGAGGGATGGCTAATATATTTGTTGATGAGTCAAGATATGGAAACATGTTCACAGGTATCTAGCTTCTGCGAAACCAAGGAATCTCACCTTTAAATAGCTGCTCAAACTCCTTCAAGGAGCAGTTAAAGAGAAAAAGTATTTGGCAAGCCAATGGTATTTTGAGTTTTTCTTCTCCTCCTGCCCTTCCCCAGGGGCTTGAGCCATATCTGTATCTGGGCCTTGGAGCTTTTTCTGAAGGCCAGGGCGGGTGAACTCTCCTCAGGGCTTCTGCTGCATCTTCTTCTTTGTGAAAGCTACTGACTTCTTCCCATCTGTCCTCTGCTTTCTCCTTACCTATGTGACTCCACTTTCCCTTGAGCCCATCAAGAATTCATCTTGGTTTTCTGATTTAGCCAAGCAGGAGTGGTGATCAGACCTCATTGACTTACTCAGGACTAGACTTTACCCACCCCCACGTGTCTGCTGTCCATTAAACTCATGACCAAGAAGCCCCTTTGTAGCTCTAGGGGCAAGCTGGTGAATTGTAGGGCTTCTAGCCTCCTTTCTATTGAACTGATTTGATCTATTTTTCTTTTCTCCATCCCCATAGCATGACCCACATACGTAAATGTTAATGCATTACATAACATATGTAAATACATTCATATATTTATTTATTAAAAAAACCTGGATCTTCTCAGGCTACACTATTGGACTGAATTGAACGAGAAAAAAAATGGAGTCTCACCAGCTCAAGGACTTTGAGGTAGGGAGGAGGAGGTGGGGATGTGGGGTCTTCACACAAATACTGGATGGCCCTTTGTTGGGTGTGTTGTACGTGGTTTTTCTCCACATTTGAGTTAGACTAGTTGGTCTTTGAGGTCTTTTCTGATTCTGATTCTGTGAATCTTGACTGTCCTCTCTGTAACGCATGTCCAGAACCCCTTACTCTGAATCAAATTCAAGCTTGGGAGGCTTCTCCTAATTTACTCTGGCTTATGTCTCCAACTCACATTTCCCCTGGGAGCCTCACGTTTTGGCTCATTTTTGCCCCTCTCAAAGGTCTCCCTGGGAACATCTGAATGTAGCTCATATCTAGTTTTTGTGGGTATGGGTAAAATAAGTATTGAGTTCCTATGCAAGCACTAAAGCTACCAACGTATCAGGTATGAGACAGCTTTTATTTTATCCTAAGGGAAGAATGATAACAAGAAGGCACAAAATCGTTGCAGCTGTCTGTGTCTCCAGTGAGTCTCATCTTTTTTTTTTTGTGCTCTTCAGATGCATAGCTGAGTTTTAGACTCCCATGAAAGGGAATTTTGCACTTGAGTTTACTATATGGTCAGTCTTTCTTCCTTCCCATTAGATCTATACAGTCATAGTAATGTATGGGAGGAGTTGAAGGCCAAGGTCTCAGCTTGCTTCTCCCAATTATGTTTTAGTCATTTGCTGTTCCTCCAGCTCCGGGACCTGCTCTTCTTATTTCCAGAAGGCTAGGCATGGAAATTTCCTCCCTGATAACACTTTCCTTGGTTGCTGCTGTCTCTAGAGCTTTATGCTTCCCTCCTCTCCTTAGGTTTCCTTTCTAGAAAATCCAAGGTGGCCTCTGCCCCTGCCATCTTTGAGCCTGATTAGATTGTCTAGGAAAGGCTACATAAGATAAGTAGTCTCCTTTCCTGGTGACCATATCTGTTTCCTGATCCCTGTTTGGGTTCAACTCTCTGGACCCCTGATCTCTGACAAATATTGTCTGGACCCTTTTATAAGCCTGAGTCCAAGGATATGACTTGGATCTATAATAATCTGGGGCCAATGGGTCAACAAATACCAAGGGTGTGTCATACACTCCACCCTCAGTGGAGATACCCTCAGTCTTCACAACGCGTTGATAATAACAGTGTCCGCATCTTCCATAGGGTCCTACTATTATCAAAGGCAGAAACAGTCTCTTGTTTATCTTGCCATCAGTCCTGACTAGCTTCCATGTGGCTCCTTCTAACTCAGGTCCTTCCTCCTCCCTTGCCCAATGTTAGGTATTGTGAATAGCTTTCTTAAGGGAAATGGTTCACACACATATACATTGCAAGGAAGAGGCATCAGTCAGCAAAACTGACCTAAAAAGTAGGATCAGGGAGGGAGAGAATTTCGAGATCTTCTTGTACAAACCCCTCATCTTAAAAGCAAGGAAACTGTGTTCAGTGGCTGAGGGCAGGTCTGTGATCTCAGCCCTTCCAATGAGCTCCTTGGAAAGAGGGGAACTGGTTTGGAGGACGGAGGAAGAGTCACTTGGGTTTGGGACTGGACAAATTAGGTGTGCTACAAGATGGTGGGAACCGCATGAGTGATGGGGCTAGGCTGTTGGGAAAGAGGAAATGAGAGCTTGAAATGAAAAACTTGAAAGCTTGACTAGAGAGAATCTCGGGTCTTTTTTATCTTTTATCTAAGAGGTGTTTGCTATTTTTGCTGATTCTCTGGAGCTTTCTAACTTTCAGTAGTACAGAAACTGCCTGTGGTTGTCTGTTGTTTCCTCAAAGCTGAGGTGTCTATGCCTGACACCTCCTGTTTATTTTTCACTTTGTCTCTGTGGCTTCTGCCCACACCACATTAGGGATCCTGTATTTGTGTTTGACTTGATTCTGAGGGTTAGTTTTCTCAGATCTCAGCTTGACTTTGGGGATTGCAGTCTTCTCTGTTCTCAAACAATCAACCAACAAGCATCCATGAAATATCAACTATGTGTCAGGCACTGGGGATACAAAGAGATAAAGGAAATTGTCCCTGTCCTCAAGGAGTTTACATTCTGCAATGGGCACATGTAGGTGGTTTTTATTATTTTTTGCTTTGGTCTGGTCCAGAGATTTCATTGGCGTGGAGCCCTCCCTGGGAGGAATCATTACCGGCTCTGCAATGGACAGTGTTAGAAATTTGCCTTGGGTATTTAGAAGTGAATTGACTCACTCAGGATCACATAGACAGAATGTGCCACAGGCAGAGATTGAACTCAGGCCTTACTGTCTCTGATTGTAGCTATCTTCCATGCTCAATTGCCTATCAAAGTATTTATATAATGAATATAACGGAACTTCAGTAGATGCCGTGGAACTGGCGGTGGAGAATGGGAAAGGCCTGGCTCCCAGTCTAATCTTTTCCAATCTATTCTTGGTTTTCACCCTGGTCCAGAATTAATCTTTAAAGGCTCCTGTGGTCTTCAGAACCCAATGTAGAAAGATCTTATTGCGAATAATAAACAGGAAACCCCTAGATATTATATGACACTTTACAGTTTATTAAATGTTCTACTTAGACAGAGATATAGTGGATCTCTGTCCATTCCTTTGGAGCCAGGAAGACCTGGATTCAAATCCTACCTTTGACATAGAGTTGATTAACCCCTTAACGCTTATAGGTAGCTCTGTAAGTTGTAGGGAAGGTGCCACCTGTCATTGGGAGAGGGATTTCTCTCATCTGGGAGCTCCCTATGCCAATGAGATCCCTGGACCAGTCCTGCTCCTTCCACCCACATGTATTGGAGGCTGTTCTTTGATGATTGTCTTCATTTTCTAGAGGAGGAAATGAAGACTCAAGAAAGCAGTGACTCACCCAGATTCATACTGCTAGTATGTGGCAGAACCAGGGCTTGAACCCAGGACTTTTGAATCCATGTCCAATGCTCCCATGGCCTCTCATGAAGCTTGTAGTCTAGGGAGGGCATAGCATGGTTCAGCTAGTACTGAGCGCTGACTCTGTCAGATCAGAGGACCTGGGCTCACATCCTGATTCTTCTGACACTTAGAATCTGTGTGACTTTGTATATGTCTCTTTACCTCTATGGGCCTCAGTGGCCTCATCTGTAAAACAAGGAGATTGGACTAGAAGGTCTCCTAAGTCCTTCCTAATTACTGTCTGATCCTATGAGATGAGCCAAACATTCAAAGGTCTGTAAGAGAAGGCACAGAGTACCGTAGTTGAGGCACAATTATTAGACTGCTGTGTTCTGAGTGGTGGGTTTACACTGATCCAACCATCTGCCTGCAGAGGTAGCTAGATGGCACTGGACTTGGAGTCAGGAAGACCTGAGTTCAAATTTGACCATAGACATTTACTAGCTGAATGATCCTGGGCAAGTCACTTGACCTCTGTTTGCTTCAGTTTCCTCAGCTGTTAAATGAGAATAACCATAGTACATCTCATGGAGTTATTGTAAGGATCAAAGGAGATGGTATTTACAAAGTGCATAGCACAATGCCTCTCACCTAGTAGACACCCAATAAATGCTTGTTCCCTCTTCCTGTCTTACTCAGGCTCCCAGTGACCGAAGATGGGCATTTTCAGGTTGGCTGCCCAGGCTAGGTTCTGTGACCATGGATCAGAGAAAAACTAAATTGCACATGAGAAGGGAAAATACATTCTTGGCCCTGTTGATGCCATGCTCGAATCAACCAAATGACCCAGACTAAATATTTTCTTGTCATTTAGTTAATATGCAGTGGAACACTGGAACTTCCCCCCACCCTCCGTTCCCCCTGCCCCCTGCCCAAAGACAGAAGCCTTTTTGTTGGCATTCCCTGTTCCTGTCTGTTGCTCTCTACCACCCAAGGAGTTACGGAGTTCTCCTATTTAAACCACAGCCTTGGAAATGCTACCCTGTTCATTATCCAAAGCGTCACAGGCAGACAAATGCAATAGAA
>CM053623.1:18214783-18255262 GCA_028646595.1 Phalanger gymnotis
TGTTATTGGCTTGAGCCCCCATTCTGGTGCATTCTCTCCAATATTAATTAGCAGTTAAAGTTAGTATCTTCTCATGTCATTGACCCAGCAATTAGCATTCTGTTATTAACTTACCCAATTAATATCAATGAGATTTTGTGGAAGATATTTACAGAAAAAAATATAGCAAGAACAGAAGTACAAAAATATTTTCTCCAACACCAAGGACATGGTCCTATTTTGGTCTCTGGAGAGAGAGAGAGAGAGAGAGAGAGAGAGAGAGAGAGAGAGAGAGAGAGAGAGAGCTCAAATTTCAAATAGTTGTTCCAAAGCAGACCCTCCACTTTTTTGTGAGGCAACTGGGGTTTAGTGACTTGCCCAGGGTCACACGGCTAGTGTCAAGTGTCTGAGGCTGGATTTGAACTCAGGTTCTCCTGACTCCAGGGCCAGTGTTCTATCCACTGCACCACCTAGTTGCCCCATCCTATCACTTTTGAAGTTTGCTGTTGAATTGAGCGTAGTTGACCGATGAGTTACTTTCTTGCTGGAGGACATTTGGTCTTAGCTACTCCGTCTGATTCACTGTGGTACTTGATGCTGCAGGCTGGTGGGCATGACTTCTGGCAGACTCCAGACCTTGGATCTCTGGTGGCTCCCTCCTCTGACCTTGCTAACCTTTCTGACCTTTCATGGTTCTAGGGCTACCTCTCTCCCCACCCAGAGGCTTACAGTAGTTGATGCCTTGATCACCACCAGGAAAAAAGAGAGACAGAGAGTGAGTGCTTTGGTTGTTAGTGCATTTTGTAAGTACACACAGTTTAAGCCTGGCAATCAACCCAAAGGCTTTTATTCATTCATTCATTCATTCATCCATTTATTTATTTATTAATTTGTCCATCCATCCATCCATCCATCCATCCATCCATCCATCCATCCATCCATCCATTCATTTGCTCATTCATTTATTCATTCATTATCATATATCGGTAAATGTTCTGAAATGGAGTTTCCATTCCATGTCATTGGACTCTTCTGGAGGATTCAGGGATTCCTTCACACATTGCACCCTATGAATTGGCTCACGTTGGCCAGTCCCTGTATTAGAGTGTAAAGGACACTAGATTAGACCTCAAAGGATCTGGGTTCAAATATCACCTCTGTTACTCTCTGCATGATTTGCCAATCACTTTCTCTTTCATGGCTTCAGTTTTTTAAGCTTTAAAATGAAGGGTTTCATCTGGCTGGTGTCTAGGTTCCCTTGCATCTCTATACGTATGGTCCTATTTGGTGTGTGACAGACAAGATTATGAGGCCCCTGGGAGAAGCAGACTGAGCCACAGCCAGGAATCTGCACCTGGGGACAATTCATTTGGGGTTTGGGGCTAGGTATGGCATTGGCCCAGAGGACAGTTGCCCAGAAGGTCTGGCCTTGTTTGAGGTGGGGGAATTGAACCCTTGAAATAGGGGCACCATGGCAATGGTGCCCCTCAGGAAGCAGCCTGGGGACAATTGCAATAATGCCTGCAAGAGCACAGGGAGGTTGGGTAAAGCTCGGGGTCACCAGTGACTGTGGGAAGGAAACATTTCTCCCACCGTGCGTTGATAAACTGCAGTGGAGTCCCGTTTATCCTGTGTTAAGTACGGGTCTGGATACTGTGTACTCCGGGCAGGCCCATTGCAGGTGCATAGCCCAGTTACAGACTCTAGTTTATAAGTTTGATTGATTTTCTTATTTCTGCTTTGATCTGTGCTCAGCCTTGGCCTATTTATTAGGTGGATTCATCTCTGGGTTTCAGTTGGTGAGAGGGTTTTTTTTAACATCCACTTTTATTTCTCTAACATATTTCCTCCTCTCCCCCACCCAGAACCATCCTTTATAATAAAGACAAAAGAAAGAGGGCAAAAAAGCAGTTGGACAAAACAAGTGCCCACTTCAACCAAATATGATATTATATGCAGTGTTCCCTACCCTTGGTCTAATTTCTCTCTCAATTCCTTAGATTTTGAGGATAGAGTGCTAGAGCTGAAGTTAGGCAGACCTGGGTTTGTCCTGCCTCTCTATATAAAAGCTGAGTGACCCTGGATAAGTCACTTAACCAAATCTGAGCCTCAACCTCCACATCTGTAAAAATAGGTGTAATAATAGCATCTACTCTACCTCACAGTGCTGATAGGGTCAAAAGAAATAATATATGTATTGATATGTACATACACAAGCACATATACAGTATTTTGCAAACCTTAAAGAGCTATATAAATATGAACAATTTTAGTCTCCTAGTACAACCTCTGAGTTAAGGACCAAACTACATCCTTGACAGTTCCCTACCACACCAAGGTGGTACTCTATTCTTCCTGGTTACCATAGCTAGATATATCCCTCCATGGGTTTCTCTTCCTCTTACCTAGTCTCAGTAACTTTCCCAGAGTGTTTTCTCCAGTTCCTGCTCTGGCTAACCCCCAAATCCTTTAAATCACTTCTTCTTTTGTCCTACTTTCTCAGTCCCAGTAATGTGTTTTTTCATACTGTTCTCCCTCCATTGGAGAGCCTCCTAATCTGTTTTTGCTAGCCAATTTCATCAGAAATTATCATTTGTCACAATAATTCTGTGAGGCTTGCTGTAAGGATCAATAGAGAGAATTTATGTGAAGTGCTTTTCCAACTTTAAAGTAATATAGAAAGCTTGATATTATTATTATCATTATCCATCAATATACATTTATTAAGCATCTACTATGCATCAGGCACTATACTAATTGCTGGTTTTCTTCTTTGTCATCATCCTCATCATCATCACCATCATTATCTTCTTTTACAGATGAAGAAACTGAGGCTCAGAAAGGTTGGGTGATGGCCAGGACCACATAGCTAGTCAGTGTGTGTGGTGATATTTGAGTGCATTTCTTCCTGACTCCAAGCCCAGATCTCTTCGCTATATCATGCTATCCCTGTTTCCCCTGCCAAGCCTCCTTGCATTTCCCTTCCTCTGGTAGGTCAGTTCCCTCCCTTAAAACTAAGGAACCAGGGAAAGAATGGTTAAAAGAAACTCACCCTACAATCCAGTTGAGTGGATTTGCCCTCCCTTTATGGTGTTGATAGGGAGTCAGCTTTTTCCCATTCCCTTTGCTACCCTAGTATGCCAGTAAGCCCCAAATCCCCCAAGTTATATTCCTTTGGAGAGCATGGCTGATTTAAACCTTGATGGAGAGAGAAATTAATCAACTTCTATCTCCCAGGCCTGTGCTTAGCCCACTGAACCACAGGGCCTTGCAGCAACATCTAATTGAAATACAGAAATAGCAAGATGGAAGACAGAAGCTGAATCCAGGGGGATTAGGGTTGGCCTTAGACAGAGTTAACAGTGCTTTAAAGTCCAGATTACATGGTTTTTAGCTGCACAGATTTTGTTCCTTCAGGTTTACCTGAGAGTTTGGAGAGAGCTTCCTAAAATTCCTGTATTTTGTACTTTGGTACCTCCATCTATTAAAAATTCTATTGATGCCTTTTTATTTTGTGTCAGAGTTATTTGCTGATATGTTGCCCCTCCATTCCTATCCCCCTCCCTTTGCCCCTTAGAACACTATAATAAAAAAAGTTTAAAAAAATGACCAACAGAGTGGTTATGTCTGATGGCATATACAATATTCTGTATTTCTAGTCCCCAGCCTCTCTCTCAATGGAAGCATGCATTTCGTCATTTCTTTTCTGAGGTGCCACTCGGTTATAGGATTTTGATTTCAGCTTCCTTTTTCCTTGTTCTTTTTGCCAGTCTGCATCAGTACAAAGAAGTCTTCTCAGGATTCTCTGAATTCCTCACATTGAGGAATTTTGTTTTGTTGACCATTCGTTGTCCATTGTAGTCATATGTCCCCCTTAGTTCACTTGTGCTCCAGCTGATGGGCACCCACTTTGCCTCTACTGTTTTGCTTCCCGTGAAAGTATCATCTGCTGTAATGTTAACTGAATGGTTGTTGCTGCTTTTAAGAATATGAGGCATTTTCCATGTGTGATATGTGTGACTAGAGTCACAGTCTAAAACTGCTTATGGCAACATCTTGGTTTCCTTATATTATTTTCCACAAGTTAAGTACTTTCCAAATTTCCCTGGAAGTAGGACTAGGACACTGCTTCTTAACAAGACAGGAGACTCATTTCTAGCCCAAGTCACTGTCCACTGGTTCAGGGGAAAAGACGGTATGGACTAGTGGAAAGAGTTGGAGTCAAAGAGCCTCATAAACTTCATCTGAAAAAACAAGGAGGTTGAGCAAAACCAGGAGAACAATTTATTTATACAATGACCATGAGAATATAAAGGAAGACAGCTTTGACTCAGAACTTGGACCAGTGCAAAGACCAGATATTACTTCTGAAGTCTGATGGCAAAACACCCTTCCTGCCTCTTGGCAGAGGCTTTTTGAAATGAATCTCACTCATGGGTTTTCAGACATGACCAAAGCATGGGTTGTTTTTTCTTGATTAGACTTGTTTCAAAGGGAGGGCTTTTATTTAGGAGGGGGAGGTTGGTGGGTGGTGATGCTGATAAAAAAGATGAAGATAGCAAGAGGACGGTAAAGAGTGAACACAGGGCAATTTTGTTACTACTATGTTTGATTTAATGTACATTTCTGTCTCATATACAATCCTTTCCCCTATTATTTTTATTCTGAAAGTTCATGTTTATGAAATCCATAAAAAAATGAATTTTTAAAAAAACTTTCTAAATCAGGAATTTTTAACTGGGAAGTCTATGAATTTGCTTTAAAATATTTTCATAGTTGTATTTTAACAAAATTGATTTCCTTTGTATTCTTAAATATTTTATGCATTTAAAAACATGATTCTGAGAAGGGGTCCACAGGCTTCCCCAAACTACTCATGATTCAAAGAAGGTTAAGAATCCCTGATTTAGTTCTATGATCTTAGTGTAAGAGTGGAGATTTCCATTCCCCACCCCAATTAATGTAACCACAGAAGACCCAGAAATCCAGATTGGTTTGTTCAATCAATCAAGAATATAAACTAGGTATGAAAAGTCCTTAATCAATTGAGAGGGACAGAGTGCTTTGTGATTGACTGAAAGAAGCAGACATAGCTCTGGGCCCATGTATGACAAAGTAAGCAAGTTTGGAATCCAGTATTCCAGAAACAATCCAGTCTTCTGGAAGAGTCGCTCCAGCCAAGACCTTGAGGAAAGAAGCAGAGGTGGGAGCAATGGTTGCATTACCAGAGTGGTCATGGCAGACAGCAGAAGTAGCTACAGACAAATGTGGAAAGTCAGGGCCCTACGAGCTCTTTAAGGATCGTGATTCTTCCTGATAGAGAAACGTGTTGCCATATGGACACTAGAACGGCATCTTCCCTTGAAATCCAACAAAGAAATCTACTTAAGGGGAACTTATATAGATTCCATAAGGGGAGAAAAAGATTCCCAGTGCCAGGACTTTTGAGGTATGCCTTTACTACGTATGTTCCTTACATATATGCCTCAATAGCATTGCACTCTAAATTTAAACTTTCTCTTCCTGTGGACTCTACGTATATTTGTGGGATACTGTTCCCTAGACTTTGGGGTGGTGTGATATTTTGTAACTACTACTCTTGCTATACTCTTTTAGCAAATACCATTGCTAAAAGCTAATTGAGACTACTGCATGACAATCAGGGGGAAGCACCCTGATGGGAGTTTGTGAGTGACAGTACTAGCACCTTTAGTCCTTCGGTGTTACCCCTAGAACAATGAGAGAATAGGTGGAAATTGTTCTATGTGTCCCAATCTTCCACTGAGTGTGGGAATTACCCTAAAGGAGTTGTTAATGTGATTCTATGAACAAAATGAGACCAATTGACATTCTGGAAAACAATTATGAACTTTGTGAGAGGGCACATAACCCTAAGGAGGCCTGGGATAGAAGGAAAAGTCCCTTTTACCAAAATATTGATATTTTTACCAAATATTTACCAAATTTACAAAAATATTTACCAAATTTTTACCAAAATATTGATAGCAGCATTTTTTGTGGTAGCAAAAATATGGGAGAAAAGAGGGTCCCAATTGACTGAGGAGTAACTAAAGAAAATTATGTTATATTAATAATATATGGAATATTACTATGTCTTAAGAAATGATAAATATGAAGAATTTGGAAGAACTTGGGAAGACTTATATGATTGGATATGGAATGAAAAAAACCAAACCAGGGGAACAGTTTACACATAATTACAATGATATAAAAGAATTCAACACTGAGCTATCATTTGAGTCAAGGCAGTGACCAACTGTGACCTCAGAGGACCAATTGAAAATCAAATCCCTTTGCTTTCAGTAGAGAGGTAGTAGATTAGAAGTGCTGAATAAAGAATATGTTGTCAGGCATGTCCAAAATTTGATTTATTTTGCTTATCAACAGTTCTTTGTTACAAGGGAGGGTTCTCCAAGGGTGGAAGATTTAGTGGGAATCATTTGTGATGGTTAAAAAAAAGCATCAATAAAAAATTAATTAAAAAAATAGTGTTGCATCATTTAAAAAAAAAAAGCTGAGGAGATTGAATTAGATCATCTCCAAGGTTTCTCTCTTCTTGCTTTATGCCCATGCTCTGGATTTAAATCCAAGTTCTGTTACTTAATACCATTATAACCTTGGGAAAATCCTTTCTTCTTCCTGGGCCTTGCTTTACTCATTTGTAAAAAGAGGGCACTGGATTAAATCATCCCCAGGGTGCCTTTCGATGACTTCCACAGATAAAGCTTGCATTTCAGGTGTTTCTGTGAGAAAGTGAAAGGGATTTTGCCTAAGAACTCTTCTCTTGGGAGATGGGAGGGTGAGGGAAGGAGAGAAGAGAGGAGAAAGAAGAAAAGAGGGGGGGAAGGTGAAGGAAGTTTATGTGCTGGGTGAGATTGGAAATGGGATGAGAAATTTGTCATCCCCCTAACAGCTATTCAGTGCTGGAGAATCACTCCTCTCCTTTGAGTTAAGGTGACAAGGAAGACCATTATTAGCACATTAGCTCTGATTAATTCATCATTTTGCTGCCTGGAAAACAGGGTCCTGAGCAGATAGCTCAGAGGTCAGAGGTGCAGCGAAATCACTGGAATTGTCTCAGACCATTAGAATTCCAAGAAAACAAAATGTTCTTTTTTAAAAAAAGTTTTGCAACATGAATATCTATTGCCAGGCCATCTGTCCCAGTTGCTCACTTGGAGAATATGCTTTATATATTTTAATTGGGCCCAAAGAGGGCAGGGATATGTGCTGTGGAGGTGGGGCTGAAGGGAAATGTGGCCAAGGAGCAGGGATGGTTTCAGCCCAGATTGTGAAGTAGGGGCAGTTATTTTGCCGGTGCCTTCTCTTCTCCCTTTTGTCAGGAGGGTCCTTGCTCAGTCTTCCTCAATGATGCCAAAGTTAACAACTGACACCTTTGGCTCTTTGGAATGGGGGTGGAGGTGTGGGATAACCTGCTCTTTTTGCACTAAGCTTCTGTCACGAAAAGGAGTCCCAACCAATAACGTTGACTGAATTGAGTGGGTGGCTTTCTCTTATGAATAGAGCAGGACCCTCGGATTAAAAACTGATTTGTTCTTCAGAAAAAGGCCTTTTTTGTATCCCCAGTGCCAGGCACATAATGAGTACTTAATAAATGCTCACGGATTGGCTAATTGACACCTCTGCTGGCCTTCAGGTGTGGCAGAGCTTGAAAGGCAGAAGAATATAGGCTATTATTGCTAGCCCCCACAGAGAGAAAGAGAAGAAATAGGCCTGGATCCTAGCATGAGTTTTGACTACTTTAGCACACAGGTGTCTTTCTCTTGCCTTCTATTTCTACTCTACCTGGCAGCCAGGTAAGAGGAAGTTTTTTTTGGCTTCTGCCTCATCTTTCTTCTCTTCTGTAGGATAAAGCTGTGGGATGCATTAGGATACCTCATCTTTTCTGTGGGTATGGTAGATAGAAGACTTCTCTTGGGCAGAAGAGTGACCAGTGGTATTTTTTTCTCCTTTTCTGCCAGGAGTTTCAAGGCTCATATGATCTCATGTCAAAGTTGGCATAACAGTTCAAGAGAGATTTCTATTACCATTCTTCTTTGGGAAGTAATTCTGTGTCTTAAATTCCTAGCATTTTTACTCTTATGGACTTTATTCTTATGTAGGTATCCTTTTTGGAAGAGGTGTGTGTTTGTGCTAAGCTAAGACTTTCCCGTGATGGGTTCCACAGTTCCCATTAAATCTGTCTTTCCAGCGACGTTATGTGTGTGTGTGTGTGTTTTTTTTTGTGAAGTTCAGCCTGCCAGACACTCTAGTGGCCAGCACCTAGGAAGGTATCAGAAATACTTGCCTTCCATAGATTTGGGATGCCATAGACACATCAACATTTTAAGCAACTTTCTTTTCCACTCAGGATGTTTACTAGTCTCCCCCCATACCCTACATTTTCTTAGTCATCTAGAATAAATGCATCAAAAGCATTTATTAAGTGTCTACTGTGAAGATATATAGACAAAAATGAAACAGTTCTGGTCCTCAGGGAGCTTATGTTCTGTTGGGGGAGGCAACGTGACCTCACACAATATATACCAAATAAATATAATGCAATTAGATTATCAAAAAAGATTATTAAAATTGTATTTCCATATAATTTCATGTAATTGAAAATATTAAAATATTGTGATTCTATGATCTTACTTGGAAGGGACATAATTGGAACAGTGATTAAGATATTTTCTTTTTCTCCCTCTTTCTGTCTGAGTAATTTGAGAATAGCAACATCAGTAACAACTCACATTGTGTAAAACTTTTGAAAATATTTGCCAAGGGTCTTGCCTACATTTCTCACATGGTCTTCATAACCACCCAGCGAGGGAGGTTCATGTAGGTATATTTTCCAGCTGGTAAAGGTCGAGGTTGGGGAGGCTATTGCTTGACCAGCTAGGGAGTGTCTGAAGAAGAATTGGAACTCAGATCTTACCTCTTCTGACTTCACCAACAATGCTCTACCTACTGTCCTCTGAACAGTAAAATCAAATGTGTTCCCACCATCAGCCAATTCATGTTGACAGCAAAAAAGAAAAAAAAAAGTCAAGGGCTTCCCAATGCTTATTGAACAAAGCTCAACTATCTTAGCTGGGCATTTGGGGCCTTTCACAGTCTGGTTCCAACTGCATTTCTACTCCTTCTCTGGGCTGCCCTCCTTCACAGAGCCTCTACTTGCCTTTCTCCAATCTGGTCTTTTTTTTTTTCATGCCATCCCCTGCATCTGGAAGAGCGTCTATGTATGTTAACACCACTTGCAGTCTCTCCCTTTCTTTTAGGGCCAGCCTGGTTGCCACTTCTTCCATGTAGGCTTCCTTGTTCTCTCTTTCCCTTCCCATAATGCCTTTCTCTATAAAAAAGAAACAAATAAAAACCCCAGTGATTAAGTGTTGGAATATGCAATGTTCTGTGTAAGTAAGATCAAAATCAGAACCTGGAACCAAGACTGATCATCGCATCTAACCTGATTTCTGTTATCATGTAGAATTGTCTACGTTGTGCAGGCTGCTTTCCTGGTCCTACCTTCTTCTGTGGTTTTTCATTTGCTTCTCTGAATTCCTAGTATTTGGCATTAATTATGGTATGATGATACTCAACTCTATCGAAATACCAGAGCTTGTTGAGCCATTCCCAACCAATCAGCATCTAATCCCTTCCCTCCTCGGTTTTAGCTACTACAAAAAATGCTATTGTCAATATTTTGGTTTATGTGGAACCTTTTCTTTTGTCTTTAATATCTTTGGGGGTCATACCCAGAGGGAAGTCCTTGAGGTCAAGGTGTATGAACAGTTTAGTGACTCTCTCACATACAATTCCACTTCTTTCTCCCAAATGGTCAGACCAATCCACAGTTCCACCATCTGTGAGTTCATGTGTCTATTTTCCCACACTCTTTCAATCCTGTCTAACCAACTCTACCTTTTCACATCCTGACAGTTTAATGAGGGTGAGGCAGTACCTCAGAGCCATTTAAATGTGCATTTCTTTTTGTGTTAGAGAGTATTTTCTCTTACAGTAAGTAAAACATCAATTGGGTTTCTCAGCCGAAAGTTTTGGAAAGTTGTGTGTGTGTTTTGGGGACAGCAAAAGTAAAATAACAAACTTTCTTGTGATCTATTTAAAAACATGTATTGTTTTAAAGTTGATGATTAATTTTTTTCTGAAAATAGGGAATCAAATCAAATTGACGATCCTACCTCTTCTATGGGGAGTCCCTAGCTGATATGTGTCAAGTACTGGAGAACGACTTCCCGAAAGTGAAGCATTTTGTTAATAGTTTTAATCTGTGATAAATAGCTTTTGTTTTTTTTTTTTCCTAAAGAGGAACATGGAACATGGAAAACCAGAAACAAAAGGAAATGGGAGTTCAGTGGATAAATGAGGGAAAAGAGGTGGCAGAAAAATTTCATATATTTTGCAACGAATGAATTGTAGCAAATTCCTAGGGAAAAGCATCATCAGAAAAAAATCTTAAATTAAGAGATGAGTATCAGAGATGACAGAAAATATGAAAAGGCTCTGGGCAAAAATGAGGGATTTTCACAAATTGCTTCTTAACACCAAAGGTCTGGGATGAGAAATGGGAATGGATGATCCCTGGGGACGCTAGCAGTTTCTTGTGAGATTTTATTTTCTATGCTGTTGTCACGCGTGCCCTTGGCGATGAGTTTCTTTGTAATTGTTCTTCCTTCAAGGTCCTATGGTATTCCCTCCCTCTCCCTACCTCCAGATTACAAATTGGGCAGGGACTTTCTTTTCTACCTTGTCATTCTTTTTATCACCAAATATAGTGTTATAGTTAATAAGTATAATAATAGGGATAACCCTGCCGCTACCAGTAGTTATATAGCCGTGAGTCATGGAACACTGCGGTCTCCTGAAGAATGGAAAACGTGTTCTTGCCTAGAGGGCAATGGAGAGAGTGTTAGCAGGCTGCAGCCTGCCACCATGGAGGAATTAAGAAGCAGCATGAAAGGAAGGGAGATTAGTGAGGAATCTGTGAGTGATAGAACAGATGGGCTGCTCAGATGGTGAGAGTGAGGGACAGATAACCAATGTGCCACCCGTGTGTTTCCTGGGGATAGTCACTGTGTCAAGAGAAAGCAAGGACAGCCCACCTGTGCACCATGGTGGCAAATTAGCAGAAGCCTAGATGCGAGTCCTGCCACCTGGAGGATGTATGGCATGGAGAGAGTATGATCTGCCCGTGACAAGAGAGCCGGGCTCCAATCGAGGATTTGTCTCTATTTGAATACAATAATGATTTTGATGACAAGAGCTGACATTGAGGTAGCATTTGAGGGTTTGCAAGGAGTGTGCCATCTCTCATCCCATTTGAGCCTTGTGATGGGCCTTTGGAAGAAGCCCCATGGGGATTCTGATTCCCATTTTGCAGCAATAATAATTAGGAGCCAGTCCTGGGCTCATGGGAAGCTCTCCATAAATGCTTGCTGATCGCATGAAGAGTGACTCTTTACAGGTGATACCTTATTATCCATCTTTGTGGAGCTGGCACTGTGGAAAGTCCAATCTGAAAAGGGTTTAATGAGTGGGAAGATAAAGAAAGAGGAAGAATGCAGGAAGCTCTTAATGCTGTGTCACCTGAGGCTCTAGATGTAACCCAGCAGGAGCTCCTGCTTGCTGTCTAGCTCACCAGCTTTTTGCGGTTGGCACCTGAGGGGCTTGACATATGTCATGAGATAAGACAACAGGTGGGCTACCATGGTACCCACAGAGTGTTCAAGGACCCAGAAGAGGGTTTGAATCTTAGCATAGTGAGTGGGTGGACCCTCTGTGGGAGACTTGGACATTTTTGTCCAGGACGAGAAAGGGCGGATGACTGCATCCCTGGTGAAGGTGCCTACTCCAATGAGATTAGCATTAAGAAACCATGGGGAAGCAATGCATCTGTGTAATGGGGGCAGGGTAGAAGTTTCAAGGGAAGGCAGTGGACATTTCTTCCAACCTGGAGGCTATGTGCAGTAAATTTAAGTACTAAGGGCTCATAGAATCCTAGATCTAGAGTTAGAAGGAAACTCAGTGGCCACCTAGTCCAGTCCCCTCATCTTACAGATCAAGAAACTGTGGCCCTAGAGGTTAAGCAATTTGCTTAATGTCACACAAGTAGACAGGATTTGCACTCAGGTCCTTTGACTCCAGAGCTCATGCTTTCTCCGCTGTCCCATGGCAAGGCAACCATGAATCTTTTCTTACCTGCTGGCTTCTTCCTTATTGCCCACCAACGTGTCCAGATCTCTTCTATCCTTATAATACTCTCCCATGACCTTTCATGCTATTGTTCTATATTTCTGGCCCCATCACTTCATGATTGGACTATTGCAATAGCCTCTTGGTTGATCTCCCTGCCTCAAGTCTCTCCCCATTACCAGTCCCTCCTTTCTTTAGTTATCAAAGTGATCTTCCTAAAGTGCAGCTCTGACCATGTCACTCCATATTCCTATGGTGGCTCCCTCTTACCTCTGAGATCAAGTATGCAATCTGGCTTTTAAAACCCTTTATTGCTTGTCCCCCTCCTACCTTTCCAGTCTTCTCATACCTTACTCCTTATCTACATTCTCTAAAATTCAGCAACACTGGTCTGCTTACTTGTTGTTCCTCTAACGAGACACCCCATCTCCTGACTGGCCATTTTCACTGGCTTTCTCTCATGCCTGAGATTTCTTCCCTCCTCATCTCCATCTCTTGGCCTCCTTGGCTTCATTCAGATCTCTCCTTGAGCTGATAGACGATGCCTTCCTTTTCAAAGTCACTCTCCAAACCAAAGAAAAAAGTCTTCTGTCCCAGTCATTGAAATGAATATTTGGGGAGTGTGGTATTCTGCTTGAGTCCCTGCCTCCCTGTTTATTTGAGTCAGAAAATACAGAAGTCAGTGGAGAATTTAGTTTCTCTCCTTATTTTGGAAACTCAAACTTTTTCTGTATATCAAGGTGCCTGTCTGGGAAGAAAACATATTGGCTTTTTTTCTGGGTGACCTATCAGTAGCAGACATATTAATGAGTGTAGCCCAATGCCGTGGGAAAGGGTAAGTGACAAAGAAACTCATGATAACTGGGAGCCTTTCCAAAATTCAGCTCCTTTTTAAATGCTTTGCAGATATAGATCGCCCCTGTCTACATGGGAACCATGAACAGATTGAGCACAAGAATTGCAGGTAAAGGCTCCATCCCTTCAGCCAGATATCTGACAGCCAGGCTTGGTTAGGAAGCTCATTAATTCTTCCCTGACACAAGTAAACCACCTGTCTCTTGTCTACTTTCCCCTAGCCCCCAAACCTCAATGAACTCAACATCAAGATAGATCTTGGGATCCAGCAAATAGAAAATCATGTTTTCCCAAGATAACAACCAGCATGCAAGCTGCCTTTTCAATATTTTCCTGATTAGAGTAAACTATTGATGGGAATTTTATTCCTCTGGGATATTTTAGAGGAAGATTGAGTCAATCATATACATTGGGAGGCTGGAGGATTTCTCCAACATATTTGGAAGGAGGCATTGAGATTGTTTTGCTCTCTAATATAGATTTCTCTATTCATAGACAGATTTCAAGGAATCCATGAACTCGAATAGGGAAAACAATTACATCTTTACTGAAATTTAGCATTCCTTCAGTTACGAATCTAGTCAATAAACATTCTGGTAAAGGGTCCGACAGCTTCACCAGATTGCCAAAGGGATCCATGATACACAAAAGATGAAGAATCCCTACTCTAGAGTCTTTAACTATCAGTATTTTGCATAGCTACCGTGTAAATATCATGTCTTCCTCACTTCTCACCTGATTGTACTGCTCTGGGACATCTCTACAATGTCCTCAAATTAGGTACCTTCCCCCTCGTTGGATTTTAAGTGTTTTTCTCATTAGATTGTAAACTCCTCAAGGGTGGGGATTATCTTTTTTACATTTGTAGTCTCAACACTTAGCACAGTGACTGGCATATAGTAGGCACTTCAGAAATGTTTATTGACAATTAATAGTTGATTATGTATAGGCATAGATCAATATGGGCTTGTTTTGGGGGAAGTTGGCATTCACTTAATATTCCAGTCATCTGGATTTGTAGAAGTGAGTAGTCCCTTTAACTTTTGGCCATCATAAACTAAAAGCTAAGGGGACTACCCATACCTACAAATCCCAGATCACTGGACTGTTAAGTTAACTTGGGGTTTACTGATTAGATTTCTTTTTCAAAGACCAAGCCTTAAACCCAATTTACTCTGAATCTCAGGGATTGTACAACAATAGGTTTCTGCCCAAGCACCATGTTTTTGGGCCCTCCTGGCTTAGAGTAAATGTAAATAGTAACTGTTTCTCTTTTGGCTAGCAACCCTGAGGGTCTTCCCCTCCCAGCTTGATTTTTTTAATTAAAGGGGCTATCCCTTAACTCATTTCTTAAAGAGGCCCATTCACTGAATGGGTATTGCCTCACTCAAAGTGAGAACCAAAAAGACCTTAGCTTAAAAGGGCCAAGGTCTCCCAATGCATCCTGGGCCATCTACAGTCATCCTAATGGATATCTGGCCACTGGACCAAGATGGCTCTGAAGGAGAAAGTGAGGTTGGTGACCTTGCACAGCCCTCCCTCTCTCAAATCAAAGTCAATTGAAAGTCATGTCATCATCTCCCTGATGTCATGGTCCTCTTTGAGAATGAAGGACAAACCACGTACCCATAGTCCCTTTATACCGATCGAGATTGCAATCCCTGCTGAACTTCAGTAAAAAGTCTTTGAAAATTGATGTAGGTGTGATTTAGAATACTGACAAACAGCATTTAAACAAAAATATAATTTCAGATCTTAAATCTAGTATAAAATGGCTATCAGAGACAAGAAGACAAACTCTTCCCTTTGGTGTAGAAAAGTCTTGGAAGGCAAGTCTGGAAATCTGGGTTCAAGTTCTGGCTTGGATACTTCCTAGCTATATGACCCTGGAGAAATCATTTTCCTCTCTGATCTTCCACTTTTTTCTTTGTATTTTGGGGATAAAATATTATCTGTACTTCCTACCTCATAGGATTGTTGTGTGAAAGTGATCTGTAAACCTTGCCTGTGCTAAGACACCTGAGCAGTGACCATCGTAACCATGGAGATGGAATTCCTTTTCCCTTTCAATGCTTCTAACCAGTTGTTTCTGTCTGACCTACTCCTTAAGTTGCGAGAGTCTGCAAGTCTGTGAAAATCCTAATGCTTATTTCCTCCCCAGTTTTCCTGTGTTCCAGAGGACAATGTCTAAATTCTCAAACAAAGATGTGTCTTGGTATGAGGCAAAAGGCATTGTGGCAAACTAGTAATAGGAATGATGATGACAGTGATGAAAACAGCTGACATATTTGGAGTATTTCATGACTAGCAAAGTACTTTATGTATATTTTCCCATTTAGTCCTCACGGCTAACCTGTGAAGTAGGTGGTATTATTATCTTGATTTTACAGATGAAGAAACTGAGGCTTAGCAAAGTCAAATGACTTGGAAGCAGAAAGTTAGCTGGCTGCATCTCTGCCATCCTGGGGCTATTTGGCTGAGCAAAAAAAAAAAAAAAAACAAAACTCCAGAGGGAAAAGTGCCTTCATCTTAGAATGCCCTTCCCTTCAGCTCCTTCTGCCCAGCTTCTCTTCATCCTGAAAGGACAAGAATTGGAACTGGATCTGTGGAAGCACGAGGAATTCTCCTTAAGGAGATTCCTGGGGGCAGCTATGTGGTGCTGGGGATAGAGCACCAGCTCTGGAGTCAGGGGGACATGAGTTCAAATCTAGTCTCAGACACTCATTAACTGTGTGACCATGGGTGAGTCAAGTAACTCTGATTGCCTCAAAAAAAAAAAGACTTCTGCCAATGCATCTTTTCTTTGATCATATTAGAGAGCTATTAGAGAACACCAAAAAGGTAAGCAATAGTTTAAAAAAGTTGGATCATTAAGAGGTTAAATAATTTGTCACACAGCTGGTAAGTGTTTGCATCAGGATTTGAACTCAGGTCTCCCTGAATCCAAGTCTGGCTTTCTATGCCCTGTATTACTAAACTGCCTGGAATCAGGGCAGGTGCCATGGAGAAACTGATACATAGCTGGATCTTTGAGGATGGGAAAGGATGTCCTTGCATCCAGGGAAGTTGCCAAAAGAAATGGCGGAAGGGGTGACTGCCTGAGGACAGTCTTGCTTTGGTAGGGTGTAGGATCCACTCAGCTAATGGCCAGTCTGAGTGCCGGGTGAGATGCTGGCAGATGGTGAGTGGAGGGAGCGTCATTCCTCTCTCTTGGACTATTGCATTAGCTTCCTAGCCAAATGAAACAATATCTGTAAATATTAGCTTAGCACAGTGCCTGGAGAAAAGTAGGGGCTATCTACCTGTTTATTCCCCCTTCCTCCCCACCCCCCCTCAGCCGGTGTTCCTGTCTCAGTCTCTCTTCTCTCGTATTCATCCTCCATGTAGATGCCCGAGTGATATTCCAAGCGTCTGACCACGTTATTCCCACGCTCAGTTAATTTCAAGGGCTCTCTATTACTTCTAGGATCAATAACAACATGTATATACATACATACATACATATATACGTATATACACCTATACGGTTTACTGATGAGGAAACCAAGGCACATAAAGTTTAAGTGACTGGTCCAGGGTCACACAGCTAATGGGTGTCTGAGGCAGACTTTGAACTCAAGTCCTCCTAACTCCAAGTCCAGTGCTTTACTTCAAACAGTCTCCCCAAAAGAAACTCTTCTGTGTTTAAAGCCCTTCACAACTTGATTCTGGTCAAACTTCCTGGGTAGTATGACCCTTTGTACACTTTGCAGTCCAGCCAAACTCACCTTCTTGGTGTTCCTCACACGTGTCATATTTACATAAATACCTTGTTATACATACTCATTGGACCAGGAGCACCTTTCCTCATCTTTGTATCCCCAGCTCTTAGCACAGTGCTCGGGGCACATAGTAGGTGTCCAATAAAGGCTTGTTGACTGTCCTCACCTCTGCCTTTTATAATATCAAGTTTCCATCAAAGCTTAGCTCAAGTGCCACCTTGTATGGGATACTTTTCCTGAGACCCCTAGTTGCTACCTTCTCTTTCACTGGAACGACTCTCTCTCTCTCTCTCTCTCTCTCTCTCTCTCTCTCTCTCTCTCTCTCTCTCTCTCTTTCTCTCTCTCTCTCCCTCCCTCCCTCCGTTCTCCCCTCCCCCTTCCTCTCTCTCTCTCTCATACACACACACTCACTCATATATACATATACATACTTATATACTTTGTATACACTTATCTCTATCCCAGGAAGCCCCTAGAGGGCAAGGACTACTCCATTGTTAGTTCTCTAATATCTATGCCTAATAAATTCTTGTACCTGGCATGTAGTAGATGCTTAATAAATGCATGTTCCTGACACATAGTAGATGCCTAATAAATGCTTGTTGACTGACTGAGCTTGGCACTTGGTGCCCACGCTGAGACTTTTATGGAGATAGAATGCCTGGCTGGGTCTCAAGGAATTGCCCTGGCCTTTCTTCAGGTAGTTGAGAGGAGGGGATAGGCAGGAGAATTCTGGGGCTGCGCTTTTGACATTTTCTACTGTCTCCTAAAGAGATTGTGGAGGCATTTAATTAGTAGTTGCTTTTCTGGAGTAAATTTAGAAGGCGTATTCAAGGGGTTTCTGTGTCCTGCTCAGAAATTCTTTGCTACTGCTTTGGCATTTGGGGGGGGCACTCTTCCAAATGAATACCTAAGCCTGGTGTGCAGCAGAGTTGAACTCTAACTGCAGGAAGGAGGCATTGCGCAAAGGACAAAGAACAGCTATTTGGGTCTCTCCCCATCCTCTGAATTCCTCCCATGCTTAATTGGATTTTCTTTCAAACATCTTTTATGTCCCTGCAGTTAGAACAGGAAGCCAACTTACTGAAAATATTTCTGGATTATAAACGGTAATCCGTTGGGTCCTGGTGGGGGGCCCCAATGCTGGAGCTACAGATCCACAGGCAACTGGACTATGAGGCAGGCGAGCAGAGCGGAGAGATTCTCCGGCAAGAAGTCAGGGCATCTGCCCTGAGTTATGGCTCTGACAGTCCCTGGCTGTCTTTGCCTTTCTCTGAGTCTTGCTTTCCTCATCTATAAAAAGTAAAGGGTCTTAGGAACGGAGGTTTAGACCTGGAGGTCAGCAAGTTCAGTTCTCTCATTTTACAGATGAGGAAACTGAGGCTTTAGGTCCCTAAGTTCTCAATCATGCAATTTATTTATTTTTATTAGGAGGCAATTGCCTAGGGTCACACTGCTAGTAAGTGTCTGCAGCTGGGTTTGAACTGGGGTCCTCCTGACTCCAGTGCTGGCACTCTATCCACTGCACCACCTAGCTAGAGTGTGGTTTTAGCTCCATTTTTTTTCATTCCATTCTTCAGTCTTCTCTTCTGCCTCTGACTCACTCCCTACCAGGTAGGTTATAAATTCTTCGAGAGGCAGGAATCAGCCAATCAATAACCATTTATTGAGCACCTACCATGTACCCTATGGGTACAAACACAAAGATTGAGAACAGTCTCTGCTCTCAAGGAGTTTACATCATAATAAGGGAGACAACAGGTACATGTATGCATGATAAGTGAAAGAAACATGGAGGCAGCCTATCCTGGTGGAAAGGGCACTGACTCTGGAGGCCCAGCATATGGGTTCAAGTCCCCTCTCTGCTGCTTAATATGCTTAACCTCCTGGGCTTTAGTTTTTATCATCTGTAAGAAAAAGGGGGTTGGATTAGATGGTCTCCAAGGCCTTTTCTGTCTCTAAATCTATGGACTTAGGAGAATACATACAAATACAAACAAAATAGCCAGGACAAAATGGTTACCCATGAAGGGAACTAGCAGTTGTTCTTGGCGGTGGAGTCAGGGAAGACAGCCTGCAGAAAATGGTGCTTGAACTTCATCCTGAAGGAAGCAAGGGATTCTGAGGGGAGGAGGTGAACAAGGGAGAAGATTCAGGTATAGATCAAAGCCAGCACAGATCGAGTATCATGTCTGATGACTAAGAGGCCAGTTGGCTGTAAATTAATACAGGATAGGAAATAATGTTCTTGGCAGCTAGGTAAAGCAGTTGACAGAGGTTTGGACATGGAGTCAGGAAGACTGTAGTTCAAATCCAGCTGTAGACACTTCCTAGCTGAGTGACCCTGGGCAAGTCACTTAACCATGTTTACCTCAGTTTCCTCATCTGTCATATGAGCTGCAGAAGGAAATGGCAAATCACTCCATTATCTCTGCCAAGAAAACCCCAAATGGGGTCATGAAGATTCAGACATGACTGAAGAGACTGAACAACAACATGTCTAAGTTTATGATTCTATGGATTTGCAAGACAATAACAATGCATCGTAACCAGGTACTATGTGGTTCCAGTTCTGTACCAGCTCCGGGCACACAGTAGGTGCTTAATGAATAAAACTATATTTTATTGCTTGGTATCGGTGTGATGGCTGTTCTATGACTGTGCACACAAGGACCAGTGATGGACAAGGGGAATGAGATCCTAGGGAAGTTAACACCTCCTAGCCTCAGTTTTCTCATCTGTAAAATGGGGATAATAATCTTATCTACCTCATTATTTTGTTGTGAAGATCAAATAGGATAAGACATGTAAAGCGCTTTGCAAATTGTGTCATGGAAATATTAACTCTTATTATTATCATCAATGTACTTTGAAGTCGGACAGATGGATTGAGGTCAAGTTGGGAAAAGCTAAGCAGAAGAATTTCTGTCTGAACCTGGAAGCGATTGGAAGCCACTGGATTTGAATGGGGAGGGGAATGGCATGATCAGACTTGGGCTTAGAGAAAACCCGTTTGGCAGCAGGGTCTGTAGGATGGAATGGCGAGACCAGTTAGGATACTTAGGCAAGAATTTAACTGAGCGGTGATGAGGGCATACATTAAGGTGGTTGCTATGTGAGTAAAGAGAAGGGGCCAGATGTGAGAGATGTTGTGGAGGCTAAGTTGGAAAGATTTGTCAACTGGCTGGATATGGTGGGTATGGGAGAGTGAGGAGCTGAGGAATTCATCCTGGGTCTTCCCTTCTGCTGTGGCCAATGAGGGTGGTGGAATGACCTAAAGTAGAAAGTGATCACAGTGTGGCTGGAGGACCATTGAGGGTCTCTGAGGCTCTTTTAGGGAGCACTCAAAGTCAAAAGGATTTTAAAAAATGCTAAGATGTTATTTGTCTGTAAAATTCTCCTCCCTTTTCCGATGACATTTGTGTGTGTGTGTGTGTGTGTGTGTGTGTGTGTGTGTGTGTGTGTGTGGCTAATTTTTTCATATATTTTAACTAAAACAACTTATCCCAGCAGTTTGAATGTAGAAGCAGATATGAGAATCTGGCTGTTTCCTACTAAGCCAGATATTCAAGAGATTTGCAAAAATGTGTGAAACAATACCATTCTTGCTAAACTTTTTTTGGGGGAAAATAGTTATTTTTCATAAAAATATGTTTTTATGTTAACATATGATGGGTTTATTATTGTTATTTTTAAATGAATAAATATTTTAACATTTTATCAGTTTTAATTTCTAATCACTACTTAACATGGTAAATATAGATAGTTATAACCAACATAAACAAAATCTCTTTGGAGTCCTCCATGATTCTTAAGGGCGTAAGGGGGTCTTGAAACATAAAAGTTTCAGAATCACTGAAGGACACTTGGATACTTTGGAGGATCTTCGAGCTTGTTGCATGGGTCTTCCCACCAAGAGTGTGGCTGACCACCCATTAACGCTTTTTCATCTTGTGTGAAACCCTTGCCTGTCTTCTCCCACAAGTCCTCTGCTAGAATGCCAGGGTGTTTCTTTTATTTCTTTCATCATCAGGTTGGTATTACTGGGGTACAAGTATTGTCCATTGGTCCCTGCTCTTGCAACATGACTGGTGCTCCTCCTTTTCCATCCCATACATTTCTTTGGTGACATCTTTTATACCATTTATCATGCAGAGTTCTTCCTTGCTGACACCCAGCATACTTCTCCCATTTCCTTTTGGGTAACCTGAAATTTTGATTCCTCAGAGATTGTGGAGGTTGTGAATCATAGCCAGTAGAATATTGCCAGGACAATGATGTCAGGTGAATTTGTTCTTTGTCCATGGAGAAGCATTGAGTCATTAAAAACTGCCCAAATCCCTGAAGGTGATTCCATTTCCACTCTTTGTCCTGTTCAGTTCTGAGCCCAGAGGATATTTTTATTTTCTTAAATACTTTCTTAAGCTTAGCTAAAAGCTACAGAGAATGAATTCATGGAGCATGCACAGACAAATCCTCTAATACTTTGCTTATAGCCAAGTGTATTCATTAGAACTAACGAATTTTTTCCTCGATATAGATGAATATCACTTCCCCATCCCATGAAGGTCCCATTCTCCTTGGCCATCGCTGGTCTTTGTCTGCATGGTCAAAGAACACCTGTTGTGTTCTTGCTACTTGGCTTCAGGGTGTACTGTTGTTGTGTTGTGAATTAGCAGAATCATAAATCTGGAGCTAGAAGGGAGCTTTGCAACCATCACATCCATATAGACCAGGAAATGGAGTCTAACATAGGTTAAGGGATTTGCTGAGGGTCATGGTTAGTAAAAGAGCTCCCGGACTCCAAGTTAAAATTCATCTACTGCCCACCAGCTGCTGCTGGTAGGCGCTGGCTCCTCAAGGCTACATCCATTATTGCAAATACCACTGCCTTAAATCTGAACTGGCCACTGTCTTGGATTACTTAACCCTTTGGCCACCATGACAGTTGGAACCTTGGCTTTTAAGTTTTAATAAAAACATAGCATTAATGTTTAAAAGTAACTCTCCATCTTGAACTTTGGACTGAAGCAGAGACAAATTAAATCTTGTGATCTCAATAGTCATCTGTGGATTTCTGAACACAAACTGTTCAGTCTAGTATATTGGTCTCCTGGCTATGCCTTGAACTCTAATCTCCTCACTCTGGACACTTTCTCCAGCTATCCATCTCACCTCCCACATCTCTGCCTCCTGGCTTCAGTGTCTTGCTTCAAGTCTCAGCTAAAATCCTACTTTCTACAGGAAGACTTTTCCAATCCCTCTGATTTCTAATGCTTTCACCCTGTTGATTATTTCCTATTTACTCCATTGACAGCTTGTTTGTACATAGTTTTCACGTAGTTTCCTCTATTAGATTGTAAGTTCCTTGAGGGCAGGAGGAACTTTTGCCTTTCTTTGTATCCCTAGGGTTTAACACAATACCTGATACTTAGTACTTACCAAATGTTTACTGACCGACTGACGATTGTCTTGTGGTCGCATCCTGAATCTCTCTTCTCTGTCTCATTTGAACTCTCTCTAGGGTTTTTAACTATTCATTGCTGCATCCAATAGGCTAACAATGCACACTTAAATGTAGAATATTTATGTAAGATACTAATGAACAACAACCAGTCAGTCAATAAGCATTTGTTAAGCACTTGCTAAGTGTCAGGCATTGTGCTAAGCCTTGTGGATACAAAGAAAGGCTGATATGTCTCCCCTCCTCTCAAGAGACCCAGAGTCTAATGGGAAAGACAACATGCAAATATTTATGTATACGCAGATCTATCTATCTATCTATCTATCTATCTATCTATCTATCTATCTGTCTGTCTGTCTGTCTGTCTATCTATCTGTCTATCTATCTGTCTACCTATCTATCTATCTGTCTGTCTGTCTGTCTATCTGTCTGTTTATCTGTCTATCTATCTATCTATCTATCTATCTATCTATCTATCTATCTATCTATCTATCTATCTATCATCTATCTATCTGTCGATCTATCTGTCTATCTATCTGTCTGTCTATCTATCTATCTATCTATCTATCTATCTATCTGTCTGTCTGTCTGTCTGTCTGTCTGTCTGTCTGTCTATCTATCTGTCTATCTGTCTGTCTGTCTGTCTGTCTGTCTGTCTGTCTGTCTGTCTGTCTATCTATCTATCTATCATCTTTTATAGGCCTATATGTATAGAATAGAGACAAGGTAATGGCGGGGCAGGGAGTAATAGCAGCTGGAGGACTGAGAAAGACCTCCCCTAGAAAGTAGGATTTGAGCTGAATCTGGAAGGAACTACACACCGAGGGAGAGGAAAGAACATTTCAGGTGTAGGAGCTAGCTGGTGCAAAGGTCCCCAGCCTCTTTGCTCTGGGGAGAATGAAACATTTCCTCTCCAGGTGCGATTCCTTTTTGTCTTCTTTATCCTTGAATGCCAAAGCTGCATGCTACCACCAGAGAAAGTCTCTGTAGTGGGGCCTGGGGCAGGGATACATTTTACATCTGCAGTCTGCTCCTCACTTCCTTCCTTGCAGGGCCAGGAATGACTCCACTATGCTCATAGTTCTCCCATCTCCAGCAAAGGAGCCCTTCTCCTGCTCAGTCTGCAGCCCCGATCCTTTCTGGCTGTTGCTTCTCCTCTTTCACTGCTCCCTCCCCAACTGAATATTTGCTACCATCACTCCTGCTACTAGATTTCAGAAGTCTGAGGTGATGCCTTGTGGCTTCCCTCCCCCCATAAGTCCTTCCCTTTCTTAAGAAGCATGAAGAATTCCAGGAAAATGGATTTTTCCTTTTGGTGCTATGGTTACTCCATCTGGCCAGAATTGCTCTGATTTAGAGGATTTAAAGCGGAAAAGGAAGTTAGAATCCATTTAGTCTAACCTCTTCATTTTTCAGATGAGGAAACTGAGGCCCAGAGGGGTTATGACTTTCCCAAAGTCCCACAGGGATTCAGTGGCAGGGCCTAGATTCAAACCAAGGCCCTCTTACACCCAAGGAAGATCTCTCTCCTCTCTCAAATGCTTTGGCCTTTCTTCCAAAGCCCCTACTATGTGTAAGGTGGGCATTAATGTGGTCATTGAGGATAACAAAAGTAAGAAGGGGCTTCAGTCCATGCCCTCAAGGAGGTTATGTGCCACTGGGGGACATGACACCCAACCAGATAAATGGAATACTTGCAGTGGAGTTCTTTGGCTCTCCTCTTCTGAGAGGCTTCAGTTCATCTCCTTGTCGGTACTTCAGGGAAGGGTGGAGCTGGACTTTCCTCCTCTTCATGCAAGAAGCAGCTGTCTCCTCCTCCCCACCTGCTATAAAATATTAACAGTTTTCTGCACAAACAATTTGAGTAACAGGCAGAGTAGAGTGGAACAATGGGGAAACATGCCTGCACCCATCAAGAGAAAAATTATACACTCAGCATCTGGAATTTAAATGATGCATTTCCCACTTCGGATGCAAATAACTGTCAATGAATGACAGGGAGGCAGCAATATTAATGTCAGCTCTCCTAAGAAATCCAGCTTCAAAATCACAAAGCAATTCCATTGCTCATGACTAGCATTTATTAAGCACCTACTATGCGCAATTAGATTTATAATATTGTAATTAAAAGGCTTCCAAAATCTGATTACTTTGGGGAGAAAAATGTCTTTCTTTTCCCTTTATATGCTTCTTTATGAATTGTGAAATCTCTATTTACAAGAGGCTGCTTATCTCCAAGGTAATCTTTTTGTGAGTTTAAATCTACATGCATTTGTTGCACATCTACTGTATGCAGAGAGTTATCCTAGTTACTGCTGGAAACGAAGGTGTTAGATGATGCCCCTATCCATAAGGAGCTTCCTGCTTTCACCCCAAAGATCAGCAAGGGCCGTCTGCTCATTAGATGTGATAAGAAATGCTAATTGGAGTGACTTGGATGTGATCGAGCCTGAGGCCGGTTGGTGGTGGGGCAGAAGAGACTGCTGCCTTTTCTTTTCAGGTGGACTAGTTGACCTCTGAGGTCCCTTTGAGCTCCCTCATTCTATCCCTGTCTTATAGACATATACAGACTTTTGGAATTCAACAGACATTCTTTAAGCAAGGCAATGTGCTAGATGTCAGGACATGGTCTATTTGGGGGGAATAAAAGGCACGTGAATAACTAGAACATAAAATGGAACCTGATAAGGGAATGAAAGAAGTAGAAATAGTTAATAATAATCATAGTAGTAGTAATAGCCAACATTTATTTAGTAGATATTATGTGCCAGACACTAAAGTGCTAAGGACTTTACAAACATTATCTCATTTGATCCTCATAGCAACCTTGCATTGTAGGTGCTATTATTAACCCCATTTTACAGTTGAGGAAATTGAGGCAGAGGTTAAGTGATATGCCTAAATCGCCGAGTTAGTAAGTTTCCCAGGCTAGATTTCAATTCAAGTCTTCCTGACTCCAGGCCTGGGGTGTTATCTATGGTACCACCTATTATATCAAGAGAGATCAGAGGAAGAAGAAGCTCTGTGAGCTGGTAATAGTTGACACCAGTTATTGCAATGTCTTCTATTTTGTCTCCCTGCCTCAAGTTTTCCCCCTCTCCAGTCTAATAAGTTGGTCAACAAGTATGTAATAAGTGACTATTGGGGTATATGGGTATAATGTTAATGGAGTAGGAAAATCTTCCCCAACCATTAATAGGCCTATGTGACCACATGTCCTACTGCTTTGAGCTCCAGCCCAGCTGTGATACATCCTGAGTCACATAGAACCAATTGGGGGAGGGACCTGCCTAAGAAGGAACTTGCTTAGGGGGAGACTTTCTTGTAGGAAGGCTTTCACATCTTTTGGTACTAAGCTAATTAGTCCCTGAGTCATGAGCCCTGTCTTTTGGTCTTTTTGGTAATTTCTCTGATTGTATTTTCTCCATGTTCAGGGTGCTGACCTTTCCCCTGAACTTGTGAGAGTAATTAAAGTAAGATTGTTGACTCCTTTAAAGCTATCTTTCCTTTACAAGCAGATCAAAGAACCTGTGCTGGCAGGCCATCCTGGATGTGCCAGGGTGCTTGCTACTACATTTTGTGTAGTTGGTAGGATTGCAAAATCTCCTTGCTGTTGTGATGGGGTGTTCAGGGAGGACTAGCACCTCTGGTGAGAGGGCTTGCTGAGCCCTTTTCAGGGCTGCTCATCCACTTTAGGTGTCTATCTGGCACTCAACTCTTACCTGTGGCTCCAAGAAGTTGTAGCACACACAGTGGCCACACCCCTCTAAACTGTCTCTGCAGACAGGCTAAACCAGTTTGAGGGTAACCAACAGACCTCAAACCCATTGATGATTTCTGGGATGTCTACCCCAAGTACATGAAGACTTTCCCCAGAAGAATAGGCAGATGAGAACATTTTATTCCAATGGCCATGAAGCTGGCCGAAGTGGGTGCTATGGAGTGCTTAGAGCTTGGCCAATGTCTCCCACTGCATTCCAGGTCATGGCCAGTGATCGCAACTTTTGTCCTGCTACTGGACGCCGATGACTCTGCAAGAGAGAGTGAGGCTGATGACTTCGTATAATTGTGCCTCACTTAAACCCAATTCATGCTCAAGTCAAGATATCACCCTGATATCACTGGTCCTCTTTGAAAATGAAAAGATCAGTGTGATCTTCCTAAAGCACGTCTCTGGCTATGTCATTTCCCTATTAAAAAACCTCCAGTAGTTCCCTGATACCTCCAGGATCAAAAATAAAATCTTATATTTGACTACTTTTAAAGTCCTTCACAACACACCCCCTAACTTTTCCAGTCTTCTTACACCTTACTCCTCTCCACCACCCCCTGCCCTCAAATACAGCAATACAGTGACTTTGTCCTCCTTTCTGTTCCTCCAACAAGACACCCCCTTTCCTGACCCTACCCATTTTCATTGGTTGCTCCCATGCCCAGAATTCTCTCCCTTCTCATCTCCACCTCCTGGCTTCCCTGGCTTTCTTCATGTACTAGCTACAACCCCACCCTCTCTGATGAGCCTTCCCCAATCCTCCTTGATGCCTTCCGTCTGTTGGCTATCTCTAATTTGCTCTGTATATAGCTTGTTTCCACATTGTATTTTTGTTTTGTAAATTGCCTTCTTCTGTTAGACAGTGATCTCCTTGGGAATAGAGACTAGTGTTTTTTTTTTTTTTTGCCTTTCTTTGTATCTCCAATGCTTGGCACAGTGTCTCTCACAGTCAGTGCTTAATAAATACTTGTTGACTTGACTTGTATTGAACTGCAGTTGTGAGGAAGAGTAGCGGAGCATAATATAGCAATTGAGTTTGACCTCAGAGAATTCATAGTATTTTCAAGCTAGAGGTAGAGGATTCATTCCATTTGTAGGGACTAGAATGGGCAAAAGCAAGGCTGGTAGAAAAGTCCTTGGAGGAAGTAATAGATTCATAGAACCTCTGAAAGTACAGATGGTATGCTTATTAAATTTAGAGATGATGCAGCTGGGAGCAGAACTAACATGTGGGCTGAAGAATCAGGATAAAAAAAATCTTGACAGGCTAGAAAATGTACCAAATTTAACAAGCTGAAATGTAGTGAGTATAAATGCAAAGTTCTACAGTTAGGTTTAAATAATCAATTGCATATACACAGAGCAAAGATTCATAGTTGGTTGGCAATTTTTTTTTTGAGAGGATCTGGACTTTTTTCTTAGTAGACTACCAATTCGATATGAACCCATAGTTTGATATGGTCAGTGATAGAGCTAATGATATCCTAGGCTATACTGAGAGGCATGGAATCTGGAATAAAGGAGCTGAGAATCCTACCATACTCCGCTCTGGTCACATCTGGGATGTCGTGTTTGGTTCCGCCTGCCCCATTTAGAAAGCTAGAATGCAGCTAGAGGATGGTGACCAAGATGATGGGGAACCTTGAGCTCTCTGAGGCTTGATTGAAGGAACTGGGAATATTTAGCCTGGAGAAGGGAAGAATTGGGGGTGGGAAACACAACAGTCGTCTTCCGGTATTTGAAGGGCTGCCGTAGAAGAAAGACTAAGCCTATTCTGCTTGACCCCTGGAGCAATGGGGAGATGTTACTAAAGAGCGTAATAGGTGGGTATAGAAACTGCACAGTGGTATAAGGTACTCCCTGGAAAGGAAACTCCCTCTATCAATGCAATGATATTTTATTTATAAATAAATTTTATAATTTATTATTTTATACATTTTATATTTTGGAGAGTTGCCTGGAAGTGCTGTGAGATTAAGTCACTTGCCCAGGGTCTCATAGCTAGTATGCATCAGAGACAGACCTGGAACCCAGATCTTCTTGGCTCCAAGATAAGTTCCCTGTCCACTACTCCATAGTAATCTCAGCCACTCTGCTTGGTTTTGACTCCAAGGAACATTATGCCTCACACAGGATAAGCTGATTACCTGAAATCTCACCACTATGGCAGATTGACGAAGTTTTTGATACTCAACACCCTCTAAACTTTGTCAGCTGTGTCTCCCCTCTGATTGGAGGGCAGAGGTTAGAACATTCCTCTTAAAGCTTTTCATTGGCTCAGAACCTTCAGATAACTCTCCATTTTTTCCATTGGCAACTCTGCTTGGTTTTGACTTCACTGAATATGTTGCATTTTCCCTCTCCCCTCCCCCCACATATACTTTTCAGCTGCCTTTTCTGTGTAGTCTTTCCCCATTAGATTGTAAGTTCCTTGAGGTCAGAGGCTGTTTTCCTTATTTGGGTCCCCAGAACTTAGCATAGTGCCTGGCACATAATAGGTGCTTCAATTGAACTCCATGAAGCTCAATTTAAGGGAAAATTTCTTTGGATTTGTCCATGATCTGTCTAGATCCTTATCCTTTCCAGAAATCAAATGAGCTTTCTTGTGATACAGCGCGTCCTCCCTTCTTTGTGGTCTTCAAGTGGCAGCCGGATGGCCATTTTTTCTGAGCTATTTAGAGATTAATCTTTTTCAGAAATGAGTGCCAACTAGATGGCTTTTAAGGTGCTTTCCAAAGCTGAGATTCTGTTATTTCATAGTGAAATTTTATCTTATTCCAAGGGAGAGAATACACAGTAGAGAGTTTGGGTATAACTAGATTTATTTAAAGTTTAGCTTGGAGCAAGTAAACCTCATGTGTTTGAGAAATGGTGCATGTGGAGATAAAGGTATGTTTTGTGTTGACTATAGACTAGCTAATTAATATCATAATGCTTTAGAAATAGAGCAAGTCAATATGGCATATTCATTTGCTTCCTTTTTCCCCCCTAACATTTGCCTCTTTCATTTCCATTGACGTAAAGCTTTTGATGGATTCCCATCTGGACTCTTGTCATCTCCTCGTGGCCTGCCTGCTTTCCCTCCCACTCCCTGCTCCGCAGTTCAAAATGTGGTAACCAAGACATCCTTTCTCATTTGCCATTGTAACTCAGCTGCGTTGGTTCCCAGGGCTCTTTCACCAACTTCTCATTGACTTTAAAATTCAATTTACACTCTTCTTATCTCCTAACCCAGCTTTCCCTAGCTTTGTTTATGGAATTTGGACCTCCCTCAATTGACTTTCTCCCCTCACCTTCCTGGCATTGATTCAGTGGGTTAGCTCAGCCTCTTCTAATGGGCAAGGTCATAGGTTCAAGCTTTGGGTGGTTTTATTAGGATCTCTTGCCCTCTCTAATTCAAACTAGCCATCCAACCTGCCTCTCCTAAGCACCTACTGTGTGTGAGGCAGGCATTATATAGTCATTGAGGTTAACAAAGGTGAAAAGAAGCTTTAATCCATGTCCTCAAGGAGGTGACATTAAATAGGGGCGTGACATAGAATCACATAAGCAGAAGTGCTATTCGGGAGATATGAAAACACTATGGTCTCCAAAGAAGTAAAATTGAGGCAGCGGAGGTTCTAATATTTCTTCCTGCCTTGCCTCCCTCCCATCCATCCTCCAGGCTGTCAAAATGTTTTTGCTAAAGTGTAGGTCTAATGTCACCCCTTAAGCTCCAGCAGTGTCCTTTCATTGAAGATCAAATATAATGGCCTCTGTTTGGCATTTAGAGCCCTTAGCAACATGATTCCTTCCTACTTTTCTTCTTACAATCTGCTTCCCTTTAGATGCTTTATGACCCAGCTACAGCGTCCCAGTCCTGTTCCTTACGCAAGACGCTATTTCCTGACTCCTCACATTTGCACTGGCTGCCCCACCCCATAACTAGAATGCTCTTTCCTCTTACTTTTACCTCTCACTTTCCTGCTTCGTTCAAGATCCTTCCCTCTCTTTCACCAGCCCACCTCTTCCCCTAACCACACCATAGTGCCTTGCCAAGGAGCTGACCTTTCACTGTTGTCCAGTCATTCCAGTCATGTCCAACTCTTTGTGACTCCTTTGGGATTTTCCTGAAAAAGATACCGGAGTGGTTTGCCATTTCCTTCTCCAGCTCATTTTACAGATGAGGAAACTGAGGCAAACAGGATTAAGCAACTTGCCCAGGGTCACATGGCTAGTAAGTATCTGAGGTTGGTTTTGAACTTATGAATATGAGTCCTCCTGACTCCAGGTCCAGAGCTCTGTGCACGATGGCACCCCTTCGTGGCCCAGTTACCTTCCATTACTCTCTGTCTTATATGTCTCTAGTTATTTGCTACAGCCTCTCCCATTAAAGTATGAGTTCCTTGAGTGCTGGGATGATGTTTTTTCCTTTCTTTGTTTCCTCAATACTTAAGGATTCATTTCTTCACTCAATCTACCTGGAATTGATCCAACTCTGCCTAATGCTTTTGACTTTTGTTTATCAGTAAGATCCGACTATCCCAGAAGACATTTGTGAATAATCCACACTTCTGTGTTTTTCTAGGAAGGGGCATTTTCTAGTCCTGGAATCACTGAGCTGAGAAGACTCTGAAATGCCCACGGGCACCTCCCTCTCTCCTGTCTAGTCAGAACCATGTACATAGAGCATAGCTAGGCCTTTGATACATAGCCTTGATGTATTTCTGTGTTGCCAACTATAGTACTTAGCATGTCAAAGTGTGTGCTCTGGTTGGTTTGGTGAAAGAAACATCAGTGAGGGCTTGCACAGTATGGTTGGAAGGCAAAGCATGTCTTTAGAGTGGGGTAGCTTTTAGAAAGCCCAGTATTGAGGTGAGATTGGACTGTATTGATGCTCAGAGCATTTAAATGATAAGAACCAGACATGTGATGGGTGAATCTACTGAAATGTAATTTGTTTGTAAAGATCTGTTTTGACGTGTGTGGATTAGAAGCTGAGCTTCTGATACTGGCTCTGCGTGACCTTGCTCAAGTCAAGCCTTGACCGATCAAGGCCTCTGTTTCTTCATGTATAAAATGAAAGAGTTGGGCTAGATCCGCTTTTAAAGTTCCTTCTCTCGGACGCTTAATGATTCTATGCAATTCAAGATTCGTCCCCTTACCTTCCAGAGTGTCTTCCAAAGTAAATGATTATTACGTTTCTGTAAAAATTTCATGCTCTTTCACTGAAAGCCAAGGTTTTTCTTCCTCCTCAGGGTTTCTTGGAAGCCTCTTCCAGAGGTGCCTGTACTTTGTCAGTCTCCTTTTTATTGTATGACAATGTCTTTCTTTTGGGGAGCATTTTTTCCCTTCATCAAATGTAGTTGGCATCAGCCTACATTACAGGCTCAGCTCTCAGTGAAGTCTGCCTTCCTACCTCTGATACTTACTAGTGGTATGATAGTGGCAAGGTCCCTTTGCTTTTCTCAGCCTCAGTTTCCTCATCTATAAACTAGCGATGGCTACCTATAGGAGTGGCATGATGGTCAACTGAGTTGTATGGGACGTGCTTTGTAATGTCAACAACATCTTCTTCCGCCATCCTCATTCTGCTTCCTCCTCTCTCATGATGTTCCTTCTCATAGTAGGCATGTGCTCCAGGACCCTCCTGATGCAGCCTGACTGGCAAAGATTCTCCATTATATCCTAACTCTGCCTTGCCCTTCACCATCATGCTTCATCTTGGAAACTTTCTTTCCTCCTTAGGCACTGAGCTGTGAGCCTCTGGAAGACCTCAGTTTAAGTGCTGCTTCAGACACTTACTAGCCTTGGGAACCTGGGCTGGTCCCTTTACTCCTGCCTGCCTCAGTTTCCTTAGCTGTTAAATGGGGATAATTGTTGTGGGGATTAAGCAAGATATTGTTTGTTAAGCTCTTATCATAATACTTGACACATAGTAAGCATTTAATGACTGTTTCCTTCTTCTCTCTCCCACTCTCTCTCCCTGTCTCCCTCCCTCCCTCCCCCGCCCCTGTCTCTCCCTCTCTCTCTCTTTCTCTCTCTCTCTCTTCCTCTCTTCTTCTCTCCTTTTCTCCTTCCTTTCCCCTCCTTCTCTCCTTCCCTCTCTCCTTGTTGCCCTCCCTTCCTCTCTCCTTTCCTTTCTCTTTTCCTCTCTCCCTCTCTTTCTCCTTTTTTCCTTCCCTCTCCTTCCTTGCCTTTCTGTCTCTTCATCTCTCTCTCCCTCTTTCCTTCTCTCTCTCCTTTCCTCTATCACTCTTCTCTATCTCTCCCTCTCTCTCTCCCTCCTTCTCTCCCTCTTTCCCTCCCTTTCCCCTTCCCTCCCTCCTTTCTTTTCCTCCCTTCTCCTCTCCCTTCCTTCACTCCCTTCCTCTTCCTTATCCTTTATTCACCATGAACAGGTCCAAGATCCATTACTTCGGAAACTTATTAGGCAACTAGAAAGAGTCCAATGAACTAATTCCTATTAAGACGCCAATACATGCCAGAGGATTAGCTATAACTCCTACTGGGTAATATATTTGCTCATTCACATTGGCCTTTATTGCTTTAACTAAAAGGAAAGACTAAGAGGAGGAATTCTAGGAATGCTGGAGGCTTGGGTGGTATGGAGATATTTTTTGAGTAGGGAGAACTTTGGCATGGTTTGTATTGCATCCCATGTGAAACAGTCTGCTCCACCTCTGAGGGGTGCTGGCCCTGCCTGAGATGAAATGAAAGTTAACATTTGTAGGCAGCTGCAAAGCCCTCTAAGTAGATTAATTTGTTTGATTCTAAGAGTATTTTGGGGGAGATAAATACAATTATCCTCATTTTAAGGGAACTCAGAGAGGCCATACAATCATAGGATCATAAATTTAGAGCTGGAAGGGGCCTTAGAGATCCTCTTGTTCAATGTCCTCATTTTACAGATGTGGAAACTGAGGCCAGGAAGACATGGCTTCTGTGAGGTGCCTCCCAGATCTCTTCAGCTGGAGGCGATCTCTCTCATCTTACTTCTTCACAGTGCTTTAATTTTTATTCTCTCTTGAATCCTAGTGATTGGTATACCTGGCTCGTTGCCTCTACTAGACTGTAAACCCCTCGGGGACAGGCACTGTGTCATTTCGTTTCTATGTGATTCAAACAGTCAGTCCATAATAAGTATTTGTGGAATTAATGACAAATGGTTGATCTGGGACTTACACCCAAGTTTCCTGATCCTCGGTAAGATCTCTTTCCGTTGCAGTAAGCTGCCTCCCACATCCCTACTTATCTACTTCCACATTCTATTAATGCCTTAAGAAATATCAAGAGTGGTTGAGTGACCATAGCTCACACTCATGACCTGGGAAAACCAAGGAACTGTTCTCTCATTCCACGGACATCTTTGCCCTTTCAGTTATCAGGGTTCACTTGCCATCTGTTGATGGCTTCCTGATTGATCGTTATGAATGGGCAGAATGAATTAACAAATTGGTCAATTTCCCTGTTGGCAAAGTATGGAAACCCTCAGTTATCTGGAGTCAAGAATATAAATCCTGATTTATTTGGTCCTTTTATTTTTCTCTCTCCTTCTGATTGTCTACTCTTTGCCCACTGACTACTTATCAGGACCTTTGAAAATGGAAAGGTGACAAAAAGAAAAAAAAAAGAATTCTTATTAGCACCTTTGATAACAAGGTTTGGTGATGAGGAAGACTGTACCTATCAGCAAAATTGAGTCGTTGGATAAAATTTCTTGGTTTCATTCTAGTCTGTAGATTGGGGGTGGGGAACCTGTGTCCTTGAGGCCATGTGTAGCCCTCTAGGTCCTCAAGTGTGGCCATTTGACTGCATCTAAACTTTGCCCAACAAATCCCCTTAATAAAAGAATTTGTTCTTTAAAACTTGGACCCATTCAAAAGGCCACACTTGAGGACCTAGAAGGCCACGGGTTCCCCACTGCTGCTATAGATAATTGAGAGACTACCAGAAAATGTCTCTCCTCCATTTTTTTTTTACAAATTCATGTTGACACTGATATGGTAGATTTCTAGGGATTGTAGAAGATGGGACAAGAGAGGAAGATAAGGGAAACAAGGAGAGGGGAAGATAGAGGAGACAGGTAGAGGAGATAGGGGAAGGAGGAAGATAGGGAGAGAAAAAAAGTAGATAAGTGACAGAGGGAGAGAGGATTATATGGGAGAAGATATGGCAGAGGAAGAAAGATGTAGAGGGTATAGGGAGGAGAGGAGGAGGAGGAGGAAGAGGAAAAGAGGGAAGAGAAGGAGGGAAGTAAGGGAGAGAGGAAAGCAGGGCAGAGAAGGAGATAGAAGAGAGGGAAATGGGAGAGAGAAAAAGGAGAAAGAGGGAGGAAAGAAGAGAGGAGAGGAGAAAATAGGCATAGGAGGGAGATGGGGAGAAGCGAGCAGATGAAAGAAAGAAGGGATGAGGAAGATGTGGCAGAGGAAGACAGGGAGAGGAAGAGAGGAAAGCAAGGGTATGGAGGGGAAAGGAAGCCAGGGAGAATAAGAGATGGGAGAGAGAGATTGGAAGACAAGGGAAACAGGGAGAGGAGACATGAGAGGAGTTGGGCATAGAGGAAGCAGAGGAAAGGAGACAGGGTACAGAGAAGAGAGGCTTGTCACCCTGTGTGAGAGCCAGGGATTATAACTGAGTTGTGTCGGATAGATTGACAAGAAGGCATCTTGCAGGGGATTAGCTGACAGCTCAGCACGGCAAGTTTTAGGGAGCGCAGCTGAGCCCCAGCCAGCAGAGTAGCTCATGTTAAATTGTTTACACTTCCTCATTGTTTCAGGCTGAAACGATCCTTGGGTCACATGCATAACAGTTAACTCTGTTCATGGCGGGGGCATGAGCAGCTTTGAGGTTGCTAATACTAATGAGAGTTAAGCTCCACCAGGGCGCTGCTCCTGCACCTGATAAAGCCGGAGATCCACACGATGGCGGAGGCTCCCATCTTCCTGCTTGGGGCTGGACTGGGTTGGGTGGGGGAACAGGAGGCTTCCCATTCTCCACAATGGTGCTCAAGGGACTGCCCTGGCCCCCTTCTAGGCTGACTGAGGACCCTGATCTTGGCATCAAGATGGACGGAGTAGCAGTCTACCCCCTCTCACTCTACCAAGAGCAAGGTCTACTTAAGAAGAGTTTTTTTCTTAAAGTTTTAGCATAAGAAATGGAGCCGTGTGTGGGCCCGTGTGTGTGTTTGTGTGTGTGTGCTTATTTGTTTGTGTGTGCCTGTGAGAGGAGACCAATTATTTGTTGTGCACATTGTCCAGAGGGCACTGGACATCAAAGCTGTCTTGACACCTTTTTAGAGAAACTTCTCCTATGTGGCTCCAGGAAGCTCTGGCCATCAGGGTTACCATCTAACAACACCATGGGCAGAAGATCAGGAGATTGAGCACATCTCGAGTTGTTGGCTGAGAAAGAGCTGTCATGGGGGCTTCTCCATCAGGTCTAGATTGGGCTACGTGACTGCCGAAGTCCTTTCTGATTTGAATGTTCTGTGATTCTGCATGGATTATGCACAGGGCAATGGGAAGAGAATAAGCAATTATTAAGTGCCTACTATGTGCCAGGCACTGTACTTTACACATAGTATCTCATCTCAACAATGCCGTGAGGTAAATTCTATTATTATCCCTATTTTACAATGGAAGAAACTGAGGCTGAGAATGATTAGATGACTTGTCCAAGGTCACACACCTAGAACGTGTCTGAGGTGGGATGCATGCAGATGAGTCAAGTTTAAGGTCTGATTCACAGACAAATCAGGTCCAAGGTACGACTGAACTGCAGATAATGCCTGTGCCCAAACTCTTCACTTAAACAGGTCACGAGGCCCTTTCTCCCCATGCTGGGCTTCAAGGAGCAGCCCATTACTCAATGACAGCGAAGGCATTTGGCTTCTTGGCCCCTCAGGTAGCTAAGGTAATTTGCTAATTAGCACAAAGAAGAGGCTCTTTCCAACCTGTCATACTCTGAGGTTTGGAGTACAGCCCTCAAGCTGCAGCCATCGACCTGCATTATCCATGAGGAATTGCTTTCTTTCTGAAAAGGAAGCCCAGAGTGAAAGCTCCAGGTTGTTTGGAGGAAAGTGAGTTTGGATCAAAGGGTCATAGAGTTTAGAGCCGGAAAGGCACCTTGGAGGCCACTGAGTCCAACTCCTTCATTTTACGGATGAAGACACTCAGGCTCCAGAGTGGGGGTCTGACTTAGCCAAGGGTACACAGCTGGTAATGCCAGAGGTAATGACTCGAACCCTGTGGTTTCCATTGTACAACACTGCCCCTAGGCATCTGAAAGCATCTCAGACACACACGTATAGTTAATATATTACAGTATTAATATTATAGTGTCATAGTCATAATTGATGGTCATTTTCGTCCATCCTTTGGCTCTGACTGGACCAGCACCACACCTCCTGCTCTGGGCCCCTGATTGGTAAGAGTTCTCCATAACTAGCCTGACTCCAAGCCCAGCCCACTGCTTTCTGGACATCTTAATTCTATAAGACCTTGGGAATACTCTCTCTTTCCCTTGTGTTTTCTACCTCTAGCTCTGCATACAGTAATAAGCCCCGCCATTACTAGAAATATTTTAACCTCCCGTCACCTTTACCAGCTCATTTCTGCCAAGGATGCTGCACATATTAAGTTGCATAAACACCAAAGTGCATCTTTGTTTTTAAAGCATTGTAGGTTGGAATTTGGAAGGGACCTTAGACAGCATCTAGTTGAACTGCCTTCTTCTGCAGATGGAAGCCGAGACCCAGAGAAAGTGCAAGAATTCTCCCAAAGTCACACGTGTAGTAAGTGGCTGAGTAGCATTTGAACTCAGATCCTCTGACTCCAATCTCATGCTCCTTCCATTATATACTCTTCCTCTACCTGCCATACAATGTGGTTTTCCAGGAGTATATTGCCATATAAGAGTGGATTTAGGAAATATTTTGTGTCTATTCATAAGATCTAGTGGGAGTAGGGAGCCGCGTGGAGTGGAGCTACGTCAACGAATTTGCTGAGTGTGTGTGATTCTTAGACAGTCCGTCTCAGAAAAGAATGGAGGGATACACAGTTTGGAAACAAGACTCTCAGCAAGCCAGCTTGCTAACCATTCTGGAGCATGATATTTCTGTCAATTGACACTGGTCTTTAGAAGTCCACTTAAAGACCATCATTAAGTGCGTAGCTAGAAGTCAGGTCAGGGGTTCCTGGAAAAGGATCGTCTTTTATTATTCTCTAGCTACTCCTCCTTGCTTTTGTTAAATACTGATGACACACCCCAGATAGATAAAGACATTTTAATAACTGCTCTTTAGCAAAAAAGGGATTTTGGCACCTGCTTCATTGTTGATAGCTGAGAGCATCTGTCCCATTTTCCGTGATCATGCGGAGAGAAAGCCGGCTTCAGTTCATTTCTAAAGCAAAGTTATGACTATAATTTCCCTCAATTGCAGTCTAGTCTCATTTGATTTGTGCTCAAGGGTACTTCAATTGGATTGATTTCCACCCATTTGGAATATCTTCCTACAGCTGGAAGCCTAAAATGGAACTCTTGTCAGTGATTCTACTAGGAACAAAATAGCCAGGCTGGCCAGGGCGACCTAAAACTACCCCTCCTCCAAGCAGCAGGAGTGGTGGTGGTGGGGAGACTGAGGGTGGGGAGGTGGGAGTCACTTGAAAAGCTATTTGGAGCAAGTAGCCACTAGGCATCAGTGATCTCCAGGTGGCCTCCAGCTTTTAATTGTGACAGTAATTAGCAGGTGTCAATGGAGTGAAGCCTTCTTGTTGCGCTGAAGGAGGACCCTTATGAGTAGAACGGACTAACAAGAGCTGTTGTCCTTCTAAAAGAAATCCCCATGATTAGGTGTGTTAATTAGCCAAGATTCTGCCTTATTCTTCCCTCTTTGTCCAAGGCCACCTTCCCCCCTCAGCCCATCCTCCCTGCTATGCTTCTGTGTGAGCTTCATTTTAAAAACCTGATGCCAAGTCCATTTTGATCCATGACCATATCAGAAGAACTCCCCCACAGTTTCTAAGTCCCTTGAATCTCTGGCAAGCAAATAAAGCTATATATCAAATGAAGACAGACTTGGAACACCAGGCCCCTGGCACTGTTTGGAGAGGAAGTGGGTGACCAATCAAGCTTTCCTCCAGCAGCATCTGGTCCGTGGGGGCCGTGTCTACGTGTTAGCTCTTATTCCGTGATAGAGACAGCAGATGCTAGGATGGATTTGTATTTATGAACCTTTTGTCAGTTGTCAGGTTTATTTTCCTGTTCATCTGACGCCATCCGGAATATTAAGGTGCTGAATGGACTTCCATTCCCTGGAATCTGCAGCAAAGGATTTGCAAAGCAGGGGGAAAAAGAATTATGCTGCGTATCAGGAAATGATTGATGAAAACATACTGCTATGTAGGATATGCTTTAAAAAATGGGTTTCCAAAGGAGAATCTATCATGGGGGCAGTGTAAAGAACATACTCTATCACTTAAGTCCTAGCATATAAAATCAAGACAAGTCCAAGGTTCATTAATTTTTTTTCACTCCTTTAAAAAAAAGAATGCAGGATGGAAAAAACCCCCACATTTTCCCAGTGGTGCTAGGTGGTTAAAAACCCAAAATGAATGATATCCTCTGCTGCCAGCCTAACACCTGATAATTCATGACACCTAGCTTCATTGTGGGGATTGGCAGTGCCTCATCCACAGGTGGGAAAAGAGACCTCATCCCTTCCCGAGTCTCACCAAATCCTCCCCAACTGAGAATGGGACTGTCTCTGGAGCTGTATTGAGCTTTAAAAGGCCAGATTTGACTTGGTTTTGCTCATTTCTCAGCCTCCATTATACTTCCTGGGCATATCCAGCCATGTCACCCCACATGCATGTTTCCCTCCTCTTTTAGATCTCCTTTATGTATTGTCTCTTCCCAGTAGAACATAAGTTCCCTAAAGACAGGGGCTGTCTTGCTTTTTTTTTTTTAATCCTCAGTGTTCAGCATAGCGGTCTGGCACACAGTAAGTGTTTAATAATAATGCTTTGCCTATCCATTTCTTTCTATCTGTCTCTGCCTCTCTCCTCCCTTTCTCCTTCCCTCCCTTCATTTGCTTGTCTGTCCGTCCATCCATCCATGTAACTTGTTTAGGTTCCACTGGACTAATGGGATGTTTCTTGTTTGGTTATAGGCAATGCTAAACTGAAGGAGATGACTTTAAAGGGAGGCTGTGTACAGGGTCCAGATCTGTGACTTCATTAGTATAAAGAACTCCCAGATGGGAAGACTCTCTCTACCAACACTCTCTTCTTAACAACTGCTTTCTGACTTAGTCACTTAAATAATAATAATGAAAATGATATTAACAATAGCTAGCATTTATATAGCACTTACTATGTGCTAGGCACTGTGGTAAGCACTGCCCAGACTCAGTTTCTCCATCTGTAAGATGGAGATATCAATAACACCAACCTTCAGGGTTGCCAGTAAAGAATTTTGCAAACCATATGGCGCCATATAAATGCTAGTGATAATGACCACGATGGCGATGATGTCCTCCAGGTAGAGGTCTTATATGGCAGCATGAATAAGGATTGTGCCCGCTGAGAAGGCATGGATGAATTGTGGGCTCTCCCCAGTGGAGGAAGTAGCAGAGCCATTGGAGATGCAATAATGGTTCCCGTTTATATGGTGCTTGACAAAGGGCATTCCTCAAAATAGCTCACCGAGGTAGATGGCACAATCACTACTAAGAATCTTTTTTCTTTTGGACCAGGTATATGATTTCATTAGAGTAGCCCCTCACAACAATCCCATGAGGTAATAATAATAATTATTAATAACAATAATAATAATAGCGGTGGCCAACGGTAGCTAAGAAGTGTAGTGGATAGAGCACCAGGCCTGGAGTCAGAAAGAACTTCAAATCTGGCCTCAGACACTTATTAGCTGATGAAGAAACTGAGGCAAACAGTATCAAGTGACTTGTTCAGGGTCACACAGCTAATTAGTGTTTGAGGCCAGATTTAACATAGGAAGATGAATTTTGCTATCTCTAGGCCCCCTAGCTGCACTTATAATCTCTGTCAAGGGCAGCTGTCAGGGTAAACCCTGTTTGCCTCAGTTTCCTCATCTGTAAAATGAACTGGAGAAAGAAATGGCAAACCACTCCAGTATCTTTGCCAGGAAAATCCCAGATGGGGTTACTAAGAATTGGACGTGATGGAAAATGACTGGGCAGCAACAAATAAAACCTCTACTATGTGCCAGGCACTGTACTAAGTACTGCACAAATATTGTCTCATTTGATTCGTACAATAACCCTGGGATGTATGTGCTCTTATGGTCTCAATTTTACAGAAAAGGAACTGAGGCCAAGAGAGTTGCCCAGGGCCATACAGCTAATAAGTGTCTGAGACAGGATTCAAATTCAGGACTTGAGTCCAAGTCAAGTTCTG
>CM053623.1:18255762-18280712 GCA_028646595.1 Phalanger gymnotis
TTTTTAGACCCCAAAATTTTCGAAAAGGGATGTGTTTTATCCATGGGGAAATGCGGTATCTATCTATCCATCTATCTATCTATCCATCTACCAAATTTCATAGGGACAAATGTAAAGTCTTGCACTTGGGTTCAAAAAATCAACTTCAAAAGTATGAAGTGGAAGACACAAGAGTAGAGAACACCATTTGTGTGAACCAGGAAAAAAAGAAAGGTCTGGAGCTTTTGGTGGCTTGTGAGTTCAGAATGAGGCGATATTGTGAGATGACATCTAAAGAATTGAACATAAGCTTAAGCTGAATTAAGAGAGGAGCAGTGTCCAGAATGAGGGTGGGGATTGTATTACTCTGGTCAGATGACATTTACAGCATTATGTATCCTTCTAGCCTCCACATTTTGGGAAGGACATTGATCTCTGGAGAGTGTCCAGAAAGAAACAGCCAAGAGGGGAAGGGCCTGGGATCATTCCACATGAGGCATGATATTGAAGAGAACTGGGGTTATTTAGTCTGGAGAAGAAAAAAATTAGGAGGGAGGGGAAGGCAATACTCTCTTCAAGCATTTGAATTACTATCATGAGGAGGAGGGATAAGACTCGTTATGAGTGGCTACAGAGTAGAGGATGAAAAGGTGCAGATTTAGGCAGCTCTATGTAGTTGTAATCAGCATGGATACACTTACCACATCCTACTTTCTTCATTTATTTCACCTACACATTTCCATGTACTTACATAGTCCGCAAAAGATTATTTTTTATTGCCAGATAGCATTTCATTGTGTGACATTGTTTGCTTTGCTATTCTCCTATTGTGGGTCATCTGAGTGGCTTCTCATTTTCTTATTATTTTCCCACCATAAACATTCCTGCTATGATCACCTTTGTACAAATTACCTTCCCCTCTTCTGTTTGTGCTATTTTATTGGACCATTTCCTCCAAAGTAGAATCCATAGATTTATGGAATCACAGAATCTTGGTGTCAGAAGGTCTCTCTCTACCTTCTCTACCTCTCTCTACCTCTCTCTACCTCTCTCTACCTCATACACAATGCTGAACCCAAGTGCAAACATTCCTAAAAATTGGTTCTCCAGTCCCATGATCATAGGAGTATAGCTTTAGAGCTGAGAGAGATCTCTGTCCAACCCTCCCATTTTACAGATGAGAAAATGGAAGCCCTGGTATTTTAAATGATTTACCCAAAATTTCCCAGATAAATAGTATGGTCGGGCTTCAAACCCAGGGCTTTTGACTCTGAATCCAGTTTCCTCCCCCAAAGCACATAATGGGGTCAGAGTGTATGAACACTTTTATTACTCAAGTATTATATTGTATACCTCACTCTTCAATCTCACTGATAGTCTACTGCTGCACATTGTAGATAAATAATCCTGGTCATTTATTAACTCAGTTCATTTGTTTAGTATTTATGGAGGATATTGACTTTTGGTCACTGAACTAGGGTGGTGAATTTGTGGAGGGCAGGAAGATAAAACATCTCAGTCTGGAGACAACAAGGAAGATGAGGATTTCCAGTGTGGAGGAGAATGAAAATGATCAGAGTTTGAAGAGCAAGTGTGCCAATATCATGGTCTGGGATGGTGGTGGAGCTGGTAGCATCTGACTTGGACAGTACTATGGGCAGTGAAAGTATCAGAGCCAATCTCCACCGGGATGAATTTCACTTTTCTTTTGGGTAGGTGGTAGGGGCTAGCAAGTAGTGGAAAATATAAAGAGGAAGAACAACACCTGCTGCGGGAAGTTAATTTGACTGTCCACAATTGGTAGATTTTTGGCAGGTTTAGTTGCTTGTAGGAAGAATTCCAGACTCAGAGAAAACTCTGGAATTTAAAGAAGGAATGGATACATTTTTTTGTGTGTGTGTGATTGCTGGAAGATTTCTCTTACAATATGCTGACTTGTGTGAAGATGGAATCCAGAGCTGAAGCCTAGCTCAGGAACACAGGACCAGATGAGCTAGCAGACACTGAATTCTATTTCTGCTTCTCTTTCTGTGCTGATGAAGCAATGGAGCATAGAGGTTGGCTCAGAATAGAAGAAATGTTTGGGGCTGATAAGGACCTCATACTTGTTCAGGAAGCAATGTCAGGACGCCAATCAATGTCTGACAACATCGAACTTGTAGGACCTTGTATCAAGGTGAAACACTTCCCTGCGCCTCTGTAGCTCTGCCAATGGGAATGGAGTATAGGCTTTTTGGACCAGAAAGTCAACTATGACCTTCTTCATGGCAGCTTCAGGAATGAGGAAGTATCTCTGAAAAAATGGCTGCTGGTTGCAATTCAGTATGCCAAGCTTGAGTCCTTGCAGCTGAAATGCTGCCACTTTCAAGGACACATTCTTCTCTCGGATGATTGCATGCAGACAGCAGAGAAAGTGAGAGGCCTAGGGCCTGGCTGATGGCTGAGAGGACACAAGTGAAGCCCTTGTCATTTTAGGATTGATGCAGGGAAAGTACTCATGCGGTCTGTTAGGCAAGGAAGTCAGGAATGGGTCAGGGCTACGTTGGGCACCAGGCCAGACTACTGCTTGTGAGCAGTGAGGAAGCTCCTCTATGCACTGGCCCAGTGCATGCTACTGGCAGCTCCATCATCATTCTGTATCTTTCAATTTAGGGAAATGTCTTGAAGAGTCCAGTACAACCTGGTCACAACTGGCATTGGCCCTGAGCAGCAAGTATATCCCTAGTTCTGCTGTCCAGGGAAATGAATACATAAACAGCATGGGGGGTGTGGGCATGTTGACAAGGCTACCCTCTGCCATGTGGGCTTTTGGATTTCATTAGGAATTTCAGACAGCTCTCTGGCTCTGCTGGAGGAGGGAGGGAATGTGTGATAGATGTGCGTGGATAGGGGTATTGGTGATATACGTTTGTTGGGGTTTACATTTAGCTTTATTGAGGCTGATGCCGACAGCTCGTTGAAGCATTATCATTTGTCATTCTTGTTCTGGAGGTGCATGAAAGGTAGCATTTCAGTGTCTGAGAGAGAGCGTTCTCACCTTTCCACCGAGAGATGGGAGGGAAGATTTGGTGGCAGGCGGGGAAGGGGAATTGAGTAGGCTTTCTGTCTCAGACTAATGGTGAAGCTGTCAAAAGGTGGATGTGTGTGTATGAGTGAACATACATGAGTGTGTGTATGTATGTGTGCACATGCGTGCACGTATGTATGTGTGTGTGTGTGTGTGTGTGTGTGCATGCACAGGTGCACCCTGCTTAAAGATATCAGAAAATCTGAATTACACAGCTAGGTCCCTAGTAGTGCAAATAATGAATCCCATGGAGAAGTCACATTTTTTGAATGGTGATATTTGAAGTTATAATTATATGTAAAATATGGCAATTGATTCTGGCCCAGTGGAAATATGCAACAAAAATTCAAAGAATGCTCTACTTTACCAAATTCATTATTTCGCTAATGGAGATTTGGCTGTAAAACTTAAAAAAAATGCTGGTTGGGATTTTCAGCTCCATCTTGATGACCTTCTTCCTAAAAGGACTCATTTGAATATCAGCTTTAGAGAGATACCCTAGTGTGTCTGGGTGCTTTTATTTATAGATCAATTAATATTTTTGCCCTCATCTGTAAAACATGAGGGCTAGATGCAATCTAAGGACCCTTCCAGCTCTGAATCGATGTTCCTGTGTTCCACAACAGGATTAGATACTGGGGAAATAAAAATGGAAAACAGTCTGCTTTTGTGTGACTTCATTTTTGTCATGTATAAAAAGAGAGGCTTGGGCCTAATAATCTTGAAGGTACTTTCTTCCTCTAAAGCTCTGATCCTCTGGTTATTTAAGAGAGGGTTGGTTAGATGACTTCCGGAACTTCTGCCCCAGTACACCAAACTCTGGATCTTCATAGATGGTACCCAATTTTAAGGGCAATACAAGGAACCATATCTTTCTTTGGCTCATATTGTCCCTATGCAGAATTGTTTCTGGCAAATTTCAGCATATAGTCTATAAAGATGTGGATAAGAGGGTCCACAGATCCCTCAAAAGTACTCAAGATAGCCATAAATTTATTAAGTACAAGAGACCTTTTGTTTTGTCTCACAGGAAACACAGAAGTCACATAAAGATGGATGGTAGCCAACAAACAGCTGGGCAGTGAGGTAGCCAGTGGAGAGAGCACCAACCCTGGAGTCAGGAGGACTTGAGTTTGAATCTGACTTCAGACACTTACTAGCTGTGTGACCCTGGGCAATTCACTTAACTCTGTTTCCCTCAGTTCCTCATCTATGAAATGAACTGGAGAAGGAAATGATAAATCACTGCAGTATCTCTGCCATGAAAACTCCAAATGGGGTCACAGAGAGTTGGACATGACTGAAAATGACTGACCAACAACTAAAGCCTGTAAGCAAGTGGTACAATTCTTCTCCCTCTCTAGGAAGTTTTACTTTTCCCCAGGGTTCTACAGCCTTTCGGACTCATAGAACCATTTTGTGTCTGGAATTGCCTTAGAAGGAATGTGGATGCTAGGAAGGCAATCCATCTAACCCAGATTTTCTTATAACTTATGACAGTAGGCAAATTCAAGGTCTTTTGCTTCTCCATTTTGTGATGTAGACTCCTTTGCTCCCTCCAGCTTCAGGGACCATGGATGCTGCCCTTTTCTCTCTCTCGGAAGCATGCTGATCAAGAAATTGTACTCTCTGGATAGAAGGACAGATCTCAGAATTTTTGTATTTGGGATTACTGGCCAATATAGGCCCTGAGGCTGATGTGGCCCAGGAAACTCCCCCATCTCTGACTAGAAGGCCAAATTCTAATCTGCTGCATTGGAAATCCTTCATCCTCTAGTTAGAATGCTGGGTTCATCGACCAGTAACTCCTCTCTTGGGCCATGTGGATGACGGTGGGTCTCTCTTAACATGTGAATCTTCCAATCATTAACAGGTCTTGGTGGTATGAGGGTGGTGGGAGAGGATATTCCCATCTCTCTCCTGCCTACTTCTCTCCAGAAGAAAAATAGAAAGGGAAAATTGAAAAAGAGAAAAAGAAATCTTCGGTAAAGACTCACTTTGATAGGATTTACAAAATATAGCTTCACTCATAATAGTCCATCTTCACATGTATTCGTCTTGGAAGCAGTCTCCACCATTAAAACCCATCACCTAGGAACTGTCAAAAGGAGACTCCAAACCAATTCGTTCATCATGTGGGCACATCTCCTCAGTAATGCTTAATGGCAAATATCTTCTTTTACTTATTTTTCAGCAAGGTACCAACGGGCGCATCAATATTTTACATGTTTTAGAAACAAATCCTTCATGGTCTTTACATTCATCAAGTTGATTAGAAGAAGTCTTGTTCAAGTGCTTATGCACTGAATCAATTAATGGAGAGAAAATATGCCTAGAATCATAAGGAGGGCAATGTAGAAAGGATTGAGGAATTCTGGGTTTGAATCCTGACTCTAGTATCTACTGCCCACGTGACTTAGGGAAATTAAATTCAATTTTGAGCCTCATTTAATCTATTTGAGCTACATTCACAAAAACGGGGAATAAGAATACCTCTTACTACTTATGGTTGTTAATGTGAAAATCTAATAATCAATAAATCAGCAAGCATTTATTAAATACCTATTATGTCTATGCCAGGCTCTATACTAACAGCTGGGGAGAAAATGACAAAAATGAAACATTTTCTCCCCTCAAGGATCTTACTTTCTATCAGGTGAGAAAGCATGTACAAATATAAATATATAAAAATGCATATGGAATAAGTACAAGGTCATTTAAATGAGAAACACTAGAAACTTGGAGTGAGAGGGGGCAGGAGAGACCTCTTGTGGAAGGTGGTGTTTGAGCTGAGTTTTGAAGGAAGGATTCTAAGAGGTAGAAGGGAGAAGGGAGAGGCTTTTCAAAACCATGGAGGTAGGAGATGGTGTGTCTTATCTGAGCAACAGCCAGGAGGGCAGTTTGGCTGCATCATAGAGTAAGTGAAGGGGAATAAAATATAATTAGTCTGGGAAAGAAAGTTGATATCATATATGGAAAGTGTATTGTAAACCTTAACCTTCAATACTTCTGGGGTTTTATGAATCAATCGAGAAGCATTTATTAAGCACTTACCATGTTCCAGGCACTGTGCTAAGTGCTGGGGGGTCAAAGGAAGTCAAAAACACCATCCTTAACCTTATAATTTTATTGGTGTGGGCATTCCCTCCATGGACAGAGATTATGACTCTTCTATAAAAGCAGACGTAAATCAAGGTCTTCAAAATTGACAAAACACTACATGTATGTTATCTCATTTGAACCTCTTGAGAAATTTAAAATGAAGGGGTTGGATCTGATTGCCTCTAAGGTCCTTTCCAGCTCTAAATCTATGTTCTTGTGGTCCTCTAAGATGATAACTAACAGCTAACAGTGGGTGAAGTGGGCATTATCACTCCCATTTTACAGATGAATAGAATGATGTGCAACATGGAAATGCCTTATTTATGGTCACGCAGCCAGATAATGTCAGAGGAATGTTTGAACCCAGCACTCTAGCCACCATGTGATCCTGCCTTTATGATTTAAGTAGTATTTTCTTTTGAAAATTCACTATAACCCCCTAAATCCACCATCCCATGGTTGACCTTGTGATGAGCCTTGCCACGTTTAGCTAGGCTGGTCTTCAGGTGGAAGACATGCTCATGGGGTCAGTCAGTCACTCACTCAACAAGCTGATACAGGAAGTCTTTCTAGATCAGTGGCATGTCCCAGTGCTCGTGCACTGAATCCTTTGAGGATTTCCTGGCTGCCTCCACACCACGCTGGGGAATGATTCAGAGGAAGCTAAAGTCTAAAACATCATACGAAGGTGGCATAAGCCAACAAGTAAATATAATTTGATTTACATTGTATACTTAAAAAGAAACACACTTGTTATATAAAGAGAGGCCTACCCACCCTAGTACATTGCTTGGGACCTATCCTTAATAACTGCTCTGTGGTTTCCCACCCTCTTTAGATCATGCCAGAGACAGAAGCTGTTGTCCCAGAAAGGGAGGCAAGCTGAATAATTCAACGTTTTCCTTTTGTTTCACTTAATCTATATCTCTCTCGAGCTGGTCTCCTGCTGGGTGAAAGATGCAACATCCAATCTTTGGCATCAGCTGGAGGAGATTTCGAAGAAAAAAAATTAACGAAGATTTATGAGGTGATTTATCTTTGGTTTTTAATAAAGCCAGGAAGCAATGTTCTAAGCCAAGGAGAAGCCTTGGGAAAAATAAACACGTGCCAACAACTAAACGTACTTGTGGAAAACCACTTGCTTCTCAATGAAGCATCCTTTGGCTCGAACCTTGAACACCTTTACGAGGCTGGGTCATCTCTGAGGTACAATTTGAAGCTCTGACTGTTAAGGGGCCTCTTAAGGGCTATCTCAGACTGAGGGCCAGTGCTTCATTCACTGTGTGAGCTGTGATTTCTTTGGGGTGGCACCTGCACTCACCAGGGCGTATTGCTACCAAGCTAATCCAACACACTCCCTATCAACATTACCCAAGATAACCCAGTCCTTTCCAATCCAATCCACACTATAGTTCAGCTCAAGTATTTATCAAGTGCATACTATGTGCACTGTAGTTGGCACTGAGGCTACAAAGACAAAATGGAAAACACCCTTTCTTCAAGGAAGAGACAGGAAGTGAAGTGGATGGAATGTTTGGTGTGGAGTTTGGAAGACCTGAATTTAAGATCTGGCTTCAGGCACTCACTAGCTGTGTGACCCTGGGCAAGTCACTTAACCTCTGGCTTAGTTTCCTCACTTGTAAAATAAGGATAATAATAGCGCTTACCTCATGGGGTTGTGAGGGCCAAATGAGATAATAAGCGAAAAGCACTTAGCGTAGGGCCTGACATGTAATAGGGGCTAGGGAATTATTATTCTTATTACTATTATTATTATTGTTGTTGTTTTTATGGAACTTACAGAGTACTGGAGGATGTGCCATCCATCAAAGAACAAACAAATGAATGTTTCTTAAATGCCTCCTCTGTGCCAGGCCCTGTGTCGAGCCCCAGAAATTCAGAGACAAAGAAGAGACAAATAGCCTCTGCCTTCAACGAATTTCTATTGTGCTTAGGGTAGGGCGTATAGTTTGTGCATAGATAATTATGGATATAATTGGAGGAGAAGAGAGGGAACACAAATGCCTAAGGCAAGCAGAAAAAATATATCCTGAGAAATGATTGCATATGAACTAGATCTTGAAACAAGCTTTAGATTCTAAGAAGCAGAGTGGAGGAGGGATTGAATTCCTGGTATGAGGAAGAGCTTGTGCAAAAGCACAAAAGTAGGAGATTAGGTATCTAGTTTGGGGAGTGATAAGTGAGTTTGGCTGGAATATGTTCATGGGAAGGGAAGTAATTATGCAATAATCCTGAAAAACTAAGTTGGAACTTGAGTATAAAGGACTTTAAAGCCAGTTTGGGGAATTTTATCATAAAAGAGGCAATGAACCTCCTTGAATATGGGAATAACATGGTCATACTCCTGCTGAAGAATGATTATTGGACTTTTTTCCCTCTTTTTGGCATCACCATCATTACCCACCAAGTCTCCCTCCACTGGCCCACCCCCAAATAGAGGCCCTTCCTTACCATGACTGTCATAAAGCAAAACTGTCCTACCTACTGTGTCTAAAAATGTATGTGCCATTATGTACCTCTGACCCATCACCTTTCTGCCAAGAGATGAGAGACAGACTTCATGATCTGATTTCCAAAATCATAACTGGTCATTGCATTGATGAGAATTCTTAAGTCTTTCAAAGGAGGTTTTGGCTTTTTAAATGTTTGTGGCCTTTTTAAAAATTGCTCCGGTTCTACTCACTTCATTCTTCATCAGTTCATATAAATCTTCTTGGGTTTCTCTGAATCCATCCCTTTCATCCTTTCTTATGGCACAGTAGAATTCCATTGCCTTCATTTACCACAATTTGTTCAGTTGTCCTCCAGTTGATGGGCCCCTATTTTATTTACAATTCTTGGTTCAAACAAAAATGCCACTGTAAATATTTTGGTACATATGGGTCCTTTCCTTCTGTCTTTGACCTCTCTGGGCTAGACATATCTACTAGTGGTATGGCTGGTTTTGTAGAGTGCAGTGGTTTTTGGAGGATGATTCCAAATTGAGAAGAGGTTCATGGGATTTGTAAAATGAAGGAAGATCCCTTCTAGCTTTAAGCCCCATGAGCCTCTGCATGCATTGCTACCATCCTGGACCTCAGGGAGCTTGAGTAATGTAGTTGGGTATCTAACCAATCTATAGCTCCTTAAATTTAGCAGGGAGGTCAGTGACTCCCTTGAATTCAGAGTAAAGTAGAAAAGGTTTTGGATTTTGAATCAAAGGGTCTTGGTTCAAATCCTCTTGCCACCAAGACCTGAGTTCTAATCTGCCTTCAGATGCTTGTTGGTTGTGTAACTGTGGGCAAGTCACTTAACCTCTCTTGCCCTCAGTTTCCTCATATATAAAATGCAGAAAATCAGAGCATCCTCCTCATGGGGTTATTGTGAGGATAAAATGAGATCGTATTTGTGAAGTGCCTTACAAATTAAAGTCCTATAGAAATGCTATTATCATGATTCTGATTACTTTCTTCATCTCTAAGATAAAAGGGTTGTACTCAATGATCTTTCCAGTTCTAAATCTATGAGTCTATAGTCTTTTGATCAGATGACCTTGAAGATATCTTCCAATACTAACTTTCTATGATAAGTCAATCTTTCTCTATGATCCATTTTCCATCCTCCAGGATCAAAAGCCACCATCTCTGCACTTTTCATAGTGTCTCTATGAGAGGTATCATGGTGGAGTACATGGAGATCCAGAAAGATCTGGGTTCAAGTTTTTCCTTTGACACACACTGGCTGTATGACCCGAGTCAAGTCAATAAACCTCTCAAGGCTCTAGGCAACTCTCTAAGACTAAGCTGCTGAGGAGGTACCAACCTGGATTGGTAGAGGGCATTTCCTCATATGGGAATTCCTCATAGAACTGAAATCAGTCTTGCCTTCATCCTCTGTGGTAGAAACATCTTCCAGGCCCCTTGATCCTTCTCATTCATGAGAGCTACCACGTGTCCTTATCACGTTTGTCATCCTTTCCCAACCCTGAGGACATTAGATGCCTTAAGGTGCTTGAACTACTCTTTGAGGAATGCTGGCTACATGTCTGGAGCACTCTGCTGACACTAGCCCCTGTTTATGTGGTGTTGGGAAGCCTTATCAGCTGGGTTGGATGAAATCTGGATACCCCATCAAGATGTGATGAGGACAAACAGGATGACAGGAGCCAGTGCCATCCCATGAAGTGAAGAGACCACTGGATTAGGAGTCAGACACCCAAGGTTCAGATCTAGACTTTGCCACTTACTAGCTGTGGGACCTGGGCCAAATAACTTGAGTTTTTGGAACTTCTTTCTTATCTGTCAAAGAGGGCAGATGGATGGTCCCTAGAGGCCCTTCCAGCTTGAAATTTATGCTTCTATGATTTCCATTAGGAAGGCTGACCATCAATGGATAATGAGAAGTGTTTTTTTAAAAACTTAATTGTGGGCCCTTGATAAGAATCCTTTGGTGGTGGATTTCTGTGTTTGGTTTCCATTATGAGAATGCTTCTGTGTTTCACTATTTCTTTATACATGACATTTCAGAGCTCTCTAAATGGGCAAAGTGGAAGCAGATGAGTGGCTAAGTTTATTTTTGGAGTTCCTTTACTCTTTCAAATGTGTTTCTTGAATGTCTGCTCTGTACACAGTGTAGTGCCAGCAGAATCCCAAAGAGAAGCATAATACTTACTTATTATTATTATTATATTAGTATTAGATATTAATACTTACTCTAGAAGCTTACACCCTATAGATATCCAGTAAATGTTTTTAATTTCCCTCAATATTTCTAAATATTTTTAGACTATTCAAATTAACTCAATGTTTTTGTTTCCTTTAATATTTCTAAATATTCTTAGAATATTTTAAATAACTCAATAAATGTTTTTAATTTCTCTTAATATTTGTAAACATTCTCAGAATATTTAAATTAATTTAATAAATGTCATAAATTTCCCTTAATACTTCTAAATATTCTTAGAATATTTGAATTAATTCAAAAAATGTTTTTAATTTCTCTTAATATTTATAAATATTCTGAGAAAATTTAAACTATTTAAATCTCTTAAATTTCCCTTAGTATTTCTAAATATTCTTAGAATATTTTAATTAACTCAGCAAGTTTTTTAATTTCCCTTAATTTTCCAAATATTTTAAAATATTTGAATTAATTCAATAATTAATATTTCTAAATATTTTAGAGTATCTGAATTAATTCAGTAAATGTCTTAAATTTCTCTTAATATTTCTAATATTATGGAAATATTTTAGCTAATTTAATAAACTTTAAAATATCCCTATTTCCAAATATTTTTAGAATATTATTATTTTAATTAATTCGACAAATGTTTTAGATTTCCCCTAATATTTTCAAACATTTTAAAGCATTTTAAGTGATTCAAATAAATGTTTTCAATACCCCTTAATATTTCTAAAAAATATTACTGTCATTTCTCAGTATCACACCCCACCTCATTCCCCACGTGGAATCCTGTCTCCCAACATAGAAGCAGAGTTAAGTAAAAGGAAGAGACACATTAATGATAATTTGGTGTATATACTGCACTCCACACCAGTACTGTACTGCCTCCTTACTCAGAGAGGGTTGTAACAATCAATCAGTCAGTCAGCATTTATTACACAATTATTATATGTCGGGCACTGTACTCAAATCTGGAGACACAAGAAAAGGTAAAAATAAACCCTGTCCTCAAGGAATTTCTAGTCATCTAATGACACTTCTCTGGAATCATGATTTGAGTTCTGATAACTTTTAGTCTTGTTTTCCTTTATAGTACTATAAAGAGGCAGTATGCCATAGTGGTCTGAATGCTGAGAAGTAGAGTCGGAAAGATCTGAGTTTAAATCCCACCTGTGAGACTTAGTAACTACTCAAAGCAAGCCATTGAACTTTCTGAGTCTTTGCTTCCTCCTCTACAAAACAAGGGGGTCAGACTAGATGTCTTGGGAGGTCTTTTCCCTGTATGCTTTTCATACTTGTTTCTACACTTTTTTGACTTTTCCATTTTCTTTTCTATTTCTATGCTTATTTGCCTCTAATAGTAATGAGTCTATGATTGTTGTTCAACTTTTCTACTTCCTTTGTTCTGCATCAGTTCAGAGAAGTCTTCCTCTGTTTCTTTGAATTTTTTCACATTGTTTCTTGTGGAACAATACATTTCTATCACATTTATACATTCCACTTTGTTCAGTCTTACTCCAGTTGGCAGATACCCTGTTTTCACTCCCCTCCCAGTTTCTTGCTACCCTTAGAGTAAAATATTTTGGCATATATGGTACCTTCCTCTCTGTCTTTGATCTCCTTGGGGCAAATACTCAGCAGTGGTATTGCTGGCTCCAAGAGAATGAACAGCTCAATAACTTTTCTATCATAATTTCAAACTATTTTCCAGCATAGTTGGACCAATCTCAGCTGCACCAACAATGTATTAGAGCTTCTCTCTTCCTACAGCCCCTCTAACACAAATATTTGTTGAAAGAATCAATTGGGACCATACTCGCCCCTAGAGATAGGTTTGCAACTTATGTATTGCACATTTTGGGTGATTAAGTTGACTAAATGTTCATGCAAAAGGAGAGAGAGAAATGAATGTGGAAGACAGTGTGTGGAGGCAGGAATGGGCACAGAAATTTGTGAACAGAGTGCTTAATTGTTGTTGCTTGGAGCTCTTGGTCATGCTGGTAACAAGGCCCTTTGAATCATAGCAGAGCAATGACTTAAAATCTGGACCCTCCCCAATCAAGAATTTCAGGAAGGGTCCAATAAAAATAGGCCTCTATTGTCAGGGACTCCTTCTTCCTCTACTTTCTGGTGGAATATCTGGGCAATATAGCTGGGCCTATGTATGTCACAATGAACTAGTGATATGCAAACTGCCTGATGCTTGGTCTTCAAAGACAGTTTTCCCTTAAAGTGTAAATACAAAAAGATTTTTCTAATCTTTTCACCAGATTCCTCCTCGTAGGCCTCATTATGCCATGAAGGTGTTGCTAGACTTTTCAAAGTCTTTGCCAGCAGAGCTCAAGCTTGGGTAGGCTCCTCTAGGTTGGGAGAGCTTAGCAAAAAGGCCCAGCAACAGTCTAGTTAAGTTTTGTTAAAGACTGGGATATTCCTGCTCAGAAGACTAATCTTTTGGCTGATGTGACTCATAAAAATACCCAAAGACGCTTGACCCTGTGAGGCCACTGCTTGGATATGTAGTGATGGTAGAATAGTGGCCAAAATTGAAGTATAAGGGGCTGAGAATCACATATGTCCTAAAATAACTGTGTTTACTCTTAATGTATAACATTCGTTCAAAGGCCAATGAGTCGATGCTTTCTTGGAGGAAGTGAACTATTTCCACATTGTAATTTTTAGTAAAAATGGAAACTAGGAGATGTAAAGAAATTGACATTGAAGGAAGGAAGCCATCTTGTCTGATCCATACCTGACCAAGGATTTCCTTTTCAATATACCCAACAAGTGGTTATGTAGCCTCTACATGAAGACCTCCAAGGAGGGGGAGCTTTACCTCAAAGCAGGGAAACTCAGCCTCTCTTAAGGCGGCCCATTCTACTACTAGACAGCACCAATTATTTGAAGTTCTTCCTTATGTCAAACTTAATCTAAACTCTCTTTCACAGAGCAATTTCACATAATGATCAAACAATCATGTTGTGGGACTTCTCTAGGCCAAACAAATCCAGTTTCTTCCATCAGTCTCCATATGGAAGATGTAAAGCCCTTCACCAACCCTACCCTACAGACTTCTTTCAAGTTATCATCAAATAATTAATGATGATTCTTTGGGCCCAGCCTACCCAATATCTAATTATGCTATTTTCTGAGCCACACATCTCCATTTTTTGAATAAGAATAACATGAGAGATTTTGTCAAACTCTTGTCTGAAATCCAGCTTAACTATTTCTCTCCTGAATCTACCAATTCAATCATCTCAAAAACAGCAACCAGGTTAGTCTGATATGGTATCATTCTGGTTCTTAGCAATTACTGCTTCCATTTTGAGATGTTTTCCAGTCATCTCTTTAATAAGATGCCCTAGAGTATGACCAGGATTTGAAGTCATGCTGATTAGTGTTTGAAGATTCCATTTTTCTCCCTTTTTTCAAAAAGTCAGGACATTGGCCCTTCTCTGCTCCTGTGGCACCTCCACTGTTCTCTGGTATTTTCCCAATATTATGGACAGTGACTCAACAATTATATCCATGGCTTTTTTTTTCTTTCCCCGCCCAGTACCATTGGGCATAGTCCATCTGGGCCAGATGATTTGAAGAACTCAGTAAAGTACTTTCTTACTATTTCTACACTTATTTGGCTCTACAGCCCCCCCCCCCCATATTAGCCACATTAGTCCTGTCCTATCCAGTAGAAAGATCATTGTATTGGCAGAGAAAGCTACACACACACACACACACACACACACACACACACACAGACACCCACATCCCACACCCCCATCCCTGATACTCCCCACACCCATACCCACACACCCATACCCCCTCCACCAGTATAAGAATTGAGAATCTTCTCTCTGTTGCCTGTTCTTTGCTCATCTGACCTATCCAATGGTCCTATCATTTGTCATCATTTTCTTTTCCCAAATAGAGCTCCCTTTATCCCCCTCCCAAAGCCTGATTCTTTTTGTTGACCCTGCTTTTCCTCACCTGCATCAGTTCCTTCTGAACTTTGCTGTTCCTGACATTCTTGTAGGTTCATGCCACACTTTGGTATTCCTCTTGTTACCTGCCCTTGTCTCCAACTTTTAAAAATCTTAACTGGTCTTCAAGTTTCCTATTCATCCATAGTGATAACTTCAAAGGATTCCCTCTTTTACTCTGCATTAGAACTGGTTTTCTTTGTCTTTAGAATTTCATTCTGGGTTGACTTATCCAATAGAATTTCAGACCATAATGTACTCCCTATTCTTTGTCTCAGCCTTTGAAATCTGTTTACCCCAAATCCAGGGCACATGTCAGATAGTGCTCATCTTTCCTTTCCTTATCTATAACAAACTCTAAAAAGGGAAAGGTTACTTTCCCCCTAAATTTACCATTATTTTGACTGTAGCCACCAATTAGTGAGAATCACATCAGAACAGAATTTCTCCTTGTTGATTCCTTGTGCTTTTGAAAGATGAAATTATCATTAAAGTGAGGTTTTTTGTTTGTTTGTTTGTTTTTAAGACTAGGTCTCCTTATTTCATCCAGATTGAAAGTGTAGGGCCACTCATGGGCCCAATCCAACCATTGGTAGTCATGGAAGCTTTGACCTGATCTGTTTCTGACCTGGGCCAGTTTGTTCTTCCTTGGGCAGTCTCATGGTCTTCAGTTCCTAGGGTTTCACCAAGTTAGTGCCAAACTTAGTGAGGACATTCAATCAGCTTTAGATATACTATAATAAAAAACTCCTGAGCATGTAATCTACCAGGTATGGGACCAACACGCAGGTTGCTTCTCTGCTATGGGAAAGAGAAACAGAGAGAGAGAGAGAGAGAAAGAGAGAGAGACCTCCAGGAAATGTTTACACAATCGAAGTGCCCCAATCTCACTATATTATGCCAAAGCTTGATTTACTGCCAGGCTTATGGTTTTGTTTCCCAGTCAATTAATTTATTTCTTCTTTCTGTTAAGGTGGTATATAGCAAGGGTTTTAAACTTTTTGTGTGCTGTACACCTTTCGGGGAGTCTAGCGAACCTTATGGACCCCTTTACAGAATAATATGTTTAAGCACATAAAATAAAAGATATAGAATTAGAAAAGAAACCAATTATATTGGTTTATTGAGATATTATATTGAGATACATTTATTAAAATATTTTTAAAAAGCAAGACAATTTTACAGAATCCTGGTTAAGAGAAGTAATAGTAATGATAGCAAATATTTACATGGTATTTTAAATTTAGTAGAGCACTTGGCAAATATTATGCCGTTTTGTCCTCACAACAACCTTGGCAGGTTGTGAATTTTCCCCATTTTGCAGATGAGCAAGAAGAGACTGGAAGAGGTCATGTAACTTGCCCAAGGTTACACAGCTATTAATTGAGACTGGATTTGAATTCAGCTTTTCCTGATTCCAGATCCAAGGCTTTAACCACTGCACCACCTAGCTGTCTCATAAGCCCCTCTGGAGTAAACCAATGGCGATGTTACTTCTCTTTGTCTTACTGGTCTTCATCTAAATGTTTCTGCTCTCTGGTTTCTGGTTTCTTATATATAATTTTCTTCCTATCCATCCTTTTACCATTATGAGGCTTGTTCCACCAAGCCTTTGTGGTACCTGTTAGAATGATTTTGCTTCCCTTGAACTGAGACCCCAGTTCTTTCTTATTGCCCTATCTTTTATGTATTTGCATATAGAAATTTGAATATGTACATTTGCATATAGAAATTTGCATGTGTGCGTTTGCATATAGAAATTTGCAGCTTTGGGTTCTGCTCCGGCCCTTTCTTAGATTTTGTCTCCTGGGAACATTTGGGTCTTTACGACTCTTCTTTCTACATGGCTATTCCTGTCTATGCCATTGTATCTCTGTGGCATTGATGGATGGACATAAGGGTTCTCCCTCCTTTCTTTTCTGTTTAAAGCCCTTTTAATTAGATTTAAAAAAATCAGCCCTTGTTCAGGGTATTCCATCCCTAGTTTGGAGCTATTTATAGCTTAATTTCTGTATTTTAATGGCAGTAATTTCAAAGGGCTGAAATGGTCCTTAGAAACAATACTCATCTGTTTCAGTGGCTTCACAAATTCCAGAACTGATTCTGGGGCACTATAACTCAGGGTATGTGCTGGCCAACAGGGAGCAGGTACTTAGCCTGGGAGAAGGGATAATATTAAAAAACTTTATTAAAAATATTACCCCTTAACCACTTAGCTTTGTTCCTGTTGGCAATGGCTGTGACTGATGGATTTGGAAACCCATTGGCTGAATCGAAATGGGTTTTTAGCCAATAGCTTGGGGCTGTTAATCAATTGGGCCCAAATCACCAGGTGAATTACATTCGTTAAAGGAGAACTGGACCACAAAGACAGCTGAGGTTAGAAGCAGCCCAATTTTAATGGGAGAGCTCTAACTGTGATTTTCCCCTTCCTATTATTGGATATAATCTGACTCCGGCTATTATTTCTAAGAAAACTGAAGAGCGGTTGCTGGCTCCTGGGGGATTTCTTTCCGAACTAAGCTAGGATTGCTGGCTGCTGCTTTTTTAGTTGCATATGTTAGGTCATCTGTGATCAGCTGAAACAGACACTGATGAACAAATCTGTCCTTTCCTCCTCAATGGATGAATGAAAGCTGCCCATTGACTGGGGTTGCCTAGTTTTATTTTTATTTGTATTTTCAGATCCAGGCACTGAGTAACAAATATTGGAATTGTACCTAAGGGGCTTAATCCAATGCCAGTATTTGTCTGGCTCAAGTGTTTGGGAGTTTGTATGTGTATACACATGCGTGTTGGTTGCATGAACACTACTCCTCCTTTTTAAAGCTGCCATCTTTTTTTGAGGCTTGGGTTGTAAACACAACCCTGGTAGGTTGGAATAGGGTTACGGACCACATTGTGGGGAAAAAAAATCATTCTCATGCTGTGAATAAGACCTTTTGTTCACAGTGCCACTATTCCTGATTATATTCTACCCATCTCCTTTAAGAAGTCTGGGGAGCTGGGAAAACATCCCGAGGAGTCAATGAATAGTTGTGAAATCCTAAGGCTAGAAGAGGCCTTAATAGTTATGTCATCAATCCAACTACGACTTGGTATTTATAAAATGCCTACTATATGCCAGACAATGGGCTCAGTGCTGGAAGATCAAAGACAAAAATAAGAGAGTACCTGCCCTCAAGAAGCTTCCGTTCTACTAGGAGGATAATACATGCATGCAGGTAAGGCAATATGGTGTCTACTTGGAAGGGAGTTAGTCTTTGGTCGACCTCTAGCCCAGAATGGCCAGAACACAATTAGGAGGTGTTAGAATGACTGTAAAGATGGTAGCAGGGCCTTTAGGAGGAAGAAACACTTTTGTGTGAGTGAAGCACTGATGGAAGGTGGGTATCTCTGGGAGAGCTTCAAATCAGGTGGTGAGTTTGAGAGAGTGTTGGCTCAGGAACACCTTATGGTGGAGACCCCTGCATGAAGGAGGAGGGGATTTCTCTCTCCTTCCTCTCTCTGTGCCCCATCACATCAACTATGGCATTTGCACGTTTAGAAGGGTGCTGCCATAGATTATGCCCTACGTGAAACAGAAGTCAGCCACTGGAAATCTAACCAGAGAGTGCGAATACAAGTTGACTGAGTAGCCCCCCCACCACCACTCCAAGTGGGGAAGGCTGCGTGTGCAAAATAAATATGAAGTAATTCTAACGTTATAACTCCACCTCCTTCCATGGCTTCAACTGTGACCTCTGTAAGAATGACTCTTGCAGTTACAGTAAATTCCATTTACCAATATTGATCATGGCATTCTTTACAACTTAGTACCTTAGAAAGTTGCATAGAACACTGAAAGATTATGTAATTTGCCCACCATCAGTAACATGTATCAGATGCTGGAGTCAAACCCAGGTCTTCCTCTTTCCAAGATCAGCTCTCTACCCACCAAACCTTCTGGACATAGTAGGCTCTTGGTTAATGTTTGTAGAATCGAAAAAGATATTGGAGTCATGGTGGCCCAGAGATTGACTGAATTCTCAATGTATAATAATATGGAGGTTTCTTTTGGGGATTAGATTAAATATATTTCCACTAACATCTTCTACTGATGCTGAGTTGCAGAGTGGAAGGGATGCTGGGTTCTTGAAACTGTACCAGCAGAGTTCAAGTTCTGGCAGGTATTGAGGGGTGTGAGGAACATTAACTGAAAAAAATTAGACGAAATCAAAAAAGAAATTCCTTAGGGAGAGGCCAAGTGGCAGACTGCATGTCATCTGTGGCCCAGCCTAGCTAAGTATGCAAAGGCTTACCTTCATTTAGGCTTCAGGGGAATGGATATTTTGGTCCAAGCAGGTGTCGAGGAATATTTATTCCAAAGTTGTAGAGGGTTTTCAATCTACTTTGGTGGATAGAGTGCCTGCTTTGATAAAGTCACCTGCCCTTGAAGTGTGATACCTTAATACGCCAATTTGTGATCACATCCTTGTGGACAATCATTGCAATGAGGCAAGTTGCTGTCTCTCCATTGTGATTCTTGTCTATGTCCTCCTACATCAGTGGGGGCTCTTCCAGTATGCTAGAGACCTTTCTCTTGTTCTTCTGCCATAGCACAGACAGTAACAGCCTCCCTCCTTTAATTACCCCTCATTCTGGCTGTGTGAGAGGCCTGTTTCTGGTCATTCATCTCTCTGATAATGTCCTTCATTCCTCTTCTCTGGTGCAATTACTCACTTATAATGTGTTCTATTTATCCTATGCCCACTATGTGTCCCCCTATTGCCCTTTGGGTGATTCTCTTGGAACATAAAAAAGGCACATTCTATTCTATGTAGCAATGGGGGCACCATCGTTAATCAATTATATTTCTTTGTATTTGCTTAGGATCATAAATCACTGAGGAAAATTAGGCTTCTAGAGTCAAGATCCTCTGACTCTGGGGACAGTGATCTTTCCAATGTACTTGGTGTCCTCCTTTTATGTATATATGTTATTTCTTCCAATAGAATGTAAACTCCTTGGGGACAGGGTTGATTTCATTTTTGCTTCTGTATTTTGTGTGCCTAGAAGTGCCTGGCATAGCCAGTCAGTCAATCAACAAGGAAGGAAGGAAAGAAAGAAGGAAGAAAGGAGGAAAAAAAGGAAGAAAGAAGGAAGGAAGGAAAGAAGGAAGGGAGGGAGGAAAGAAGGGAAGGAGGAAGGAAAGAAGAAAAGAAGGAAGGAAGGAAGGAAGGAAGGAAGGAAGGAAGGAAGGGAGGAAACATGTTTTTATTAAGTGTCTACTTTGTGCGATGCACTATGCTAAGTACTTTACAAATATGATCTCATCTGACACTCACAACAGCCCTGGGAGGTAGGTGCTATTATTATCCCCATTTTACAGTTGAGCAAACTGAGGCAGATAGGGGTTAAGTGACTTACTCAGGGTCACTCAGCTAGTATGTGTCTAAGGATGGATTTGAACTCAGGTCTTTTTGACTCCTGGCCCAGCACTCAATCCATTGTGCCACCTAGATCATTCTAGCTCAGGTACTATACTAAGGTAGGAACACAAAGAAAAGTGAAAACACTGTCTTTACCTTCAGGAAGCTCACATTTGAATGGGACAAGATGGGGAAATACTGCAGACAGATGATCTCAATCTCTAGATGCTTAATAAATATTTTTGCTTAATTGGTTATCTAATTTGTATTCATTTTGCATATCTACATGCGATCTATATAAATAAATGAGTAGATCGGTTGTTGCCCCTTGTCCTGGAACAGGACCGAAATGACATCACTATGTTAGAATCGAGTCACAATTCATTTGACTGTGGCTGATAAGACCAATGGGAGCTTGGAGTGCTCCACTGGGCACAAATAGTCCATGTCAACATTTTGGGTGGATCCTCTAAATTTGCGCAGCTTGCATTTCTTTTGAGCTACTTCAATTCTGCTTCGCTCATAGAGCACAGCACCCTCTCTGGTGAGGGCGCACCATACTGGGCAGTTTTGTGCCAGTGTCTCCCATGTCACAAATCAATCCCAAAGTGCTTAAGAGAGACCTCGAGAGTGTCCTTGCATAGCTTTTACTGACTGCCATGTGAGCACATGCCCTATTTGAGTTCTCCATAAAATACTTTTTGGATACATAAAGTACTTAATGAGTGCTTGTTCTGTGCCAGGCACAGTGCTAACCACTAGGAATACAAATACAAGCAGAAGGAAAGACCATCCCTGCCCTCAAGGAGCTTATATTCTAAAGGGGGAAAATGACACATAAAAGAGAACTGAAAAGCAGGAGGGTGGGCTGGGAAAGTGCCAAGCAGAGCAAAGGGGAGGAGTCAGAGAGTCCTGAGCTGAGCTGTGTCTGCCATGGATGTGGCTGCCATGGGAACTTCCTCCAGTGGGGGGGGTCCAGGAAGGAACCCATCCATCCATCCATCCATCCATCCATCCATCCATCCATCCACCCATCCATCCACCCATCTATCCACCCATCCATCCATCCAAGGAGGAGACTGTAGAACTGGAGATGTTGCCGATGTGAGAAGGTTGTTGGGAAGGGAGGAGGTGGAAATGTCATCTGGGGAGCCCTGGGCTGAGCTGGCTTTGAAGTGAGCATGGCCCTTTGGAGATTGTCTTCCCTGATAGCATACAGGCTCTCCAATAGCAGGAATGGTTTATTTCTTGTCTTCCTATCTCTGGCACCTTTCACAGTGCCTGGCACATAGGATGTAGTTAATAATAAATTCTTCATTGATTAATTCATTGGTAGTCAACCCAAGTTTGTTGCCCTTCGCAATATCTGAGAGAGGTTAAGCTATAACCACAATGCTGGCCCTCCTTTATAGAAGGGAAAAAATTCATCTCTAAATGGAAGAGTTGCCTAGAGCCATGCTAGCAGAGAGGGGCATCTTATTCTTGACCTGTTTTCCTCAAGAACAGAGAAGGCTCTGTTCCAGCCCTCCACTGATGGGCACATTAGCCTGAAAGAATATTTTCTTGGCTTGGCATCACGGCATTGTCTAAACAACATCAGGGAAAGCTGACCTCCTACTCTTTGCCCGTTCAAAAAGAAATACCCTGCTGTATTTGTATTCCAGATGAGAAGGTATTAAAAAACCTTTTCATCTCATGATAATCAAGGTGCCAGAACTGTAAGGTAATGGCTCCAAATAGAGGGAGAGCCAGGGAAACAGGTGTCCCCTTGGAACTTGTTTCAAATGAAAAGTTGCTTTAGGCATGACCTCCTTGGGTCCGAGAAGGACACGACTGCAGATGTCCACAGGTCCAACAGGGGCAGCCAGGAGGAGGGGTGGCTTGCATGCATTCCCATCCAAACTGAGTCGGCTTTGATGTGCTCACACGCTTTTCCACCAGAGGCCCCAACTCAGCTGTCTCTGCCCCCATCATGGAAATGTCAGCCTCTGTCTCCAAAAGTTCTAACCACAAATGATTCACAGGGAACTTTTCCCCCCTTCTTTTCAATACAGACATTTGACTATGACATATTGACATTGTATGAGGGACTTTCTTTTTCACCGTGTGAAACCTGCCAAGCCTGTCCCTGGTGATTTCCGTAGATGTATATGAACACTTTGAGTCTGCCCTGAGCTTTCATTCACCACTTCTCACACACTATCCTTGGGAGGCAGGTGGAGTAGCAATTCAGAGATAGAGGGGTAGATCTCTATGGCACAAGGAAAAGAACATTGGCTCAGTAATCAGGGAACCAACCGGGCTTCGAGTCCTGGATAGATCCCTTATTTCTGTGACCTTTCTGGGACTCAGTTTCCTCATCTCTAAAATGCAGGGTGGAATCCAAGGCCTCTGAGACTCCCTTCTTCTCTTTCACAATCCTCAGCATCTTCTGCCTCAGTGCCTTTGCATTTGCTTCTCCATCCTTGTGATGCTCTAGTCAGTCAGTGAATCAGCATTTATTAAATGCCTACTGGGTGCCAGGTGTTGGGCTGAGCACTTTACAAACATTATCTCATTTGTACCTCACAACAATCTTGCAAGGCAGGTGCTGTTATCTCCATTTTACAGTTGAGAAAACTGAGGCAAACAAAGGTTAAATGACTTGCCCAGGGTCTCATAGCTAGTAATTGGATTTGAACTCAGATCTTCCTGATTCAGGAATCCCTGACTTGGGCAGGTAGATGGCTTAGTGGATAGATTGCTGGGCCTGGAGTCACGAAGATCGGAGTTCAAATCTGGCCTCAGATGCTAGTCGTGGGACCCAGGGCAAGTCATTTAACCCTGTTTGCCTCAGTTTTCTCATCTGTAAAATGAGTTGGAGAAAGAAATGGCAAACCACTCCAGTATTTCTTCCCAGAAAACCCCAAATGGGGTCACGAAGAGTCAGACACAACTGAAATAACTGAACAACTCCATGCTTCAAGGCCCTGGGCTCCATTCGCCATACCATCTAGCTTCCACTGCATTGCGCTGCTTTTGTGGAACATTTACTCATCTTAGAGTTAGACATCTGGGCTTGATACTACCTGTGTTGACAAGCCTCAGTTTATTCATCTGTCAATAGGGTATAATACTTGAACCACTAACCTCACAGGATGGTTGTAAGGACTGAGCTTTGTAAACCACAAAATGCTATATAATTGTGAACAACTATTGTTGCTTTAAAGAATGTTTTCAGTTTTAACATAGCAACAATAACCATGAGAAAAATAATTGATGTAGAGAAAACACTCAAAGAAAAAAAACATTCAATATCTCTGAGCTCTGAAATGGCATTTTTCTATAAATTGAAAATACACCATGGTTGGAGAGGCAAGGTATCCGTTATTTTATGTGGGTGGTAGTAACAGCAGGAAAAAAGGGCAGAGATAGCTGTTTTGTAGGGACCAGAATGGTATCGCTGAGGTTGGGGTCCTAGCTTTCTATGGGGGAGTTATTGGTGTCAAACTCTTTCTGTGATTGTCAAGGGTTTCTCTAAGCCTGTTCCTCTAAGTCTGGTAGCAGGGTCATAAATCATTTTCTTGACAAATCAAGTTCTGTGTCATCTCTCCACGAAGGTAAGGAGACCAGCAGAGCCTTTCAGGAGGTATCACTGCTCCTGCTCAGCCAGAGCCTACCCTCTGGCCCTATGCTTCAGGATACAGGAGTGGGCAGGACAGGGGAAGGGTCGGGGAAGAATATGCAGGAGGCTTAATAACAGCTCACATTTATGGAAGCTTTAACCTGTAGGACCCTTTAAGGTTTGCAAAATATAAGATCTAATTTGATGGATGAGCTGTCTTCCTACTTCGAGATTCCTTGAAATGTTTGAAGGGACAGGGGGATGAAGGTACTTGTTCCATTCTTCTTTCCAAACCCTTCCCAAACCTTGGGTAGCCCTTTGGTCCTGCCCAGTCTCTACAGTAGCCTTTCCATCTCCAATCCAGGTAATTATACCTCTCACACTCACACTCAATTAATAGGTGTGTATTGAATGAATGGACGAAAAAAACATTTATTAGGTTTATGAAATACTTGCTATGTGACATCATGCTGGAGATACAAATACAGACAAATAAGACAGTGCCTGTCCTGAGCAAGCTTACAGTTTATCAGTAGCAACAACACCTATGTAGACAGGTATACACAAATGGGTATACACACATACACAAAGTAGACCCAAGACACTTTTTGGAAGGGAAGAGAATGTGAGGGGAAGGCACTGACATTTGGGGCAATCAGCAAACTTCTCACGTGGAAGGTGGTGCTCGAGATGAGTACGGAAGGAAATGTCAGCTGGTCTGATCCCCTCTTACTCTGTGTGTCTTCTCATATGTGATTTTAGAAAGCAGCCATGGGCAGAGAGAGACTTCTGGACAATCATCTCCGGCTCTGCCTTTGGGGATTGTTCACAGACTATTAAATAGGAAGCTTCCTGTATACAAGACTAGGAATGACAGCTCATACTTGCTTCTATCATCTCTGGTTGAATAATTGACATGGCTATGGAGAAATACACAGAACTGAACTCAGCTGAAGACAGAAGAAAGCCTGGGTCAGACCTCCTCCCTTTCGATGTGATTCTCTCTAATACAATGGAACCGCCATGGCAGATGTTTGACTTTTGTGGAGAAATTGATTGGTTGAGTAACTAGCATTGCCCATGAATTAGTCAACATTTATTAGGCACATACTGTGTGGCAGACA
>CM053623.1:18287987-18311631 GCA_028646595.1 Phalanger gymnotis
GGGATATTTCGTCATCGGTCCTCTGCAATCATAACTGAACATTGTGTTGAGTCAAATTCTCAAGTCCTTTGAAATTGTTTGTCTTTACAATTTTGTTATTGTATAAATAACACTTCCTTTTAATATCATAGCAATACATATAAGTTGAAGCTGAATGTAAAGTGTGGCAAGAATGACCCCTCAAGGTTTCTTGCAATCCTAAGATGGAAACAGTCTGTGTTTTTCTCCTCCCATATCACGAAAAAGTGCTTTGAGCTTAGGCCTGGCTTCTCCTCTAGTGGCTATTAGCTCTAATATATTAGCACAGTTGCTGAAATGAGAGTAAGAGATAATGAGACATTCAAGGAGTGATAGAAGCCCAGGACAGGCTATGTCTGTGAGCGCAGCTCAGCTGCTGCCACCCATAGATCCCTCAGACAAGGCAATGCTTGCTTCTGAACTGGGCCAGATTAGGGACACTGAAGCCCTCCAATGTCGGCCAGTGGCCCTAGAATAGGGTGAGGCTCCTGATTGACTGGGTCAGGGGAAAATTTGTTCTCAGGCTGATTTCAGGATAGAGAAACCGGTTTTTCTTCTAGCCTTAATACAAGCAAGCCTTGTGCTTCTGGGAGATGAGCATTTCAAGGGTATTGAGCCAATGAGCTTGAATAAACAGTTCATCTCAACCCCAAAGGAGCAGAGCTAAGTATATCTCTGTCTATGCTTTTGTCTTCAGGGGCCTATGCAGGGATCTCCAGGCCTGGGCTCCTTTTAGTATCTCTGAATGATGCTGTCCAGGTCTAGCTGCTCACAAGTGGTGGATGAGATATGTCTGATACTCTCCTACTGCTGCCACAATATAGCATCTCTCCAGGACATTTCAGGCTAGCTAGACTTTTGGAAAGGAAAGGGAATTTTAGAGAGAGACACTGAGAAGGGAAGCTGGCTCCAGACTCCTGAGCCTGCTGGTCAAGGCTCTGCACAATTTGGTCCCAGCCCGTCCTCTATAACCTTATTTCTCTTCTGCTTTCTTTCTGGCTGTTCCAGCAAAGCTGGAGTAAGTAGCTGGTCTCCTTCTCTCACTGCATTAGGAGGGAGTGTAGTGCAATGGAAAGAGCCAGAGGACCTGGGTTTGAATCCCATTTCTGTTATTTGCTACCTTATGATGCTGGACAAGTGATGAGCAGACAAATTCTCTGTAAAATGAGAGGATTAAAGACAGTGGAACGCAGTGGTCAGAATTGGGTTTGTTTTCAAAGGACCCAAGTTTGAAACTAAGCGCTTGAGTAATCTTGGGCAATTGACTAAAACTCTGTGGGCCTCAGTTTCCTAATCTTTAAAATGAGGGGGGTTGGAAGCTGCATGGTCCATTTGGGATCAGAAGACCTAGGTGCAGCAAGTTTTCTCGGTCTGGGGGAAGGGATTTTTGCAGAATAGTATTTGAAAGCTCCCAAAGAGGAGCTCAAGAAGCAGGTTAGTATAGTGGATAGGCACTGGAGTAGAAGTCTGGGAAAACCTGGGTTCAAATTTTGCCTTAGACATTTAATAGCTGTTGCACAACCCTGGGAATATCACAATCTCTCTGGACCTCAGTTTTCTTATCTGTAAAATGGAGGGGTTGGAGGGATCTCTGGGATCCCTCCCAGCTCTTCGTCTGTGATCCTATGAGTAATTTTAAAGACAGGCTCACTTGGATAATTGTATTCTCTGTTCCAGTAACTTAAGTTTAAAGTGATGCCTCCTTATTTTTGCAGATGAAGAAACTGAGGCCCATGGAGATGGCACTGACCTTGACTCTTATTTTTCCCACCCTTGGCTGTGCTTTCTTGCTGGAGACTCTTACTTTCCTGGTTCTTAGGTTTTTACCTTGCTCTTGATCATGATGACCCATTGATATTCCTGACCTCTTTCTTTATCTCCTGACTTCCAGACCTCTTCTCAGATCCCAAAGTCGCTCCTATTCCCTTAAATGACCAGCTAGCTCCTATTCCTTCCCTTGCTTGAAAATGATAAGCAGCAATGGCCTGAAGTGTTTGTAGGGAATCAGAAATAATGGGAAAGTCATTCAACCTCTCAGATCTGGTTTGCTCTTCTTTAAAAAGGAGTGTTGTTGGAAAAGCATTTTGTGCTCCAGAAATGTGAGCTCTTATTAATGTAAGTCATTATTCAGAATTTGGTACAGCAAAGTTGAAATAAAACTAGCCTGGGGAATGTCTGCACCAATGAGTTCAGCTAATGCAGGAATGGGAACAAAGAAATCCCAAATGCGAACTCCTGTCTTTACAGGCTTCAGCTCAGGATTAAGACAAGAGCGGAATGTAAAGTTCATTGGCCCATTTTCCCCCCTCACATCCCCATTCTTTCCCATTTCCACCCCTGCAACATTTCTTCTATAATTCTAAATTGGCTTTCAAAATAATTGAATCCATTATCAGCACCACCAACAATGTGTGCCTAACTTTCCACAGCCCCTCCAGCATTGCCTGTTTCTGATTTTTATCATCTTTGCCATTTTGATGAATGTGCTCTGATAAGTCAGAGTAGTTTTCACTTACATTTCTGTTATTATTCATTTGGACCATTTTTTCCATATAGTGGTTGATGACCCTCATTTCTTCTATTAAAAATTATTTGTTCATATCTTTGACCTCATTTTCTCTTCCTTTTCCCCTTTCCTTACTTCTAGATAAGTCGTAATATAGAAAGAGAGTCCTGAATTTATAGTTAAAGTATGAGCTAGAATGCCATCTCCTCAATTACTGCTGATGTGGCCTTGGGTAAATCACTGCCCGACCACTGCCCCAGTTGCCTCATATGTACAAGGAGAAGGTTCTACTCTCTAAGTCTCCTCCTTAATCTAAATACTGAGATCTAGGACTGAGCAGGCCACTGAGACAGTCAGACTTAGTCTCCTCTGACATAGATGAGCATTAGGACTTGAGGGAGCAGAGAGTAGAATGGAATCCCCTTCTTGAATACCTATCACCTTTCCCCTTCCTCCCTGTAGGGGAAGGGGAGAAAAGGGGAAAGCAGAAGCGATATTTGGAATAGAGAGGGGTTGCTTGTACCTGCTCAGAGGGGAGGGCACGTAGCTCAAGTGGCCAGAAGAAATGTTCTGCCTTCTCAGCGCTGTTCTCCTCCTGCTATGCTGATGAGTAAGACTCTTTTGGTGTTTTGTTTGGTACAATGGAAAGAATATTGAACATGGAGTCAGATCTTAACCATGGCCCTTCCTACCTGAGTGACATTGGCCAAGCCATGTCCCTCTTTGGGACTCAGTTGTCTCCTCTGTGGAGCGAATGAATGAAAAACATGTATTAAGCACTTACCAGGTGCCAGGCACTGGGCTAAATTCTGGGGGCTACAAATGCAAATCAAGATGGTCCCTGCCCTCAAGGGGCTTACATCCTAATGGGGAAAAGACAACACTTCAAGGGAAACCAGGACGGGGAGGGGGTGGAATCAATACATAAAGGAGAGTGGTGGCTGGGGAAGGGAGCTATGGTGTGGAAAGTTGCAAAGATGGAGAGTGGAACAATAGAGCAGTCTACTTAGGCATTTTCTTCTAAGACAAAGGTGTTATGGTTGTTGTTTGTCCTTCATTCTTGAAGAGGACCATGGCGTCAGGGAGGTGATGCTGTGACATGCAAGTGAATTGGATTTAAGTGAGGGAGGGCTGTATAAAATTACCAGCTTCACTTTTTCCTCCGGAGCCATCTGGGTCCAGTGGCCAGATGTAGATCGGGAAGACTTGAGATGGCCCTGGATGCAGTGGGAGACCTTAGCCTTTTTAAGCTAAGGTCTTTAACAGATCTCAGTTTGACTGAGGCAGTGCCCATTAGGTCATTAAGTCTAGGTAAGAAATGAGGCAGAGAAAGGCAAAGGAAGCAATGATTTGATTCCAGTTGGATTAGGAGACCTTTGCCACCTTTTCTAGCTCTAATGGCTAATTTCATTCCATGCCCCAAATGCAGTGCTTTGAACTTCTCATTGCAGGGAAAGGAACATGTGAAGAGAAACTATTGCTTATATTATTTTTAGAAATAGCCTGAAGGGGGCTCAGATAGGCTTGTCAGTAGAAGGCCTGCAGCTATCTACTTAAAATGGGTGCTTGATTCTTTCTGCAGTCTTAGCATCATAGATTTGAGATGAAGGGGCAGGGGGTGGGGCAAGGAAGAAGAATTTTGTGGCCCAGGGTGACAGTGGACTAGAATATGAGTGGTCCTTTCCGAATATTTATGGGCCATTTTATGTTTCTTCATTGGGGCAAGGAAGCATGTTGCTAAAAGCCACGTCTAAATCAATACTTGTGATTTTCCTCTGCACTCCCAATGATTTAGGCTTTTTAAATATATGTAATGCCATATTTCTAGCACACCGGGAGAGAGTGACTCCACACAGCGCTCTTATGTTTGGATGGTAAATCACAGAGGTAGAATAGAGATGCGAAGCCGGTGTCACAAACACCGAGGCGGCCCAAGATGAAACCCTTCTCCGAGAATGCTGTCACCTACTTCTGTCGACTTTGGGGAGCGAGTTTTCCTGTTGACCTAATGCGCAGCCATTCATATTAATGGACTTTAAAATATCATGACTCCTCTCTAGCAAACACAATATCTAATTCCCACTAGGGGAGAAGAAGCCTCTTTAAGTCAACCTCTTACAATCTGTGTTTGCAAATGAGCCTGTCTGCTGCAAGGCACATCAACCGCTAGAGAAGGCAATCGGCAAAGAAGTTTGGAGCTAATGCAAATGGAGATATATGCACCACTGGGTTCTGGGAGGAAGGAGTTCATTTCTTACATCTTTGTTAGTCCTTAGGTCTTGCCTTGGAGGTTCTCTTTAGCCAACTAACTGATCTGCTCTTGGGAAAAGAACATGTTTTCTTCCCAAGCTCTGCCCCACCCCCCCTCCGCTGCACCTCAGAGGTCATTGCAAATGAGCAAAGCCTGGTGGGAAGCTAAGGAGTCCAGGAAACAGAGATGAGAAGAAAACATGGGCCAGACATAACAGGGACAGCCCATGCAAAAGCCCAGAGGTGGGAAATGAGATGTAGGGGATCAGTAACTCAATCAGTTTTGCTGGAACGTTGGGGTAGCTAGTTGATGCAGGATAGAGTGCGCCTGGAGTTAGGAAGACCTGAGTTCAAATTCAGCTTCAGACACTTACTAGCTGTGTGACCCTGGGCAAGTCACTTAACCCTGTTTGCCACAGTTCTTTATCTGTAAAATGAGCTGGAGAAGAAAATGGCAAACCACTCCAGTATTTCTGCCAAGAAACCCCCAGATGGGGTCACAAAGAGTCAGACACAACTGAATGACAACAACAAGAGTGCATGTCATGGTGGCTGGCCACTGCTTTGCCTTTTTTCTCAATCCCAGAAAAATACAAGTGACCCCACAGACTACTGAGCAAATGCCCAGATACTATCTGTGGATCATCTACCCTGAATGGGGAACACGCCATGAGGAACTGCAGGGTGCTGCTACAAGTCTGATTTAGGTCAGTGTCTTTTCATGAAATCTTCTAATGCATCTCCACAGAATTTCTCCTCCTACCCATGCGGCAATTTATTGTGAATCTCTTAAAACTCTCAGGGGATCAGTACAATAACTGGGAGAAAATGAATAAAACATGCCCCCAAATCCATCTGTGTGAAAAGGTTTAAACTTCTAACACTTATGTTAGTTGAAGTCACATATTCCATTTACTACAGTGTCTTCATATCTCCCCAAAGATCAATAGAAAGTTGTTCAAATGAAAGCAGGTGGAAAGAACAGACTCCTGACTTTAATTGGAAGGGAAGAAGGAACATTAAAAAATGTATAATTATAAGGTTAATGGTACTGACTGTACTGTACTGGTTTTTTGAACTATTTATTTCAGTAAAGGTTAAAGAAATTTGAATTTTAAGGCTGAGAGAAAGATTGGATGACTTTGATAATGGCCTTTGAGGATTGGACAATCATTACACAGTGGATGGTGACCTGCTTTTCTTCATCATCACTGAATTCTTGCATTGGAACTCCTCTCCTTTGCCCTTGAGGTGAGCCTCAGTTTACCTTCTTTGGAGACTCTTCTATTGTGACTCATAGCCAGAAAGAAGAAAAGGTCTTTTTTGTAAAATGAGAAGATGAACTAAATGATCTCTCAGGGCCTTCCAGTACCAGTCTATGGTGCTATGGATTTCCAGGCCTTTAATAAGCTTCGGTTAGCTCAGGTATGTCCATGGAACAGATATAGCTCGCGCTGATTTGGCTCTTTACCATGTTGACTATTTTGTCTCATTCATTTCTTATAACAACATAGTACAAGTCAGACCCCCATTTTGCAGATGTGAAAGTTGAGTCTCAGAGAGGTTAATTGACTAGCCTGTTCTGTAGCTAGGCACTCAAACAGAGGTCTTTTGGTTTCAAAGATAGGTACTTGTTGGCTCATAAAGCTTTGAATGGGAAGGAATCTTAGAGATCATTACCACCTATTTTTACAGATGAGGAATGAGGCTCAGAGAGTTGATGAAATGACTTGCCCAAGACCGTTGTTGTTATTGCTGTCTGTTTTTTTTCTTTTTGGAGGCAATCAGGGTTAAGTGACTTGCCTAGGGTCACATAACTAGTAAGTATCTGAAGTCCGATTTGAACTCAGATCCTCCTGACTTCAGGCTAGTGCTCTCTCCACTGTACCAGCTAGTTGTCTCTTTGTCCTTTATTTTAAAAGAGAAACAGTCACATCATGACATTATGTCTTGACTTGAACGTGAATTAGATTAAAGAGAGACAGCTGCACAAAGTCATCAGCCTCACTCTCTCTTCCAGAGTCATTGATGTCCAGTGGCAGGACAAAAGTCAAGACAATTGGTGATGGCCCAAGATGCAGTGGATGACCTTGGCGTCTTTGATGTCTGACCGAGCTCTAAGCGCTCCACAACGCCTGCTTTAGCCGCCGTCGCAATCGTTGGAACCAATTGTTCTCATCCACCCATTCCACCAGGGAAAGTCTTCGTGTGCTTTGGGTAGATACCTCCCCTAACTCACCAACAGGTTTGAGGCTTGTTGGTTGCCTTGTGTGTCCAAGGTCTCATAGATAATAAATGGCAGAGTGGATTTTTAAATCCATGTCCTTTGATTCAAAATCTAATTCTTTCTCCACTACACACTGACGTCTTCAACAGTACTTATTGCCTGTGCTCAAAAACAGCCTTGAAGAAAAGCATTAGTAAGTTCAAGGTTAGATTTTTCCAATGGGATCCATTCATCCCATAATTTTTCCTGCAAAAAATTGCTAGATTTCTCTAGAATCAGGTCACTTTGAAAGGCCACTTCAATGACTAATGTTAACATTAAAGCTTTTTGTTATTCACAAATGCCGCCCCCCACCCCCATACAAAGAACACCAGAAACAGCCATCTTTCCCATTAGAATGATAACAAAATGGAATATCCAGTTACATCTTCTACTCAACTTAAATTCTATCAATGTCAGGTGATACATTTGTCAGTTTGGGAACTCCTTCTCTTGAGACAGATCATAGCCTTTTTATATTGCATAATGTTAAGAAAACTCCCTTAGGAATCTTGCTGGAGCAGGTTTGTATCAGATAGAGAGAGCTGATTGTTGAATTTTCAGGGTGAGCATTTACCCCATGGAAATCTTCAAATGCTATAGATCAGGGTTTGATTTATGGTTTTGTTGATTGAAGAAGATGATGGAGAAAATGTTAACAATGTGGGTTAAACTAAAAAGTGTGGCTGGTATGTTTTGGACAGTTGGTTGTTAAACATTTACCAGCATACCCCTGGACATAACTAGTGCCAGAGCTAAGATTTGACCCCAGGCCATCCTGACTCCAAGTCTAGAAGTGTAACCATTAATCCCATGTGCTCTCTTTAATATAATTTGTACTTGTACTCATTTAAGGCCCAAATCCTCACTTCAGTAATGTATCTAGGATTGCAAGCAAGATGGCATTTAGATAGATAGATGGAGAGAATATAGATAATAGATAATCAAGCCCCTGCTGGGAATAAAAATACAAGCAAGCAAGGCAATCTTTGCCCTTAAGGATGATTCATTCTAGTAGGGAAACAGACTCAAAAGGGGAGTTGGAAATGGGGGGAAGAGATAGCTGGCCACCTGTCATGGTGTGGAAATGGTCTAGAAGGCCAGTGAAGGACTGGTTCCAGGGCAATAAAAGGCAAAAGCTTGGTGATGGGGGACCCAGGCCAGAGTCCAAGTTGTGTGTGTGTAGGGCATGAGTAGTAGGCCAAATGAACCTGTTGGTTGGAGTCCAGGCACCATGGGCAGGATATGACCAGGAAGGAGGATTTTCCAAAGCAACTTCCATCTTTGTGCCCCTAGTACCAAGTACATCACCTGGTACACAGTGGGCATTTAATAAATGCTTGTTGGATCAGATGAGATTAGATCTAGAAACATATTACTTACATGGCCCATTGCTATTTTTCATTTCTGTTCTCTTCCTTCCCCTAGAAAATGGTGAAATACCCTAACAGGCTTGTGTATTCGTATATATGTATTTTCTCCCCAAACTGTGAATTACTCTTTATCCTGAGTTATAAAATTTCAAATTATAACATGAAATCCATGCTGTTTGAAATGAAATGACTATTGTACCGGTGGGAATCACATGACCTCACCAAGTCTCATTGGTCTGCCTCTCTTTGGTCAGCCATCATTTATGGATCATCACAGTAAATATTGGGTTTAGATTCACTTTCCTTGTCATTAACTCCCCTTATTGAGAGCATAGCATGGCATAATGTGGAGGGGACAGAATGCAGATTAGATGGGCTTTCTCTCCTCAAGAATTTCACAAGCCAGTGGAGTTAACTAGCAGAAATCTCCTCCCTCCTGGAGTAGGGGCGGATGGTGGTTTACCCCAGACCTATCGGGCAGGTCTTGTAGATCATTTCCAGCCACAGCTGTGGTGTCTCTCCTCCAGGGGGCTGAAGGGACAGATTGCTATTAGATGAGGTTCAATTTTCTTCTTGGAACAGGAAGGAAAGTTGAATGTCAGAGGAAAGGGAAGAAATACAGGCTTCTCCCCTCACACTCAATATAATAATGATAGTGAACATTTATGTAGCACTTACTATGTGCTGGACACTGTGCTAAGGGCTTTACAATCATTCTCTCATTTGAGCCTCGCCACAATCCTGGGAAGACGGTGCTATTATTATCCCCATTTCACAGGTGAGGAAACTGAAGCAATAAAAATTAAGTGACTTGCCCAGGGTCACAGAGCTAGTGAATGTCTGAGGCTGGATTTGAACTCAGGTCTTCCTAACTCTAGGCCTGGTGTTCTCTCTGCTATGCCCCACCTAAGAAATGGTAATGATCACCTTGCCTCTCTGGGAGAAGGGCACATTGTCACTGTGGCTTTGTCCTCTGCCTCCTAGGCCCTTCCAAGCACAGCTCATGGAGCCTTTTCCTCAATTTAATAGAATTATTGAAATTACTTTGTATTTATAAACTTGTATACATGGGATTGGCATGGGGTTCCTATGGCTAGTTTGGAAGATTTGATTTTCAAAGGCTCTATTCAATTAATTCAATCAATATCATTTATTTATGTATTAAATGCCTATAAAATTTTTGAGTACATACAATTTACACTAGGCTCCAGACTGGCCTTCAGGATGCTCCTCTTCTGTGGGTGGAAATGAAGCATGTATGGGGATGCCTCAGTCCAGGTCTAGCATCTTATTCTCTGCATCACTCTGCCTCTGGGAGCTGGGTACAAGAGGGGGACCTGGGTTTAATTCACCCCAGAAAGAGAGGGAGGATCCTCAGATGCCTGTCCCAGTTACTAGGACTTTTTTCTTTATTATTATTATTTTTTAAATTTTGAACTTAACACCAATTAAACGAGAATTTCTATGTATATTGTAGAACAAAAGAGGATTGTATATGAAACTATCTTTTTATGTTGAGTTTGTTTTTCTTTTTAAGTATGTAATATATCCAATATGTAACTTTTGAAGCTATTATACTCGTCTGTGATTTCTTCTCACCTTCATTGTTTATTTCTTTTTTGAGGTGGGGGAGGGCCCTATCTGTAGCCTCCCTTGTTCTTTCTGCCTCTATTAACCTCCAGTTAAAAGAAAAAGAAACCCTTGTAACAAGTATGCAGTCAAGCAAAACAAATTCTTACATTGGGTGAATCCAAAAATGTATCTCCTTCTGCCCCTTGAGTCTGCGTTACTGTATGAGTAGCTTTGTTCACGGGGCAGCTGGGTGGTGCAGTGGATAGAATGCCAAACCTGGAGTCAGGAAGAATCATCTTCATGAGTTTAAATCTGGCCTCAGACACTTACTAGCTGGGTGACCCTGGGCAAGTCACTTAACCCCAAATAAGCTGGAGAAGGAAATGGCAAACTACTCTAGTATCTCTGCCAAGAAAACCCCTAATGGGGTCACAGAGAGTTGGACATGACTGAAAAGCAAATGAACAACCAAGCTTAGCTCACCACCCTACTCTGGAATCTTGGCTGGTTATTGAATTGAATAGAGTTCTTAAGTCCTTGGAAGCTGTTGGAATTTACAATTGTTAATGTATAAATTGTTCTCCTGGCTCTGCTTTCCTTGTTGGGTATCAGTTCAGACAAGTCTTCCTGGGTTTCCTTGATCCTATCCCTTCATCAATTTTTCTAGGGTAGTCATGTTCATGACACCCACATAGCATAGTTTGTTCAGCCATTCCCTAATGAACGGGGGCCCTAAAAGAGACTAAGGTCTCTTTTCTTTGCCATATCTAGACAGTTCTGTAACAGGGGGGGATTGTATTTTGAGGAAGCACAGTGGAGAGAATGCTGACTTGAATCAGAGAACTTGGGTTCAAATCCTAGCTCTGTCACTGACTACCTGTGTGACCTTAGGCAAGGAACTTTATCTTTATGTTTCTTTGTCTATAAAATGAGGGGTTTGGACTAAAAGATCTGGAGATCCCTCTGACTCTAAATCCTGTGAAAATAGGCTCATAGTGGTAAGACTGGACAGGACCTCAGAGAACATCTTAGTCCAATCCTTCATTTCACAGATGAGGAAACCGAGGCAAACAGGGCTAAGTGACTTGCCCAGTCATGCAGCCAGTAAGTATTTGAGGTCACATTTGAACTCAAGTCCTCCTGACTCCAGGCTCTGTGTTCTGTGCACTATGGCGCCACCTAGCTGCTCTGGCATGTAATAGAAGCTACACAAATTTTTATTCCCTCCTTTCCTCCCCTGAGGGGACAGGGGACTCACTAGCTGTTTCAACAATACGGCTAGCAGCTTCTGTGGGGGTGAAAGATCCACCCACAGCCAGCACCCAGAAAGCTGCCAACAGCACAGGTTCTTTTGATCTGCTTAACTAAGGAAAGCAAGGTGAAGGGGTTTGAGAAGCTTACTTTAATTCAGCATACAAATATCATTCACTTAGTTCAGGGAAAAAAGCCAGCACCCTGAACTTCAGAGCAAATTACAAATAAAGTACAAACATCAACAGACAGACCCAATACAGATTCATAGTTACCAACATCTAGGTTCAGCCCAGAAGCTCAGAACAAGGGCTGGCCCAGAGTCATGCACGCCACCACTGCTGCGGGAATGAGCTCCAAGGAAGAAGAGGCCAAGCCCTAGTTTTATATCTTTTTCAGCGTCAGGGGTGTCACACGTGCGACTCACCCACATGACCTAGAATCATCAACAAGAGGTGGACTTCAACCCACGTGGTCTAAAAGCCTCTGCTGTCACAGACATGTAAACTAGGCCCTCCCTGGAGTTAGCCCCACCTTAGTTGCCAATCCACACTCACATAGGTTTTACACCTAATAGGGTTTTGGGCCTGGGGCTTAGCACTTAGTAAGATTCGATGAAATATGCTGAATTACTCAAAGCAAACAAAAGCCAAACTCTTCAAGGGCACTTGTTGACCTAAGTGCTAAGGAGCCCATTTTGCTTACCAACACACTAGCTCACACAGGGAATAAATGGAAAACCTGATATTTGGACCCAGGTTCTCCTACTCCCAGTATTTCTTCCCATTGAACTGACTTCTAGCTGTGTAACTGAATGAAAAGATAACTATTAGTTGCCCTTCCCTTTGGGTGAGAAAATCCCTTCGTGTTGGTAGGTCCTAGCACAGTACACTTCCCTTCTCTCATCTTCTCTGTCTTAGTAGGCATCCAGTCAGACAGTCCTCACTGTGATCTTACCATCCGGCTCCATTTGGGGTTTCCAGACAACCACAGAGTACTTTGTAAATCTATATAGTCCTTAAAGGGACAGCTAATAGAGTGCTGGTCCTGGAGTCAGAAGGACCTGAGTTCAAATGTGACCTCAGACACTTACTAGCTGTATCACCCTGGGAAATTCACTTCACCCCATTTTCCTCCCTTTCCTCATCTGTAAAATGACCTGGGAAAGGAAATAATAAACCACTCTAGCATCTCTGCCAAGAAAACCCCAAATGGGGTAATAAAGAGTCAGACATAACGAACTGACTTAAGGACAACGATATCCTTAAACTCCTTCCCTGCAAACAGGCTATTCTTGGGTGGTTTATTCCTTCTATTTATTGCCTTTATTTGCTTAGTTGAAAATCCCTGGATCCAAGGAGAGACTCTTCTCTTTATCTTATCCCAACTTACCACCGCCCTCAAGGAGTTTGCTTTGTAGTTAGATAAGAAATGAGGCCAGTAATTATAGCACAAGGTCCTGGCTATGATAAATGCCACATGAGTCCCACAGACAACACACATCTCTTTTGGGGAAGCCAGCTGCAGATGGGTGTGGTGGCAGCTTTTACCTGGGAACAGGGCTGTGAAGTGAAGGCAGAGAGGACAGATGGAGTTCATTTTTCCCAGTTTATTTTAGTCTCTCCACAATAGATAACACCTCACTGAAGTATTCACCTGTAATTGGAATCCTCTAGCCAAGGGCATCTGTCACCCAGAAAGGGCTAAGGGAGGTCTGCATGTTCACCTTGGCTTAGAAGAAAAAGAAAAAAGCAATCATGATGGATTTTTGCCAGGTAACAGGAAGTTGTAACTAAATAATAAATCATGAAAATGCAGCCTTCCCGTATGCTCAGTTCAAGGTATTTGGAAGCCTTGGGCTCCAGGTCGAGTTTCTTGAACTACTGTTCATTTTCTAATATAGGACAAATCACAAGTTTTTAATACATTTATGTGTATATATATATATATATATGTACAGAAACATATTTTCTCTATATATGTATAAGGGTACATGTGTATATATGCATGTATATGTACATACACATATACATAAAATGCACATTTGCATATATACATACAAACATACGCATAGGTGTATAGATAGATGGATAGATAGACAAATGGACAGACAGACGGATGGATGGATGGATGGATAAAATAGATAGATAGACATACAGACATACAGACAGACAGACAGATAGATGGATGGATGGATGGATAGAATAGAACAATGGATGGATAGACAAGATAGAGATAGATGGATAGAAAGATAGATGGATAGATGAATAGATGGTTGGAAGGTAGATGGATAGATGAATAGATGGATAGATAGATGGATGGATAGATAGTTAGCTAGATAAACAGATAGACAGATAGATGGATAGACAGATAGATAGATAGCCTCTGTCTTGCCCCAGTTTCTCATGAGATAGCAAAGTGGCATAAAAGAGTGCTAGAGTCAGGATGACTTGTGCTAGTCACTTAGACTTTCTAAACCTCAGTTTCCCCATTTATGAAAATGGGAAAAACAATACTACCTACCTCACAGGGTTGGTGTGAAGGTCAAAAGCGATAACCTCCACAAAGTGTTTTTAAATCTTAAAGCACCCTTGTCGTTGTGTTTTGTCCTTTGTTTTCGAAGAGGACCATAGCATCAGAGAAATAATAACATGACTTGTAGCTGACTGTGATTTGAATGAGGGGTCTCTGTTCAAGGTCAGCAGCCTCACTTTCTCCTTCAGAGCCATCTGGGTCCAGTGACCAGATATTTGTCAGAATGACTGGAGGTTGCCCAGGATGCAATGGGAGACACTGGTCCTTTTAGGCTAAGGCCTTTTCAGGGTTCTCACTTTGAGTGAAGTAAGCCCATTCAGTGAATAGGCCTTTTTAAGAAGTGAGTCAAGGGATGGCCCCATTAATTAGAATAAAAGAAAAAAAATAAGCTGGGAGGGGAAGACCCTCAAGGTTGCTGTCTCAAAGAGAAACAGTTACCATTGACATTCACTCTAAGGCAGGAGGACCCAAAATACAGCCATTAAGTGGAGCTTGGGCAGGGGCCTATTGTGGTCCAATCTATAAGCTTCAGAGTGAACTGGGTTTAAGGTTTTGTAAAAGAAGAAAAAGAAAGAAAGAAAGAGAGAGAGAGAGAAAGAAAGAAAGAAAGGAAGAAAGGAAGAAAGAAAGAAGAGAGAAAGAAAAAAAGAGAGAAAGAAATCTGGTCAGTAAACTCCAAGTTAAGTGGGCAGCTTCTGGTCATCAAAATTTACCTTCCTTTGGAGAGGAGAAGGAGAAGCACAGGGAGAGAGAGAGAGAGTGAGAGAGGGAGAGGGAGAGAGAGAGGGAAAGGGAGAGGGAGAGGGAGAGGGAAAAGAATGTCAACCATGATGATGATGGTGGTGGTGGTGGTGGTAGTGGTGGTGATGATAATGGCAAGTAGTGGAAAGAACACTGGATTGGGCATTGCTCAGAGGTGGAAGGGGCCTCCCAGGCCATCTGGTCCCCTTTACTGCTTCCCAAAGAAGGGTCCACTCAGCCTTCATTTCATGACCTGTGGGGAGCCCAGTACAGCATGAGTCACCACATCCCACTTTTAGATTTTGTCATATTTTTGGAATGAATGAACATATAGGAAGCAGAATAGCATGCTGAGAGTATATTTTCAAGATTAATATGACTTTAGTATTTAAAATTAAAATGGAGGAGACACTAGAGGCAGGGATGCCAGCTGGGAGTGTACTGCTGTTGTCTGGGTGTGAGGTGATGAGCCCCGACCAGGTATCTCTTCCAAGTTTTCCCTCAAACTAGCTATGTGACCTTGAGCAAGTCACTATTCTTCAAAGTCCTCATTTTAAAGAAGAAATGGCTAAAAACACAGTCCCTAAGGATCTTTCCAGCAAAACAAGAAACAAAAACCAAAACTGTGATTATGGGCATCTTAAAACCCCAGCTATGAGACCTCTGGAAAATGAGAGACATTTGGAATCTAAAAAGCACAGGGGAAATTCTCAATGCCTCACTACTGTTTGATCCAAGCACTAATATGATAACGATAGTTAGTGTAATGGTTTTAAAAACCCAACATGCCATGCATTTGAGCTCCTTGCTAGAGATACCAGTACCCCAGGGAGGTGTTACTGTCATTCACTACTGCTGCTGCAGCACAGAAAATGATGTACAATGCACAGACAGTAGTCCCTCTTCATAAGCCAATTTACTGATCAGAGCTAGATACCACTGGAGAGAAATGACCTGAAAACCTGGGTGCTGGGATCCTCCACCCTGGCAGCAGCAGCTGAGATAGGAATTTGTCATTATAGAGATGAAGTGTCCTCGCAGAGAGCAAGATTATCGTGGATGTCCAAAGTATTTCTCCCTAAAAGAATTTCAGCATCCCACAAAAGAGGATCTGAGATTTGAACTCAGATCCTCTGATCTCAGATCCATTTACCCTTTAACTGGAGGGATGGAAGACTAATTGTCCTCCCACTAAATAAATTCATAGCTTGTTAGAGCTGAAAGGAGCATAAGAGATTATATGCCAACTGCATTATTTTATAGATGAGGAAACTAGGTGAGGTTATGTACACAACTAGAGTAGAAGAGTCTGCAACTGAAGCCAGGTTAGAATACATTACCCTTGCCTATATCATGCTTTAAGGCTGTTTTATTCTCAAGGCAAGGTGGATTTTTCCATCAGCTCTGATGTGAGCTGAGAGGTTTGGTCTACTCTAGAGCTATACTCAGCTTTTTACTAGGGGGTGCTGTGGTGCCCTGGGCCTGGAGTCAGAAAGACTCATCTTCCTGAGTTCAAATCTGGCCTAAGACACATAAGTGGGTGACCCTGGGCAAGTCACTTAACCCCGTTTGCCTCAGTTTCATCTTCTGTAAAATGAGCTAGAGAAGGAGATGGCAAACTAGTTTCTCTGCCAAGAAAACCTTAAACAGGCTCATAAAGAGTCAGACACAGCCAAACAACAAGACTCTGTTTTTCCTGCTGGCATCAATGATACTTCATAAAAGGGAGGAGAGGAACTCACCGCCACTCAGGACTTACAATCTCTAAGAACACCTCTTCTAGAATTGGACCAACTCTAGCTTTCAGGCCACTCTTGCTTGATTGTAGGTTTCTCTTGCCTACAACAGCCTCTATTAAAATGTCTTGATTATTTCCAGAATATTTGATCTTCTAAACTGAGCCAAAGTATAACTGACATTTAACTTTCTTGGAACTCAGTTTCCTCATCTGTAAAATGAGGTATGAGGCAGCCTTATTTATATGGTGATGGAGTCAGGAAGACCTGAGTTCAAATCCTGTCTCAGATACTTAGCTATGCAAATTCAGGTCTGCTTGACCTCAGGGCCAGTTGTCCATCCATTGTGCCAACTAGCTCCTTTCACGGATGTGGTAGTTGAGCTAAAGAGGTGAAGTCAGTCAACAAGCACTTATTCCAGGCTTATAGTAAGCACTAGAGATAGAAATAAACACACAAGAAACTGATTTCTGCTCACAAGGTGTTTACATGGGGGAGACAACCATCTATTTATCTATCATCTGTCTACATATGTATATATACATATAATATATACATGTATGCATGTATATATTAAATTACTATATACGAATGAAACTTATAAAGTGTAAAGGGATGGCAATCTAAGAGTGAAGGGCCTGGGAGTGTAGGGGATAGGACACTAGAAAAGACCTGCAGAAGGTAAGATTTGAATTAAGTCTTGGAGGAAGGTGGGGAAGCTGTAAGATGGAGCTGAGTAGTGAGAGCATTGCAGGCGTCGGGGGAGACCCAGTGCCAAGATGGAACATGAATGGTGAGGAACAGCAAATAGGCCAACTGGAACTGGATGGGACAGGGCATGGAGGAGAGTAAGGACTCTCTAGTCCTTCCCATTTTTCTTCTGGTCTTGCCTCTGACACATAGTGGAGGGGCGACTCCAGCCTATCAGGGCTCTAGCCAGTGCTCTAAGAGGAGGTGCCATTGATAGTGTCCATATGCCGACAAAATGATAATTCCGGGCCCTATCCCTTATACTGTTTAAATCCTGACCTTCTTCCCCCAGATAATGGATGAGATGAGGATTGGTGGTTAGGATTGGAAGTGGTTAAGATTAGAGGTCAGCAAAGAATCTAAATTCTAAAAAGTTCTTCAAATAATAATTATTGATTTTTTTATGGACATCCTTGCTTCCTAGCTTTTTGGAAAAGGTTATTTTAATGCTGCTTCCTTTCTCTTCTCCTGAGGTCATACCACAGCAATTAAGTCTCAGAAAAGTGGGCAGAGATGGGTTATCACCCTGGATTTTGAGGAGGCAGTTTTCCGTGGCTAATGTCTGGGCTTTCTAAATTCAAAACTGAATCGAACCTAAAAAAGTAGGCCACCCCTCTGGATGACCACCAGATAAGGGATAGTCCTTGGAATTCAAAAAGTATGATTTTGCTTCCAACCTTCCCAGGGAGCCTGTTAAGGAATTGACAACTGAGACTCTAGAAAGAAGGAAGAAAATTTCAAGTAACTTCACAAGATTGAAAATGTTAGGAAATCAAAAAAGAAAACTGACCATACCCTTCCAGCCTGCTCCTAACTCTACAGACTTCTGTCTTCATCATGTGCCCTTCACTCCCTAATGTCCTTTTCAGCTTTGTCATCCCCCATTAGAATCTAAGCTCCTTGAGGGCAGGATCTAGCTTTCTTTTTGTTTGATTTCAATGAATCAACCAATAAACATTTATTAAGTGCCTGCTATGTGCCAGGCGCTATGCTAAGTGCTGGGATACAAAAAGAGGCAAAGACTGTCCATGCTTTCAAGGAGCTTACACTCTAATGAATTCAACTTGACTTTCTTACAGTTGAGCTGGATGCCAACTTGTTCTCTCTGGGACTGACTCCTAGTCAGGCATGATGCTGGTCTTCTTCTGGTGGTCTTTCTTTGTTCTGGCATCCAGAAGAGCTGCCCAACAACCTTTTCCTCCCTCCTTTTTCTTTCTCTTTGCTTAGGAGTTGGTAGGCCATTGATCTGGTATGAATGAAGTCTGTTGGGGCCCTCAGAGATCTGCTGGTTTATAACCTAATTTCTTCCTTTTGGTAGGGCTGCTTGTGTGTCTTCTATAGCTTTAGGGTCATTGTGGAGAATGGAATGCTCAATTTAAATAAGTGATTTTTGAGACATGTATATATATATATATATTTGAATTGAGCCAGTAACTCTCCCACATCTTCACGTGTAAGTCCTCATTAAATCTTTCTCTCTCTCTGAAAGTCACGCATGTTTCAGTGAGTGAGATTCAACTCGACACAGTGATTTAATTGTCTACTTGTTTCAAGATGCAGAAAATGTTTGTTTGGAATGAGAATCCTCTGTTGGGTCAATATTCAGAGTAATAATAAAAGTAATAGCCGGCATATAGCACTTTTAGATTTGCAAAGTGCTTTACACATGAATGTAATGAGACAGTGCTGCTCTGTAAGGAATGACAAATATAAAGAACAAACAGGGAGAGCAGAACTCAAAGCACAGTGTGTATAATGAGTCCAATGGGGTAAATAAAGTCAGAGTGGAGAAGCAACCAAATTCTGGTCAAACGCAGTCAACCTTTCTAGGAATGTACGTTCTAGGGGGAGGGATTGTGTGAGGGTCAGTTGGGATAATGCCTTTGTATCAAAACTAAATGCAGCAATAGTTTGTTTTAAATGGAAAATCACTTAAATCATCTCTGTGTCTCAGCTTCTATATCTGTTCAATGATAATACGTGTTCCTCCTTTAATGACTTATATTTTTGTTGTGGGCCAGGGTACTATGATGCAAACCTGGGGTACTTTGAGTTAAAGTCCACTCTGCCCTTCTACCCCATGTGAGCCAGGAAGTTGTGGAATAGACCCAGGGCAGTTTGACTTAGTTAACTTTGCCACCAGGTGGATTGGCCTGAGGCATAGCTATGGACCCTTTGGGCAAGGAGCCTATAAGGACCAGAAGCTAGGTGGTACAGTGGTTAGAGCACTAGGCTTAGAACCAGGAAGATTCATCTTCATGAATTCTACTCTGGCCTCAGACACTTACCAGCTTGGTAAGTGACCTTGGGCAAGTCACTTAACCCTGTTTGCCTCAGTTTCTCATCTGTAAAAGGAGCTGAAGAAGGCAATGGCAAACCACTCCAGTATCTTTGCCAAGAAAATCCCAAATGGGGTCATGGAGAGTATGACATGACTGAAAAACGACTTAACAATATCAACCTATAAGGACCACTTAATGGATTGAACAAGATTCTTCAGAGATCTTACAAAGCCTCTTGGTGATCTGCTTTTACCTTCCTGCAGCTGCTTTTGCATCTCGTAGGTTGCTGCTGCGCAGGGATCACTGAGTACGATTTGAGTAATTGTTTATCCGAACCCTCAGGCTCCATGTGGCCCTTTGCATCATATGTGGGACTCCCTCCCAGGACAACTTTAGCAAGATAAATAAGATGCTGTGCCCAGGGTCTTTTTGAATAATGTAAGGAAGAGTAGGTTGATTAAACAAATTTATTTCAACCAATATTTATTTAAAACTCCTTTTGTATAAAGCATTAGGCTAGTTGCTGAGGAAATAAAGGCCGGAATGAAAGTCTCTTTCATCTGCAAGGAATTTGCATTCTTTTTTTGATGGGGGGAGGGGGATATAGCAGGGACACAAATTTACTACAAGAAAATTTGTGGAGGAAGAGAACACTAATAACTGGGGAGGTCAGAGAGGCTTCTCAGAAGAGGCTGCATCTGTGCTAAATCATGACAGAAAAGAAATGTTCTAAAAGATGAAGACGAGGGAGAAGATAATTCCAGATATGGGGAAAGGCTTGTGTGAGGAGACAATTATGGAAGCTGGAGAATCAAGTTTGAAACATGGCTCAGGAGTCCAGTTTGGCTAGAACACAGAGTCCACAAAATCAGTCAACGTTTATTTACTCCTTCTGTATGCCAGGCACTGTGATAGGCATTGAGATGAAGAAAATAAAAGTGACACAGTCTTATAAAATGTTTGGAAAGGAGAGTGAGAGCCAGATTGTGGAAGCCTCTCCATACCAGGCTGTGGATGCCATAGGGAACATTTAGAGCAGATAAAAGACATGATCAAATTTGGGATCTTAGTATAATTAGTTTGGCAGCCATGTGGAGTAAGAATTGGAGAGAAGAGAGGCACTGGAGCCAGGTAGTGCAATGAGCAGGTAACAACAGTAGTTTAGGTGAGAGAGTTCTAGTCCCACCTGAGGTGCCATTTCCAATAGCTGGCCTGTCCTGTTCTTCGTGGCCCACTAGGAGGACAATAGTCCTCTACTCAAATTCCTTTCTATTTCCTTCATGTAAGGCCCCTTCTAGCTCTAGGTCTATGAGCCTGCGAATATGCCCTGGATCCTTCGGGGGAGAGTTCCCTGCCCCACCCCCCCACTTGCAAGGGATTCTCATCAGCACCAGAACAGCTGTAAAGAGGCCAATGTGATGGACCATCATTACTCCTCATGCACCTATCATGGGGACATGCTCCATTTCCCAGGCAGTTTTCTTAAAAAAAAACTTTATTTGTGAATTGTCTGAAAATAATCAATATCCTCTATATAAATCACCCCAGCCTGCACTCTTGTTGACAGCCCTGGGGAGGCCTACTTAGTGAAGTGTCGATCAACCCCAAAGAAACCTTCTAATGGAGTTTGTTCACCTGTCTCCTGCCCAAGTTCAGCTCACATTTTATCCAGCCACAAAGGCATCTTCTGGAAATTGGGCTTTGTGTGGGCATACCATCTGAACAGAATTATCCATCTAATTTCCTTTTTGTTGGAAAATGGCCTGGATGTATGTTGGCTCATTCCACTTTATGGTGCTGGAAGAGAAATGAATGGGGAGGAAGTAAGCTTTCAAGGAGATCCTGACTCGTAGGAGGAAAGATAGCCTGAAATGCTTCACACTCCGGGATGAAAAAGTAGCTATTGTTTATCTCTCTATTGTTATCATCTATCTCTCCATCTCTATATTTATTGTCTATCTCTCCACCTCTATCTTTATCATCTATCTCTCCACCTCCACCTTTATTGTCTATCTCTCCATCTCTATCTTTGTCATCTATCTCTCCACCTCCACCTTTATTGTCCATCTCTCCATCTCTATACTTACTATCTGTCTCTGAGCAAGTCATGTCACCTCAGTGCCCCAATAAGACTTTAAATTATAGTCAATGGAGAGTGTTTCCTTATTGGAAATTTCTTACATAGATGAAATGAGAGGGGAAGATAGAGGAAGGAAGGGATTGAAAGATAGATGGAAAAGGAAAGAGAGGGAAGGGGAAAGAGTACCCATGCAAGCTTAGTGCACACAAACTACACTGGCCTCCTAATTGCCCAGATGAGAGTTAAGTGATTTGTCCAAGGTCATCTTGTTAGCCAGGTGGAAGAATTTGAACTTGGGTCTCTAGATTCCTTGGCCAAGGCTTTATCCACTGCTGAATTTGATCATAGGGTTATAACACTTAGTGTTAGACTCGAGGATGCCTGGTTTAAAAGGAGGATTGACTGTGCCTTACAGGCTGTGCCAGAAGAGGACCTTTTTTTGTAGTTCTGTTGGAGAGTAAAAAGCCCTTTGATTCTGGTGATTAAGGAAGTGTGGTCAGGAGAAACCAGCCCCTGGATATGGTAAAAAATTGAATGTGCATGAAGGCCCAATATTTTTGCCAGAGGGATTAATTACCTATAGGATGGGAGTATGAATGATAGGGGTAGAGAGAATAGAATCATCCCAAGGGAGATAGGCAGTGTGTGTGTGTGTGTGCGTGTGTGTGTGTGTGTGTGTGTGTGTGTGTGTAGTAACTCTGGGTATGATAGAATGAGGGAGCCCCCATCAGTGATCAGTCATGAAAATGATCAGTTGCTCTGTATACAGGAAAGAAAGTAAGAGCTAGAATCAATTTCCTTTGTATAAGCTGTTCCCGGCCTATACTGTGAATGCTCCCTTTTTTCCCTTCTGCCCTTTCCAAGTCTCTCTAGCTTCCTTCAAGGTTCAGCTCATGCACTGCCCCCTAGAGGAAGTCTTGCCTTCGTTAATACTCTTTCCCTCCTTAAACAATCCTGTATATTCTTGTTTGTTTACAGTTTGTAACTTATTAGTAGAATGGAAGCCTTTGGAGTGTAGCGGCTGATTCAGTTTCGTCTTTATGTTCTCAGAGCTGAGGCAGCCGTGGCATATTGGCTAGAAATCTGGCCTTGGAGCTAGAAAGACCTGTGTTCAAATGCCACCTGAGATACATGTTGGCTGTGTAACTGTACTTAACCTCTCAGCATCCCCAGGTAATGCTATAAGTCTGTAAGTTGCAGAACGCTCGCTGATTGACATTGACACTAGGTGTTTCCTTGCTGGGACCTTTCTATATAAATTAATCCAGAGCCTGGACTACATTCCCCAGACCTTACCTGGCCCATAGAAGGCACTGAACCAACACTTGTTGGGTTGGGTTGAACTGAATTGGATTTTCAGGACCTAGCCCCTCAAAGATTTGTTTGTGACCTTTGAAATGACAATATGTGGGGACTATGAGTCCTTGGACCAGAAAGAATACTTTGGGCCCTGAAAAGCTGTAGGTTTTGATCCTTGTGCCCTCCCATGAAGTGAATACCTGTCTACTAAAGTAATGATGAAAAAATCCATTTCAGTGCGGTATCTGCCATGTTTTTGAGCTTTCTATGGGCTCTGCACAAGAAAAGAGTGTGCCTAGGGTGGTAGGGACAAAAGAACCCAGACCCCAGGGTATGAGTTAAATATGTGGCTATGGTTTGCCCTCCAGTGAATGTAGATCCATAAGAGGCCTTAGATGTCATCTCATCCAAACTTTCCTCCCCTTATTTAACAAAAAGGAAACCGAGGCCCAAAGAGGCAGAAGAATTGGAATGGAACCCAGGCCCCTGACTCCAAGTCCAGCTCTCTTTCTACAACTCCATCAGGCCAGATCCCTTTGACAAATCTAGCTCAAATAGAAATTAACACTCTTTACTTCCAGTTCCCCATTGGAATGAGAATGGGCCCATTGACCATGGGCAGAGCTGAACATTGTGTGACTGAGGGAGTTGTTAAACTCTATTCTGCAGCGTGGCTCCTTGGATGGCCTAGTGCTAAGGCACTTAGTGGTATGTTCACTAAGAGATATATTTGGAAAAATCCAAGATAAAGTGAAGAGCCTCTGTCTCATGCAGTGATGATGAATGGTTCTGTTTCCTCCCTAGAATTAAAAAGAAGATTCCCTCTGTAACCCCGGGGCACCTTCTGCCTTCTCTATTTGCTGTCCAGAAGCCCTAAAGAAATTTAAAATGCAGCCATTTGACCCTTCTGTTTCAGTGATCACTCAGGCTTGAGTTCTTTGTTAGCAGAAAGCTTAGCAGAAATAACTCAGGGTACACTCACTAA
>CM053623.1:18312131-18328184 GCA_028646595.1 Phalanger gymnotis
TCCCTGCTTCCTTCTCCCTTCCTTTTTGCCCTATAGTCATCGATAGCCACACAACCCGCGGCAGAGCTGATCACATCGTCCCTCAAGCTTAAGCCGGAGGCTGGCCATAGTGGGTAGAAGCGCCCCTTATGTTCTCTGTCCACAATGGCCATGTCTGCTCTCTTCTTGGCCCCACTACTCAGCTGCATTGCCTTCTCTGGGGAGCTCAAACAGAATGTGTCATGTCCTGCTCTGTCATGTCCCTGCTCCAGGAAGCTGTGCAGACAATAAGTGACGTGAAAAGGGGAAACATAAAGAGACAGCAGGCTGGTTGGCAGGGAGCACCCCAAAGTGAGTTGTGGGGGGCCAGAGGGCCTGGCTCGGACTGCCTTTGTGACCTGATTGTTACTCACCTTTTTCAGGGAAACGATTCTGGAGAACGGCACGGAGGTGTTGTGAGAACGGCCTAATTAGGCAAGTTAGCGCCCAGGAGAGAAGGAAAGCGACAGAAGGGCTAATTTTTAGTAATACAGATTCTTTTTATTCTCTGGGATTCCGTTCCATCCATTATCTTCTCTGCGTGTTTTTGTATTCAGTCTATTAGTCACCTAGAAAAGATAAAGAAGGCTGCTTTTTAAATCCGTAGCAAAAGGATTAAGGCCAATTCAGAGGACAAATGGACTTTTTTTGTTGTCAAAAAGAGGCTCATTAGATGAAGGTTCACTCCGCTTTGGGCCTTTCAAGCTTGAAAGGCTTTCTAGGGGGACTTGAAATCATTTTTGCCAGCTGCAGATGGTGTTGGCAAACGTATTTCCTCCGAAGATCAAGACCGTAACTATGCCACTGTCCATCTTGGAAAAGTCCTGGCATTGTTAGAGATTTTACTTGGCACAGTGACTGATTTCATTTTAATTCTGTGGGGTTCCATTTTTACCAAGGGTGCCGGGGGCTGGATTGAGGCTCGTTAATGATGCTTCATAGTCTCCTGCTTGGGAAGATTTTCCCAGGAGGACATTCTCAGCTGTTAGGACCCTCCCTTCCCTCTCCCAGGTTATTCTGTACTTATTTAGACTATCTAGTGAAAGCCTGGACTTACTCTCTCGAGCAAGGCTGGCTACATCGTCCCCTCCCCCTTGCAATTCCCTTTAGGTACCCCTGAGAGATAGCTGGGTGGCTCTTTCTAATGCTATCCATTCAAGCCCCAGCCAGGGATAAGCATCCCAGTACCATTTAAACAGTTAACATCAGTTAGCTTTTACAAAGCACTATTATGAAGTATTAAGAACAGAAGTTACAAGACTTGACCTGTTGATGCCCAGGGATGTACTCTCTTCTAGCCCACCCTTGCTCCTGGAGAGTGTGGGCTCGAACTTAGCAGTTTCTATACAGCATTGGTCCCACCATGTGCAATTCTCAATGTAGCACAGATACTGAATGAATCTTCCTTTCAGCTAGAGCTGGTTGGGTCACCCCTCAGGGCTTCACTGCTAGGCGAATCCCAAAGATTGCTCCCCAGAGCCTTGATTTTAGGTTGGCTGGCTGGCCACCAAACCTGCTTCCTGGACCTTTGGTGGCTCACCATTCTGAGCTCTCGAAGATCACAAGGGCATAGCTGCCTCCAGCTCCTTCTCTAAAACGGGAAAGAATAAGTAGTGCCTTTTGTATGTTCCCCTGTTCTGTATTTGTCTTTGCCAATAGAATGGAAGCTTCTTGAGGGCAGGAACTACATTCGTTTTTGTCCCTGACTCTCTGGAACCTAGAAAAATGCCAGGCACAAATAAGTGCTTGTTGAATGAATGAACAAACGAATGAATGAATGAAAAATAGTATGTCTCCATTGTCTCTATGCCTGGGTACTCTACCAGTGCTTAAATTTAATTTGGGAGGAAAGATCAGAATACTGCTTTTTATGCTTAATGGACATCAGCCTGTTTTCAAGGACACACAGGTTAAGGGTGGCCTCAAGATTCCGAGTCAAAGTTCTCACCATGCTGTCGACATGAATTTTCTGGAAATGTTTTAATCATAAGGAATTTTAAGGCATAAGCAATTTTTAAGCATAAGCAATCTGCCAATGTGAATCACAGAATTCTTCTATAGTTTGGTATAGTGTCTAAGAGTTGCTTGGGCAGGAAAATTCATCATTCTATGGCCAATTGGTTTCTTTCCAAACTTAGCTGGGTTGGTTCTCAGATGCCTGACTTGCCATCCATTCCTAGAAGCATACTGAAAATCTTCTCAGCTTGGTAGGACCGAGCATCCCAGAACCCAAGGTCACCTCCATGTCAGGGATAAAGCATCGGAGCAGGGTTGTGGTGGATCCATTAACCCCTCTCTCGCTGGCTGTATCTGGAAGCAGCAAGCCTTCATTGGACTTGGTCAATGTATAATAATGATAATGATAATAATAAGAGCACATACATAGCATTTTAAGCTTTGCAAAATGTTTAAGATATTAACATATTTATTTCTAATAACAGCCTTCCGAGGTATGTATTATTATTGTCCCCATTTTAAAGATGAGAAAATTGAGGTTAAGTGAGTTCAAATGACTTTCCCAGAGTCACACAGCCACCGAATGATTGAGGCAAGGTTTGAACCCAGGTCTTCTTGCCTGAGCATGCTACCCCTAGCTACCGTCAGGTATATGTTCTTGCTCCAAGACAGCATTAAAGAGCCAAGACTGAGCTATATATTTATCCTTGCAAACATAAAAGAAGTAAACAAATAATAGCTATGCTTTGGAGAAATGACTTTTAAAGTTGAATACTTTATGCTTCTAGTTTCATCAGTAGTCGTAAAGGAATGTGGACACTCCCTTCTCTGATACAGATTACAACTTCCCTAAATCTTCAAGAGTTATGGTGGATCCCTGCCCTCCCCCCCAAAAAAAAAGAATCATATCCTATGGCACCATGGTGATGATCCATTGGGAGTCTCTCCTTCTGTCATCCAAAGCCTGACTAGGTTGCTCCTTGGACAACACACATTAGGACCACACTTAGAATCTCAATAGTTCTCTCATTGGGCCTTTACTTGATGCCCTTCCAGCTTGAGTAGAGTTTGTGTGAACTTAATTACATAATTCAGTTAGAGTCTTATCTTTGAGGAATTCTTTCAAAGCAAAGAATAGAAGAAATAAAAAAGAAGAAAACATTTCTGTGCCATCAGCCTTGCTCATCTTGTGATGACACCATCCTGGGGCCTGCTCTTGAATGTCTAGCTGTTTCATAAGGGGCTTCAGCCATACTTATTTCACTACCAAATCAACTCACTCTCTGGCCCAATTTAATTAATCACTAGGCTTTCTTGCTCCAGTGTGGATAGTCTTTCCCGCCCTTCATTTTCTAGCTTCCCTTTATGTTTGCCTTCCCTTATTAGAATGTAAACTCCTTGAGAGAAAGGGCCGTTTTGTTTTCTTGTATTTTTATCCCCAGTATTTAACTCAGTGCCCGAAGCATAGAAAGTGCTTAATAAATACTCACTTGCTCTATCATCCACCCACCCACCCATCCATCCATCATCTGTCTACCCATCCATTATTTATTTGTTTACCCATTCATCTATCTATCTATCTATCTATCTATCTATCTATCTATCTATCTATCTATCCATCCATCCATCCAACTAGAAGTTGGTCTAGGCTATTTAGAAGGAAGAACAAATTGATTGTTGCCAACTTTATGTGTCAGACAATTTCTGCTGCAGAAGGAAAAGAAGGCCAAACACTGGCAAAGCCTTCCAGATCCCACAGTTGTCTCTGTGCCATGAGGAGGCAGGAGAACAGGAGCTAAACACCGTGATGTTAAGACAGGATGGAAGAAAATGAGCCTGTGCCAGATGCCTGAGAGCCAAGAAAGGGAGGACAGTTAGAAGGACAAGTGACAACCCGAGTTCTAGACTCATCTTGATGTTGCTTCTGTTGGCACTATGATGACTATGCCTTTGTAATTAGCCCATTGCTATAAAATGACATCTCTAAGGGAAACTCTTCAGCATAGTACCCAGCAATTATCTATCATTTCCAGTTTTGCTCTTGCTCAGAAGGCAAGCTCTCAAACAATGAGTTTTGCAACTCCAGTCTTTCAGCTCTAGGCTTAAATTCCTAGGATCCCCAGGACCAGAACAAGTGGTGATTAGTGCTCAGTAAAAGCCCCTTTTCCTTGAGGCCTGCTAACATGATGAAAAGGGCAGATAATGCCACACCACAAGAGCACCAGCAGCTAACTTGGGGAGGAAACTTTCATTAGGAAAATGTTGAGAAAGCTGGTATTTTTCTGAAAGCGACTGGCATCAGATGCACTGTACCCCACATGGAATACTTAATTACAGAAGAAAGTGATGTGTTCCAGTTGACAGAATAATCCAATCAATATTGCTTACTCCAAACTCTAATTTACTTGTCTTACAACTCATTAAATTTGAAATATTATTGATTTTCTGGTAGATGGCTTAGAGTATAAATAAGTACATTTTTATCTAGGGGGACCTTGGCTTGAGTTTGATCAGTGAACCTGAGACCAATAAGTTGAAAAAGCTGAAATCTCTTTATTGGGCAGTGTTTGTGGTATAATCATAGCAGACATCCTCCAATGATGCAAGTAATTTGCTAGTGCGGGCCACCTCCAAATAATTCACCCCCAATCATGTTGTTTCTATATCTCTGAGGAGACTATTTTTAGTATGTCTATGGGGGTGGAAGGTGGGTGGGGAAGGGAGTGAATTGTATAATTGAGAAAACCCAGTTTCACTAATGTGTGCCACCCTGAAATTTCATTTTCATTTTCTGGTGATTTTTTTTTCAGTTCAAAGGATGCTACTAACCTTTTCCTTCTGCAATGGAAATTGTCTCAATCATATAACTTCCAGAATACTATTTTTTTCCTTCTAAATAGCCTGGGTAAGATTCTATTTTTTTTTTCTGTGAAAGAATTTCTCAAAGATAAAAGTATAAATGAATTTTGTAAGTAAGCATACCCAAAAAAATACCCACCCCCAACAACAAGCCATAGCGTCCTATGCTCCTTTTAGCTCGTTTGCTTGGCTCCTCCAAAGCAACTGGTAATAACAGTAAAATTATTTTTAATTTTAATAATAATCATTATTTTAATTTTAATAATTATTATTAAAATTTAAAAATGTTTCTGGTCTGGACTTGTGATTTCATCAACGTAGAGAACGAATAGTATGAAAACTCTACCCAGAAATGCAAATTAGGAACTCATCTGTTACTTAAATGGCCAGAAGACAAAAGTCAAAGATATTATTTCTCTTAGACATATGTAATAAAGTGAAGGAAATGGGCCTTGAGAGTACAGATAAAAATTCCCACTTAATTTTCATGCCTATTGGAGATGATCTTGGTTTTGAAGTGGGCTTCTTAGTTTTTGCTTCCACATATAACTCATCTTTTTGTTTTGTTTTAAAATTCTTGACAAATTCTCTGAAATGCATTTTGAGAGCACAGGAACAATGCAAAGTGTTAAACAAAGATTACAAAGAAATATCTAACCCTGAGTCATTTAGTTGTCTGGCGCCATGGACCTGGAAGTAACATTGAATACAAGTCATTAAAACAACACAACTCTGGCTTAGGACATTTTGGCTATCAAAATGTAACAAAACTACTCCCAGGCCCTCTGTCCTATTTGACCCCTTTGACCCCAATGATATTTGGGTTCTTAAGGGGTACTTGTATCATTTCCCCTATTAAAATGTAATCATTTATTATTGTGCACTCTTATTTACCTTTTTACATTTCTCTTGACTCTTGTGTTTATATTTCATTTGGTTTCTGCTCAGTTCTGGTCTTTTCATCGGGAATGCTTAGAAATTCTCTATTTTATTAAAAATACACTTTCCCCTACACTGTGGGGTTTTACTCAGTTTTTCCGGGTAAGCTATTTTTGAGTGTAAACCCACATCTTTTGACTTTTGGAATATTATGTTCCATGAACTCCACTTTTTTCTAGTGTTGTTTACTTGTTTTCAGTCATGTCTGACGCTTCACAATCCCGTAAGGGCTTTTCTTGGCAGATACTGGGGTGGTTTGTTGTTTCCTTCTCTATCTCATTTTATAGATGAGGAATCTGAGGCAAACAGGGTTAAGTGACTTGCCCAGGGTCATTTAGCTAGCGTCCAAGGCTGGCTTTGAATTCAGGCCTTCCTGACTCCAGGCCTGGCACCATATCCACTGTGCCACCTAGCTGCTAATTGCTAAGCTATCTGGAATAAAAGTTTTCAGAATATAGAGGCATGGTGGAAGAGATCTAAACAACATGGAGACAGGATGAATGCACGTCATCCTCATAATCCTATCTGTTAATGGAATTCTTCCAAAGATGTTTTTGGTACATCCAGAGAAGATGAACTTCTTATTCCATTTCAAGAAGCAGTCATTTTATGCATGTGTGCAGGAGTCTGCTGAACTCTTAATATATAAGAATAGCACTTGGAGAGTGACCTGACCAGGTCACTTCTTGAACGCCATCGAACTAGAGAAGAAAGAGATAATGAGAAGACCAAGAGCGCCCTTTGCCAACTGGTTTTGTTTAAGGATCAGACGCAGCCACTGCTTCTCCTGTCTCCTCATGGATGGTTTAATTATAATTATGAAATTTTCCAGTTAGAAGGAATCTTACAGATCACTTAGTCTGACTAGAGATCTTGATGACCAGCTATTCCAATGCTTTCTCAACCTGTTCTTAGAAGACAGAAAGAGCTAGAAGCAAGGGGGAGAATCTGCAGTGAAGCAAATTTTAACTAGATATAAGGACAAATTTGCTAACATGAAAGCTATTTAAAAGTGCAATGACCTACCCAGTGGAGAGTGGGTTATTCTCGCCTGGTAGTCTTCAAGCCAAGACTGTAGGTTCCCAAGTCAGCTATGGCATGGAGGGGATTTACATTCAAACAGAAATTGTGCAATATATGGCCTCAGAGGTCTACTTCAACTTTGAGATTCTTTGATTCTGTGATACAATTCAATTCAACTCAACTCTACAAACTTATTAAATGTCTTCCAAGTATTAGCTAATATGTCAGTTGCTGGGATTAGAACAACAACAAAAAAATGGTAATATTCTTACCATCAGTGAGCTTGGGAGATATGATACAAAACAATGACCATCCAGAATAGTAACTGACAAACCTTTGTTTGCCGGCAAGAAAGCAGCAGCCTTTTCTGAGGCTCTAGAAGTCTCCAGAACAACAGTAATAGGAAAGGCAGAAATGGTGGCTAGAACTAACATTTGTACCACCATAAGACATGCTGATGTCCTCATTCAAAGTCAATAGGACATAAGAAAAGTGCTTTGTGGGATTAGGATCATAGCTTAAGAGGGTGAAAGTACCTTAGAACCCATCTAGGGCAGCACTTTCACTTTACAGATGAAGAAACTGAGCCACAAGGAGCAGTGGGCCATAGAAACAGAGATCTGAAGCTCAAAGGCACTCACTAAACGATCTATTTGACATTTTACAGATGAGGAAACTGAGGCTCAGAGGCACTAAGTAACTTGCCCAAAGTCACAGAGATAATAAACATCAAAGGGGGGATTTGAGACCAGGTCCGTTGGCCCCACCACCAGTATTCTTTCCATTATACTGTCCTGCAGAGCTCCGTTTGAATTCAGTTCCTCTGACTACAAGTCCCAGACTCTTTTTATTACATGAAATTGCCTCATGCATGTGTGATGGGAAAGGTAATTATTAATATGGGACATCAAGGAAAGTTTCCTTAAGCAGGGTATAGGAGGACACTTGGGTTACAATTTTCAGGATATGTGGGAAGTGCCCAGTTTGGGACAAGGAGGGATGGGGGGTTGGGGAAAGGACAGGAACTGGGCCCATGAGTCCTCCATATTTACTGAACACCTTTGTGTCGAACTCCGCTTTAGGGGAACACCTCAGAGTCAGAGATCCTTAGTTCTTGCTTTGCTTCAGCACTTCTGACTTGCCACATCACCCGGGGCCATGTCGCTTCACTTTGCTTGTTTTCTCATCTAGAAAGCAGGGAAAATAATAATGACCTACTTTTTCAGGATGTTGTGGGGATTTATTAATTGCTAGTTATGAAAAACTCTGAAGGCACTTTGGAAAGCTTAGGCATCTTTGTACCTGAGCCTCCATCCCTCACCAGGCCCCCTCCCTTCACCACTTAATGTGGGTTAGTGTAAGAGACAGAGCCACTGAGGGAAATGCAAATGTTTCCTCTTACAAAACCCAGCTGTTATCAGCTCGGGAGTGATGGCGAGGGGAGCCTGGATTGGAGTTTGCATTAAGAGCCACTGATCGAGAGGACAGGAGCCTGGATGTTCAGGGACTAATTAATTACATCGATTGTCATCATATAACAGCAGCAGAATCCATAACCCTCGTGAGAAACAAGCCTCCCCATCAATGGCTGTCAAGATGGACACTGATATTAATAATATGCTCCCTCAAAAGGGGCAGACCTCAAGGTGAATCTGCAGCACCCATGACTTGAGTTGAAATGCAATGTTTCTCCCCCTTGGAAGTCCTTTCACCTCTCACCTCAAGGAAGCCTTGAGGGTTGGCGTTTCATTCATGACAAGGACCTGTGTCTGGTTCACTAGTAATTACCACAAAACACACTTGTCTCATTCTCCTTTTTGTGTAGCTGGTGATAAGAATGATAGATTTGGAGTCTGGGGACCTGGGTTCGAATGCTGACTTGGCTGATTATTGCCTATGGGACTTTAGGCAAGTCACGGTTCATGGGATCGTAGCTCCAGGGCTGGAAGAGCCCTCATTGGCCATCAAGTTAAAAAATCCCCATTTTACAGATGCAGAAACTGAGGACCTAGGGAGATTAAGTCAAAGAAGGGAGGAGCCCACCACCCTGTTGGAGCCCCTCCAGCAACTGATTTAGTTCCTAGAGTAGCAAGAATACTGTTTCTTCCCTAATTCTTAGCCTAGTTTCAGTAACTGTAGCTGCTGCTCTCATTCAGGTGAGTAGAATGTGTCTTTGAGCCTGGGCAGCTCTGGCAGCCTATGGAAATGATTTTGCAAACCCTTTAAAGGAGGTTTCATTTTGCTGAGATTAGGAAGGGCTACACAATATCCTTTTAATGTTCCCAGGTGGAGGTTTCCTGTATTCTTTTGGTGACATCTTTCTTTTTAACTCTCGCAATGCCCTTCTTTGCTTGGTGTGTAATTACCTTTTCTCCTCTAACAAAAACCCTTTGGAATTTGTGTTCTTTTCTCTCCAGTGGGTGCCCCTAGGTGAGGACGGGGCCTCACGCTGGAGGCTGCCTGGGGACAGCTTGGTGATTGCTTTTCTCCCCTGCTGGCCACTTGGCTTCCTTGTGGCTCTGGTACGGCCCTGAGAAGACCTCATCATTGAAAAGGGTCCAGGGCGTTCCCCTTGAGGGAGGGTGCTATAAATTCTGGGCTCAACCTAAGAACCGGGGAGTTTAGACAATGAGCTGATTGTTCCTGACGGTCTGTGCTGACCTAGCTTCCCTGCTGGGTGGACAGTTCACTCAGCCCTCTCTACCTACCCCAGCGCTTTGTTTACTTTAGTCTTCTGACACCCCACTGCATCCTGGGGACCATCCGCCTTTGTGGAGGACCAGGGAGTGAAGAGATGTGGAAAATCAAGTGTAATTGTTGTCCTTTGTAATCGCATCATAGTCCTTTCTCAATATACCCCTGCGCCCCAGGCTAGGGAGACTTTCCTTCTAACGAAGGAAAGAGTTGAGCAAAACTAGCAAAGACACCGACCATTTCTGACTGTGCATACAGCATTTTGCACCCTCAGTCCCCCATGCACTACATTCTGAGTCCCCCAAGGATTATATATGTAGTCACAATGTCCTAAGGACTACACTCACAGTTCTTCAAGACCTATCCCCGTATTCTTTTTCCAAGGCAGGAGTTCTTAGCTTATCTCGAGGGCAAAGATTGGGCATAAAAATCACACACTGTTTAGCTTTGTTTTAGTAATGTTCTTCCATTAGCTCAGAGGATCTTTGATTTTAGAGCTGGAGAAGCCATCATGCTTCAATCCCTCATTTTACAGATGAGAAAACTGAGGCACAGAACGGTTAACAACTAGCCCACAGTTACATAGCTTATGTGTCTAAATCAGGATGCAAACTGAGGTCTTCCTAAGTCCAACTCCAACATTCTCTTCTCTACGCCACCTAGCTGTTGCTTCCAAAGGGTGTATACCGGCCCATTGCGCCCCAGTCTTGGTTATGACCCACTTTTGTATGCTATAAATTGCATGAAACTTACCCCAGCAATAAAAAGTACATGCCTGAGTCTTTTGGTTCTCCCACGGTAAATCCTGATTCTTGGTAGAGAATAATGCTGTGCTTTGAGTAAAAATGTTTGAGAACCACTGACATATTATTGTCCCTGACCCTGTCTGCAGCAGCTCTTATACTGGTTTTCAGTCACCCATCATCAGTAAGGAGTGGTCCACAGCTACCTCCTCATCCTTCCCACCCACTCTCCTCAGCCTCTTGTAATCTGGCTTCCATACCTTCCTCTGAATGGAGCCTACTTTCTCAAACTTCTCCGATGACTTAACCAACAAACCCAGCGGTTCCTCAGTCCTGACCCTCCTTGACACTTTTGACCACACGCTCCTACTGAATTCTTTCTTCTTTTGGGTTTCAATGAACTCTACTCTCTGGGTCTTTCTACCTTTCTGCCTCTTCCTCTTCTGCCTCCTCTATCGGCTCTTTGTTCCCTTCCCAATTCTTTAGGGTGGGTGTTCTCTAGAGTTCCATCTTTGGTCCCCTTCCTTTCTCTCTTCACGCTCTCTCCTTTAACAAGCTTATTCATCCACTTCCGTGACTTCAAATATCACCTCTAGGTAGATGACTCCCAAATATCTGTCTTTAGCCTTGACCTCTATCTGGAGTTATGGAGCAACTTTGACACAGACTATTTCTACCTGAATAGATCGTTGACACCTCTAACTCAATATATTTAAGTATTTCTTTTTTTATGCTTTCAGAGACAGCATAGAGAGTGCTGGGGGGAGGCAGAGCCAAGGTGGTGGTGTACTCAGCCGAGCTCTTCCCAAATTCCCTCCAAACAACCTTCAAATAATACCTCAAATGAAATTTTGGAATTGCAGAGCCAACAAAAGGTTAGAGGGAGACATTTTTTCAGTTTAAAACAACTTAGGAGGTGTGCAGAAGAGGCCTACAACCCTAAGGTGGGTGTATGCCCAGAGTACACCATGAGCACCAGCAGTGGGCCTTGGAGGTAACCGGGATAGCATCAGTAGCAGCTTTGGAAGCTCTCAGCCCAGAGGTGGTAAGGAGGGTGATGGTCAGACAACTGGTCGGAAAGAGATTACAGGGGATCTTTTGCTGGCTTTGGGTGTAGCTGGCGCTGATGGGCATCCCTATTGCCCTAAGACAGTTCTGAGTCACAGTTCTGGAATCCTCAGTGGGTCCTACAGTGGAAAAGCAAAAAAAGGGTGCTAGGTTTGGAGTCAGAAGACCTGTATTCAAATCACAGCTCTGTCACTTACCACCTTTATGACCATAGATAATTCATGTAATCTCTCTGGGTCTCAGTTTCCTCGTCTGTAAATTGAAGGAGCTGGAATAGATGAAGTTAACAATCTTTTGTTAAGTGCCTTCTATGCACCAGGAACTGTGCTAAATGCTTTACAAATATTCTTTCATTTGAGCCTCAGTACAACTGAGGAAACTGAGGTGGTCAGAGATTAGGAGACTTCCCTAGGGTCACACAGCTAGTGTGTGAGGCTGGATTTGAACTCAGCAATTCCTGACTGCAGGCTCAGAGCTCTCTATCCCATGTGCCACCTAGGTGCCTAATGAGCTTTTAAGGTAGGATTGGAACTCAGGTCTTCCTGACTTCAGGTCCAGTGCTCTCACCCACTGAGTCACCTCAGAGAAAACTCCCAGCTCTAGATCTCTGATTCCGTGATCTGGATTCACCTCTCTGGACCTCAGTTTCTTCATCTGTAAAATGCCAGACCTATGATCTCCCATAATGTTTCCCAATAGCTTTGCTTCCTCTTAGGACTTCAGCATTTCTGCCCATAGAACTAGGATTCCTTTAGTTTCCCATGTTTGAAACCTTAGGATTACCTTGGATTCTTTCCTCTTCCTCCTTCACATGGGCACCAATTTACCCTGAGCTCCTTTTGTGTCTGCATTGTTCTGTTCTGGCTGCTGTTTTTCCAGTGTAGGACCCACTGAGGATGCTAAATTTACCTCTGAAAAGGGTTTTCTGCCTTTGCCTCCTCACCCCCTTCAACTCATCTTTCTTATTGATAATGGGCTTAAGATCTAGTGAGGTGATACTTCTGCTCAAAAATCTTACATTGCTGCCTATTGTTAATCAAGTCCGAACTTCTTTGCCTAGCATTTAAGGTTCTCCACAGTCTGGTGCAATGTACTAGATTTTCTAGGCTTGAGCTATAAATTGGGTTACTTACTCTCTGTGCTCAGAAAATTTCCCACTCTGGACAGGCTGCCTGGTAGAGTGGTGAGAACATTGGAACCAGAGGAACCTGGACTCAGATCCTGGCCCGATGGTTATTGCCTCTGGGACCATGGGAAAATTTCTGGACCTCAGTTTCTTTAGATGTAAAATGAAGAGTAGATGACTCCTGAGGTCCCCTTTTAGCCCCAGGTCTATGAAATACAAACTCTCCAGCTGTGGTATGAGACGTTATTAGAATTCTCTCCCTCTCTCTCCACCCCTGTTGTCCTCCTCCCTTCTTTAAGGCTTGACTCAAACACCACCTCCTCCAGAAATGTTTCATTCATCCCTTTGATGATTAAACCATTCATTCAACAAGCATTGATTTTAAGCACCCACTGTGCCAGGCATCTTGGTGCCTGCCGGAGTGGTAGTGGTGTGTGTGTGTGGGGGGGGGAGGTGTGGGGGGAATACGAGAACTAAAAAGACCCTGCCTTCAAAGAGCTTAGATTTTGCTATTGTGCTACAAGAAATGATGAGCAGGATGCTCTCAGAAAAACCTGGGAAGGCTTATATGAGCTGATCCAAAGTGAAATGTACTGTGTAGAAAGTAACAGTGCTATTGTAAGATGATCAGCTGTGAAGGGCTTAGCTATCTTCAGTAATACAATGATCCAAGAGTACTGTGAAGGACTTAGGATGAAGAATGCTATCCATCCCCAGAGAAAGAACTGATGGAGTCTGAATACAGATGGAAGAAGACTTTTTTTAACTTTATTTTGCTTGAGTTTTTTTTTAAAGTTTCATAACATGACTTATGGAAATATTATGCATGACTACACGTGTATAACTCGTATTGAATTGCTCGCCTTCTCAATGGGGGAGTGGGAATAGGGAGGGAAAAAGGGAAAGAATTTGAAACTCACAGTTATAAAAATGAATGTTAAAATTGTTTTTACATGGAACTGAGGAAAAATAAAATACAAAGTAAATTTTAAAAAGAGCTTAGATTTTGCTGGAAGGAAGGACCGAATGATTCTGGACAAAATGAAATAATTAAATTTATTGACTGAATACAATAAACCTAACATTTTGTCTTAAAAAAAATAATAGGTGGCTCAGCTAGGTGGCACAGTGAGTAGAGCCCTGGCCCTGGAGTCAGTAGGACCTGAGTTCAAATCTGGCCTCAGACACTTGACACACTTAACTAGCTGTGTGATCTTGGCCAAGTCACTTAACCCCAATTGCCCTGCCCTCTCCCTCCAAAAAAACCAAACCAAAACAAAATTTAATAGGCAACATGCCTGTGCCCTTTCTGCTGCCATTACTTGTTTTACACAGTTTGACATTGCAGCTGCAAGATTTTGACAAGTGATCCTCTGGCTTCTCTCTTCTAGACTTCTCTGTCATACCCCAGGAGCCTCATCGTCCTTGAAAGATCACAGCAGCCTCGGGACTCGAACCTGGTCAGCGCCCCTGCCTGGGGATGGGGAGAAGCGGGGGCAGGACTCCTCCCTCCCTCTGATTGGAGGGCAGAGACCTCTCCTCTCAGAACTTCGGGAAGGAGACTAGGGCAGCCAGGACTGCTGGGATGGAAGTGGAGAGAAAACTGCGGGAGATCTCATCAGAGACGGAATTGACAAGCTAGAACAAGGGAATTCCCTTTCCCCTTGAACCTCACACGACATTTTTCTTCCCATTTTTTTAGTTCCCTTTGTCCTTGTTCTTCAGCTTCATATAATTCATATAATTCTTGTTATTCTTAGGTTCAACCTGGAATTACTTACATCAGTATAAGAAATTCCCAAGGAGGAAATTCCCTCTGCCAAAGTAGGTGGGCAATTGCCTCGTGAGTTAGTCATAGTACACACAGCACATAATGCGACCAATACTTACTTTCATGTGTATCATATTTTCTTTCTAGACTATCAGTAGCATGAGGTCAGCTTAGTGTTGCAATGATAGAGTGCTGGGCTTGGATTCAGGAAGACCTGAGTTCCAATCCTGCCTCGGACATTTACTAGCCGTGCAACCTTAGGTAGATCCGCTTAACTTCAATTGTAAAATGAGATAGTAGGATTTATCTTCTAAGGTTGTTTTGGGGATCAAGTGAGATGATATTTGTTAAGTGCTTAGCCCAGTTCCTGGCACATAGTAGGCACTTCATAAATGCTTCTTCCCTTCCCCTTCCCTCAGCTCATCACAGTGTTCTGCATGCTGGAGGTGTCTATTGACTATTTCCGAGTGGAAATCATGGAGCTCGCTAGTCAAGTCTAGAAGTTGGTTGCTTTGACCTTGTGTCACTGAATTTCAGGCCCCCAGGAGCTGAGAACTTCAGGACACTCCACACTTAGAATCCTTGCTGGGTCTGAGATTGATCGAAACCTTTCCTGTTGCTGTCAGCGGGCTGGTGATAGGCTCTCAAAATGTCACTCACTTGGGCACAGTCATGTCGGAAAGCTGTGGCTGGCCTCTGGCAAAGAGCAGATGCTTCCAGCTCCTCCTCCACCTCTGATGACTTCCTGTCTTTCATATCTCACTATGAGACTAATTCCAGTTTTTTTGAGCAGACATTCTCCTTGCGGCATTCTTTTCTATCATTAGGAATGTCAATGATTAAAAAACCTGTTTGTCTCACTTACCCATAGCCAGAGTTTCCCACAGAGCTCCCTTAGGGTCCAGTCGACCAACAGGTGCTCAGTTACACCATCTGTGTGTTGTAGGAACTGGTGGGAAGCAGTGGGCTGTTGGCATTGGAAGCCTGAACTTTCGAGTTTGGAATTCAGGCTATTTAAAAAATGTGCTGTGTTCTCAGGCCCGTGGAGGATTTCATAGCTCACTCTGACACCTGGACTAAAAATTCTCTATCTCTTGAGGACCAAATTAAGGAACACGGAATTAGACGTTCCATTTGTGGCTGACCAAGCACAGTTTCTGTTCCTGTTGGAGCTAGTTACTCATTGGACATTTTAATACTCCCTTCTGCAGAAGTTACATGTACTCATTAAGACAGTTTGCAGACACAACAGCATGAAAAGATTCTTCTGTCAAAGGGCCACCTACGAGAGGCCTCCCATCATTCCTTAAGATTACCCTGGGCCAAAGCAAACATGCTTTCCGTTTACTATAAGGGAATTCTTCACCAGAAAGCAGCCTATAGAAATATCATGAAATAGTAATACCAAACACAGACATTTCAATAGTGTTTTAAGGATTTGGGTGCTTTTTTTAAACTCTAGGAATATTATCTCATTTAGTCTTCATAGAAATAACAATGATAGCTATCACATTTGTTTAGAAACTGCCTCAAGGTTTTCAAAGTTTTTTGCATAATATATCTTACTTCATTTGACCTACACAATGAACATATGAGGTAGGTACCATTATTATTCCAATTGTACAGATGAGGAAACTGAGGCTGAGAGAGGTTGAACTGTCAGAGGTAGAATTTGAACCCATGTCTTCCTGACTCCAGAGCTATTATTGTAAGCAGAATTGATGGTCTGGGAAAGTACTGAGGAATAGAGAGCATGGAGGTCATGAGTAGTAAGGCTGAGGGAGAGATGGTGTAGTAGGAAGGCCGAATTTATGATCTCAAATATAATCATGTATATGTTTGAATGGTCCGAAATC
>CM053623.1:18328684-18358934 GCA_028646595.1 Phalanger gymnotis
GCTCTGGCTGACTGTGCTTCTGCCAACCTGGGACCAGCCACAGGCTCTGGCTGCTGGCACAGAGGGGCTTCTCATCCCTTTGTGTGACTGTTCTTGTGCTCGGTTATCCTGGTCCTTGGTGGTCTAGAGAGCTCAGTCCCTTCATTTTTTGGCCTGGTATTTACAAGCGATATTGTCAAAAGGAAGAGTTATACCCACCTCTTTCCTCCTCCTGCTGAAATGCTATCTTACATTTCCAGTTTTTTTTCCTTGAAATTTGCCTCCTGTTCATAAAACCTAATTTGTCCCATCCCGAGTATGCCCCACACCCCACTTCATCCTTTCACAGCATCTGTGCCATGCCCCCCCCAGTCACCTACTGAGAGAGAGGGCTGTGAATTCAATAGCATCCTATTTTCTCTGCTGGGCAAGATGCCAGCCAGAAGCCCAGGGGTCTGGCTTCCTTTGTGTTGGTGACACTCTTCCGCCTGCTGCATTCTTGTGAACTATTGAAACATATAAGCCCGGGACAGGGCTTCCATAGCCATTGTCTTGTTTCTCTGATTCTGAGTGAGGTGAGAGCATTCTGGGGTGGGGGAGACCTCTGCCCCACCCCCTTCCAAACCAACAAGAAGATTGTGTGTGAAGTTTAGGAGTTGGCTTTCCCCAAGGACTCTCTCCCTTGCCCCTCTCCCCCAAGGACTGTTATAGAGAATCTTATTTAACCTCTCTGGGACTCAGTTTCCTCATCTGTAAAAAAGTTTAAGCTGATCTTCACAACGACAAGCAAGGTATAAATCAGTCATTCAATACTGCAGGTGATATTATTCCCATTTTAAAGGTAAAGAGATTGGAGCTCAGAAAGGTTACTTGCATGCAGTCACCCAGATAATGAGGATTAAAACCCAGATTTAGAGCCAGGTTTTCACTCCATCCCCTACACAAAAAGTGTCAAACTCATGGCCCATGGGCCCCAAGAGGCCTGCAAAACTGTATTGGGAGTCCACTTTGAGTGCTGCTCAAACCAGATAAAAATGTAATTGGGAAATGTTTCACAGAATAAATGAAAATACACGAGTAGTGTTAATATGTGGTTTTCTAGGTCAGCACGCAGACTGCAGGACTCTTTAGGGATAGTTTAGTGGCCTCCCTTTCTTTCTGAGCTCCAGGGTGCTGCCATGGTGGAGGTGGGAGAAGACATGGCTGCTTCCTCCCTTGGAAGGCACGCTCCATACTCTAGAGCTTCCTGACTCCAAGTCCATCATTCATTCCTCTGCTTTGCCTTTCTGAACATTTTAGTTCTCATAGGATGTTAGCTATAGGATTCTTTCCTCCATGATCACCTCCTCTTCCAGCACTCTTGGATGAACAGAGAGTCTTCTGGCCCCTCCCCCTGTTTGCCACAGGAAATTTTGCTGTTGGATGTAATGATGGTTATGGGCATGAGAAGGAGCAGTGGAAGGGAGTAGAGGACAGAAATGGGGAATCTGGTCAGAGCTACAGAATCATTGAGAGTCTGAAGGTCTTCATTTGCCATCCAATTTGACCCATGAGCAAAAGGAATCCCCATGATAAACATTTCTTGTTCAGTCTTTTCAGTCACGTCTGACTCTTTGTGACCCCATTTGGGATTTTCTTGGCAATGATACTGGAGTGGTTTGCTATTTCCTTTTCCAGCTCATTTTAAAGATGAGGAAACTGAGGCAAATGGGGTTAAATGACTTACCCAAGGTCACACAGCTAGTAAGTGTCTGAGTCTGGATTTGAACTGAATCACCTAGCTGCCCCATGATAATATACCCATTAAATGATTAACCACTCTCTGCTGGAAGACATCCAAGGAGGGGGCCCTTTTCGTTCCTTCACTTACGTAGTTGAGAGCTACAGAGGTCTTAGCTGACCTACATATCATGCATAGCATGATTGCCCTTGATGAGGGGAACTGACAAGGGCCAGCAGGTGGAAATATCTGCTTAGCCCATTCACTTCTGGGAGATTTGAAATGTCAGGAATGGACCTTTAAATCTCAAGCAATCTTGTGGGTCACCAGTGGGGGACATCTTGTTTCGGGATTATCCAAGAGAGGGAGCGTGTGTGTGTGTGTGTGTGTGTGTGTGTGTGTGTATGTATGTATCTAACTATGTCCCTATTTCCCTGATGATCCACATGACTTTTCTCCATCATAAGTTAAAGAATAGGTGGAGAAAACTTCTTGGGTTCTTTTTTAATAGAAGAGAAAGTTCATTTTCTTTTTTTGGTAAGTTTTTAAGTTTATTTTAAGCTTAAATACAAAATAAGAAAAGGAAAAAAACATTGCCACATACACAGCAGAACATAAGAGAGGATTCAATATAAACAATAAATTTCCATTTTAAGAAAACCTAGATAATAAATACAAAACATTGTTTTCAAAGCTGCCTGACTGTTTTTACTTCCTTATTATCTTTCCTTATTTGCTTTTGTTCTCTGCTGTGCCCTTTTTACTTTGTCCACCCTGCCCCCCAAGAAGGCTACAATTAAGCAGAGATAGACACACTCACACACACATATATATAGAGAAATATCTAAAAACATACACACATATATGTATATCTATCTGTCTGTCTATCTATGTATCTATCTATCTATCAAACCATACTATGCATATTTCCACTTCTCATCTCTTTCTCTGTAGGTAGACAGCATCTTCCTTTATAGGTCCAAGTCTTTCCATGTTTTTCTAAATCAACCAGCTCCTCATTTCCCACACCACAGCAGTATCTAAGAGATTATCTATGGAAGTTTTCCCCCCAATTTTCTGCATTCCTTCTCTTCTTGGCTACATATGTTTTATTTATACAAGAAATTTTTAATTTAAAATAATCAAAATTATCCTTTTTACATTTCAACATTGTTTAAGAGCTGCTTCTACTGAATCAGTTTCTTTTACATCTTCCCCCCCATTTCTTTGAATTTCCTGATGAACTTTATTATTTTTTTCTAACTTAGTAAGATAATTTTTTAGTAATTTAACTGGGATGGCATTACATAAATAGATTAGTTAGGTAAAACTGTCATTTTAAAAATTATATTGGCTTTTCCTACCCATGAATAATAAATATTACTTCAATTTTTTAGGTCTGACTTAATTTGTATAAAAAGCATTTTATGCTTATGTTCATATAGTTCCTGTGTCTGTTTTGGCAGGTATGCTCTTAAGCATTTTATACTGTCTAGATATTTTAAATGGTCTAAAACGATATTGAATAATATTGCTGACACATGGTATAGTTTCTCGATTTTTCACTTTTGATTAAATCTATTTTAACTTTAACTTTGTCTAAGATTATGATTACTATTCCTGCTTTTTTCATAATAAATTCTACCCCTGCCCTTTATTTTATCTTTGTGTATATCTCTTGTTTTTATAATGTTTCCTGAAAGCAACATATTGTTGAATTCAAATTTTTAATCTGCTATCCATTTCCATTTTATGTGTAAATTTGGCTCATTCACATTCTAAGCTACAATTACTTGTGTATTTTCCTCCTTCCTATTTTTCTTCACTATCCTTCTCACTCTATTTACCCCGTCTCTCCTCACTTCTCTGCTTTACTTCTACCTGCTACCTTACCCTCCTATTACTTAATCTACCCACTCCTCCAAGAGTCCCTCCCTTATCCATCTTCCCCCACACTATCCCCTGGCCTTCTTATTTCTTTCTGAATTTAGAAGATTTTTATACCCTTCTAGACACATAGATACATACACACACACACACACACACACACACACACATACACATATATGTATATATAGTTCCTTCTTTAACCCATTTGTGATGAAAGTAAGGTGCCAGCATTACCCGCCTTCCCTCCTACTAGTTTCTTTTGTATCAATTCTTTCTTTTATGCTTCATTGGTATGAGATAATTACTCTTTTTTTTTAAAAATCTCTCCCTACACAGTTTTATTTCTTCAGAATCCTCCCATCTTACACAGCTCAGCCCAATCCTTTCATTCCAAGTACCTAAATAGTGATGACAATTGTAAGAATACTGCTAATATTTTCACATATATGAAGTAAACAATTTGACCTTACTAAGTCCCTTATAATTAGTCTTTAATGTTTACCTTATATTTCTTCTGGATGTTATATGTTAAATTTCCCCTTAACTTCTGGGGTTTTTGTCACAAAAACCCGAAAGTCTTTCAGTTTGTTAAATGTCCATTTTTTTTTCCATTCAGGATTATACTTAACTTTACTGGGTAAGTTACTCTTGGTCATAACCCCAGCTCTTTTGCCCTATGGAATATATTATTCCAAGACCTATAGTCCTTCAATGCAGTAGCTGCTAGGCCTTGTTTAATCTTTATTGCAGCTCCATGATATTTAATTTTTTTTTCTTGTTGCTTCCAATACTTTCCCCTTAATCTGGGAGCTTTGAGACTTGGCTGTGACATTCCTGTAAAAGTTTTGCTCCTGGGTTCTCTTTTAGATGGTGATCGGTGTCTTTGTTTTTTCTATTTCTGCTTTTCCTTCTTGTTCTAGAACTTTGGGGTAATTTTCCTTGATAATTTCTTGTAATATCATATCAAGATTCTTTTTTGTCATAATTTTCAGGCAATCTGACTATTCTTATATTTTTTCTCCTTGATCTATTCTCTAGGTCAGTTGTTTTTCTGATAAGATGTTTCACTTTTTTGTCTATTTTTTCCATTCTTTTGATTTTGTATTATGATTTCTTGGTGTCTTAGGATGTTGTTAGCTTCTCTTTGCCCAATTCTAGTTTTCAAGGAGTTGTTTTCTTCCATAAGTTTTTGATTCTCTATTTCAGAATTTCTTGGATTGCTCTTATTTTTTCCTCCAATTCTTCCTCAATCTTTCTTATTTGATTTTTAAAGTTCTTTTTAAGTTCTTCCAAGAACTCTTTTTGTACTTGGGACCATTTGATGTTTGTCATTGAAAACTCTGAAAGCTTTCTCTGCCATCTTCCCAGAATCCTCTCCCCAAAACTTCATTTTCAAACGTAGTAGCCATTTTTAAAATATGGGCTCCTCTGTGTGAAGCACTCGGCTTTTCAATGATATGCTCAGACCCAGCGACAGGGTCTCCTTTCCTTATAATACGTTATTAACACTGAGCAGCACTGAGGAGGAAGGCTTCAGGAAGGAAAGGAACAAAGATTCCAAATGATCATTATGGCTTCATCATGGCAGATAATAACAGCTCCTACAGTGGGAAACATGGCGTGCAGGATAGGACACTAGACCTGGGGTCAAGAACACCTGAATTTGAATCCGGCTTCTGATCTTTCTTATTAGCGGGACTATGTCTAAGCCTCTCTGAGTCTCAGTTTCCCCATCTGAAAATTGGGGCTAATCTTACACTACCTATAGAATTATAGCTGTGAAGAAAAAGGTCTGGAAATCTAAAGCTTCATTGAAATACTAATAATTGACATTTAGAGCGCCTGCTCAAACTTGATCATATCTGATCCTTAGAGCAACAAGCCTATGAAGGAGATGTTACAGGCATCACTGTCTCCACATGAGGAAACTCAGGCTCATCAAGGATAAAGTGACTTGCTAGAGATCACGTATCTAACCAGTCTACCCTGGTCGGGTTGGGCCTACCCAGGTAAGCCTCCCTGACTTCAGGAGGCCCAAGACTCTATCCACTTCATTCATTCTGCTATCATGAGCAATTGCTATTGAGCCATATTTAACCATGGAAGGAAGGAAGAAAGGGAAGGAAAGAAAGAAGGAAGGAGATAAGCATTTATTAAGCACCTACTGTGTGCTCAGTGCCTTGCTAAGTGCTTTATAAATATTATCTCAGTTCATATAAATATCATCTCAGTTCATCCTCACAACAACAGAGAGAGGCAGATAGATGCATTTCTATTTGCTTTCATGTATTTTACAGTTAATTATTTGGGTGTGTGTTGTTTCCCCAAGTAGAATATAAGGTCCTTGAGGGCAGGGGCTATGTCACTTGTATCTTGGTACTCCCAGTACCTATAGCACAGAGCCTGGCAAATAGTAGATGCTTAAAAATGATTATTAAATGAAGCTGCATCCCCGTCAGGAAAAGCCCCCTGCATTCTTCTCCACAATCTTCCCTTCCTTCTTTGGTTTCCCTAATCTTCTTTTTGCAATCACCTCTGGGGAAGAGTCAGTGATCTCCCATTTCTAACAGCTTTGATAGTGTTTGGCCTCATCCCTTGCAGCCATGCCTACGCTGATAAATCAACTTCCCGGGGCTGCTGTGGCAGAGGTCTTAGGTGGGAGCCAGTGGGGTGGAGTGAATTGCTTTTATCTGCTTCTCCCTGTTAAACGTGGGTTGTTAGTGTGTTATCTACATTCTGAATTCCAACTGGAGCCCCAAAGCCCAAGAGGAGCTGGAGCCTACGTGGCCCAGAGCTAGGGACTTCTTTCCCGGATATAAATTCCTCCAGCTGATCTAAACCTACTTGCCACATTCTGAAAATATTGCTGACTGTATTTCCCCCCCTGCCCACCTACATATCACAGACCAGGAGCTATACGATGTATATATAAATTTTCTCTTCTCTTGGCTCATAAAAATCACTATTTTGGAATTTACAGCTCAGATTCCAGTCTCACAGTGAGCTTGCTATCTCCTACTTAGCTAATTATGTGTTAGGGTTCAGTGTTCACTCCACTGTCGACAAATGGCACTTCCTCCCCTCCCCCCACCAACTTTTTACCTCTAAAATTAAATTTAACAAGAGAGGAGGAGGTGGTGCTGGGTAAACTTAAAAAAATCTTGTCATGTCTATCTCAGCTATTTGAGAAGGAAGTGGATGCCGATTGCCACTGATTCATTTTGACTAGGCCTTATTTTGGGTATGCATAGACAGATGCTAGACATCACCATCTAGATATTCCCTTTAAGTAGTGACAAAATGGACCCAACATGTCCCCCAGTGTTAACCATGCCTCATTGGACCTCATTGGCCATGCCTCATTAGCCTATGGGGGAAGAAAAGGAGAGCTGTTCAAGGAAGGGAAGCAGGAAGAACACATGAATGCCTTACCCTTGTTCAAGGGACAGGGTGCAGGAATGAAGCTGTCAAACATTCCTCCTTTCCACGTTTGTTGCATATTGCTCTGCTTCTGGTAGTCTACATTCCTGCCAAACTGGCCCATTGGTTGCTATATGATAGTTTGTCGTGTGGCTCAGGCCATTCCCCCTTGCTCAAAGAATACTCGTTCACGAGTCAGAGGAAATCCTACTTCTGGTGCTTTCTACCTGCGTGACCCTGGGCATGCCATTCCCTAGGCCTTGATTTCCTCTTCCATAAAATGAGAGTGCCAGACTTCACGGCTCTTCTAGCTCTCTGATTTATGCTACCTGCCCTGCTTTGTGCTACAGAATCCCTCCTTCCTTCAGAACTCAGCTCAAGTGCCACTTTCTACAGGAAACCGAGCCTGATTGCCCCAATTGCTGCTTCTTTCTCCCAGGAAATCAATTAGTCAATAAGTATTTATTGGGCACATACCATGTGCCAGATACTATGCTAGGCAATGGGTATATAAAGCAAAAGAGAAAACGGGCCCTGTCTGCTTTGTATCTATTTGGCATGTCTTTTGTATTTCATTTTCTAGGTACGTGTTGTTTTTCTCTGATAGAATATAAATTCCCTAAGAGTAGAGACTGTGTGTATGTATGTGTGTGCATGTGTGTACGTGAGTGTATGTGTGTGTTTATATTGCTAAAACAAGACTCTGTAACTGGCACATAGTCGGTACTCCAAAAATGAGCTCCAGTTCCCATAATTTCCCCTGCTCCAGGCTCAGGTTGGGCACCAACCCTAATTTTAGCTTCAGCTGCCCATTTGACTGTGGATATAATGGAAGAATGGTAGGTAACCCTTGGAACACAATGTCTGCTCTTATCTCCCTTAATCCTGGTTTTGACAAATCTTGGCCAGAGGAGCCAGAGGTAAGCTCATTTCTCTATCTTTTTATGAGAAGGAGTTTAGAAGGGCTGAATGGGATCTTCCATTAAGTCGAATGCCATCATTCTGAGAATCTACAAGACTCAGAATTGCAGGAAAACATAGAGGTCATAGCATCATAGATTTAGACTTAGGAAGTAAACTGAGTCAAGCTAGTCCAACCTCCTTGTTTCACAAGTGACAGAGCTGGGATTTGAACCCAGGTTCTCTGATTCCAATTCTAACACACTTTCCCTAGTGAAATACTATCTCCATAGATCATCTAATCTATACAGAACAAAAAGCCCTTCTGTACCATCTCCAAGAATACCATCCACTCTGTGTCAGAAGATCTAATCATTAGAGAATTTTCCATTAGACGAGATGCTTTGTCTCTTCCTCATCACCCCGAATGATTCAGATCCTTCCCCATGTTCTTTGACAAGAAAAGCCTAATCTTCCTCATCCTTCAAGATTTCTCCTTTTTGCTCTTCCGTCTTTCCAAAATGTTGCCACTTAAGGAAATGCCAGATCCTTCCCCAAGGTGTCCTTGGTCTCTCTTGGTTGCAGGACCTGGGATAGGGATGTCTTGCTGTTTAGCTTTAGATTCTTATTTTCTCCACTTCTGTCTTTCTTCCTACTTGAGCTTTGGCTTTATCAGCATTCTCCTCTCCCCTCCCCCCACCTTTTTATGTTGTCCCACGTGGATTCTAATGGTTAACCTTTTAGGAGCTCTCTTGAACATCCCCTCTGGAAATCTTTTCACAAAATCTTCCAAACCCACCTCCTCCCTTGTGCCACTTTCCTGTGAAGAACAGAGAAAGAATGATTTCTAGCAGATAGCGAGCCTAGTAGAATGCGACCTCTCTGAGCCAAGGGCCCCTTTTCCCTATTTCCTTTATTTCATTAGCATCTAGCACAGCAATTGGGGCATTTTTTGAGTGAACCTTCTTCTACCAATGCAAGCTGGCGCCTACTCCGAAGCTGAGAGTCTAAAGGAAGTTAATTCACTCGGCCAAGGCCACAGAGCCAATGGGAAATGGAATGGAAGTTCCATATGAAATCAGGGGCAGTTTCATTTTTTTCATCAACTAGCCCAGCACAGAATAAACGTTTGTGGATCCACTGGTGTGGCAGAAGTAGGATCTGAACCCAGACCTAGCTGACTTGGAGCCCCCTTCCCCCCAGCCATGCCGCCACGCTGCCTCTGTTGGGCTCTTGGTGAATGCACGCTTAAGTTGATTGATTTGATTTTTAAAAATGGCCAAAGTATATAAAAATTTGGCCTGCTCACAGATCTAGAACTGCAAAGTACCTTAGATGTTTCCTTATCTGTAAAATAAGGGGGATAATACATGCAGGTCCTGCCTCATGGGCTTATTATGAAATAACATAAGTGAAGTTCTGAGCAAAATGAAGAATTATCAATTATACTCACATGTGTGAGTTATTATTTTACAGATGAGGAAACTGAGGCCCAGAGGAGTTAAATGTCTTGCAGATGACACAAAGAACACACCAGAGGTCACAGAAGCAGCAGAGCCTGAGTCTAGAACCAAATGCTCTGGCCATTCGCATGGGAATGGGCTATGGGTTATAGGGGATATAGTTGTGCATATTTGTGTGCATCTGTGTGTGTGTGTGTGTGTGTGTGTGTGTGTGTTTCTTTCCCTTCTAAGTTATTCATACATTTTATCCATGTTAACAAGGGGGTCCTAGCACTGCAGCGCTGCCCCGATCCTTCTATTCTGCTGCCTCTCCCAGTCTCTCTCACCACTTATCACCCCCGGAGGGGAGAGGTGATAGATTGCTGGCAGCTGGGCTTTTTCCCCTCTTGGAATTCCCTAATATAGCCTCCCTCCTCTGCACATAAACAGATTTCTGAATTGGAGTAGAAACTGTTGCTATTAGCTAACAATCCTTTCTCTTGCCTCTAAGGGGCAGAGCATGTGGAATTGAGGTGTCAGCTCCCAGGTGGACCCCAGAAGGCTTTCTAGACCCTTTCCTTCCCTACCTTCCTTCCAGGGGCTTAGTTTCTGACTTGCTATAAGGGAGGAGACACTGTCTCTATTTGAAACTGTCCAGAAGGCTAACTCCCCTGTGAGCATTCAGCAATAATATCTACAAACACCGAGATTTGCACAATTCTTTTCATCCAGCAATTCCCAAACACTTGATGCCTACTTGGGAAGAAAGATAGTGGCAGCTGCTCTTGTCTTGTTGTACCCATCCATGAAAAAGAGGACCAAAATGTCTATATTTGATTTTTCTGTCTGAAATAATGTGGCCATTAGACAGAGGGGCCTAAAGGAAATGAATATGGCCCACTGTTCTATGGAGTATTGGTTTAGAGTGCCATTGGGTAGTAAAATCCTTTGTGCTGAGATTGGCGTCATCAAACATGCTATATCCAGCTTCTTGAAAGTTATATAAATAAGGCATTTATGCCCTTAGAGAATGAACTGAACATCAAAGTCTGAACAATAGAGCAAGGAGTCTGGGTTTTTTTTTCCTCCGCTAGAGAACATCACCCTCTGACTGGGTTAGGAAAGGAAAAGCCAGCTGGAGATTTCAATATCCTATTGTCCTTTATCTGGAAATGTGCAAATGATCCTGCTGGAGTGCGAAGCAGAGAAAACAAACCGCAGAAAAACAAGGTAGGTGCTCAGGGAAGAAAGGGACCTTGTGAGGTGGACATGGGCTCCCCACCAGGTGGGTGCCTTAGGACCAGGGCAGAAATCAGAGAACCGGCTTTTTTGGAGGGTGGGTGGGGGAATTAAAAAGCATTCATTGTCATAATAGTGATTACTTTTTATTTAATTTTATTTTTATTTAATTATTAATAACAATTATTCATGACTCCTTTGGACCAATGTGAGAAGGAGAAGGTCTGCCTTTGATCTTCTTCCTTCAATGTTAACTCAAACTCCTCCAAAGTTCTGAATCCCCCTCAGCAAGAACAGAGGACAATAAGGAGGGATGGTAGAAGGAACAAGCTGAGTTAGAAGGAAAGGAGATAAGAGAAAGGGCCAGTGGGAATTCAAGGCTCAGCATTGCACCATGTGGCCTTGCAATAACTGGTTTTTATACATTATTCCATTCAAGTGACTGGGGATAGAAAAGAGGAGAAGATTATGGGACCCAGGGAGGATGAAGCTAGATGAGGCCCTCTTTCCTGGACTACCACGGCCCCCTCCTGCTTGGACTCATTGTCTCCAGCCATTCTCTTCTCCAATCCATCTTCACACAAGCCACATCTTTTTAAGGCTCAGGTCAAGCCATGTAACTCTCCTGCTGGACAGATTTTAGGTTAAAATAATATTAATAACAGCTAGCATGTCTATAGTGCTTAAAGATTTGCAAATCACTTTATAGACATTATCTATTTTAGACTTACAGCAGAAGCGAGGTGGTACAGTGGATAGATTGCCAGCCTGGAATAAAGAAGACTTGAGTTCAAATACAGCCTCAGATGCTAGCTGGGTGATCTGGGGCAAGTCACTTAATCCTGTTTGCCTCAGTTCCCTCATCTGTAAAATGAGCTGGTGAAATGGCAAACCACTCTGTTATCTTTGCCAAGAAAACCCCAATGGGGTCACCAAGTCAAAGAGGACTGAAATGACTAGACCACAACATCTTCACAACAACTCGGGGAGGTAGGGGCTATTATTATCCCCATTTCAGATGGGGAAACCGAGGCAGACAGAAGTAAAGGGACTTGCCCAGGGTCACACAGCTAGTAAAAATCTGAAATAGGATTTGAACTCAGGTTTCCTAGACTCCAAATTGAGGACTCTAGGCACTGCACTAGTCAGCTTCAAACTCTATTTCACCTGGCATTTAAAATCCTTTAAAATCTGATGCCCATCCACCTTTTTGGATTTATTTTATATTGCTCCTTTTCATGTGCTTTATGTATCAGTCAGATAGGTTGATAGCCTGTTCCCTGGTTCCCTATCTCCTGCCTTGGTGCTTTTGTCCAGGCTGTTCTCCATGCCCTGGAACGCCCACTCTACTCAGAATCCTTAGCTTCCTTCAAGATTCTTCTCAGGTTCTTCTTAGCCTTTATGGGAATGTCTTTGCTGTAGTTCTCAGCTCTTATGTTCTCTTGGCTACTTTTCATCTTATAAACCACCCTGCCCTCCTGCTCCCATCAGGATGGAATCTCCTTAGGGTAGGGACTGTTTAATTTCTGCTTTTGTGTCTTCCAGCATCTATCCTGATGCCTTTCATGTAATGGGCTCTTCATTAAGACTTCCTGAATTGAATTACCTTGATAATTATCTTCACATTTTCGAAAGGCTGTTACACTGAAACTCTGGCAGGTCTGTCCTGCTTGGACTCTTGACTTCTCCCTGGGACCTCACTCTGACACTACCCTACTTCCCATGATGGAAGTACCCTCGGCCTCATGCACTTTCTGATTTGGCCTGAGAGGATGCCCAGGCCAAAGATACTTTCATCCCTCTCCAGGCTGCACTTCTGACTTGTCATTGCAGGGCTTTTTCCACCATGCCTGGCTTGCATGCCTTTATTCTCCCCTTCCACCTTTCTAGGTCCCTTCTATGTGTTGTCTTCTCCCAGTAGATGGTAAGCTTCTTGAGGGCAGGGACTTACATTCTTTCTGCCTGTATTTGTATTCCTAGTGTTTATCACAGTGCCTGGCACTTAATGGCCTCAGATAATAGAACCAGGAACAGTGGATGGAAGTGTCCAGCCCCAGAGTTAGGCTTAGGGGAAAACTCTCTAACAATTTGACCTATCCCAGAGTGGAAGAGACTGCCTGGGAAGAATGTGGGTTCTCCTTACTAGAGGTTTTAAAATAAAGGCTGGATTAGTAATTGTTGGGGATTTTGTGCATGGAGGAATCCCTGGGCGGTTATGTGTTGGCCCTATTGGCCTCTGGTGTCCTTTCTAAATTTGAGTTTTGGATTCTGTGCCCGTAGCAAAGATATGTTACTTTAAGGACTGCAGGTCTGCAGACATGGGAACTTCTAGTGTGGAAACTTTCTCTATCCTTGATTGAACTTGCAAGTTGGGTATCACAGAGCTTTAGAGCGTTGCCTGAGACTCAGAGGTGTCAGAGGACCTGGGTTCCAAACTGCCTGAGGCAGTTCCTTACTGTCTGTGTGATCTTAGACAACTCACTTCACCTGCCTTGGCCCCAGTTTCCTTGACTATAAAATGAGAGGGTTGATCTCTACGTTCCTTTCCAGGAAATAAAGGTAATTGAAGTAACTCCCACATTGATGGAACAAAATACTAGGACAGATGACTGGATGTCTTTTTAGTGCTGATGGTGATCATTTGCAAGGACATTTGGGGTCGGGGTGGCATAACTAATTATCTGAGTAATTACGGTAAAACAGAACTGCCCTGTGACCTGAAAGTTCGAGGCTGTCCTGTCTTTTCGACCCAAAGAAATAGAAGCCGGTTATAAACACAGTTCATAATATAGTAGCAAAATAATAAGAAAAAAGAAGTCCTGGTGTCTTTGGTCTAAAGACCCCAAAGGGCTTCACTTCTGTTGGACCAGATTCTTCAGTTTTGGCCCTTGGCTATGACCTCTCTGCATTAGTTTCTACAAGGCCACTGAGTTTAGACAAATTCTCCTTCAGAAGTCGATGGAGTTGGCTCACTCACTCTGAATCCACGGTGGTATGAAAGCCAAGACTGGAGAAAATGATTAATATTGAGAAGAAATATAGAAATTACTCCATAGAGTGAAGTTAAGATTAAAACAAAAGGTTAGTTCTGTAATAACAAGGATCTCTGATTCTAATTTGTATCCTGAGTCTTTTGTTTTGAAAGTAAAGATTTTTCAGATAAAAAAATAGACAGGTAGATTAGATAGAGAGATAGATAGATAGATAGATGGAGCATTTATTACACACTTAATAAGTACTGGGAATACAAATGAAAGCATACAAGGCAATTCTTGCCTTTGAGGGGCTTACATACTAGGGAGGAGAGAAGTTGAAGGTGGAAGAGTAAAGTGAGTATGACTTTGGCCATTCACAAAATGGTGGTATGGCCCAGGGACTCGCTCACCAATCAAGACTGTGATTATTTATGACTGTTTTCTGACAGGTGGCACAGTGGACAGAGAACTGGGCCTGGAGTCAGGAAGACTTATCCTCCCAAGTTCAAATCTGACCTCAGACACTTACTAGCTGTGTGACCCTGGGCATGTCACTTAACCTTGTTTGCTTCAGTTTCCTTTTCTGTCAAATGAGAAGAAAATGGCAAACTATTCCAGCATATTTGCCAAGAAAACCCCCAATAGGGTCATGACTGAAACAACTGAACAACGACATTCTCCGTCAAGATCTGACTTACCTTTGGAAGAGAAAGCTTGGGACCATGGGAATTATGCTAGAGATTTTCTTCTCTCTTGTCCACTCCAGTTCTGCTTTGGGGATGTCAGTGAAGGAGCACAGAATTCCCTTTCCTAATCCCGCTTTCTAAACTGGGGCAAGGGATATTAAAAACTACACATGGATTCCTGACTATTGAGGGGCTCCAGTTGGCCACAGAATACTTTGGGGTCTCTGCTGAGGCAGCCTGGTTCAGAAGAAAGACCGCTGGATTGAAAATCAGAGGACCTCAGTTCAAGTCACTTACCACCTGTAATGCAAATTACTTTCCTTGCAAGCTCCAGTTTCCTCCTTTGTAAAATACACGAGTTAGACTTGATGGTCTTTGAGGTCCCTGACACCTCTAGATCCATTACTCTCTGGTTCCCATTTTCCCTTGAGATGAGAATTGGATTCAAATATTGACTTTGACCCTCAGGGCAGAGCTTCAGTTTCTTTATCTATAAGTGAGGACAACACTACGCCATCTCTCACAGCATTGCTGTGGGGAGGCTTTGTAGACTTCATACCACTAAAGAAACACGAGTTTTCACTTTAGTCTTCTTTTGGGGTTGTGAATATATGATCGTGTTTCCTTGACAGCTGAAATACTTATCTCCCCTTTTAGCCTTTTTATTAGTCAACAGTTACCCACGGTTTAGAACTCCAAGACCTCCATTCAGAGGAACTCAGTTTGCCTGAGGTAATGCTCCCAGTATGTCCTGCCCTGATGAAGCAGTTAGTGGCTCACCCTGGCACTTTTAGCATCTCTTGAAATTTATTTCACCACATAGCTAATTTGGCAGTTGCCTGACTTACAACAACAAGCCCTGTTTTGCTTAATCCTGAACTTCATGTCAACATTTCTATCTCTCTGTTCTGCCTTGGGTAGCACTGGCACTGGCTCGAGTTTTCAGATAAATTGCTCTAAACCATTTATAACCAATCATAGCAGATGATGTGATGTCTTTATTTTGGGCTGCTATCAAAGCCATCCAGATCTCGATTCAGCCTCTGTCCCTTGCCAGCCATTACTTGATAACACGATGTCACATCAGAGTGGCTGACTGCGGTATTACATAGGGTGAAGTCCAAAAACGGCCCACGAACAGCATGTCAGCTTGGCACTGGCAAATCTCGCTCTACCCTCCTGCCCTTCCCCAAATCCTAGAATAGAAACATGAGCAGAGGCTGAGAATTTTTGCTATTGTTTCCAACTTGCACACACGTTTGCCCACTTTGCCCATGGGTGAAGGATGATCTTTAAAAATCATCTTGAGACATTGATGGTGTTTGATCCCCAAAGTTGGACCCTGATATAAGTCAGAAGTTGAGATGTATAATGAAAGCTTAGGGGTTGCTAACCATTGTCTCAAAACCAAATGGGAACGGATCAAGCTTTGCTCCTAGCTAGCTGCCATTTCAAACCCATAAGCCATCAGGTGAAGCTAATTAAGTTCTAATTCTCTCTAAAGCCTTAGCCAATTGTTCATATTCCAGAAATAAATCAGTGTGGCAAAACCTCTTTAATTTAGATGAATGAGTGGAGAGGTGAGGGCAACATAAATTACAGAATAAGAGTCCAATTATAACATGGTTAAGTATTGGCTACAAATTTGAAAATCTAGAGGACAGAGAACAGGTATTTGCCTTCTTTGCATCCCCAGTATCTAGCACAGTGCCTGGCAAATAGTAGTGCCTAATAAATGCTTGTTATTGACTGACAAATATATTTAATTTGATCCATCAATGAAGTCAGTTTGCACCTTTATACATATCCGTGTTTTCTCCCCAGATTATTTCCAATGTCTAGCGTGATGTCTGCCTGCTACACGGTAAACAACTAAATCACTGTTTATTGATGGATTCATTGACCTGTGAATTCAATAGCATGAGCACTTCCTTCAATGATGTAGATTACAACCTATCCACGCTTCCTCATTCTGTGGGGTTCTGGCCCATGTTGACAAATGCTCTACAGAGAATCCACCCGATATGCTGAGCCTTCCTTTGGGTATTTTGGGATTTCTTGGATGGCAGCTTGGGGGTTGTCCATTTGTAATCCCTCATTTTTGCTACATGACAATCTCTCTTCCTTTTTCCAAGAGCACATTTCCTGGGTGATATATCTTATGCCACTTTTGTGAAGGTGAATTATCACCGAACCAATATTCAGATTGTGTGGCAGCCTATTTATGCCCACCCTACTGCTCCCCATTGCTCTTAGAGATCATCTACAACTTTGATTTTTGGAGTTTGGTGTGTTTCGTGATTTTCAGCTGTAAGACAAGAAGAACACTGTTGTTCCAAAGACTGGTTTTTGTGCAAGGAGCAACTTGTCTACCGAAGCAGAATATAAGCTCTTCGAAATAGCTGTGGCTATTTCACCTTTGCCATCCTATCTCCAGCACCCAACTGGGCAGGGTGCTGCCCGGATGCAGCAGGGCCTGGCACATAGCAGGCACTTATTAAATGAACAATGATTGAAAGCATAGCACAACTTTCCGAATGCCATTCAGACTTCTCTCTCCTTTTTGGTTGATTTTGGGCTCAGGTCGTCTCCCAACTATAGTATATGATGATCCCAGTGGACAAACAACCGCATGTCCATTCAGCTGCATGGCATAATCTGGGCTTTCACCATTCTTTATCCATTTGATTCTTCCCCATGTAGCCAGGTCAACATCCTGTGAATGTCAATGGATTTCACTGAGAAGGCTCTATGCTAGGGCTTGAATTAGCATAATGTCATCTGCAAACAGGAACCTCTGGAAGATATCAGCATCTGTAGGGAATTCCTATTGAATTTGAACTCTTCTAGAGACATTTTCCATGACTCAAAACTCTGGAGAATACAAGATTCTATTACGTCTATTGTTTATTTTTTATTCATTCATTTATTTATTTTAAGCAACTGGGAAGGTAGCCTCCTTCAGTAGAAAGAATATTTATTGGTTCTCGAATAAGAGGAAGTGGGTTCAAAACCTACTTCTGATGTTTATTACCTTCGTGAATTTGGGTAAATCATTATCTTTCTGAGTCTCAGTTTCCTTTTCTATAACTGGAAGGTGTTGGGCTAAATGGCTTCAGAGGCCCACTTGAGGCCTAGATCTTTGAGCCTATGATCCTATGATTGGTGAAAAGAAGTGTTGGAGAATATGACCTCTGAGGTTTCTACTAGCACTAGACCTAGGATCCTGCCCTGCTATGACTTGGTAGAGCAGAATGCTATCCTAAAGGCTCTTCTCAAAAAATTGATTTCCTCTGTGTATCTTTCAATCCTACCAGATTTCTTCTGAGATGTACACACAGACTGCTGACATGCCATAGGTCAGTTTAGGCTCTCTGCCCCAGCCCCCAGGTATAACAAATACATATAATAAAAGTTACATCTAATTGGTATTAGTTATTATTAGAGTAGTCTTATAAGGAAGTTCCATTGTATTTACTTGGAAATGTAATTTGATTCCTCCCAAGTGATCACAATCTCAAGAGTGGGAGAAGTACTGGAAGAATATTGAAATGAAAATATGAGGCAAATTCTATCACCTGAAGACTAGTGAGTATGACACTCACTCTTGGGAAAATTCTGGAGTGGGTCACAGAATTGGTGATGTATGAATAGTAGAAAAAGAGAAGTAACTACTGTGTCTCTACAGGACTTGATGGTTTACAAAATGCTTTCTTCATTCAAACTTTGTAAGGTAGATACATAGGTAGGTAGATTAATAACAAATATTTATTATTACATCAAAACACTGACTATAGTAGGTGCTATAAAATGCTAGCTGTTGATGATGATGATGATGATGGGTAATGAGGAGGAGGATGATGGTGACAATGATGGTGATGATGATGGTGATGATGATGGTGATGATGATGGGTGGTAATGATGATGACAATGAGGAGGAGGATAATAGTGATGATGGTGGTGGTGATGATGATGATGATGATGACGACGATGATGATGATAGTGGATAAGGGTGATACGCCAGGCACTTGCTGCATGCTAGGGATACAAAGACAACAGTGAAACAATCTCTGACCTCAAGGAGCTTCCTTTTTATCCAGGGAGACATCAAGTACATTGATAATTCATCAGGTAATTGGTACATCAGGTAATTGGGGTTTCTGTGGAATAGAGTTACTAATAATTGTAATTAAGTAAAACAATCTACATGAAGCACTGTATAAACATCAGCTGCTATTATCATATATGTGTTCCCTCCCCAGTGGAGAGCCTTGATGATGACTTGGATAAAGGCATCAATTGTATGCTATCAAACTGTATGCTTATCAAAATGACACAAAGCCGGGAGGGAGATCGAATACACTGGATGATTAAGTCGGGGTCTGAGAAGGCCTGGTCAGGCTGGAGCATTGCACCAAATCTAATAAGATGAAGCTGAACAGAGGTAAGTGTAAGTGAGCCTTAGATACTGACAATTGACTTACCCAGGTTAGTGAATATCTAGTTAGGTAGAAGTTTGTAAGGAAAAGATCTGGGGGGTTCTGTAGATTGCAAATTTAACATGAGTCAGTGCTAATGCAAACATGGGCTACATCCAGAGAGGCTGGCCTTCTGCAGGCAAGAAGGTTCTGCTCTATTCTGCTTTGATCAGACCATATCCAAAGTACCGTGTTCAGTTCTAGGCTCTGTAGTTTTTGCTGTTGCTTAGTCAATTAGTCATGACTGATTCTTTGTGACCCCATTTGGGGGTTTTCATGGTAAAGATACTGGAATGGTTTGCCATTTCCTTCTCTACCTCATCTTACAGATGAAGAAACTGAGTGTTAAATGACTTACCCAGGGTCACACAGCTAGTAAGTGTCTGAGGCTGGATTTGAACTCAAGTCTCCTGACTCTAGAGCTGGCACTCTGTCCACTGCACCACCTAGCTTCCCCCCACCCTGTAGTTTAGGAAAGACATTAATAACCTAGAGTACATTCAGGAGAGGGCAGTTAGGATGGGTAAGGGCATTACATATGATGATTGGTTGGAGGAAGTATGGATATTTAGCCTGTAGAAGAGAAGATTCTGGAAGGTGGGGACATGGTAACTGCCTTTAAACATTTGGAAAGAGGTCGCATGGGTGAGGAATTAGATGTGTTCTAGTTGGCCCCAGAGAAGGGTGGAAATTACAAATAATAATAAATAATAAAAATCAATAATAATAAAAATAATAATGATAGTTAACCTTTAAGGTTTACAAGGCATTTTCATATGTTATCTTATTGGATCCTCACAAAAACTCTTTGAGGCTGGTGCCATTATTATCCCCATTTTACAGAGAAGAAAATTGAGGGAAAGTTCCTAACAATTAGAATTATCCAAAAGTAGAATGCCTGCCTCATGAAAGATCTTTGAGCAAAGGCTGGGTGATCACTTGTTGGGCATGTAGTAGTGAAAATTCTTTCTTAGATAATACATGAAAAATCTAGACCTGGGAACAGATCTTGGAGGTCACCTACTCCAACCCCTTCATTTTACAGGTGAATAAACTGAGGCCCAGAGGCATTATAAATGACTTGCTCAAGGTGAAGCAAGCATTGGAGTCAGGATTTGAACCCAGGTCTTTTGACCCCATTGTGTCACAATCCTTCCCCAACAGACATATAGGTTGGGCTGGATGGATGCTAATGTCCCTTTTGGCTCTCTAACTCAGTGATTCAATGATTTGAACTCTGAACAGGTTGTTTTCCATGGCACTGGTACCAGTGGAGGTAAGGCATTTGGAGGATTTAGTGGAGAAAACATAGAGGGTGCAAAGTGTCGATCTCATTACGAGTAGAGCCCTTGGAGGGACCATCCACATTGACACACTCAGATTTGCAGAGATGCACTTTCTTCAGAGATGCCGCGTGGCTTAAAGGTGGATCCCAACTACTGTGAATAAGGAATCCCCTGAGGTGGTCCCATTATTTGAATTTGTACTGCATATTTCCATTGGGCTGGATCCAATGACTTTATTTTCCATAATTACCACTTCATGTGAACTCAAATATATTCAACCGTTTCGATGGGTTCACTATCCACACTGATCAGGACCTACCTGAAGTGGCAAAGGCAAGAGGATCTGAATTGGAATCTAACCTCTGACTCGCTTACTGGCTTCTAGATCATAAGCAACTCATGTGTCCTCTGTGAACCTCAGTTTGTTTTCCTTTTTTTTTTCGGAGGGGGGAAGGCAGGGCAATTGGGTTAAGTGACTTGCCCAAGGTCACACAGCTAGTAAATGTGTCAAGTGTCTGAGGCCAGATTTGAACTCAGGTCCTCCTGACTCCAGGGCCAGTGCTCTACTCACTGTGCCACCCAGCTGCCCCTGAACCTCAGTTTCTTTATCTGTAAAATGAGGATAACGATAATACCTACCTCATAGTGTTGTGAGGATTGAATGAGATGATATTTGTAAAGGAGACCTTGAAGATCTCTTTTCTGCTTTTACTATTCCATTTCAACATGAGAACTTTGAATACTCATGTCAAAAGTTTCTTGGTTTTTTGTTTTATTCTTAATGTTGGGCCTGGGATTTCATTGGTGGAATGAACTCCCTGTTGATGCAGATTTATTCCATCAATTTGGGGCTTAGAGAATGTCTCGGGGACACTGAGAGGTCAAAGAGCTTTCCCAGGATCATCGTTTGTGTCAAAGGCAGAATTTACGCTTCTGGCCTTCTGGTCTCCAAGGCCAGCCCTCCAACTATTACATCAGTATTCCTAGACCACACCCTTGTCTGCTTACGTTACACTTTACAGGCATAGGTTATCTAATGGAATCTCCTCCAGGAGATGATATTGCCTGAATTTTGGGGAATGCTATTCTCCTGGCTGGGAAAGAGCTGAATTCACTGAGGTGAGCTTTTTCTCATATTTGTTCAGGGGCTAGGCATTCATTTGATTTAGCGTTATTCACAGGTTAACTCCCTCTTGATCCACCAAATTCAGGAGTTTTGAATCTGAGGCTGTGATCTTCTAAAGGCACACAGAACCAGCAAGTTCCTTCAGTTTTTCAAAGTCAATTTCCCAATCTTGGCTCACCTCCTCCCCCTGCTCCCTCCCCTCTATTTTCTATGGCTGCCCATCTTCCATGGGAGTGCAGTACAATTTTCATTTTCTGATTATGACCTCTGAATCCCAGCCAGAATAGAAAATTTCTCTTCTAGCAAAGGTATTCAGAGCCAAGGGCTGGTCCAAAGATAAATATTTGTGTGATAACCATTCTGGCTGTCTCTTTCAAGGCATGCCTTATTTATTGCACAGGGCTGCTGCACATGTGAGATGCCTCTTACCCTCTCCTCCCTGCACCCTCTTGGTCTGAAAACCCTTTAGAAGGCTTCACCAAATAAAATAAGGCTGAAGGCAGCACCCATGAAAGTAGATGAGGGAGAGAAACCTCTTCTATTTTACTTGCTAATTAGAAGCTCTAGGCTTGAAAAGAATCTTCCCCAAAACAATTGGTTCAAATGGTGGAGTTTCTGAGGCATGACTTTCTTGGCCATCCCTAGGTTGTGTTGGGCATTACTTGGGATGGGGAGTCAATGAGAGGCAATTGAGATGGGCTCTCATGATTGGTTTTTGACACATTTGTTATCTACACTGATTTACACTAGCAAAAATGAGAGAGCGCAAGGACAGCCATTGATGACTTTTGTTCCACTGCCTGTGTTTCCTGCTTGGAAACTTACATCTTCATGTCAAAGCAATCACATGGCATGTGAGATGATTTTTTCCTTTCTCTATATTCACCGAATGCAGTATCTGAGATTATATAAAGCTCAATCTTTGGCAAGGGTGAGGCTTCTAATTACACTCTAATAGAATAAGAGGATTTGAAGTGGAAGGGACATTAGAAGCCATCAAGTCTAATGCCTCTCATTTTACAGAGGAGGAAACTGAGAAGGAGAGAAGCCAAAGGATCTGCCTAGAGTCACCTTACACCAAGGTCACCTCACACCAAGGTCACCCCTCACCAAGATCATACCTCACCAAGGTCACCCCTCACCAAGATCATACCTCACCAAGGTCACAACTCATCAAGGTCACCCACATCAAGGTCATAACTCACCAAGGTTACAAGTCACCAAGATCACTTCACACCAAGGTCACCCCACACCAAAGTCACACCTCACCAAGTTCATACCTCATAAAGGTAACACCTCACCAATGTCACCCCACACCAAGGTCACAACTCACCAAGGTAAACCACACCAAGGTCATATCTCACCAAGGTCACTCCACACCAAAGTCACACTTCATCGAGATCACCCCACATCAGAGTCACACCTCGCCAAAGTCACCCCACACCGAGGTCACAACTCACCAAGGTCATATCTCACCAAGGTCACTCCACACCAAAGTCTCACCTCACCAAGGTCACCCCACACCAAGGTCACCCCGCACCAAGGTCACCCCACACCAAGGTCTCTCCCCACCAAGGTCACCTCACCTCACATCACTTTCAGAGGCAAGTTTTGAACTCTGGTTTCCTTCACTCCAAGTCCAGTTAGCTGTTCCTTCAAAGCAGAGATTCTTAACCTGACATCTATGAATGTTTTTATATTTTGATAATTATTTCAATATTAAGCCCATGTATTTTATGCACGGCTGTACAAGACTGACCACCGAAGAGATTTAAAAAAAGTCATTGTGATTAAAAGAAGTTTCAGAATCACATTGGAATTTACTTGCCTTGTTTTACAAATTTAATGGGACAGATCCATGACAATCATGTTTGAAAACAACAATAAATTAAGAATGACAATAATATTTTTCCTGGGGGGGGGTGGTCCATACTTGCGATGTCATCTGCAAGGGGAGCTCTTGGTATGGAAGCTCCTTCCATTGTTATAGGCAAGTAGCTCGTTTAATTTATAGCCTTGGAGAGTTTTGCCTGGAACACTGTGAAGGGAAGTGACTTACCCAGCATCACGCAGATAGTATGTTTCAGGGACAGGCTAGAGCCCCAAGTCCCAAGTTGGGCCTCTATTCTCTTCACAGCATTACAAAAAATGAACAACTGTGATAATAGTGAAGGGTTGGCTCGACATTTGGTTAACATTGGTTTAACATTTCATAGTTTTACAGAGTGCTTTTTCATATATCATTTGATTCTTACAGTGACCCTATCAGATAGGGTCGTTGTGAGGACACTAGTACCCTATTTTGTAGATGAGGAATGAAGCTCACAAAGGATTAAGTCAATTGCCTCAGGTCACACAAGTAGATAGAACAGCCGGTATTTGAAGAATTTTGGATGCTAGCTCCAGTGTTCTTTCTATTAGATTGCTGTTGTCTCAGCCTGGACTCAGGAAGACTTGAGTCCAAATCTGGCCCCAGACACTTACTAGCTATGTGACCCTGGACAAGTGGACAAGTCACTTAACCCTGTTTGCCTCAGTTTCCTCATCTGTAAATTGGAAATAATAATATCACCTACCTTGCAAGGTTGTTAATAGCTTTTTTTTCACAAAATGTGCCCACTTTTTGCCACTTGGGCTAGTCTGTGTCTTCATATGTTGTCTTTCCTTCTCCCAGGAAAGATTATTGTTAAACTATTGCCTGGTGCAAAGGAGTAAATCATAGAACTAAATTAAGGGGTTTTTTTTGGAAATTAATGTAATAATTTATTTTTTCCCAATTGTATGTAAAAACATTAACATTCTTTTTTTCTTCAAATTTTGAGCTCCAAATTCTCTCCCTTCCTCCCCTTCTCTGTTCATTGAGAAGGCAAGCAACTAAATACAGTTTTCAGAGATGGGAGGCACCCATTGTTATTCCAGCCAAAGGATGTTTTTGCAGTAGGTGGAGGGCAGAGTGTCAAGTCAAAAAGCATTTATTAAGTGCTTACTATATGCCAGGCACTGGCTTCTACTGGAAATTGGAGCCCACCATCTGTCTGCCTTAGGCAAGTGATAGCATGTGTATTAGTGATGAGTAGGGATATCTGAATGGTTTTTTTTTGTTAAAATATTCTGCTCCTTAGACAAAGCTTTCAGTCTTCAAATGATAAAATTGAGCTTCCTGTTTGGTTTTGCCAAAGGCATTTTCTGCCTCCCTACCTGGCCATCACCTTTGATTAGGAGGAGGGGAGAGAAGCCCCTTAAAACCTTTGTCGCATCCTTTTAAAATCTGCTTTGAAAGTTATGTTCTGGTGTAACTGGGATTTTTTTTTTAACTCCAAGAGTGTAGTTGTCTCCAATCCAGTGTGAATGATGGCTGCTGAGGGACTATTCAATACAATTGCTCTGAGTAACACTAGCAAGGGGAAAAGAGCTAAAGACAGAGAAGGTGCTTGGGCGAAAATATAGCTTCTTTCTGTGGAGGAAAAGACAGTCCTGTGGATTCATGCAGTCGGGGAGGGAATGTGCCGCATGTCTATGATCCTTCTTTCGTGACTGCTTCGTGGATCAGGAAGATGATTTCTTCCTTGAACAAGATGACAGAGAAAGTGGGCAATTCGGTAGAAAATGCTGAATATGGCTGACTGATTAAGAAAACCTCAAAAGACTCTTGTGAAGGGAATTGAAGACCGAAGAGATTTTTGTAGTGTAATGACTGACTTGGCTTGCTGAAGTCTCCCTGCCTCCTAAACCCAAGTCCCTGCTGCTAGGTGGGTTGCTCATCCCCACCCTTCAGATTTAGCCCCACCCAGGTTTCTTTGATGGATCTGGGATCTCACTGATGTAGAATTTGTTGTTGCTGCTCGGTTGTTTCAGTCATGTCTGATTCTTCATGACCCTATTTTTTTTTTTTTTGGCAAAGATACTGAAGTGGTTTGCCATGTTCTTCTCCAGCTCATTTTACAGCTGAGGAAACTGAGGCAAACAAGGTTAAGTGACTTGTCCAGGGTCACACAGCTAGTAAGTATCTGATGTCAGATTTGAGCTCAGGAAGATGAGTCTTCCTGACTCTAGACCCAGGACTCTCTCCACTGTGCCACCTATTTGCCCCGTTGACATAGAAATCTCCTCTAAAAATACAGATGGGAACTCATTCACTCTCTCTTTATCTAGTGGGACTCATCCATTTCTTCCTATAAATCCTTTGAAGGAGCTCCACCCAACCTACTGGGGCCCTCCTTTAAACCTCTTGAAATTGCATGGAGTCTGATGGAGACATGGCTAGCCCATTGGTAACTGACTACCCCACCTTTTCTCATTATCTCCCTGATGACATTAATTACCGTGCTCTTCCTGTCCAGTTTTCCACTGGTGATGTATGCAGTCAACTTGTGCTTCTCTATTGCAATATGTCTCCAATATGTGTCAATATCGTTCCTTGAAAAACACAACAAAGATAACTTTGATGACCTTCTGATTATTCATCCTAAGTGAGAGCTAAAAGAGAAAAGGGAATGGAATAACCACTTAGATAACATCTGCTATGTGCCAGGCTCTGTCCTAAGTGCTTTAAAAATGTCATGTCATCTGATCCTCACTACAACCTTGTGAGGTAGGTGCTGTTTTTATTACCAATTTACAGATGGAGAAACCAAGGCAGATAAGGTTAAGTGTCTTGCCCAGGGTCACGCAGTTGGTAAAGATCCGATGCCAAATTTGAACTCAAGTCTTCTTTAGTCCATGCCCAGCTACTCTATCCTTTGCATCATCTAGCTGCCTAAGACAGAAGGATGGGCACTTGCCAGAGTTGTTTGCTGCTGACATGGAGGTTACAAGAGGCCAGATCATGATGGGGTTCAGATGTCACCCAGAGGACTTTGTATTTGATCTTCAAGGCCATTGGGAACTGCTGAAGTTTATTGAGAAAGGGGCTGACCCTCAGACCAGTGCTTTAGGAAAATCACTGTGACAGCTGTGTGTAGGACAGTTTGGAGTGGGCAGAGAGACCAATTAAGAGGCCATTGCAATAACTAAGAAATGAAAACTGAAGTAAACTTAATTAAAAAAAAGATCAATGATACCCTAGGTAAAAAAATAGAAGCTTTGCCAAGGGCTTGTGTGAAGCCAACCCTTCTTTCCTTGTACCCTAAGAACAGAATAATCTTTTTAGCTTCATCTTCTTGGCTCAAAAAGAATCTTCCCAACTGGTCTCTGCCCCCTGGGCCTGCATACTTGGCCATAAGGGGCGAGTGGGGGAGTGTAAGGGATGGTGACCAGAAGTGCATTCTAAAATTAAAGATTTTAATTTGTTTTACCTTCTTTGCCCATACAAACCAGAACCCCATGGACATGTTCTGTAGACGGAACAGCAGAGGAATCAAAGAAGTGGGAAAAAAATCTCATTGACTTTTCTCTGACCCAGTTAGGCCTGGAGGCAGGACTCAGGGCCCTCTGAGGGCAGGAAGGAGGAGGGCTCTTCTCACAGGATCTGGGCTCCCCTGGGCAGCTGACAAGATAGGGCCATAGCAGGACTGGAGTAACCAAGTCACTGAAGGCACCTCCTCCTTCCTTACCCATAACAGCAGAAGAGAAATGAGCAGGACATGGAAGAAGGAAGTAGCATGGGAATGTGGAGGGCAGCCCATGGAACAACCAAGGTCCTCAGAGCCTGGGAAAGGAGGGCTGTTTGCTTTCAGCAGTGCTATCACAGCAAAGGGGCTGTTGGTTCATTTGGATGTGCCTGGGCTCTCCCTGTGCTGGTGCCTATGTTACAATCAACAAGTACTTATGAAATGCCCATTCTGTGTCAGGTATGCGCCAGCCTTTGGGTATATAAGAACAAAGAGTAAAATATTCCCTGCTCACAAGAAGTTTCCTTCTAATGGGGGAGAAAACAAAGCATTAATAGATACAGCAGAAATCCAAAATGAATAAATATAAACATATACAAAGTAGGTAAATGCAAGGAAGTTTGCAAAGGAGGCCACTAGCAATCTCAGAGGACCGAAAGGCATGAGAGGGTTATAACCTGCACTGTTGGAAGAGGAAGCCACAGTGATGCAACTCCCTCAAGCCATCCTAGAATCAAAATAAGCTTAGATAATTAGAATATGAGGTCTTTGGAGTGGAGGGATTGCTTCTGCCATCCTTCCTTGGTTTGGCTCTTCCCTCTGCTGGTACAAATTCACTCATTCCTGCCTTTTCATTCTGTGTGATTTCTGCTTTCCCCTGCCCCCTTCTGTCCCATGCTCTTATGAAATCTCTACAGGAATTCTAACCAGTGGTCTAAAAGTACTACTCTAAAAGCCTGAAATTAGAATCAAGAAGATTCCAGAATTCTAGAATCAAATCCAGTGTCAGACACTTAGCTTTGGGCAAATTGTCTAACCTCTCTCAGCCTCAGTTTCTTCATCTGTAAAATGGAGCTAATAATAGTACCATGAGGATTGAATGAGATGATATTCACAAGGTGCTTTTCAAACCTGAGATCTTTATATAATTGCTGACTATTAGCTACTCTGGATATCATGTCTACATCAGCGCAACAAAGGGGCCACACAGTATAATGGATAGAAGGCCGCTGCTCAGACCCTGCCTCGGACATCTGCTGTGTGACTTTGGATAGAACATTTAACCTCTCTGCGCTTTGGGCTATGACTCTATCATAAGCCACCTGATGATGGCATGCATGGATTGAGGGCTGTATCAGGGAAGAGAATGTCCACATGGAGAAGATGCAGACCACACACAGCATCAGGGCAGTACCTGAGCAGTCAATATCTCTCGATCTTGTCGCATGAAAGGCTCATCTCATTTTCGGTTTTGCATTTCTTGATGATGACTCTGTGCCACCTCTTGCATGCAAATCACCACCATGCTGCAGCCTTCTTATTCATACCATGCATCTCTTCGTTGACCTGTGGCTCACCTGCAGTTTTGATTCATTGGAGATTCTTCTTGCCTTGTACATAATAGATGCTTAATGAATGTCGAATTAAAGTGCGCTCAAAATCCTCGTTCCTGATCTCCCTCACTTAAGGCACCTGGTCTCCCAATTCCACCTAGAATGAGGATCCTGCCTTGCTCTTGAGTCCTTGCTGAGATGTGAGTCCTGCTCCCGATCCAAATACTGCTGCTTAGCTTTAGAAACCTCTGAGATTGACCACCTTCCCTGACCTCTGCCTATTGCCTGGCCTGGGGAGTAGATTAGACACTATGCTTTGCCAGCTGGCACCCAACCATGGATTCCATTGACACCACTCACCTGATGTCTCAACACCCAGCTAGTCTCTGTTCACACCTTGAATCTCTGTGCCATTCGCCTGCCACGACAATCCCTTCTGTTTGCTGCTCTTTCTTCTATTCCCCACCCCTCATTTTCAGATTTATTCTTCCATCTTGGCCAATTAGTCTGAGCCTTCCCACCACTTCAGCTGTGGAATGAACAGACTTCCAGTGAAGCTGCTAAAAATCCTGAATCTTTGAAAAGTTCCCCAAAGTTCTTACGTCCAAGTTGGAAGATTCAGGGTGTTTGCTGTTTGCCATTTCAAACCACAAGAAAATGCCTGGCTTAGATTGATCAATTATTGAAAACAGTTGGAGATTAATGAGTTGTTTTAGTCATATCTAACTCTTTCTCTCTGAGGCTTTTTTGGCAAAAATACTGGAGTGGCTTGCCACTTTCTTCTCAGCTCATTTCATAGATGAGAAAACTGAGGCAAACAGGGTTAAGTGACTTGCCCAGGGTCACATATCTAGTAAGTCTGAAGCCAGATTTGAATTCAGGAAGATGAGTCTTCCTGACTCCAGGCTCTGCACTCTATCCACTGTGCCATCTAGCTGCCCTAGAAAAAAATCATAGTTGAATGAAAAAGTATTCTTTTATGTTTAATTCTATTAATGATGCCAATGGGAAATTGAATGAGCTCAGATATATAAAGCACTCCCTTCGTGTTGCTGATGACCACTTCCCCTGGAAGAACTGCCCCCTAGGAAATCAGTCTGTCCTGTGTAATTGAACAGCCCAGAGGTTCAGTGTCAGTTTCAGGTCACATGATGGTTTTGTGATATAGACAACAGTGTATAGGAAACAAGGTTGAATCTTTCTGATGTTTCACGTGTCCACATTTTTCACAAATAATAGGACAGTTTATCAGCTTCCTGTGCTCCTGGCTTCCCACTGAGTGTCCCTGTTTGAGAAGTCGTATGTCATGAGCATCTTCTGTGCCAAGTCATCTTTATTTTTCTTACTGTGGACTGGACACCCCAGGACACTATGGGCTGAGCTCTCTAAAGCCTTTATCACTGTCAGCTGCACACAATAATCTCCCTTTGGTTGACCTTCATGTACCTGGACAGGAGTTACGGATAGCTTTGTTGGCCAATGTGCTCAGCATTGGGCTCTATGCTTGCTATGTTGATTTCTGTTTTTGTGAGGTAATATCTGAGGTTAACAAATTTGAAAGTATTTTAAAGTCATCTCAGCCACCTGTGTTAACTCCCTGTGTTGGTAAGCAAAATGGGCTCCTTAGCACTTAGTTCAACAAGTGCCCTTGAAGAGTTTGGCTTTTGTTTGCTTTGAGTAAATCAGCTATTTCATTGAATCTTACTAAGTGCTAAACCCCAGGCCCAAACCCCTATTGGGTGTAAAACCTATGTGGGTGTGGATTGGCAACTAAGATGGGGCCCAAGGTGGGGCTAACTCCAGGGAGGGCCTAATTTACATGTCTGGGACAGCAGAGGCCCTTAGACCACATGGGTTTAAGTCCGCCTCTTTGTGAGGATTTTAGGTCACGTGGGTGAGTCGCATGTGTGACTCACCCCTGACGCTGACAAAGACATAAAAGCCAGGTGTTGGCCTCTTCTTCCTTGGAGCTCTTTGCTGAAGCAGTGGTGGCACGTGGCTCTGGGCCAGCCCTTGTTCTGAGCTCCCGGGCTGATGTTGGTAACTATGAATTGTATTGGGTCTGTCTGTTTGTAATTTGTTTAAGGGCTCTTGAGATGGTGTTGATGAGGAGACTCCAGGCAGCTGTAGCTAAGGAGCCCTCCAGCTTGTAAACCTGGATGCAGAAACTTTGTTGAACTCTGGTAACTATGTACTGGGATTTGAATCAGACAAGGTCTGTCTGTT
>CM053623.1:18359034-18373453 GCA_028646595.1 Phalanger gymnotis
TGCCTGCTGAATTAAAGTAAGCTTGCCAACCCCTTTACCTTGCTTTCCTTAGTTAAGCAGATCAAAAGAACCTGTGTTTTTGCGGCGTGCTGGCAACTTTCTGGGTGCTGGCTGTGGGTGGATCTTATGCCCCCACAGAAGCTGCTAGCCAGATTGTGGAAACACTCCCCATTCCAAACTTAAATTCACATCTCAATACAAGTTCAACTTTATAAAACACCTGTTCAGAAAGCCCATGTACTCAGTTAAAGAAAATAAATGTCAACAATGTGAAAATATTTCAGTCTACTTGAAGCTTAGCTATATTCCAAATAACTTGCCTCAGCAGGCAGTAGGTTTTCTTATAAAGTAACCATACACACACACACACACACACACAATCACACACTTACACACACACACTCACATATACTCTGAGCATACACACCCTGAGCACACACCCAATATAAAAATGATATCAGAGATCACTCAATTTTCTCATGATTAGATTTTCAGAGGGGTGGTGATGGTGGTTGTTAACCACTTTTACTTTATTTCCATATTCTGCAAAGTGATATGTGTATGTATGTGTCTATATATGTGTATACGTGTGTGTTGGAACTGGGGATCTGAGTTAATCAATATTATACTCAATCCTAAATCATACCCAGAAATCTGAGCCATTGTCATGAAAACCTTTCCAGATTAGGCAGTTCATGTATCCAATCCATTTTCTTTTGGGCCTGCTAACACTTTCATAAATAATTCTAGTGATGTGCCAGCGTGATATGCCCACATATCCTTAATTTTCTCCCCAGCCAAAAGTGCCAGGCAGTTAATAATGACAATATCTTTGGAGACTGACTTCAATGCTGAGTAAAATAAAAGGAACCTGGTTCACAATGGCCCTGTCTGCAAGAGCCACTTTCCTGGAATCATTACCATACATGGCATCAAAGAAGAGATAGCACCACGTCCCTAAAATAAGACAATTTGCGAGACGTGTCATAAAAACTCCCTTCACTGCTTGGCTTCTCTTGTTAATGGCCTCCATAAAACTAAGGCATTGTCAGAAAAGTTCAGAGACATTTTCTCCATCCCTAGAAAGGGTCGTTTGGCAGAAGCCGCAGGAGTTCTCTCTGGCCTCTTTTTCAAAGTCCACCTCCAATCTTAGCTTTCCTGGAAGTCCACTTGTTTTGGTACAGTCTAGGGAATGACCTCAGCCTTCCTCGTGCCCTACCCAATTTCAATCAGCCACCACCTTTGCAAATTATATGTAATCAAGTTGGCCCAGGTCAACAGAAGTGCCTATAGAAATAAGGTGGTAAATTAATAAAGTGATAAAGATCTAATTAAACGGTCTGGGAGCTTAGAGAGAGATCAATATTGGCTAGAGCGCCTGCTTTCTAGGTGCGTGCCCAAATATATAAGGTTGGTTTGATGCTTCTGAAAATGTAGCCTTCTTGGTAGTGGACGCATGATGAAGAATGAAACATATTTTTATGCATAACCAAAGGGGGAAGTTCTTTTGCTTGACTATGCAGATTTGTTACAAGAGTTTTCTTTATCTTTTCCAATGGGGAGAGGGGGGAGCAAGAGACAACAAATTTTTGATAACTGAAAAAAATATTAAAAGTAACCTGCTTGTAGGTGCCATCCTACTCTCGCCTCTGCCAATGAACACTGTTATGACTGCGGACAATTCCCACGGTACTTCAGTTTCCTCACCTGCGAAATGAGGTGGTGGCAGGTGGACCTTTTAGAGTCTTTCTGCCTCTGTAGACGTGATCCTGTGATCTGTGGCCTTTGGAATGCTGTCTGGAATATAATTATTTAACAAACAGTAAGTAAACAAATGTAGAGTTGGCTAAACTGCATTTAAAATGTCAGCCAAATTGTTTATATGTGAAAAAATGAATTAATTTTTCTTTATTATTTCTCCAAAATGGTCAAGAAATAGGGTATTCAGGTCAATGAAGTATTCTGGTTAGCTGAGAGTTACCATATAGATAGGGTAAATATATTTCTACCAATTTTCAGAAAATTAAGAAATTTTAAAATGCAAAGAATGAAATCTCTTCCCCAAATAACAAAATCATTTCCCAGTGATTCAGGAGGCATGTTAGGTGCTTCTGCTGCCTCTAGGTCTTTATTATGATTGCAACAGAACCTCTGAGTTGGGAGGGACCCCAGAGACCATCTAGTCCACCCCTTAACTGATGAAGCATCCCCTCTACAATGTGCTGTTTGACATCTAGGCTTTGCTTGAAGACCTTCAGGGAGGGGCGACTCAGCACCTACTGAGGAAGTAGGATAAAACTGTTGGTTATGACCATTGGTGGTTTTCCAATATTACACTTCTGTCCATCTCTGTGAGCTATTCTTTATCCCTGGATCCACCCATAGCTTCCACTTCATGCCCTACTCCTCCGCCATGATGCTTTCTAGAGCTAAGATCATAGGATGTAAGAACCTATGAGCCTCTGATTTAAAGCAGATCTCTCATTTTACAAATGAGGAGAACGATTCTCAGAGAAGGCAAGTGATTTGCCCATCATGACACAGCTAGGAAGTAACCACTCCAGTCTTCATTGATCTCTTCTCTCTCTAAATTCCAGCAGCATTTAATTACATCTTTAGCACTTTATTAATTTAGCAGTTAAGTAGGTCCTGATTTGTAGCATGTGCTAATTGTCTCCCCAACTCAACTGAGCTTTTTGAAGGTAAGGACCATGCCTAATATACCTCCATATAGTATTATAATAGGGTGTGCCAGTCTCTTTGAAACTTAAGAAATACACAGCTGATGCTTACAGGGGAGTTGTTGATATAGTTGAGTCATTTCAATCATGGCTGACTCTTTGTGATTCCATTTGGAGTTCTCCTGGCAGAGCTACTAGAGTGGTTTGCCATTTCCTTTTCCAGCTCATTTTACAGGTGAGGAAACTGAGGCAAACAGGATTTAAGTGATTTGCATAGGGCCACACAGCCTGTAAATGTCTGAAGCCAGATTTGAACTCACAAAGAATAGTCTTCCCATATCTATCCACTGTCTCACCAAGCTGCTTCCTTCCAAGGGATTTATTGCATTATCATTTATCAATATTAAAACAAAGAGTAGAATAGCTGTGGTGCCGTGGATAGTGGAGCTCATCTCTGAGTCAGGAAAATCTGGGTTCAAGTCCTATCTTGGATATATATTATCTATATGACTTGTGCTTCTCTTAATAGCTAACTCTTTAAACTCTAATTTACAGAGAAAGTACTGCATTGGGGAAGAGAATTTCGTAATTGAGAATTCTTGTCATGGATGAAAATGCAGATTTAGTCCAAAAACAAACATATAGGATCCAGGCAGGGTTTGAGTCAGTCCATACCAGAGCCACTGGAGGGCAGGGGAAGGGGTTCGTCTTGAAACAGGAAAGTCGTGGCACAAGAGGACCAACCAGAGGTGGGTCAGCCCTTCCAGGACTGAGAAATGATCCAAGTGGCTCCTGATCATTGAGGCTTCGGTTGCCTTCTACCAGGAGGAAAACAAAGGGACCTATGGAGTGGCCTAGAATAAGACTCCCTCACTCCAACCTCATATACCTGTGGGATATAGTGGCAAGAACTCTGATTCTGAAATCAAAGACCTGGGTTGAAATCCCGCCTCTGACATTTACTACATGGGTGAGTTCAGTCAAGTCAACTTTACCGGTCTAGATCTCCCTTTCCTTAATATAAAATGAGGAGCTTGGACTAACATCAGAGATTCATTATACATTAAAAATGTATAATGTACATTATACATTAATTTTTTAAATGTATAATGGACAGTCTGGTGAAGCCTATGGATCTTCCTAAGAATAATGTTTTTAAATGCACAAGGATTATATACATAGGATTATAAAGTAAAGGAAAACAGCTATCAAAATATATTTTTAAAACCAATTCACAGTCCCTCGATTAAGAACGCCTGACCTTTATGGCTTCTAATTCTGTGTTTATGATCTTATGCACACTCTAGGCACGAATAAGCTAAGTAAAGATACATTCAGGAGTTAGATAGTTCCCTTGGTGCTCAGTGGTTTGGCCCACAGATTCATTGGTCCCTCTGGTTGTCTGTGGGACTGGGGAAGAGACCAAGTCTAATCAGACTTGCCCAACAAATGCTTATTGGTCAACTGATAAATGTAGGGGCAGTTATGCCCATGGCTTGAAGAATTGGCCTGATGAAGAGAGGCCAGAGTAAAAGCCAGCTATGACCATCATGGACTTAACAAGGCCAGGGCTGCTGGATTTTGCCATAGACTTGACATTCTCTCTAGAAAACAGATTCCTTGCTTGTTGAAATAATAGTTGGGCACACAGGGCTTGAAACTCTGTGATGAGATACAATCCCTTTGTTTAACGGCCAGGCTCTTTTCAAATCTTCAAGTTTCCAAGAACTATTTTTTTTTAATCACAAGGGAGAAAATGTCGCAGGCAACGGTAATAGGCTTCTGTTTACCTAGCCCAGGGTAGCTATTGAGAAGAGAACCCAGACTCATTTCATTTTCCAGCTTAGAGGGAGGCTCCATGGGGAAGAAGCTGCAAAATATTTTCCCATTGATTTCTTTGTGTTTAGAAAATTAGGACAGAAATGAGTCCCGGAATATTTTCTTTCCTTAGTCGCCAAAGGTCTTGGGTATGGGAATATGTCACTATGCTCCCAAGGGGTTGGAAAACCATGCTCCCTTGGTGACAGAGAAATCTCATGGCCCCATTTATCAAACACGCTTTACTATTCTAGACCTGACATCAGCTTGCTATTAAGCACACAGACAGGTTGGGCAGGGATATACATTCTCCTGTTTAAGATTCTAAGCCCAAGGGGCAGAATGGTTGTTTTAAACAACTCAATCCTGACTTTGATAATCTTAATAACCTTGAATGTTCCCCCATTCAGAAGTTACCAATTAAGGCATGGGTCGATTGAGCTGGCTCACTATTTACTTTGGCATACATTCCATCATTGTTAGACATACCTCCCCTGGTCTGCCTCTCACCCCCCTGGGGAAGTGGAAGATGGCCAGATAGTCACTATTCTCTCTGTCTCTCTCTGTCTCTCTGTCTCTGTCTCTCTCTGTCTCTCTGTCTCTGTCTCTCTGTCTCTGTCTCTGTCTCTGTCTCTCTCTCTCTCTCTCTCTCTCTCTCTCTTTGCAGCCTCTGGAGTCTCTCAATGCACTGCCCTGGGCCCAGAACAACCGGATTTTTCCAAAGGTAAAGCAGAAGTAGGGGGAGAGAGGTAGAAAATGGCACCTTTATTTTGCTACAGACTGCCTGTGTGACATTGGGTAAGTACCTTAGCCTTTGTGGGTCTCACACAAAGAAACTTTGTGTGTTCTCAGCTATAAAGTGGGGATAACAAGAGTGCTAATTTCACCAGATTATTGTGAGGAACATGAATCAATGTATACAAAGCCCTTTGCCAACCTTAAGCCCTTAGGGCAGGGCTTCTTCCCTTTCTTTTGAGCGTGGTCCTTTTGGACAGTCAGTCTAGGGAAGCCTATGGACATGCTCTCAGAAAAAAAAAATGATTCTTGTTGTTTTTGTTGAGTTGTTTTCACTCATGTCTGATTCTTCGTGACCCCATTTGGGGTTTTCTTGGCAAAGATACTGGAGTGGCTTGCCATTTCCTTCTCCACTTCATTTTACAGATGAGGAAACTGAGGCTAACAGGGCTAAGTGACTTGCCCAGGGTCACATACCTACTAAGTGTCTGAGACCAGATGAGTCTTCCTGACTCTAGGCCCATCATTCTCTCCATTGTGCCACCTAGCTGCCCCAGAAAATGCTGATAAATGCATAAAATGAAATGCATTGGATTCCAAGGAAACCAATTATATTAAATATTATCAATCTATTTTTTTTAAAAAAAGTTACTGACTTTAAGTTAAGAATTCTCTGTTGCAACATAAATGTCAGCTGCTGTTGATTTATGATCATTTTTGGAAAGCATGTAGGATTTCTAATCAGAAAATTTGGTACTCACTCTCTGTGTGACACTTGGTAAGACTAAGTTCTGCTACTAACTACCTGAGTGACCTGAGGCAAATTCTTTGACCTCTCAGGGCTTAGTTTCCTCAGCTTTGAGATGAAGTAAATTGGACTAGGTGACCAATGAGATTCCTTCTAAATCTATGGTCTTATTACCTTAGTCCTGAGAGGCAGTATTGTGTAATGGAGAGAATGCTGGAGTTGTGGTCAAGACTGGGGTTTGAATCCAGCCTCAGATACTTACTGGTTGCATGACTCTGAGTCTTATCCTTTCTGGGCCCCATCTGTAACATGGGGTGGTTAGATTCAATGACCTCTCAAGTTTCTTTTAGTTCAGAATCTATGATCCTATCCCACGGTCCCATAAAGAACCAAAGACAATTTAATTTCTAATTCTTATGCCCCCTTTCCTGCCCCCTCCCAATTTTAACCCTCCTAACTTTGTTAAGGAGCATATGTTGTAAAGGTGAGTTATGTCTTGGGCACATGGTCCCTTAGAAACTGGATTGAAACTATCAACAGTTTTCTCACTAGCAAGCAAATCTTCTCAGTTCTCCAAGGGAGAAAAACAAGTCCCCAAGGAATAGTAGCCCTGTGTCCCAGTCCTCAGCTATTTGGTCCTTCTTTAGAACCCATTTCAGTGACATCAGAATCCGAGGCCAAGTTGTCTTCGCCGATTTTAAATTGCCCCTGACCTTCCTATCAAGAGAGTGATGTATGGAATGACACTTGAGAACTGGATAACAGCATCAAGAAGGACAGTAGTGGAAAGACTGTGATGCTAAAGAGGGAAAGATACACACACACACACACACACACACACACACACACACACACACACACACACACACAAAGTGAGAGAGGCTGGCCTGCATTTATGCTTAGATGTCGAGAGGGATAGATATACTTGCCTTTCACACTTTGAGGAGGGCTTCTGATTGACTGCTGTTGGTCAATACTGTGACCTACCTAGGACCCAGAGGGATTGCCATTCCATGGAAATCCAGATCACGAAAATCATCCAGCCCTGGGAAGCACTTCAAAACACACTCTCACACGCACACACACACACACACACACACACACACACACACACACAATCCTGGTGCCCCAGAGAGACCATGAACCCTTTACATTTTTTGAGACTTTTAGTTGTAGGAGAAGGGAAGTGATTTGCATTATGCAGCTCTTTCACTGATTTAGGTGGTTTGCTGGATAGAGTCCTGGTTTGGAATCTGGAAGACTTGAATTCAAATACTTCCTCACACTTTTACAAGTCCTGGGACCTTTTCTCTATGCCTCAGTTTCCTCTTCTATAAAATAAAGGAGTTGGATTTGCTCTAAGCTGTAAATCTGTGATCTCTTGTCTTCTGGAAATTCAAATTGCTACAGCATTCCATGAGTGGAATCCTGGCACTTCACCCTCCCTCCCTCTTAAGAGAAAGGGACAAATGTTAAATAAACAAGCTGATGTGAGGAGTTTATGTAAACAATCATTAGAATGTAAGCTCCTTGAGGGCAGAGTCTGGCATTTTTTTTAGTTTGGTCTCCATATCCCTAGCACTCTGGACAGTTCTTACCTACCACTAGACAAGCAGTTTTATAAACACTTGTTGGATCAGATTGAATTTTCAGGAGACTGTATAGTCGCTCAGGGATTGGTCTTCTACCTGCTGGTCCTTCTACCACTAGGAAAATCAATTAAACAAATCCTTAGTGAACGTCAGGTGCCAACTAGTGCTGCCCTTCAAGGCTATCCACAATCTGCTATCAATCTATCCTTTCAAGCTGATTTCACCTCTTACACAGTATTTTCCAACTAATCCTGGTGACTAACCTGCTTCCTGAGTTCCACATGTTCTGTATTAAATTGAATGAATGTATAAGTGTCTATTGGATTAAATGATTTTTAAATTCCCTTCTACCTCTGACTTTCTCTTCCAATATGGGACAATAGAGTTAGAGGACCTGGGTTCAAATCCCACTTTAGATGATTTTACCTTTGAGATGTTGACTGAGTCACTTATTTTTCTTGGGCTTCCATATCTTCATCTCTAAAATGAGAGATTTGGATTGTATGACGACTAAAGTCCTTTCAGTTCTATATCTATGATATCCGGCTTCCAGGTATTTGCCTATGTCATTGTCCTCTGGAAATGCAATCCTTTCTCATTCATTCATTCATTCATTCATTCATTCATGACTCAGCTGTAGTGCCTCCTCCTCCAGGTAGTTTTCCCCTGATTCCCCCAGCTGAAAGTGTTCTCTTCCTCTTTAACTACTCCCAGTACTCTTGAGGGAGGGGATTTTTTTTTGCACCCTTATAACATCCCCTTTTGAATTATGTTTACCTGTATGCACACTACATTTCCCAATATAAGCTTCTTGAAGGCAGAGATTGAACTGTTTTTACACAGGACCATAGAACTGGAGCATGGAAGGACCATAGAGGTCCAATCTACACCCTTAATTTTACAGACGAGGAAAGTGAGATCCAAGGAGGTTATGTGACTTTTCCAAGGTCACAATGGCAAAAAATATCAATGTGGGATTTGAACCCAGGTCTCCCAGTACACTTTCAATTACACTATGTTGCTACCCAAACTTCATTCCCACAGCTCCATAGGATTTGGGATCTAAAAGATGAATATCTCAGATTGTGTATCAGGGCATTTCTGGGGATGGCAGGTTAGAGGCCTTTGTAAAGCTTTACTGGGCCCCTAGAATTTACCCTTCATCCAGCACTGGGTGCAAGAGAGACAAACATTGACACTGAAGGAGATAATCCTGGACAGGGCTTCAGTAAGATTTCTAATCTGGAAGTAAGGCCATTGAAGGTAACAGAAGGATGAATCACATCCAGCCATTCCCTCCATTGCTTGGAGGGAAAAAGACCTGAAACCCTGGGGCAAATTAACAGCAGCTTCTTAGTTCTTTTTTCCTCTTGCCTTTTGAACAGTAACAATGGCAAAAAAATATTCCAGAAGCAAGAATGAGCCAGGAAATGTTTATTATTATTAATTATTGTCCTCCTCCTCCTCATTATTATGCTTTAGTTTTTCTAAGGCCCTGTTCTTGTGGGTCTGTAGACATTTGTTAATTTCCGCTTCCTCCACCACTACTGGGCAGGTGGGTGGTGACTACAAAGAAACATGGGGTGTCCAAGTTGACTAATACCAAGGAAAGAAAAAGAGCTTTAGTTTAGATGGAGCCCGCAATTCGCCAAATCACTGGGGTCTGGACAACATTAGTATCGGCTTGATTTATTTTCCCTTCCAGCTCGGCTTGGTGCCTGACTGAGTTTTCCTTTCCATCTGAGAACTGCAGTAGAAGGAGCCTGTATTTGCTGTCCATTCTTGGGAAGAAAGGAATAGTAACAGTTCACATTTGGGAGCGCTTTCTCCAAGCTTAGCAAAGCAAATTCCATGTATTATGGTAATCATAACAGCAGCTAACATTTATACAGCACATGCTCCAGGCTAATTCTCACAACCCTCACTCTCAGGGGCAGCTCTAGTTTCCTAGAGTTCAGCTCTGAGAGTAATAGTGAGGGGCTGGGAGATTTTCTTATTCTATCATTCAAAAGCCCCGATCCAGTGTGTCCCACCCCGTATCCATTGCCGATGGTTACCAGCTAAACTCATTTTGACCTATTGGTCTTTCCTCAATATCAAGTAATCAATAAAAATAAATTAATGTTCAGTAATTAATAATAACAGGAATATTTACTGAAAAAGTATAGCAAACACATCCTCCCACTCTTTCCTCTATACATCCTAGGAAAGTGGGCCTAAATTCGAAGGGGTTGCTATAAAGCCTTTCTCCTACCTAGGTCACTTCTGGTTGTGGTATAGCTAAGGAATGAAGTACTCTCTTCTTTGCCAGACATGGTTTCTTGGCTGTTGGGCCGGGCCAAGAAGGTGGTTTCTCTGAGCTATCTCCTAAGTGGATTCAGCTGCTTCAGCTATTGGCCAATTCTGTCATGGATTCCAGTCGCTGGATCTCTGGCCCTTCCCCTCTTTTTCTAGTAACATGGCTCTTGGATGATATCTTTCATGATGACATCACAGGGCCACAGATTTAGAGCTGGAAGTGACATTTTGAGACCATTTAGTTCATCTCCCTCATTTCACAGATAAAAAACCTGAGGCCTAGAGAGGCTAAATGACTTTTCTGTCTGGAGTCACACAGTATCTAAGGCATGATTTGAACTCAGGTCTTCCTGACTCCAAACCAGGTGCTTAATCATCTTACCACACTCCCTCCACAATTGCCTATTTAAAAAAAATGAATTTTGTTTTATTTTCAAGTCTGCATTCTCTCCTCCCTACTGCCTCCCTCCTCACCCCATTAAGAAAGCAAGAAAAACAAAACCCTGTTCCAGATATGTATAGTCAAACAAAACAACCATGTAAAACAAGCCTCATTCTGTACCCTGAGCCTATCATCTCTCCATCAGAAAGCAGGTCACGTGTTTTGTCATGTGGCCTCTGGAATTGAGATTGGCCCTTGTTCCTCAATCTTTCAGAATTGTTTGGTTTTACAATGTTTCTGTTATTGTGTAAATTGTTTTCTTGGTTCAGCTCACTTTCCTTCGCATCAGTTCATACAAGTCTTCCCAGGTTTCCTGAAACCATCGCCTTCATCATTTCTTACAGCACAATAGTGTTCTGTCACATACGCATTTCATAACTTGTTTAAGTATTTCCCCATTAATGGGCACCCTGCTCAGCTTCCAATTTTTTCCCACCCTGAAAAGGGCTGCTATGAATATCTTTGTCCTTTTCCTCTGCCTTTGATCTCTTTGACATAATGACTGAGTGGCCACAATTTGCTAAGAGGAGCTATTGTTGGCTATCTGTTGCAATCTATTCTACCCACCGTGAGCCTCTGCCTGTTGGGTGATCTGCTAGAGGTCGTGTTTCTGGAGTACTTGGTGGTAATGAACAGCTTCAAATACTCATTTAATCTTCATAATAGCCCTTGGGATGGTGGTATTCAATGCATTTTTATTCCCATTTTGCAGATGAGAGAACTAAGGCTCAGGGAGCATAAGGGACTCTGTAACTTACAAGTCAAGTCAAGAAGCATTTATTAAACACTTACTTAGGTAAAGAAAGACAGTCTCTACCCTCAAGGAGCCTATATTCTAATGGGAGAACACATACAAGGAAGCTAAAAAATTGAAGAGTCAGGATTGGAACTTGGCATTTTAGATTCCAAATTTAGATCCCTTCCCACTTAAAGGTGAGGCCTCAAGCATGTTCAAGCTTTCATTCCAGGAGGAAAACAGAAAGGATTTTCTTTAAGCTGAAGAAATGTAAGGCTCCATTCACAGCAGTCATAGTCTTTCCAGCCTTCTGGAAATGCCACAGGTGTGCCTGGCAGCCCCCTGCATGGTTCATGATGTGCCAACCACTGCAAATCTCTATGAGTGTTCATTAGAGCTGCATGTGCCATGGAGGGTGTGTGTGTGTGTGTGTGTGTGTGTGTGTGTGTATGTATATGTGTGTGTATGGTATGTGTGGTATGTGTGTGCATATGTATGTGTGTGCTTGTGTATGGGTGTGTGCATGTGCATGCATGCATACATGCATGCATGTGTATGGTGTGTATGTGTGTATGCATGTGTACATGTATATGGGTGTGTGCATGTACATATGTGCACGAGTGCATGTGCACGTGTGTGTATGGTTTGTGTGTGTGTGTATGCAAGTGAGTGTGCATGAATGTGTGCATGTGTGCGTGTGTATGTGTGTGGTGTATGGAGATACTCTTGCATTCTCCCCACCTCCTTTCCCAGGTAACTCCTTCCACAGATTCATCATCCTGTCCTCATTTTCACATCTTTTTTTTTTCCTGTCACCCAGCAGGGTTTAATTTAAACCTCACATGTCGCAGTGTATATTCATGGCATTTCCCTCTGTGGCCAAGTAATGACAATTACAGGCTGTTAGTGACCTTTTCTCAATTGTATTTTCCAACATTATTAAACACGTGCATGTATAAGGTGCATGAGCAGGCAAGATACAATCTGGCCCTTCCAAGACTTTGTATTCTGCATCAGATGACATTTGCCTTGGACTAATGAATAAATGTGTGACATATACCAAATAAGGGGCAACCACGTGTAGGCAGCAAGGCAAAAATGAAAACTAAATATTTTCCATTTAATGCATCTATCTTTTCTAAAGTCCTGATGCCTTGTGTTGTGTGAGAGGGGGTGATCTTGAGGTCTCAGGGGCTATGACAGTGGGATATAGTGCCTGGCACCTAGTAAATGCATCATAAATGCTTGTTGACTTGATTTGACTGGAACCCAAGTTCTGACAGGTCCCACCATGCTGGGAAGGATGAACAGTGGCCACATGACTATGTCTGAAGGCTGGCCTTGCTGAGGTCAGAGAGGCTCTTTGCCGGGTTGGCCATGGGTGGGGGGAATGATATTTTTAGCCACAAGAACTATATAGTCTATTTGTAAGTCATAGAGGGGGTTCAGTGTGTGTTGGTGGAGTGGTATCCATATCAATGAAATCATAGATCATTAAGGGAGGCAGTTGATTAGAATAGAAATCAATCAATCAGGATTAACACAAAGACAATAGGGAAAGAGTCCCTGCCTTTAAAGAGCTTACATTCCCATGGTTGAGACAAGATGTGTGTATGTATGTATACACACATACATATAAACATGCTGCTTCTAATTCAGCCCCGCGGTATAGCTGTCTCATCCCCTTTCTGTCCTGGGACACACCATCTCCTCCTTACCTCCTCCAGCGTCCTGAGCTCCTAACACCAGGTATTCAGAATCTGAGCCATGTTCTCATCCTTTATCGATTACGGATACAGTAACGGGCACAAGCCTCTTGATGTGGTGTTGTCCAGTGAAAAGAAAATCAACCAATAAGCAGTATTAAGTGCTTTCTCTGTACCAGGCGCTGAGCTACAAGCTACAAGGAATGAAATAATTCCTACTCTTAAGGAGGTTCCATTTTGGGGGGGGAAGACAACATGTCCTTATGGAAGTAAACAAAGAATTAATATGAACAGAATAAGAATGAGGTAGGATGGTTAGGAGGGAGGGCACTAACTAGTGGGAAGGGGGAGGGAAGAATTAGGAAAGGGTTCCTATAGAAGATGGTGCCTGATTTTGTAACCCCTTACCTTACAGGCAGGGTAACATAATGGGGCTAGAGTCAAGAAGACCTGAGTTCTGAGGCTGCCTTAGACGTTTACTAGCTGTGTGGCCCTGGCAATTCACTTAACTTCTTTGGGCCTCAGTTTCCTCATCTGTAAAATGAGATGATTCGACAAGATGGCTTCTTAGGTCCCATCCAGTTCTAAGCCCATGATCCTATGATCCTTCTTATCGGAGCCTGAGCAGCAATTGACCTTATTGACCTGCTCACACCACAACGAAGGCTTATATGTAGCTGGGTTTCCACAATGATGTTGGGGAGTTTGTCCTCCTACCTGCTACTTTTCTACTTGGTGCCAGCAGGACTTATGGTGACTTCCAGTGCCCTGACTTGCATTAATCCTTCTTGAATTTCATCCCTTTTAGTTTAAGCTCTTTCTTCCACTTCCTCCTAATCGTATGGGCTCTCAGCTCTGCTTTGCATAGGGATACCAATCTCCTCCCACTTGGCAACCTCTGCAGAACCAGGCTTGGCACCGCCACTGCCTAGGTGTGTCCAGATGTGTCACTTGCACTGTCTCTCAGATGCTGGGAGTGACCTCCATGGCATGCTCCATCTGGTAATGAAAAGCAGGAAGTGACCCCAAAATAGTTCTACCCCACCAAAGCAGAATGAGTTGATTAGGCCCAAGGTTAAAGGTACCAGGTCTGAATCCAGCCCCTAGCTTGGGGGTACAGTGAACTCTGGCTTGCTCCCTTCCCCTAAATATGCGTCCCACCAGCCTATTAACCAAGGGTTCTATTTTTCACAGTCTCCCTGCCAATTCATCCCCTATCCCCCATTTAGGAAAGGAGCTGCATTAGCCCTTAGAGATCACTAGGAACAACTCAGGCCAGAAGAAATGTCCAAACCACTCTGTGGATCTGCTTTCTGGTATGCTCAGTTGGATTGCATAAGGGTTTAATAAAATACACAAATGCATTGAGGTCAGCAGATTCTACTTAATCATCTTTTTGGGCCGTCTATTGACAAGATGTGTGTCTAATTTTATTCCTTTTCATTTTAGGGTGGCAGAAGAACAAGGGAATGCTTTTCTTAAGAAAACAAAACCAGGGGGCGGAGCCAAGATGGCGACTGGAAAGCAGCAACTGGAGTGAGCTCCCCTCCAAGTCCCTCCAAAAACCTATGAAAAAATGGCTCTGAACCAATTCTAGAACTACAGAACCCACAAAGGGGCAGAGGGAAGCAGGACTCCAGCCCAGGTCTGCCTGGATGGTCTC
>CM053623.1:18373953-18398433 GCA_028646595.1 Phalanger gymnotis
CCACTGAAGAAAATACCACCTTAAAATTAAATTGGAACAATTGGAAGCTAGTGACTTGATGAGAAATCAAGATATTATCAAACGGAACCAAAGGAATGAAAAAATGGAAGACAATGTGAAATATCTCATTGGAAAAACCACTGACCTGGAAAATAGATCCAAGAGAGATAATTTAAAAATTATTGGACTACCTGAAAGCCAATGATCAAAAAAAGATCCTAGACATCGTCTTTCAAGAAATTATCAAGGAGAACTGCCCTGATATTCTAGAACCAGAGGGTAAAATAGAAATGGAAAGAATCCACCAATCGCCTCTTGAAAAAGTTCCCAAAGAGAAAACTCCTAGTAATATTATCACCAAATTCCAGAGTTTCCAGGTCAAGAAGAAAGTACTGCAAGCAGCCAGTAAGAAATAATTTGAATATTGTGGAAACACAATCAGAATAACACAAGCTTCTACATTAAGGGATTGAATGGCTTGGAATACAATATTCTGGAGGTCAATGGAGATACGATTAAAACCAAGAATCACCTACCCAGAAAAACTGAGTATAATGCTCCGAGGTAAAATATGGATTTTCAATAAAATAGAGGACTTTCAAGCTTTCTCGATGAAAAGACAAGAGCTGAATAGAAAATCTGACTTTCAAACACAAGAATCAAGAGAAGCATGAAAAGGTAAACAAGAAAGAGAATTCATACGGGACTTACTAAAGTTGAATTGCTTTGTTTACGTTCCTACATGGAAAGATGATGTGTGTAATTCAGGAGACCTTTCTCAGTATTAGGAGAGTTGAAGGGAATATAGACAGAGGGCACAGGATGAGTTGAATATGAAGGGACAATATCTAAAAAATAAAATAAATTTAAGGGACGAGAGAGGAATATATTGAGAGAGGGAGAGATAGAATGGGGTAAATTATCTCACATAAAAGTGGCAAGAAAAAGCAGTTCTGTTGGAAGGGAAGAGGGGGCAGGTGAGGGGGAATGAGCTAATCTTACTCTCATCTGATTCAACTTGAGGAGGCAATAACATACACACTCAATTGGGCATCTTACTCCACAGGAAAGTAAGGAGAAGGAGATAAAAAAGGTGGAGGGGATGATAAAAGGGAGGGCAGATACTGGGCGGAGGTAATCAAAAGCAAACACATTTGAAAAGGGACAGGGTCAAGGGACAAAACTGAACAAAGGAGGACAGGATAGGATGGAAGGAAATATAGTTAGCCTTTCACAACATGAGCATTGCAAAAGTGTTTTGCATGATACATGTGTGATCTATGTTGAATTGCTTGCCTTCCTAGGGAGGGTGGGTGGGAAGGGAAGAGGGGAGACAATTTGGAACTCAAAGTTTTAAAAGCAGATGCTTAAAAAATTTAAAAAAATTGCATGCAGCTGGGAAACAAGATATATAGGGAACAGGGAATAGAAATCTATCCTTCCCTACAAGAAAGTAAGGGGAAAGGGGATGGGGGAAATTGGATGAAAGAGGGGAGGGCTGACTGGGGAATGAGGCAATCAGAACATATGCCATCTTGGAATGGGGGGGGAGGGTAGAAATAGGGAGAAAATTTGTAGCTCAAAATCATGTGGAAATCAATGTTGAAAACTAAAATATTAAATAAAATATATACAGAAAAAACCCTAAAAAATTTGACATCAGGAAAAACTTACTAATATTTAGAATTGTCCAAATGGGCTTCCTCAGCAGGTAGTGAGAGGCCTCCCCATCCCTGAGCAGAGCTTTGATGACCACTTTTCCTAGAGGCTCTAAGTGGAGATTCCTTTGGGTGTGGTTGGGACTAGAGGCCTCCCTGGTGTCTACCAAATGTCCAGTTCTGAGGTGCCATTGAGTTGTTCCTTTGATGCCCAAGGACCCCACAATGCTTTGCACTTAGGCACAGCTTAATAAATGCTTGTTGAGTTGAATTGAATTAAATTGTTTACAGATGGCATTTCAATTTCAGCTCTGCTGTTGACGTGCCTGCAGCCTTCACAGGGAAGGCCTCCTGAGTTCCACTTCTTTGCAGTGCTATCATTCTATGACTCTCTATAGAGTCATTTTTTCCCCTAGAAGTACACAAATAACTAGGATCCCCAGCAGAATGTGATCAATGGACTGGGAGAGGTACATACACAAAGCACTAGGGGGTTTCAGAAGCAGGAGAGATCACAATGCCTTCTCAATGTGGCTGTCATTCCCTGAAAGCTACCTCAAATCAGCTAATTCTCCACCCCCTCCTCAAAGAACTAGTCAGGTATGAATCTCTTTAGAATAGCTAGGAGGTGACTGGTCAGCATTGATTATGCCAGAAGGTGGACTTCCTTTGAAAACTGAAAGCAGAGATTTCCTATGAATCTATGTATGCATATGAGAATCTGTCATTTCATTGGAGCAGCAAATTTGGGGCTAACAACGTGGGCCCAAAACTAATTTGCAATTTATAGCCTTAGAATTGCGTGAGGGCACTGAGTGCTTAGGTAATCTGCCCTGGGTCACACCTAGTATGTGTCAGAGGCCTTGCTTCTGGCCATAGTCAGGCAGACCTGGTATTGAAGCCCCCAGCTTCAGACATTTACCAATTGTGTGACCCCGAGCAAGACACTCAGGGACATAGCCTAGCAGAGTAGGAAAAGCACTGGCTTTGGAGTCAGAGTATGACTACATACTGCCTGTATGACCTTGGGCAGGTCACTTAACCTCTAGATCACAGTTTCCTCATCTGTGAAACTACAGAGGTTGTACTAGGTGACCTGAGTCCCTTTCTTCTGTGGCTCTTGTATCTTCTGAGATTGTAAGGTTAACAGGGAATAATATTGTCCCTGCCCATCAATAGGCCTCATGTGGAGCTCATTAAGGGAAGCTTGCTTGCTTGTAGGAAGGCGTGCAAACTTTTTGTTAATTTCTAATTAGACACTGAGCCAGGAGAGTTCTGGCTCTGAGCCTATTAGCTGAAAGCATATATATTCTGAGAGGTAAGCTTTTTGCTTTGGGAGCTAGCTTACAAGAAGGATCTTGTGATTCCCTGGTTGAGACTCTGAGTGGCGGTATGTTTAGACCCCACCCCAACTGCTCAGAGGTAAAGGCTCTCTTGATCCAGTGGTGAATGTAAAGTATATATATTATATACTTTATATATATATATATGTGTATATATATGTATGTATGATATATAAGGTGTATATATACATGTATATATAAAAATTTATATATAAATACGTACTTTATACTATATATAAAGTATATATAAAAGTATATATACATATATAAATGTATATATAAAGTGTATATATGTATATATATATATATATATCAGATATATATCAGTTTTGCTTTGATTCAGGCACTACAGCTCTGTCTGCTGATCTTTATTTCTCTTCTCTGTATTTTTTCTGTTTAATTAAAGAAGATTGTTGACCCCTGAAATAGCTGTCTTTCCTAGTAAAGCAGAACCTGCACTAGCAGCTATCCTGGGTATGCCAGTGTAGTTGCCACTACAGAGACTCAGTTTCCTTATTTGTAAAATGAGTATAATAATGCCTATAGTACCTACATCACAAGGTGGTTGGGAGGATCACAAAATATAATGTCTATGAATAAGTGGTATTATGTATACATATCAGCTATGACTATTCCTAGCATCAGTGGAGCTGAACCTTTAGCAAAGCCTGAAGCCTGGCTGGCCACAAACCACTGCCAATGGTGCCCAGGGCTTCTGCCTGTGCAAATACCCATTGGAGTTTGTTTCTTAGCCTTCATTTTCATGGTTCAGTCTCTTCCTTCCCTGAATCCATTGAAAAGGATTCTGAGGGCTTCTTTTTGTACTAGAGGTGAAAATCCAGTATCTCTGTCCCAGAAAGTGGGAGCTGGGCAGGACTATATTTCATATTATGTGCCATCAGTAGCCACTGAGGTCCAATCCTCTATCTCTTCTGGGGTCCTGAGCTGCTGGGACTTAAAGAGGCTTCATAGGAGAAATTAGACTGAGCCAGTCAATGGAGAAAGCAACAGATTCTTGGGGGAGGGTGGTAGTGGTGGTAGGGAGGTATTGGAAGGCTTTGTAGCTTAAGTGGAGAGACCAAGGAGGAGGGAGTGGAAGCCAGGGGCAACAAGGGGAAGTCTGCACCTGGCACTTCCCAAACTAGGGAACCTGATCAGCCTTTCCCCCCAATACTGAGGCTGGATTCAAAATTGGATAGGCAGGAAAGGGTACAGGCAGAGATGTCCAGAGCTTAAGACAGTACCTTGTATGCAGTAGGCACTTAATAAATATTTACTGGTTGGTTGATGTCTGTAGAAAGCCTTGGGTTGGGGTTCAGGGTCAATCTCCCTTTCGTAGCTCTTCCTCACTTCATGCATAAACAAGAGTGGTTCAAGAATTCGGGCAGATCAGGTGTTTCATGTTGTTGTTCCATTGTGTCTGACTCTTTGTGACCCCATGGACCATATCATGCCAATACCGTCAATGGAGTTTTCTTGACAAGGATACTGGCATTCTCCAGAAGCAAACAGAGTTAAGTGATTTGCCCAGGGTCACACAATTAGTAAATATCTGAGGCCAGATTTGAACTCAGGTCTTCCTGAGGCCCAACACTTTGTCTACTGAGTCATCTAACTTCCTCCAGGTGTTTTATACTGAGAGTCAATGGCTAGCATACTGAACTCAGGGTCAAGAAATTTGGATTGAAATCCTGCCTCAGATACTTAGTAGCTGTGTGACTCTGGGCAAATCCTAATAAGTCTCAGTTTCCTTATTTGTAAAGTGAGGATATAAATAGCACCTACCTCCCAGGATTTCTGTGGGGATGAAAATGCAAAAGGCTTTGCAAACCTTAAAGTCTTATATAGAAGTAAAGCAATGGAGAGCAGCCCACCCGCTTCCCCCTTCAAATGGAGTCCCCTTGGTTTCCTACACCTAACATCTGAGGCAGGGAGAAGTCAAAGAGCTATGATGCTGGGGATTTGTAGCCTGGAAGTCTCCAGGCATAAAAAATTCCTTACATGGAGATGGGTAAGGAGAACCAGGGCAAGAGAAGAGGGTATCAGGCAGGTAAATGGGTAGGGAATAGACGGCTAAACCAGAGAGATTTGGGGGCAACAGAACATTTAAAAAAACAGTTAAAATTGGACGCAAAAGATTTTTTGTTCTAAAACTTATTCAAGAGAACTTGGCCAAAGTATAGACTTTCCCAAGGTAGGTATGTGTGTCAATCAACAAACCTTTAATGAATACTTATTATTGATCAGTCATTGTGTTGGGCAGTAGGGGTACAAAGAAGAAAATTAAGTCACCATGCACATGTGTATACACTATATACAAAATAGAAGCAAGATGATTCGGTAGTTAAAGACACGTCCACATTGTCTCTCCCATAGTACATAAGGTTTTTGTAAGTAGGACTTTTCTTTTCATCGTATTTCCATCTCTACATCTAGCATAGTGCCTACACACACAGCAAGAGGTTAATAAATGTTCATTGAGCAATAATTGGTGGAGATTAGCCCTAGTAGCTAGAGGGATAAGGACCAGCCTTTTGTACAATGTCACCCTTGAGCTGAGTCTTGAAGGTAACAAGGATTTCTAAGAGGTGGGAGGGAGGGCGTTCAAGGCATGGGAACAGACAAGCCAAAAGTATGGAGGAAGGAGACGGAGTGTCTTGAGTGAAGAACAATGAGGAAGCCACTTTGGCTGGAGGGTGCTGGGATAGGTAGGATGGGATTTTGCAGTGAAGTCAGAGAGGTCATTGCCATGTGCCAAGTCCTACACTTGGGTTCAAAAATCAACTTCACAAGAACAAGATGAGGGTGGGGTCTGACGGAAGAAGCCCAGAGTGGAGTGTTAGCTCAGTGCCTATTCATGGTGTGGTGCAGCTGCCAGAAAAGTTCATGGAACTTAAGGCTGCATCGAGAGAGACCCAACTGCCAGGAATGAGGAGGAAAAAGGCCTCTGACCTCTGCCCCGTTTGGATCACGTCTGGAATAATGTTCAGTTAGGGGATGCAGCAGTCGAGGAAGGACATTGGTAAACTGGAGAGAGTCCAGAGGTGGCACACCAGAATGTGGAGAGCCTGGAGTCTCAATTGAAGGAAGTAGAGCTATTTAGCCTGTAAAAGGGAAGACATTGTGTGTGTGTGTGTGTGTGTGTGTGTGTGTGTGTGTGTGTGTGTGAGAGAGAGAGAGAGAGAGAGAGAGAGAGAGAGAGAGAGAGAGAGAGTTTGTATTAGAGGGAGTGTGTGTGTTTTGTGTATAGGAGGGGCAGAGGGGGGTGAGGGAGGGTGCACGATGAGCCCTTTATGGGAAACAGAAATTCAATTGGTTCCGTTTCACCCTGAAGGACAGAACCAGAAGCAATAAATGGGAGATAAACAAAGGCAAATCAAGGCTTGGTGCCTGGAGAAGCTTCTTCACTATTTCTTTCAGCTGTCCAGACATAGAAAAGGCTGCCTCGGGGGATTGGAAGGCCTTGGATTTGAGGTTGAAAGGGACCTTAGAGGTCGTTGGGTCCAGTGCCCTTGTTTTACCAGTTAAGAAACTGAGGCCCAGATACATGAACTTATTGCCCAGGGTCCCTCGGGCTGTAAATAACTAAGGAGAGAGAGGAAGATTAGATTCCATATATTCCTGACTCCCAAGCTCAGGGCGCCGTCGACCAGCACTGCCCTGAGTTCCAAGAGAGAGTTAACAGTGTTCCAGATTTGCTGTAGAAGAGATGCCTCTCAGATACGGGCTCAACTAGATGGCTCTTGAGGTCCCTTCCTGCTCCGAGACTCTGTGACATTTAATATTTGTTTCACACATAGTAGGCTTACAAATTGGTGATTGAGATGAATTCACCCCGAGCTTTTTTTTCTGAAGATCATTCCTCTCTACACCTTGGGAAGTAGCTACAATTTTCCCTTCCTCGGGTAAACTGAGGCACAGCTAAACTTGCTCAAAGCACATCTCAAGTGAACCAGAGATTCACTAAGAAGGCAGAGCCCCTGCATCCCTTAACAAAATCCTGATGGAATGAGCCCTGCTAGTTTTGACATAATATTTAAGTAACATCTGAAATTATAAATTTGCTTTTCCTTTAATTGTCACTAATCTCTATTTTTCTTTTGTATTTGAGAATTATGCACCTGTCTGCGCCTTTCCTTTCAATTTAATTTTGGGCACTTTGCAAATGTTCTATTTTATGGAAAGCCATGGCAAGGCAGGGGCTGCTGAGGGTGATGGATTTTTATTGCATTGTTGGCAAACCCAGCATTTTGTAAATTAATTAGCCTGTTTTTCTGATTTGTTTTTAAAGAGTAATTGTTTGCAGCTGGCTGCAGCAAAGGTTTTCTCTCCCTTCCTGACTCTTGCCTTGGATGCCTTTAAAAAATTAAGCTGGCTGAGCATGGGGGCATATTCTGGGTTCTGGGACCTCGTCCATCTAAACTAGATTCCTTCCTGTTACAACGTGAAGAATTCCTTCGAGGCTAAAATGGAAACTTCCATCACCTTGCCTTTTCCCCCAGGAGAAGAAATCTTTCCAACTAGCGTCTGTCACCTCTAACTCTTCATTCATTGATCTGGTAGGTATAAACAATCTTCTACATAAATTGCTGAGTGTTGCTTCTCTCTCTCTCTCGCAGCGGGCCATGTCCTATAGCATCTCATTAGAAATGATCTACCTGACACATCCAGCCCTTTGAACCATTGCTTTCATATTTTGTTAATTGCCATTTTTGCTTAGGCATCCATTAGCTGTGTTCTCATCTGGTTTGATACCAGGAAGTGCTGGAGAAATCCTTGGGTCTTTGATGCCCTTGAATTATAGGACAAAGTTGCTTTAAATGGTCATTGGGTTTAAGAGATCATATGAGGCTCATGACCGAGAACCTCAGGTTGGGAAGGACTTTTTAGCTCATCCATCCCAACCATTCATTCACTTCTGCAGTAATTCCCTGGACAACATTCCTGACAGATGGTGCTTGAACAGATCTAGAGATAGAGAACTTGGCACCATGCAGGACTGCTTTGTTTATTAGAACGCTCTTCTCCACACTGAGGGAAAATCTCCCCTTCCTATAACTTCCATTGCTAGTTGTAATGCTGTCCTTTGAAAGTACTGAGAACAAGGTTAATATTTCTTCCACTTGAGAGCCCTTCAAATCATGGGGACTATGTCATTTTATTTCAATCATATACCAGCCCAGGGATGCTACAGGGGTGCAAATGATGAAATAGCATGGTATCAGGAAAATCAAAATCGAAGGCGACCCAAAGGTCAATGGAGAGACCTATGCTGTGTGAAAATTGCCTGCAGCATGTCAGTAAAAGTTATTTCTTGTATGGGGAAGTGGAAATGAGGGAAAAGGATGTGAGCCAATCATGTAACTAGAAGGAAAAGATGGGAAGTCCAAGTGTACATTGGCAGCCAAGAAATAGCAAAGATAAATAAATAAATGGATGGATGGATGGATGGATAATAGTGGAGGAAGCCTTCAGTGCACAGAATAACCCTCAGGCAGAGGGGGATGCAGCAGATAGAATGGTGGACTTGGAGTCAGGAAGGTCTGAATTTAAATTCTGCTTTCAACCTTTACTAGCTGTGTGATCCTGGACAAGTCACTTAATTAATGAGTGTCCATCTGTTCCCTCAAATGAAAAAATGGGGATAATAATAGCACCTTCCTCATGATGCTGCTCCGAGAATCAAATGAGATAACAAATGTAAAGCACTTATAGTGCCACATACATGTTAGCTACTACTATGATTATTCCATTCTCATCACATTTATGGAAAGACACGAACAATAAGAGGCGAGACGAGAAGGCTCAGATGAGTCATGATGGTTCTCCGTGACCAACAGACACAGACAGAAGCATCTCAGTGCTATGTCCATGCCTTTGTGGCCTCTTCAGATTATTCTGCTCAGAGTACCCCAACAAGATTCAATGCCGTTCCTTTTGATTCAATTCAGTTCAGTTCAGTTCTTTTCGATTCAATTCAGTTGAACAAGCATGTATTAAACTCTACAATGTCAGCATTGTAAAACCAGGACTCCCCACAAATATTCCTTGCTGTCACTATCAGAGATGGAATGCTGAATGAAATGGACCCCTGGCCTTATCTTGCATAGCATTTCTGCGGAAAACAAATATTTTTCTTCTATCCAATTTTCCCACCAAGGTGGTTGTATTTCCCCCTCACAAATTAACTTGCATGTGGTTTGTATATTCTTTGATATGTATGTATTGTTTCCCGCCTCTTTTCTTCTGAAATGGAAGCTCCTTGAGGGTAGAGATTGTTTCTTTTTTGTCTTTTTATTTCCAGCACCTAGCAGTGTCTTATACACAGTGCGTGCTTAATAAATGCTCATAGGCTGTCTGATTTAAAGAGTAGAAAGTCCTGGTGTTGCTGTGTTACTCTATAGCTCTGTGACCTTGGCCAAGTCTCTTAACTTTTCTGAATATCCTCTTCTTCATCTACAAAATGAGAGACAACCCTAGACAATCCTAGGAAAACAAGATCATAGATTTGATCCTGAAGGGCTCAGAGAATGGAGGATTCCAAGTCAACAGCTGAGAGGGAACTTAAGCCATCTAGTCCTTCCCCTTTATTTTACAGATGAGGAAACTGAGGCACAGAGATTTGAACACCTGCCCAAGGCTACACAGGTAGGAACCGTACCTCTTAGGCCTTAAATCCACAGTCCCAACCCCTGCTGCTGATGATCCTTCATTCCCTGGGTCTCCTCTGTACCTTTTTCTTCCTAGATTGAATCTGTCTTCAGGTAGGGGGCCCAGAGCTGCAGGAGGCATGGGAGTGACCTGTGTGCCATCAGTTGGTCTAGGGCAAGAAAGTATTTTCTCCCTTGTTTCCTGAACTTTGTAGTTGCTGGCCAATGCAAGGTTACTTTTTCTAGGCTGTTACAGTCCTGTGGGCTCTTGTTTCAGGGAGTATCAATGAGAGAGCTTCAATTTCTTTCCTGGATCACAGCTGGCAGCTCCGTGCTTTTGATCTTTTCCTTGTGTTTGGCACTATTTTCCCTTGAATATATTACCTTCCGCATACTCTCATTGACTTACTCCTATCACTTTTCTGCCCACACAGAGCCTCATGGGATTTTCCTGTAGTTTGTTCCCATTTGTCATTTCACTGCCTGAAAGCATTAAATGTCACTTGCAGACCTGAGGATTTCACTGTCCACATCCACTTCCTGGTCAGTTATCTAAGTATCAAATAAAAGTAGTCTCCACATCAACCCTTGAAGGGCTCTTGTTTTTAACCCAGAAGAGGGCCTGTGGGGCCTTACACACACACACACACACACACACACACACACACACACACACACACACACACACACATATTTCTCTAGCTCTTACTATCCTAGATTTTAAGCTGGACAGGACCTTAGTCTCACTAATGATCAATCAATCTACAAGCATTTATTAAGTGCCTTCTGTGTACCAGGCACAGACAAAAATAAGAGAGTCCTTGCCCCCAAGAAGCTTGCATTCTATTGGAGGAAACATCGATTACACACACAATTATAAGCACGCTATATGTTGTTGTTTGTCTTTCATTTCAAAGAAGACCAATGATACCGACACTTTACTTAGCCCTCACAGAGGTGCTGGTCCTCCCCAAACACCCAACAGGTCTCAGACCTATCAGTGAGTTATATATAAAATAAATAAAGATCATGGGGAGGGGCTAGGCATTTGTAGCTCAGGAATATTATTGAAAGTGATTTGCCCATGTTCCCACAGCTAGTAAGAGTTTCAGATTAATCAATCAATTAAAAAGTATTTAGGCAGTGCCTACAGCATGTAAGGTATTATATTGGGCACTAGAGACAGAAAGACAAAAAAGTTAAATAATCTCTCCTCTCAAGAACCTTATAATCGACCAGGATTTGAAGCCAGGTTTCCCAGATCCCAGCCCAGCTCTCTCATCCCCTACGCTGTCCAGTGTCTCTCTTTCATCACTTCTGTCTCTGTGGGTCTTCCATATTAAGCAATATTTAAAATTAATTTTTGGTGTATCTGTGGGTATTTGAAATTCAAAATAAATTCTCTCCCTCTGTTTCTGGTCATCCCCCTCAAAGAGCTCAAGGATCATTTTTTCTTAGAAAAGCCATTTACTTTCCTTCATTCTTCCTTAAGTGGACCAATCCTTTAGTATAGGTCATCCTAATTAAATAATCTAAATATTGTTGGCATTCAGCTTTTTACCTATAAGAGAAACTTTCTGGTCTCAGAGGAGTACACAGCAAGACATAAATGCTTAGGATTATAAAAGACTTGAACTGTCTATTCCAAACCTTTCATTTTACAGACGAACAAACTGAAGTAAAGTGACATAGGCAGGAAACAGTAGAGCCAGTTTTCCAAGATGCTTTAAAACATGGCAATGGGCTGTGAAATTTCGAATGCAAAATCATGGCAAAGGACAGCTTAATGGACCTCGGCAAAATTCAAATAGCCATTTTCTGGCAATCCCTAAACTTATTACCAGAGTTTAAGCACTGAAAAAGTTAAAAGGTGGTAGGGGAAGCCCCCCCCCCTCCCAATAATAGAGGCTATAAGGAGAGCATTTGCTAAGATTGTGTGCTAATTACTCAGGTTCTTAGTGGGAGAGGATGCTTCATAATTTATAAGCCAATTTTTGTTTAGTCAAATGAGGTCTTTAATTTGTGCATATTACAGCAACTATAAAATACAATTACACTTTACATAGCAAAACAAATCCATAAAACAAAATGAATGGATCTCTGTAAAACACCCCACATGGAATTCTGTTTGGTATTCAAATGAGGACAACTATGAATCAATATCCATTATGACTCCCTGATAAAGTGATCCAGGTCACATCTTGCTATAATGAATTCTGTTGAAACAAAAAGTTCACTCCAGAGAAGTATTTGTACCTCCTGGCCCACAGCCTATGACAACCATACTGCGTGCGTTCAGTTTTGGAGCCATGGAATTGGCCACAATGGGTAATTCTACAGCAGAGAATTCCACAGATGGGTTTTGTTGCACTTTTCATTTATAACTAGTGACTCACTAAACTCTGAAGCAAAGACCATCTACTAAAGTCCGGAGGGAATAAATGGTGCAAACAAGACTCAAACTCAGGTACTCTGATCTTAAATCTAATGTTTGTTCCAACGTAGCAAACTGTTCCCCCAAGCCAACAGTTAAAGCTTCCATATTAGAACTATGCGTGGGACCAATGACCCTGTCTTTTTTACATCCTTGGAATGCAGGGAGATGGATATTAGTGGGCTACTTTATGTCTGCGTGGCCCGGGGGAAATGACTTGACCTTTCCGTGGCTCTGTTTCTTCTGTCAGACGAGGGTAATAATGCCAGCACTACTTACTTCACAGGTTGGTTGTCGTTTTAGAGAAGGATTCCAATGTGAGTTATTATGGCCAGGATGAATAAGAATGAGTCTTGGAGTAAAGTGCTCACTTACACGAGATAACCAAACTCCCCTGGGGATACCAGGAAACCATTTAGTAAATTGCTTTCCCCAAAGGAATTAGCATCAATGCTGTCAGTAGTTTATCTTAACATGAGGGCAAGAAGATGAACAGCAACCACGAGTCAGATTAATGATATAGCTTTCTTATATGAAGGGTTTCTTTTTATATTAGTATATTTTAAATTATGTGTGGGCGTTCAATCTTTTTCAGTTGTGTCCAACTCTTCGTGACCCCATTTGAGGTTTTCTTAACAAAGATCCTGGAGCAGTTTTCCATTTCCTTCTCCAACTCATTTTACAGATGAGGAACTGATGCAAACAGAATTAAATGACTTGACCAGGGTCACACAGCTAGTAAGTGTCTGAAGCCAGATTTGAATTCAGGTCTCCTGACTCCAGGCCCAGTGTCCTATCCACTGTGCCACCTATCTGTTCATTTTAAATTATAGAATAATAATATTTAAATATAGAAGTGATCTTAGGAATCCTCTAGTCTAATCCCTTCATTTTACAGATAAGGAAACTGAGATGCAGGGAATCCATGTTCACCCAGATAATTTAGTGGCAGAAAAATCTATGTTCTTAAGAAAGAATCCAGTGTATTACAGTACAAGCATGGCAAAGCGACATCAGCTCACAACACAGAGAGGGACAGCTGCCTGAAAAAGAAAGAAATCCTATGTAATAAATTATGTTTTCCAATTGTCTTCCATTTATATGCAGCTAAGATATATTCCTACAGGGAAAAATTTTGGTTTTTAAGGCAAACCAGGGCTCCATTGCTGGGGCTTGTTTTCTTCCCAACTTCCCTCTTGATTATTTGCAGACTAGTTCACTCTCTAAGACCCTCCTTCATGTGGGTGGGGATGCAGAGCGGTGATTGAGATTGGTATGTTTGGGAAGATATGAACTGCTGGTCCGTGCTGAAGGGCAGGGAGAACAAGGTTGGAATGTGGACCGCACCTAGAACAACATGAGCTGGTCACAATCTGGGAAACCAAGTAAACAAAATATAAAGACTGATGCACAATGGAATCAGGTTGAGTGAATCATATAGTTGATTCCCTGATACTCCTTCAGTGTTGACTTCCTGAATTTCAGGCTCAGAACTCCTGCCAGCAACAAGATTTCTACTCATCCCCACTGTGTTGGATCTCAACCAGTGTGGCTTTTTGGTTCATGCTCATTGTCTTCCAAACATGAAATGAACTAGGCTTCAGGAAGGTTGCAACAGTGGAATAACCATTGGCTGCCAAAGCCAACTGCCCTGAAGAGCTAGTTCATTAGCCTCCCTCCCATGCTGGAGAATTCCTTTAATCCACACATTGTTTTTATTTTTATTTCTTAAGTCCAGATCTATGATTTTATCTCTAAGTGGAACTCTTGGTATAGAAATTCCTACAACTGATAGAAATCAACAGCTTGACCATAACTTAAAGAGCTCTCTAAGGCAATGAGAAATTAAATAACTTGCTCAGGTGACAGTATGTGTCAGAGGTAAGGTTTTTCTGACTATAAGGGTGGAGTCTAGCCATTAAACTGGCCTGCTGCTCAGTCAGCAAATGTAAATAGAAAAAAATAAGGAAATCCACAGTGAGGGCTTAGAAAGTACATCACAAGCATCTTTTGGGAAGAATTCTATAGTGTTTAGAAAAGAGAGAGAGGAGACAGGCAGATTTTGAACACAGTAAGGCCCTATGGGGTGAGTATTTCTGGATGTTTTGCCTTTGTATTTATCGGTATGTTTCATTTACCAATGAGTTCTCCCTCAAAGGGTCTCGTGGGCCAAGTTGGGGAGCAGAGTTTCTGGAGGTCTTGGGTCCAGAGAACAATGAAAGAATTTGATTGTCATGAATCAATCACAAGGTCAGCCAGCAAAAGTCGCAACCTTGAGAGAATCTTGGCTCTTTCAGAGTACATGGGCATCAGAAATAAGGAGATTTTGACAAAAGTCACAGGACCCTGACAATAGGTAACATTTCCAGGAAAAGATAGCATTGGTCTTCAGTAATCTGTGAGACAGAATTGTAGATCCATGAAACAGCCGGCCTCGCGTTCAAAGGTATGTTTTTCATGCTATGTTTATTGCTTTCTGTGCAGATGTTGGTTTTTAATCTAAGAAAGGAGTTCCTAAAAAGCCATCTTTATGTGTTCAAATAAGGCTCCTCCTTTACCTGAGTGAGGAGCTGCCATTGCCTTCTTCTCTCGTTACCCTCACTCCAGATGCCACGTACTGCTTCCCTGCCTCACACGCTGCTCTCAGAGATGAGAAGCCTTATTTTTAAAATGTGGGTCTTTCTTTCCAGGAGAAAACATGAGGCCATTAAATGCACTATTCAATTTTCTGAAGGCAATTGAGCCCAATCACCTTATGTTCAATTTTGAGCCCAACTCCTTTGCGAGCTGCAGTGTCTGCTAAAGATCTATATGCTGCTGGACAAGCTCTATTAATTGTTCATTTAACAACATATCATAGCCTGGACAAAAGACATTCTTCATCCACTTGGCTTTTCCTGTGTGGATACTTACACTGAATTCTTCTGAGATTGAGGATCTTATTTGGGAGTGAACCTAGGTCACTTCCACCTCTAAAATGTTATGATTCAATCATTTTAAATATCGGCAGTGACATAATTCACCGAGCAGTTGTGAATGCAGTGCTCTGGGATTTGATGCAATTGACACAAAGTAATTCATACACTATTTGGAGGACCTCACTATGTATGGGATGGGGACCCTTTTCCATTTGGATTGGGGGCTGGATTCCCTTTATGATGCTACAACCACCATTTGCCACATATATTTTCCTGTTTTACTCTCTCTGACTTCGCAGACCAAACAATCTGCTCCTGGAAAAATTGAAATACAGTATGAATTTAAAGGGATCAATTTGGTCCCTGACTTGTGAATTATTGGACATAAAGTCAAGAAGATTTGGGTTAAAATCCTACCTCTGATACTTGCTCACTTTATGACCCTGGTCAAGTCACTGAACTTCTTTATCCTCAGTTTACTCATTTGTAAACTGAAGAAATTGAAATTAATGTCCTCTAAGTTCCCTTCAAGCTCCAAGTCTATGATCTCCCTCTCCCTCTTCTTCTCTCTCTCTCACTCACACACACCCACATACACACACACACATTGTGTTACGTTTATGTATTCTAAAACTTGGTTCAGTTTTAAATTATTAAAGCTTTTGGGACATCCTGAGCATATAAATATCCATAAAAATGTAACAATGCACATTGTTATAATATACATATAAATATAACAATGTACCTATTATTAACTTAGAAAATTGTAATATTATATACTGTTATAACCTAATGGTGTTTTATATTGTATTACATATCATAATATATAATACTTTGTTGTTGTTCAGTTGTGTCCATCCCTTCATGACTCCTTCTGGGGTTTTCTTGGCAAAGATACTGGACTGGTTTGGCATTTCCTTCTCCATCTGAGTTTTGCAAACGGGGAAACTGAGGCAAGCAGGGTTGAATGACTTGCCCAGGGTCACACAGTTAGTAAATGTCTGAGGCCAGATCTGAACTCAGGAAAAGGAGTCTTCCTGACTCCAGGCCCGGCACTCTATTCACTGTGCCATCTAGTTACCCATCTAACACTTAATCACTTATATATCATATGATCATAGATAATATATTATTTCAACATATTACGTATCACAACACTATATAACATAACAGTGTATTATGTAATATTCTAATGTACATAATAATGGATTATAACTTATTCAATTATTCATATTATATATGACATATGTGTGTATATATATATATAATCATATGAATATAGCTAATTGGTCCAAAGGTATAGAACTGGAGGGGACCTTGAAGGTCAAGTACTTGAGTGTGTGTGTGTGTATATGTAATTATATGTATATACATATAGATGTGTATATAAATTACATACATGCGTATATATGTATATATGCGTCTGTGTATGCACACAGACACACACGCACACATCTCACAGACTTCAGAATTCCCTCGAAAGATACAAATCATACCTATCCATACTAACCCATCCCGTGTAAATCTCCTCTATGTCTTCCCCCAACTGGGGTGAGGGGGTGGGGGTGGGATTCCTCCCAACATGTTGGAGGCCTTCCTTGTTTCCACCTGGTGCCACCGAAGCACTATAAACATGATCTTAAATCTAGAGCTATGCTCTTCATTTTATACAGGAGCAAACAGAGACTTACATAGGTAAACCAGCTTTCTAAGAATACTCAATATCTATATGATAGGGCTTGGATTTGAACCCAGATCCTCTAGACTCCCAAACCCCCTCTGCATTGCCCCCTAGTGCTGGTTGTGTCACATTGTCTTGGACATGAGAATGGCTATGTACTGAGCCACATTATTATACTTAATACTCACCTCCACTTATACTTATACTTATTATATATTATAATATATATTATATAATATTATATAGTATATATAATATAATATTATATAATATATAATATATATTATAATATATTATGTTATAATGTATATTATATATTATACTTATACTCACCTCCAAGTGGGTATCACAGAGTTTTCCTCTTCTGGCATCTTACCCTGCTGCTCTTTTGTTTGCAGAAAAAGGATCATTTTGGGGGCATCACAGACTGACAATTCTGCCATCTGTTGTCATTTCAACTATATTATGGGTCCACATGCTATCGGTGGTTTGGTAGTCTTAATTGCCAGCTCACAGATGCCACCGCTATCTGGACGCAACGCCATGAGCAGAAGGCAGGCGTGTAAGTTCAGACGTGAAGGGTTTCTCCACCAATACAAATCTGGAGTAGAACAGAACTCCTTCCAAACATTGTTGGCTGAAATAACTGTGTTCTTATTGAGCGTGAGGAATATGGAACCAGCCACTGTCTAATGACCCTCTGACATTGCAATAAAGACCTTTTTGCTACAGTAGATATATTTTCCTTCATTGTTCCTACTTTGGTTTCCAGATTGAGCAGCACTAGAAGAAGAAATCTGTTCCGGGTAGTTTGTCAGTAGTCTGTGAGACAATCGGTATGGGTTGGGGTTGGTGTTTCCCCACTCCATCACTTAAAACCATCCTGTAATCAGATTGTCAGAGTTAAGAAGAGGGAGAGGACCTCAGAGAATATATAGGGATTAATTAATTAAAATGGGGATTTTAATTTTATAGAAGAGAATACAACAGGAAGAGGGAGAGGTATAAACACTGATTTTGGGTTCAGTGATCCTGTGTTTGAATACTGCCTGTAATACTACTTATGTGACCTTGAACAAGTCATGTAACCTCAACGATCCTCCATTTTGTCTTCTGTAACACGGGAGAGTTGTACTACTTTGTCCTACTTCTAAATCTATAGATGCCTAGAAATGTCGTCACAGGGTTAAACTTATTCTCTTTGGCCCCAAAGAGTAGTACTAGGAGTAAAATCTGGAAGTCACAGAGAGGTAAATCGACGCTTGATATGAGAAAAGGGAAAAAAATCATCTTAATACCCCCTTATTAAAGGCCTTCAAACAAAGGCTGAATGACCACTCAATGGGCATAACATAGAGATTCTTGCCTCAGGGGTCCCTTCCAGCTCTGAGATTCTGAGAATGTGACATGGCAGGGTTGAGGTGGGGGGAAAGGAAGATGCAGAAGTTTCCACTGGCCTGGGAAGATGCCCTTGACCAAGCTTGCTGCTGTTCAGGAGTGGTTGACTGCAGCTTGTCAATGATGGTATTTAGGGATACCAGAAAGTAGGTGCTGGTTTCTTTGGTAAAGAATGGCTAGACAAGTACCGGAATGTATGAGGATTGGGATGTATTGGGAGTATGGGATTATGCAACAGAGTGGGGGAGAAGTGCAGACATGAGACTCCAACTATTCTATCGTCCTTCCTTTATATTTCCTGTGGTTATCATAGCTGGCAGGAAGAGGGGTGTAATGTTAATGCAATAGGAAGATCTCCCCTGTCCATTAATAGGCCTATGTGACCACAGGTCTTCAATTACAACTGTTGGTATTTTGCTTTGGGGGTTTGCTTATGAGAAAGACCTTTTGATTACTTGGACAGGACTCTGAGCAGCCATTTATTCAGAATCCCCCCCGCCCAACTACTCAGATGTATCTGTGCTCCCCCTGATCTGGTGGTGTATGCAGGTAGTTGCATTACCTTGTTCAGACAGCTGGAGCCCTGTCTGTTGGTCTTAGTGCTAATTTTTCTGCTTATGTTTTCTCTGATTGTATTTTCTCCATGTTCAGTGTGCTGACCTTTCCCTTGACCTAGTGAATGTAATTAAAGTAAGATTGTTGACCCCTTTAAAGTTGTTTTCCTTTAGAAGAGCAGATCAAAGAACCTGTGCCAACAGGCCCTCCTGGGTGTGCCAGAGTGCTTGCTGTTACAAATGGCAGGACAAAAGTCAGGATGACTGGCGATGGCCTAGGATGCAGTGGATGACCTTGGCATTTTTGGTATCTGACCAAGTTCTAAGTGCTCCATAGCATGTACTTCAGCCACCTTCATGGCCCTTGGAACAAATTGTTCTCATCTACCCATTCTATGGGGGAAAGTCTTCACATGCTTGGGGTACATATCTCCCTAACTCATTGACAGATTCGAGCCTTGTCAGTTACTCTCAAGCTGGTTTAGCCTGTCCGTGTGCTGAGTCCCAGGCTCACGTTCTAGTGGAATAAAAAGCTGCTTACTAATGCTGGGCTGGAAAGGGACTCGTGGGCCAAGCCAACAGGAAGGGGGTATTCCCCATGTTGTTAAAGGTGAGCCTATATAAGGCTTCCAATATGGCACCAGTGGGGCCCTTGGTCTACTGGCTAATGGGTCAGATGGTCTTAGGACTGTAGTCCCATGTGTTGAACTGCCCAGGTTATATCCTTTCTTCCTTCCTCTAATCCTAACACTCCTTTCCATATTTTGTAACCCAGTTCTTCTCATTCATGTTCAAATGTGTATGAAAATTTGGAAACCCTTTGGGAGAATGTATAAGTGGCCCTGCAAAGGACCAGCCTTGATTAGCAGAGACAACATTGGCTAACTGACGAGAGTGGTGATGGCAGGATCACAGTTTCATTGATTTAGAGTTGGATGAGAACTTAGATGTTATTGAGAACAACATACTCATTTTATGGATAAGGAAACTGAGGCCCAGGGAAGTGTGTTGACTTGCCTAAGGTTACACACAAAGTATAGCTGGGATTCAAACCCAGGTTCTCTAACACTATATATTTTGTTTATACTTCTATGTATTCAAGTAATCTCTACCTTTAGAATGTCAGCTCCCTGAGGGCAGGAATTGCCTTAGTATACCCCAGAGCTTAACACAGGCTCAGGAAAGGAACAATGAGCTAAGGACATGATAGGTCCAGGATTAGAACTGGTGTCCCAGACCTCCCAATTCAGCACTGCTTCAGATCCAGCCTTTATTCTGGTCAAGTATGGGTTGACTTAGATCAGGGGTGGGAAAGCTGCAGTCTTAAGGTCATATGTGGTCGCCTAGGTCCTCAAGTGTAGCCCTTTGACTGAATCCAAACTTCACAGAACAAACCCCTTAACAAAAGGATTTAGTCTGTAAAACTTGGATGCAGTCATAGGGCTGCACTTGAGGACCTAGAGGGCCACATGTGACCTTGAGGCCACAGGTTTCCCACCCCTGACCTAGATGGTCTATGAGATCTCCTCCAGCTCTTAGACTGATAAGTAGATGACCAGATGATCTTTCAAGTCCCTTGCAGCACTAACATTCTGTTATTTCCACAATCATTTTTGTCTTTGTACCCCCAGACTTTAGCATAGTGCCTGGCCCATAGGAAGTACTTAATAAAAGCTTGATTGATTAATAGTTCTATTTGATTTGGGTATTCCTCTGATTCCTCGTTTCAGAAATCATCCTGAAACATTCTAGGTACAGCCCTACCTGAAGGCAGGGGGAAAAGATGACCTCTGGGAGTCCCTTCCTGTCCCCTGTTCAATACCGGTTGTGTCTAAGAACATTTAGCATCAGCCAGAAGATTTCTCTCTTCTCTAAACTTAAAATAACAGATATCCCAAAGCTGGTGACCTTGATTCAGGACCAAGATATTCTCTGCTTCTGCCTCTCCTGGCCATTCCAGGCAGAATTCAGGCACAGATGCAAGCCACGTCTCCCACCATTGATCTCTGAATAATCTTGGGTGAGTCATTGGAGTTTCCAACTAGGCTCTGCCAGCCAGGGTGGCCTGCCTCCTTTGTGTGTTACTTCATCCTCATAGAACATGGTTGTGAAAGGGCCAGAGCATGACGGACAGATATATGATGAAAATGCATAGAAAGCTGAGTTTTCTAGGTCGATGTCTGGGGAGTCAAAGGGAGGATTCTTTTCTCAATGCTGAATGTTTTCTGCAGCCAGTTTCCTTGCCATTCAAAGGGCCATGGCCTTTAGATTGAAATGTTTTTCCTAGTTATGTGTTTTTTTTCTTCTCCTCCTTAACCAGATCTTGAAGCTGTTTTGGTAGAGGACATACTTAAGTTATGACCTGAGACAAAATCTAAGGCAAATTTTGGGGGAATTGATCCTGCCCTCTGATCGCTCCCATACTTGCTTGCAATAGCTATTTTATTATTACCAATTTTGACTGGGGATATGGTTTATGATGGTATCTCTATCCCCTCCCCCAAGGTCAGACCATCCAGCTACATCCCAGAGATTGATTACCCATGCTTCATTTTTCTATGTATTTATTGAGGAATTCATATTACTTTAAAAAAATTGTGTTAATATTTTTGTTTTTACGTAAGTAAGCTACACTTCCCAGTATATTCTCTGCTCCCTTCTCTCTCAGAGAAAACAAATATAACAAATATAAATATATATTTATAAATATAAAATATATAAAAAACAAATATATTTTATTTTTATAACAAAGAATTAAATAGGGGGAAAAACAGGTCAGTAAAACTAATCAATATTTCCACAGAGAAGGTTTAAACTCATATGTCGTATTCCACATCTATAGTCTCCCAACTCTGCTAAACAAGTAGACAAATAGATAGATAGATAAAGTGGGGGGCAGGGCAGGGAGGAGCTTCTCATGCCTCCTCTTTGGAGCCAAACCCCTTCATTATAATTTCAAAGCATTCAGTTTTCATTGTTTTTGTTGCTGTCATCTTTTCCATTTACATTGTGCTAGTCACTGTGTATCTTGTTTTCCTGGCTTTGCTTACTTGACTTTGCATCAGTTCATATCATTTCTCCCATCTTTTTCTATGCTTATCATATTTATTTTGCATCATATTCATTTACCACAGTTTGTTTAGCCATTCTCCAACTGATGGACATGGACTTTCTTGTTCTTTGTGACTACACAAAGTGATGTTGTAAATATTTGGGCACATATGAAGACTTTCTTTTTAACACTGACCTCCTTGGAATATTTATCAAGTAATGGGACATCTCTGTTAAGTGGTATAGACATTTTTGTCATTTTCTTAACATAATTCCAAATTTCTTTGCAAAATGAATGGAATTGGTAGCTCCACTAACAGTACTAATTAGTATGCCTGTCTTTCCACAACCCCTCCAACATTGACTTTTCCCATATTTTGTTTTCTGTATCAATTTCTACATTCCATTTTCCTTTATCTGTCTGGAAATTGGTAAGTGACACAGAGGCATGATAGAAGTATGTAGGCTACAGCATGTTATCAATGTTGTTGTCATTTGACCTTCATTCTTGAAGAGGACCATGATATCAGGAAGGTGATGCTATGACTTACAAGTGAATTGCATTTAAGTGAAGGAAGGCTGTGCAAAGTCACCAGCCTCACTTTCTCCCTCTAAGCCATCTGGATCCAGTGGGAAAATATAGATCAGTATGACTGGAGATGGCCCTTGATGCAGTCAAGACCTTTGCCTTTTTAAGCTAAGATCTTTCCCAGGTCTCAATTTGATTGAGACAAGGCCCATTCAGTGATTAAGGCCAGGTAAGAAATGAGGCAAAAAACAACCTCTTCTACCTAGTTAAAACAAAATAGTCACTTGGATGAACAGTCACATAAAAGATCTGGAGGCCATGTAATCCAGTACAAAGAACAGTGGATTTAAAGTCAGAGAACCTGGCATAAAAGATAAATTCCTACTCTGATGAAATCATGGATCCTTCACATAGGTCATTTATCTGCACTGGTGGAGTAAACACCTTCATTGATGAGAACACCATATGTCCAATAGCCACTAGTCTCACAATGGACTTGCCTCAAATCCCTTTGGGTATGGGAAGATTCCATTAGTTTACCCCATGGCACTATGATGAATTTCAGGAAAAGATAGTGGGTGGCATAACAGTAACTGGTGACTGTGATCACTATCAAAGCAGTGCTTGTTAATTGCAATTTATAACTTTTTTCTGGGGCTCTATTTGCCATGGTAGGCTTAATCAATCTGAATTCTTTATAGGTTCAATTTTGCTTAATGAGGAACTGATGAAATTCAAAATATAATTAAATATAAATTGAGTTTTGATATGACTCTAATTGGAATGAAAGATTTTACCATTGCAGGAAAATACTTCTCTTTAGCGATGTCATTTGGAGATAAGGAAGTGACTGGTCATATATTCGATTTTTCCTATGGACCGTCATTGATGGGGAATAGGGTCACGCCTTCACAAAGCAATGCCTGATTGAAATATGAGACTATTCTCCGGATAGTTACCATGGATCTAGGGAATGCAAGAATGGAGTCTTGAGGCCATGTAATAATGTTGATATAGCCAGCATTTATGGAGGACTCTAAGACTTGAAAGGGCAGCTAGGGGATGCAGTGGATAGAGCACTGGGTCTGGAGTCAGGAAGACTCATCTTCCTGAGGTCAAATCTGGCCCCAGACACTTGCCAGCTATATGACCTTGGGCAAGTCATTTCATCCTGTTTGCCCCATTTTCCTGTATCTATAAAATGAGCTGGAGAGGGAAATGGCAAACCACTCGAGTATCCTTGCCAAGAAAAACCCCTGTGGGGTTGTGAAGAGTTAGACATGACAAAAGAGGCTGAACACCAACTGCTAAGGCTTACAAATAAATTTATAAGTAATGTTATTTCATTTGATCCTCACAATCCTGAGAGGTAGACGCTATTATTATCTCCATATTTTGTGGATGAGGAAATTGAGGCAAACAGAGGTTAAGTGACTTGCCCAGGATCACACAGCTTGTAAAGGTCTAAGGCTGGATCTGAACTCCAGACCCAGCTGTGCTGTATCCACTGTGCTGCACTAGTGTAACTAATGTAATACGTAACTAATTTGGAAATTTTAGCCTAGAAAACAAGTGGAATTCACTGAGGAACACTAGCTCCTTATTGCCTTAAGGTCAAACTACCAAGTCCTCATCCTGGACTTCAAGGCCTCCATAGTCTAGCTCTATCTAGCTCCATAATCTCCCTTTCTGGACTTATCTCACATTACTTTTCTTCACAAACCCTATAGCAAGGTGGAGCAGTAGTTACGACATCAGACCTAGAGTCAGGAAGACATGAGTTGGAATCCAGCCTTAGACCTTTAACACTTGTGTGACCCTGGGTCAGTCACTTAACCAACCTGCCTCAGTTTCCTCATCTGTAAAAATCTGGATAATAGTGGCATCTACTCTCCAGGGTTGTCTTAAAAATAAAGTGAGATAGTATTTGTAAATTACTTTGTAAACATTAAAGTCCTTTATAAAATGTTATTGTTGTGGTCATTGATATTGTTATTACATTCTAACCAAACCGTACTACTAGCTGTTCCTCTGATCTGATGTTCTATCTCCCACCTCCTCACATTTTCATTGGGTCTCTGCCATGCCTGGAGTGTGCTTCTTCCTCACTTCTACCTCTCAGAATCATTCAAAAGAGCCACGTGGCTCTTCCCAACCTGCTACCCCATGGGTTCTGGGCAACCCAAGTCAAGAGAAGGACAAAGAAAAGGGGACTTGGCAAGCCTTAAGAACCGATGAGCCCAGCTTTTATTTTTAGCTGTTAT
>CM053623.1:18398533-18426642 GCA_028646595.1 Phalanger gymnotis
TTTTTTTTAAATGACTGTTGCAATGGTACCAGCATGCACATTAATCCAGGACTCTTAAATTAGTTTTAACAGTAACATTACTTCACAGAGAGCAACTTTAAGGATTATAAAGCTTTCCTCTAACAACCGCCACTATAATGAAGGAATACAAACATTATTATCCCCAGTTTACAGAAGAGGAAGCTGAGGGAGAGAAGGTGAAATGACTTGCCTAGGGTGATACAACTAGTAAGTGTCAGAGGTAGGATTTGAACCTAGGTTTTCAACCTTCAAAGTCAGTGCTCATTCTACAGTACCATATTTCTTGACTTGGTCTCTGTAGTGGACATCCTACATACGCCTTTATAGGATGCCCAAGGACATCACTGAAAATTGACTGAACAATGAGCAATGATTCTGTCCCTTCAAGGGGAAGAAAGATTACTAGATAGACTATTAGGTGGAAGTAGCAAGGGTCACAGTACCTTAAATTCAATTACTATAGAGATCCTCACTAATAAATTGAATTAATTAATGCAATTAAATTCAATGGTCATTAAAATGTAGTCCAATTGGCTGAAATGAATCCTGGCAGATGGACCTGTCTAAGCTATAGGTTGTCACATAAATGAGACTCAATAGGAACAGGCGGCTGTGAGTTAGAATCTAAGTGTTAGCCTTCCTAAGGTTTCATGATGTTGATTGAAGGATGCATTTCTCCTATGTCCATGGTGCTTTAACTTAGATCATTTGATAGGATAGTTAAAATCAAAAGAGCCAGCTGTTCTGACTCACATTTCCTTAGGTTTACCACCAAAAAGTCAAATATTATGTATATGTAAGAGCATTGTAAATATTATCATACATCTGTTGAATATGCTCTAAATTGAAAAGGATGAATTTTACCATTACAGTGTCATAAAAAAATTAAATTTGGGACAAGTCAATGTGTGAAAGGAGTGATGTGCTATTGGGGAGTCAGGGCAGATGGGAGCCTTCCCGCCCAACCAGAAATAGTCGCCAATTGTCCTAGCAAGGACATTAGCCAGTCTCCTATTCAGAGGCTGCCCATAGGCAGCATATAAAAACAGCAGGTTTGACCAGTCCCGGGCCCAGAGGTCTCCTAACTGGCTCTTATATTGTGGTTACTGAGCTGAGAGTGCTGTGAAAGAAAGCCAGGTAAGACCTCTTTGTAGTGGAGCAGTAAATCTCGAGAGAATCTGGTAACTTAGAGGCTTTCTTGGTGTCTGTTTGTGCTGTCCCTGGCTGTGTGAGGTCCTGGAAAATTCTTGCGCTCCAGGTTGGCCTGGAGGTTTCCTAAAGCCTTAGGCACAGAGCACACCATAGGGTAAGGCAGTGTTGACTCTGTGTCACAAGGACTATGTCCCTGACAGCAAACTTCGGAGTTCTGTTGTTGTTCACCCTTCGTTCTTGAAGAGGGCCAATGACATCACAAAGGTCATGTCTTGACATGCATGTGAACTGGATTTAAGTGAGGCATGGCTGCACAAAGTCATCAGGAATGAAAATGATTGAAGATAACTCTGCAGTGAGTGGCCACTAAGATGCTACAAGAGAAGGTCATGGCACAATCATATCCAAAGATTCCTTTGCATAAGGATCATAAGATTCATAGACTTAAGGTTGAAAGGGAATGTCAATGCCATGTGGCCCCAACCCACTGGAGAAACTGAGGCTCAGAAGAAAATATAACATGCCCAGGTGGAGAAGGCAGTGCATGTCAGAGCCAGGGGTCGAGGCCAGGTCCTCTTAAACTGAAATTCCATGCCATTTCCATTCTCCCATGGTGCTTCAAGTATGTCTCCAGGAATTGGTCATTCCTAGCTAACCACCCACCCACAGTAACACTATGGATTAATGTGTGTGTATGTGCATGCACGTGCATGTGCTCATGTGTGCACGCTCAACCGTGGCTCTCTCTCTTACATTCTTGTACAACATGGGGCTATATTGTAATATCCACATGGATCTGTGATTTCACCAATTTAGATATTCCCTTCACCTATGCAGATCCTAATCTATCTTATTCCTGATCTCCCACAAGTTTATCACAGGTGGTCTGCCTGATGTGCTGGGGCCCTTCCTCACCTTCTTCTGACATCACAAGGATGTCCGTGAAGTAGCAGCACCCAAAGTCCACCTGTTCACCAAATGCACCCCTCCCTCTTGCTACATCAACAGCCCATCTTGTTTCCTGGTCATACATTTTCCTGATGGTTTCCTTTTACTCCTCCAAATTCCTGTTTTTTTTTTTCTCCTTATAGTTTGCTCACACCCACCAAGCACCTCATCACTGCCATTGCCCGGCAGGCTGACAGATTTAATTCTTCAGGTACTGTAATGTCCCATGACTCACTGCCATTCAACACCAGTCATGGGAGGGAACATCACAGATCCACAGAATTGGAAAGTTGGAAGGGCTTTAGTGACTATGTAGTTGAACCCTGAAAGGAATGCCTGATGTGACAAACCTGAGGATGATCTAGCCCCCAGATGGCCAGGGAAGGAGATAAAGAGGCCTATTTTGGCTTGATGTGATTAGAGTCCCAAAGGGGAATGAATGGGTTGCCTTAGGAGGTGGTTGGTTCATCCTCATTTGAGGTCTTCAAAGGTTAGATGATCACTTCTCAGTAATCAACACTGGAGATTCCTTCTGAGGGTGTCACTGAATTATCTGGTCACTGAAGTCCATTCAATTTTTCAAATTCTGTGATTCTGTTGCACTTGAAGTCAGGAAGATCTGTATTCGATTCCTTCCAAAAACACTCTGTGATCCTGGGCAAATCACATAACCTCTCTGAGTCTCAGGCAATGCTGTAGGATGAAGCTACTGATTTAAAGGCTAGACTAGAGGAGTTCTCTGGGCTAAATACCCCCAGACCTTTCAACTGCTTCTGGCATAAAGTTGGTGCTTACTAAGTACTTATTTATTGATGGCTCTCCAATGTCCTTACCATCCTAGTCACCCCCATGGACAGGCTCTAACTTGTCAATGCCTTTTCCCAGTTATCCCACATATTCAGGTGTGGACAAGTATCTTCAAGGATGAAAACATAAAGATGAGTTGCAACCTACAGTCATGGAAGGACTGCTGTCTTTAGCAAAGTCACACATCCACTGAAGTATCCCAATACCAGCACGATGTCCATGTTCTCCTCCAGTCATCCTTGGCTCTACAGAAAAGCAGTTGACTTGTATATAGGTTTTCCAAGTATTTCATCTACAAGACCTCATTCACTCCTCACAAAAATGCTAGGATATTTGTACTACAGGTATTTTAATATTCATTTTTGCCGATAAAGACACCAGGGGCTTGTAAACTTGACTTGCCTGAAACTACACAAATAATAAATGGTAAAGGTGGGATTCGAACCCAATTCTCAGGATTCATCCTGGACTTAAAGTCAGAAAGGACCTTAGAGGCCACCAAGTTCCACCTCCTCATTTTACAAATAAGGAAGCTGAGACTCGGACCAGTTAAATGACTTGCCCACAGTCACACAGCTAGTAAGTGTCGGAGGTAGGAATTAAACTCAGGTGGTGCAGTGGGTAGAGCACTAGGCCTGGAGTCAGGAGCACCTGAGTTCAAATCCGGCCTCAGACACTTACCGTGTGATCCGAGTCAAGTCATTTAACTCTGTTTGCCTCAGTGTCCTCATCTGTAAAATTAGAAGGAAATGCAAACCACACCAGTATCTTTGCCAAGAAAACCCCAAATGGGGTCAGACATGACTGAAAATGACTGACCAACAAACAATTCCCCAAACTTCAAGATCAGCAAATTTCTACTAAAGCAGGCTGCCAAACTATGTGACTTAAGATGTGCCTATGAATCAAAAAAAAAAAAACCCCATACTTAACAGCTCTCCATAGAACGGTACATATTTTAGCTGTTTAGGCAAATAATGACTAAAACAGTTGAGATGTAGTGACTGAATTGACTCCAGCACCTGTGCTTGACTCTTCTGCCATCCATTTTCATAGTACATTTACTTGGCTAATGGGCTCCCTGCAGTGGAAGAGGCTCTGGGCTTCTCTGCTGTGTTAGCAGTCTCTTGTGACCCCTCAGATAAGATTTAGTAGGAGCAGGCCAGAGAACACTCTTCTGCTCCTCAAGCTTCATTATTCTTGCAAATTGTACATTATTTTACATTTACTAGTGTGCTATGAAGCATTGTAAATAACATAAGCCAGGCAGCAATGGCGGGCTGCAGGCTGAAAGGCAGTGGGGAGGTGCCCTGGAAAGAGGATGGCCCGACGGGCCTGATACATTTCTCATCATGGGATGTCAGAGATCCCTTGCAGTTCCATAGGCACGACCCCTGCTTTTGACAGGGCTGGGCAAAGCTCACCCTAGGTAGAATACAGTGGAGTGGGTGGCCATCTCTGAGGTCTAATCTGAGGAATACCAAAAGGACTTGTAACCATTCATCTAGCCTGGGAGATGGGAAGGGAGCAGAGTGGTTGGAGTAGTAACAGCTTTAGAGTCACACAACTTGGGTTAAAATCATAACTCTATCTAAGAGACTTTGGTAGGTCATACGACCTCTTTGCTCATCTGTGAAATGAGTTTCCTTGTTCATCAAAGCCATCAAATTTGGATTAAGTGACTTTTTAAAATATTTTTTCAATTTATTATTGATTTTTAACATTCTTTAACATTCTAATATTTTTTCTTTTTAAATGTTGGGTTCCAAATTCTCTCCTTCCCTCCAAATCCCATCAAGAAGACAATATATCAATTACACACATGAAATCATGCAAAACGTTCCCATATTAACCATATTTCAAAAAAGAAGCAAGAAAAATAAAGAAAATAAGAAGATTATGCTTCAACTTGCACTCAGCATTCATCAGGTAACTGTCTGGAGGCAGATAGCATTTTTTTCATCATGAGTCCTTTGGAATTGTCTTGGATCAATGTACTGATAAAATAGCCAAGTCTTTCACAGGTGGTCATCATCACAACATCACCATTACTGTGCATGATGTTCTCTCAGTTCTTACATATCTTTGCATCAGTTCATAACAGGCTTGCTATGGTTTTCTGAAACCAATCCCCCTTGTCATTTCCTTCAGCACAATCAAATGCCACAACTTGTTCAGCCATTCTCTACTTGAGGAGCATCCATTTCTTTGCCACCACAAAAAGAGCTGCCATAAATATTTCTGTACATATCCATCCTTTTCCTTTACTTTTGTTCTTTATGGGATATAGACCCAGAAGTGGTATTGCTGGGTCAAAAGGAATATACAGTTTTATAGCCCTTTGGACCTAGTTCCAAAGCGTTCTCCAGAATGCTTGGACCAGTTCACTACTTCACCAGTAGTGTACTTATTTTCCCCTCATCCCCTCCGTAATTTGTCATTTATGATAGGTGTGAGATGGTAACTCAGAGTTATTTTAATTTGTATTTCTCTAATCAATAGAGATTTAGAGCATTTTTGCAAATGACTATACATAGCTTTAATTTCTTCTTCTGAAAGTTGCTTGTTTATATCCTTTGACCATTTATCAATTGGTGGCTCCGATTTTTATAAATTTGACTCAGTTCTATACTCAGTATATATTTCAGAAATGAGGACTTTATCAGAGAAACTTACTGTAATAATTTTTAAAAATATTTTTATATTACTTCAGTGTCTAGAGTACTTTTTTTTTAAAGCAAAATGTTGTTTCCCTGATTATCTCTTTTAATTAGGTCTATTTTTGCTTTGGTTTTGTCTGAAATCATAAGTGCTACCCCTGCCTTATTTTCACTTTAGCTGAAGCATATTAAATTCTGCTCCAGTCCTTTATTTTAACTCTATCTGTGTCTTTCTGTTTCAAGTGTGTCTCATAAAAAACACATTGTTGGATTCTGGTTTCTAATCCATTCTAGTGTCTGCTTCCATTTTATAGGTTAACTCATCCCATTTACATTCACAGTTATGATTATTGTGATGATTATTCTCTCCATCCCACTTTCTTCTTTTCTCTCTTTTTTTATCCTGCCCCTCCTCAAAAGTCTATTTTGCTTCAATCACTGCCTTCCTAAATCAATCTTCCCTTTTATCATCCTCACCTCCTCTCCAATTTATCTTATTTCCTTCCCCTCCTATTTCCCTATTGGTTAAGCTACATTTCTATGTAGTACTCTGTGTGTGTGTGTGTGTGTGTGTGTGTGTGTGTGTGTGTGTGTATTCTTCCCTCTTTGAACCAATTACCATGGAAATGAGATTTAAGCATTGTCTGCTACTGCTCATTTTCACCTTTATTGTAAAATCTCTTCCTTGAGCACCCATTTTACGTGAGAAAATTTTCTGCATTTTACCTCATTCTTCCCCTTTCTTCTAGGGCATCTCTATTTCTCACTTTTTCACTTGTTTTGGAGATCATTCCAATATAATCAACTCATATCTACATTCCCCTGTCTATGTAAACTCCTTTTAACTGCCCTGTAATGGTAAAGTTCTTAGGAATTACATGAATCATCTTCCTGTATAGGATTGTGAACAGTTTAACTTTATTGTGTCTTTTATGATTACTCTTTCATATTTATCTATTTTATGCTTCTTTTGTGTTTTATGTTTTAATGTCAAATTTTTTATTCAGTTCTGATCTTTTCATCACGAGTGCTTGATAATACTCTATTTCATTGCATATGCATTTTTTCCCTGAAAGATTACATTCAGTTTTGCTGGGTAGATTATTCTTGGTTGTAATCTTTTCTTCTTTGCCTTCTGGAATATCACATTCTGAGCCCTTCATTCCTTTAATGTGGAAGCCACTATATCTTGTGTGATCCTGATTGTGGCTCCATGAGATTTCAATTCCTTTTTTCTGTCTTCTTGAAGTATTTTCTCTTTGACTTGGGAGCTCTGAAATTTGGCTATACTATTCTTGGAAGTTTTCATTTTGGGATCTCTTTCAGAAGATGATATATGGATTCTTCCAATTTTTTACCCTCTAGATCTAAGATATAAGGGCAGATTTTCCTTGATAATTTCTTGAAATATGATCTCTTGGCTCTTTCTTTGATCATGGTTTTCAGGTAGTCCAATAATTCGTAAGTTTTTTCTCCTCAATCTATTTTCCAGGTCAGTTGTTTTTCTAATGAGATATTTCACTTTTTCTTCTTTTTCTTTATTCTTTTGACTTTATCTTATTGAGGTTTTTTTTTTTGATGTCTCATGAAGTCATTAATTTCCACTTGCTTAATTTCAATTTTTAGGGAATTATTTTCATCAGTGAATTTTGTACCTCCTTTTCTATTTGGCCAATTCTGATTTTAAGGAGTTCTCTTCAGTGGATTTTTGTGTCTCTTTTACCATTAGTTAAATTCTGTTTTTAAGGTGTTTTCACTATTTTGTGCCTCTTTTCCCGAGCTGTTAATTCTCTCTTAGTAATTTTTTTTGCATAATTCTCATGTCTTTTCCAAATTTTTCTTCTACCATTCTTGTCACTTTCTTGAACTCTTCCAGTAATTCTTTTTGGGTTTGGATACAATTAGTATTTTACTTTGAGTCTTTGTTTGTAGCTGTGTTAACATTATTGTCTTCCTCTGAGGTCTTCCTTGCCATCATAGCAGCTTTTTATGATCAATTCCTTTTTGTTGTTACTTGCTCATTTTTCACAGCATATTTCTTCACGTTGAACTTTATGTCATAGTTAGGCTCTGCTCATCTTGGGGTGGGAAGGCCATGTATCAAGCTTCAGGCTTTTTAGTTTGGGGGGTCTGCAAGTTTTTGGTGCTTCCAAGGTGGTGTGATCCTGGGAGAGATCCAATCAATACTCTAGTCTTTACCCCTGGTCCCCTGCATCCACAAGCACTAGTGCTTTGCTCTGCTTTGGTAGTGTGACCAGGGCCCTACTCCCTTGTGACCAATGACCAGTACTCTTCTTTGCCCTAGAACTGTGACCCAAAATTGCATATGGATAACAGAGTTGCTAATCAGCCACAGTTGTACCCAGCGCCAGCAATGGGACCCTGTAATCTCTTTCTAACTAGTTGTCAATCCCTTACTACCCCGGAGCTCCCAAAGCTGTTGTGGGTGCTGTTGCTACCATCGCATGTATGGTTTCCAGATATGCCTCTACCCCAGGGTCACAGACTTCTACTGACCTCTTAAATTTTCTTAGGTGGAAAAATACCTCACCCCAACCTTTTGTTGCATCTTCTGCTCCAAAAATTAATTTCATGCATTGTTTTAAAGTTTTTTGGAGGAGAATGTTGGGAGAGTTCACTCTCTGCAGCTGGGTCACTGCTTCTAACGTGTCATCTTTGCTCTCCTAATTAAATGACTTTTAAGGTCCCTTTCAACTTTGAATTTATGATTCTAAGTGAATTGCCCAAGATCACTTGGCCAATAAGTTGCAGAAGCAGGATTTAAACCCGGATTCTCTGATTCCCCAATGTAGTGCTCTTTGCTCTTTCTACTCTGTCACAGCCATCACTTTTAGTGAAGGCATGGAAAGCCCATGCTAAAATAATTTTCTTTGAAGACAGTACATTAAGCTGTCATTCACTAGGACACATTTGTTGATCTAAACTCCAAAGAGCAGAACAGGGTCTTGAGGGAGATGGATAGAAGGCAGAAATTTTGATGGGAAAGAAAAAGAAGAGAGCCATAGGGGAGCCCAGGTCATGGATAGGGTGTCATAGAGGGGATTTGGGGGCTACTAAGGGCAATATGAAGGCACTGGGTGCCTGTAGGGTAGTATAAACCCTAAGGGGAATGGGAATCCTACTGCCTAAAGGCATGTTACTGTCTAAGAGAGTATACAGATTATTTACCACCTCCCAGAAGAGAATCAAGGCAGTATATGTTTTTTTGTCTTTGTATCCCCAGCTCTTAAGATAGTGCTCAATAAATACTTGTTGAATTAAATTAAAAGTACTCTGCTGACACACTTTGCCATTGGGCTAATTCTGTCTGGTTGGGTGACCCAAGCTTCAATTTGGAGAGATATCTTCTCTTGTATGTTGCTTAGCGATAGTGAAGGGAGGAAGCATGATATGTAGGAAGAAAGCCAAGTAGCCACTGAAGCATTGCTTTGTTTCTTTGACTGGGCCCCCAGTGTCATGGCATTAGAGATATAGAACTGTAGACCTCCCTGCAAGTCTCTTCAGAGATAGATAATGGTAGAGTAATCTACATAGAGCCAAAAACAGGTCCCCCAAAACTTGGAGCATCTCTGGAGCCTCTGGGGCTCTGGGGTGTTTGGGTTAACCACAGTGAGCCAAGGCAATCCATTCCTGATCCCAAGCCAAGAACACAGCACCTCAGAGTAGGAAGGGTCTTTAGACACCAACTAGTCCAAACTACACCTGACCAAGAATCTCATAATTAATGTTATTAATGGAAATGGTTTATCTTTTGCTGGAAAAGTATCAGCAAGGGAGGAATCTCATCCAAAGGAGCTTGCTGTACTTTCAGATGGCCCTACTGGGTAATTGTTAGGAAATTTTTCTTGTGTTGAGTCAAAATCTGTCTCTCTGCAATTTCTATCTACTGTTGCCCAAAGAAAACAAGTTTAATTCCTTTTTCATATGACAGTACTTCAAAAGTTTGAAGACTTCATTGAAGATCCCCTTAACCTTTTCTGAGCCAGAAAGTGGCCCCATGTCCCTCACCTGATTTTTATATAGCGTGGTCCTCAGTTCCCTAATTTTCCTTGTTGCACACTTGTGAACTTATTCCAGTGAAGGGGAACCCACCATCTCCCAAATTCTAGCCAGTTGTGGAAAGATTTAATTGGTGACTATCAGCAAAACAAATGTAGTTGCCCTTTCACAGGAAAGTCCTTCAAATATGTGAAGATGCCTTCCTTCATCCCCTTCACCAAAGTCTTCTGTCTTCAGCAAAATTCCTGGAGAAAACCATCCACAACTGGTCCCTCCATTTCCTCTCTTCTCATTGTCTTCTAAACATCTTATAGTCTAATTCTGACTTCATCATTCCACTGAAGTTGCTCACCCCAAAATTACTGATCGAGTCTTAATTGCTAAATCTTTCCTCAGTCCTCAGCCTTCTTTATCTCTCTGCAGCCTTTAACATCGTGGCTTACTTTTCATCCTGGATACTTTGGCATTTCTGGGCTTTCAAGACATTACTCACCCCTGGTTCTCCTACTTATCTGATCACTTTTCAGTCTCTTTGGCTCAGTCTTCATTCCTTTCACACCAGCTTTGCAGGGGTGGCCTCCAAGGTTCTCGCCCATTTGCATTCTCTTTTCTTTTCTCTCTATACTATCTCACTTAGTGACCTCCTCAGTTCCCATGGGTCCAATTTTCTTGATGTATATTATTCCCATATCTATATCTAGTCTCTCCCTGAACTCCAATACCACAAGACAATCTGCCTTTTAGATGTCTTGAACTAGATGTTCCACAGATATTAGAAAATCAACATGTCTCAAACAGAACTCATTATCTTTTCCCTCTAAAGCCTTCCCTCTTCTCTATTTCCTTATGTGTCCGGAGTGTCCAGAGTACTACTACCTTCCTACTCACCTAGGTTCATAACCTTGATGTCATCCTTGATTCCTCACTCTCACTCACCCTACATAGCCAATCCTTTGCCAAATCTTTTCATTTCTACTTTCATAGCATCTATTCATACATACATTTATTTGTATATATGCATGCATGTATACACCCATGTATATGTATGTAGACACATATAGTCTCTCCACTCATCCAACCACCATCTTGGTTGATGCCTCCATCACTGCTCACCTGAATTACCTTCTAAGTGTTTTCACAGCTTCAAGTCTCTAAGATATCTTCCACTCAGCTTCCAAGATGATTTTCCTAAAATACAGGTTTAATGACATTCCTCCTCTCAATAAACTCTAGTGGCTCCCTACTGCCTCTAGGATCAAATATAGAGTCATTTGTTTAGAATTTTAAAATCTTCATAACCTTGTCCCTTCTGATACTTCCAGTTTTCTTACAGGCTACTACCTCTATGATCTGGCCACACCAACCTTCTTGCTGTTCCTCAGACACAACATTCCATCTTCCATTCCCAACTCTTTGTACTGGCTGTCCTCCATGCCTGGAATCTTCTCCCTCTTCAATCCTGACTTGGTTTTCCTAATTTCTCTTGAGACTCACCTCAAACTCTACTTCTGAAGGAGGTCTTTTCCAGTCTGCTGAACTCTTTAGGGAGAAATCTTCAGGACTGACTTCCTTGGCTTGACTCCTGGGTGATGAACCAGGAATGATGGATGGGAGTTGCAAAGAGGCAAATTTGAACTTGATGCAGAGAAACCTGCTTAACGATAGGAGCTGAACAAAAGTGAATTGGGATTCCTCAGGAGGTGGTGTGGTCCTTCTAACTGGAGATTTTCAAGGAAAGGCTGGATGCCCACTTGGTGGACATGATATAAAGGAGATTCTTATTCAGGTATAGATTGGATTAGATTGACTCAGTTTCCCTTTCAATACTTTAGTAGTCGTTCAGTCGTTTCAGTCATGTCTGATCTTTTGTGACCTGACTTGGACTTTTCTTGGAAGGGATACTGGAATGGTTTGCCATTTCCTTCTCCAGCTCATTTTACAGATGAGGAAATTAAGTCAAAGAGCGTTAAGTGACTTGCCCAGGGGAACACAGACACTAAATGTCCGAGGCCACATTTGAATTCAGGAGGATGAGTCTCACTGATTTTAGGCCCAGAGCTCTATCTACTGTGCCATCTAGCTGCCCGTGGGCCTAAAGTAGGGAGCGAGTATATCTGAAAGGCCACAGAGGAGCTGAAGGGTTGTGGGTGGTGGTGTAAGGAATCTTTGGGATAATTCTTGTGGTGATTGGGATGGAAACTCTCCTAAAGATGAATCAAAGAAATGCCAAGCAGCATCAATGGTCCAGCTGACCCAAAACTAATGGTAAGAAAAAACCATGCCTAGGGAAACTTACAGAAAACATTCCACTAGCTCAGATGTGAGAGACAGGAGAGTAATGACAGAGATCCTATACACCAAGAAGCAGGTGCTGGGCCACTGATGAGGATTAGAGGAGAACTAGGAGAAACCTGGCCAGGAAGAAACTGGGGAATGGGGTGGTACCCAGGGGTTAGAGGTTCCCCATTTAGAAACTTTCTATTTTAATTCATTCTTCTGGTGAACCAGGAGCTAAACTCAATTACTACCTTCTCAATGTTGGCACCTGAGGCCAACTCAGGCATCCTGTTCTAGGTCCAGCTCTGTCTTGGAGTGAATCACCTCATCCCATGCTTGCTAGCCTGGGTGCAGGCTCATAAATGTTATCTGAGTACTCATAACATAGAAAAACTAGATAACATATAATAAAGCAAGCACATGTGATCAGGTCTTGGCTTTATAAGATAGTGTTGCTTATGGATAGAGATTGGACCTCTGATTTCATTAGGATACAGAACTCCCTCTACTAATGCAGATGGGTACCTTCTCTGTGGGAACCTTCTCTGAGACTTATTCTTTGAGAGTTTTCTCTACAGAGCATGAAGAGGATATGACTTTTCCAAGGTCACACAGCCAGTGTGTGTCTGAGGCAAGGATTGAACCCAGGTCTTCCTCAACTTGAGACAGTTCTCTCTTATGGTGAGCTACCTAGTAAGTGAGAAAGGCAGAATTTGAGCCTTCTTGACTCAAGTATCTATTCATTATAACACCCTGTGTAAGGAATATCATCTGGAAGAATATGCCTAGAATGGGAAATGAGGAATCAGGAAAATGATCTGTCTAGTCACAGAGGTAGGATATGAACCCAAGTCCCCTGGCTCTAGCGCTAGTCCACTATAGCATGCTGCCTCCCATTCCTGGTCTTTCTAAGGATCTCTCCCCATCATCTCCCCAAGATGTGGGCTGGGCTCTTTCCACTACCTGGGACACTGAGGGATTCTGCTGGAGTTCTGGTTGCTCCGGCTGATACAGGGCAAGGCAGGGGAGGGGTAATCCAACCCTCCCAGGTGAGAATTGTGCTTCTGGCTTCAGATTAAGTTTTTTCAAAGAAGCAGTGGTCTCTGTAATGATGCAGTTTACAAAGCATTCATCCATTACTATAGCATTTCAAATGCAGAAGGTTAAATGAAGGTGTTTTGCAGGGAGTCTCAGTCAGGCATGGCTTAGACTTTTTGACTTCTATGTATCAAGATGCTATGATTCTATAAATAGGCTTTTGTGAGCTTTCTGGGACCCTGATCATGAGCTAATTGTTTCCAGGAGGGAATCTGTTCTAAACATTGTCTTGCAAATCACATTAAAGCTGCAAGTTGTCTTCGAAGTCTTCTCCTTTGACAGCCTTCCATTACAGATGAGGAAACTGAGGCCTATGAAGGCAAGACAAGTTGCCCATGACCATTTAGTTCACAGGTCACTGAGTGAAGATCTCTAGTCTGGTCCTCTGATTCACTAGCCCACGCTCAAGGTCCTTGAACCCGGGCCTTCTGATTCCTTGCCAAATGGGCCTTTGGGGCACAATTCTGACTTAAGTGAGTACCAAGGACATCCTCCAACTGTCTATAGGCTGTGTGAGTTCATTATAGTGGCCTAGGATGGGCCTCAGTATTTCAGTGGATCTAGGGTATTGACTGCTGACCATCTTGGCTTCATCTTTAGTGAATTTTGTCCAAATCCTTCCATAAATTCTCCATTTTGGACTTAACAAAATACCCTAGAGATTTTCCTCTGGGACTTTTAATCATTCATAGGATCATAGAACTAGAGCTGGAAAGGACTTTGAGATCATCCTGTCTAACCCCCTCATATTATAGCTGAGAAAATGGAAGCTCGGTAAGTGACTTGCCCAGGGTCACATGCCCAGTAAGTGTCTGAGACTAGATTTGAACCTGTGTCTTCCTGACTCCAACCTAACACTCTGTCACTCGTACCACCAGCTGCCTCTCATTTGAGCCTCACACCAATCTCATGAGGTGGCTTGTGTTAAAATTGCATCTTGTTCTGGTCCCCCAACCACCTGCCCCACCCCATTTCTAGTCAGTTTTAATAGTTTACAATATAATAAGTTTACAATAGTAGGAAGTCAGATTGCAGAAGGGAACCTAGATGTTACAGACTGTCCCAAAGGCCAAAGGAGCAACATTTGCTAACTGTATCATATATGGATCACAAATAGCATCCTGGTAATATGTGCGAACTCAGGGGAAACCATCGAGACTTTGCTGTAAGGGCCCTTGGTCCTGTGATATGTAAATCTCAGACAAGTCCCAGACATCTGTGTTAAGACCAGCAGAACATTAAATGGTGCTGATAATTCTGAGAGGGTGTTGATATGTTAATTTTTAAGTTTTACCGACAACTTTGAGAGGATCTAGTTAATGAACTAAACCCAAATGACATGGGTAAGAGTTACTCTGTCCCCCTGTAAAAATGGAACCTCTAGCTCCTCCCTGCTCCCAAGCAGTCTTCCCTCTCCATTGGGTCCATGCTACCAAGTGTTCCTAACCCTAATCCATGATCACTCAAGCAATTCACTGTGCCTCTCCCCTTCTCCATCTTCTTCCTCACACCACCTGCCTTCCTCCACTAGCCTATCCCCATCCTCGTGCCATTAGCCCGTGCACCCCTGTTTTGTTGCTTGTCCCTCTCCTTTCTCTGTTGTTTGCCCCTACATCCTCTGTGCCTTGTTAAAGTCTGATCGCTTCTTCACTTCCCACTGTCATTTTGGTCTTTCCCAGTGAGTACCCAAAGAATTAGCTGTCCCATTTCATAACTTCATGAATTAATTAGCCATTAATAGGTGCTATACTATCATCCCCATTTTATAGATGAGGAAATTGAGGCTAAGAGCCAGTAAGTTACTTGCCCAGAATCCCAGAGTTAATAGTATCTAAGGTGGGATTTAAACCCAGGTAACCCAGAGACCTACTCTCTATCTACTACCCTGATCAAGAATGAAAATTTATAACTTTCAAGGGGAAAAGGAATGACCATTTAATTTGGCAGTTTATGAGATGAGAATGAGAGTGCCTAGTCTAAGTAGGCATGTGTGAATTCTATACAGATCTACTCATGACCTGACTGATTATTTTGTACATTTTCATGTGTCCATAGAGGGAAATCCTCATGGACTCCAGTAGTCGAGGCAGTGACATAGTGCCTCTCATAGACTCTCATGTGAAATTCTCCTCAGTAGTCTATAAATTATTCTCCCTAGCCTCTGTCAATAAAAGAAAGTCACATATGAAGATGCCTTGTTCAAAGTCACATTGAAGGCCTGGGAAGGAGGCAGGAGCTACAACTCATCATAGATGTCACTTGTCTAGTTCTCAACTACTTCACCTTCTCTTGAGCATATGTACAACTGGGGAGATGGGGGGAAGAGGTGGGGGTGAGGAGTGGGGGTGGGGGGGGTGTAGCGGCCATAAGTCCTTTCAAATATATTTTTGCATTATAAAGGATAACAGCTGGAGCTATGAAAATCTCACATTGGGAGCATGCTAGGAAAACAAACCAAGCTGGAATCCAAACATGATCACCTATTTATCTCCATACAAAGGAAAAACCAAGGGGATGTCACTGACATTTGTGCAGGTAAGAGGAAGTCAGAGAAAGGTCTTTCTGGAACTGGAAATGTTTTTGTTGTTTGTCTCTTCATAGATCTGTTCAAGTGGAACTCCTCCCAAACCACTCACTATCCTAAGGATAGTGTCCATAGCTGACTGTGGCTCCCTGACTGCCTTTCCTCCAGACCCTTGGCCAATGTCTTTTGGAAGCTAGAAGAAATTTCTATTTATCACCTTTTTCCTGGTCTCTTTGAAATCACCACCCCCTTCCTCAAAGAGGACTGGCACCAATTATTCCCAAGTAGAAATGAGTGTTTATCTTATATGGATAAAGGCACTGAGAATATCTTGATTCTATAAAATTGCTTAATGTAGAACCTGGACCTGTGAGTTCATTAGTATAGAGAACTCCCAAGTGAGGAAAGTCCCTCTAACAATGCAGGTTGACACTTTCTCTGCAACTTACAGTCCTAGAGAATTGACCAGATCACAGAGAGGTTGTGACACGCCCAGGGTCGCATAGGTATTCATGTCAGGGATGGAACTTGAACCCAGGACTTTCTGATTCATTTATGTAGATCAAGGGATAGAGCGTTGAACCTGAAGTCAGGAAGACCTGAGTTTAAATCCTGCATCAGACACTCATTAGTTGTGATCCTGGGAAAGTCACTCATCTTCTTTGTAAGCCTCAGTTTCCTCACCCATCAATAATAAAACTTACTTCATGGGGTTGTTGTGAAGATTAAATGGATGGATATTTACAAAAATATAAACTGCTTAGATCAACAGAAGAGGAAATAGAATATTTAAATAACTTAATCTTAGAGAGAGAAATTGAACAAGTCATGACTGAACTCCCCAAGGGTGGGAGGGGGAAACATGATTTACAAGAGAATTCTATCAAACATTTAAGGAAAAATTAACCCCAATACTATATAAACTATTTGAAAAAATAGGTAAAGAAGGAGTCCTACCAAATTCCTTTTATGATACAAATAAGATTCTGATACCTAAACTAGGGAGAGAAAAAACAGAGAAAAAAAAAACTATAGACACATTTTCTTAGTGAATATTGATGCAAAAAAGTTTAATGAAATACTAGCAAGGAGAATACAGCAATATGTTACAAAGATCATACACTATGACCAGGTGGCATTTATACCAGGAATGCAGGGCTGGCTCAATATTATGAAAACTATCAGCATAATTGAACATATCAGTGACAAGAACAAAAATCGTATGATTATATCAATAGATGCAGAAAAAGTCTTTGACAAAATGCAACACCAAGTCCTATTAAAAACTCTAGAAAGTGTAAGAATCAATAGATCTTTCTAAAACCAACAGCAAGCATTATCTGTAATGGGGATAAACCTGAAGCCTTCCCAATAAGATCAGGAGTGAAATGAAGATATCCATTATCACCACTATCATTGTACTAGAATTGCTTGCTATGACAAGAAAAAGAAATTGAAGGAATACAAACAATGAAGAAACAAAACTACCACTCTTTGCAAATGATATGATGCCATACTTACAGAACCCTAGAGAATTAACTAAAAACCTAGGTGAAACAATAAACAATTTTTCACAAAGTTGTGGAATAAAACCACACAAATCATCAGCATTTCTATATAGTATCAATAAGGCTTAGCAGCAAGTGATAAAAAGAGAAATTCCATTTAAAGTAACTGCAGCTAACATAAAATGCCTGTGAGTCTACCTGCCAAGACAAAGCCAGGGCCTGTATGAATACAATTGCAAAACACTTTTCACACAAATAAAGACAGATCTAAATAATTAGACCTCTCCGGCTGAACTTCCAAGTTGTCTCAGCCTGGAAATTTGTTTCGCTCCATCTTTTTGTGGGTTCTGCTGCTCTAGAATTTGTTTAGAATGATTTTAAATGTATTTGGAGGGGTTTGGGGGAGAGCTCAAGTGAGTGAGTCTCTGTCTTTACTCCACCATCCTCGCTCTACCCAGATTTAAACAATTAGAAAAATATTTGTTCACAAATAGGCCAAACCAATATAATAAAAATGGCAATGCTATCTGGCTTCATTTACTTATTCAATGCCATATCACTCAAGCTACCAAATAATTATTTTATGGAGCTAGGAAACATAACAAAATTCATCTAGAAGAACAAAAGGTCGAAAGGAAGAACATCGAGGGAATCAGTAAAAATAAACAAATAAAATTAATAAAATAAATTAAAATAAATTAAAAAATATTAAGGAAGGTGGCCTAGCCATATCAGATCTCAAACTATATTACAAAGTTGCGATCATCAGAACAATCTGATATTGGCTAAGAAATACAGTGGTGGATCAGTGGAGTAGACTATGTATACAATACCCAGTAGTAAATGACCATAGTAATCTGGTGTTTGATAAACCCAAAGATCTAAGTCTTTGGGGTAAGAACTCAATATTTGACAAAAATTGCTGGGGAAAATGGAAAGCAGTTTGGCAAAAAACTAGGCATAGACCAACATCTCACACCATATACCAAGATAAGTTCAAAATGAGTACATGATTTAGACATAAAAGGTGATATCATAAGTAAATTAGGGGATCATGGAAAAATTTAACTGTCAGATTTATGCATAAGGGAAAAGTTTATGACCAAACAAGAACTAGAGCAGATTACCGGAAATATGATGTAGAATTATGATTACATGAAATTAAAAGGCTTTCATACAAACAAAGCTAATGCAGTCAAAATTAGAAGGAAAATAAGGAACTGGGGGAAATGTTTTACAATAAGTTTCTTTGATAAAGGCCTCATTTCTCACATATATAGGAAACTGAGCCAAATTGATAGAAATAAGAGCCATTCCCCAGTTGATAAATGGTCAAAGGCTATGAACAGGCAGTTTACAGAAGAAAAAAACAAAGCTATCAGTAGTTGCATGAAAAAATACTCCAAATCACTACTGGTTAGATAAATGCAAATTAAAACAACTCTAAGATACCCTCACACCTCTCAGACTGGCTAACCTGACAGAAAAGAAAAATGACAAACTCAGCTCTCAAGATTGTAACTCAAAACGGCAGTTACTGATCTGCATTGCTCTACCAATTTCTTCAATTGGTCTCCAACCAATCTCCCAGTTTCCTCACTGGGAGATTCCTATACTAGTGAAATCAAGGGCCCAGATCCAAACCCTCTCTCCAAAATATTCCATGCTTTGGTCCAAATCCCCCTCTAACAAAGCTGATCAGTAAAACTGTTCTCATACTTATGGTCTTACTGTAAAAAAAAACTTGCCCAGAGTCTCACTTGCCCAGTAAAAAAAACTTGCCCAGAGGACTCATTCACACAATAACATGCACTCCCACATACTCACATACACACTCACAAACCCCCTCATACATGTTTATATTCTCACTGTCACACATACCTTCACATTCTAACGCTGTCACGCTCACACAATCATGCACACAACATACTCAAACACAGCCACAAACATTCTTACACACACTCACACTCATACACTCTCTTATATTCACACTTCATAAATGCTTCACACCATTGCCTGCCCTGGTATGTTTTTGTTGTTTGTGTTTTGTTTTGCTTTGCCTTTTGATTGGAGCTCTGCTTTCTTTGAGACTATAAGCCAGAGATGATCTGCCAGCTCTATCTCATACTTAATAGGTATTTAATAAGTCTTTGCTGATTTGTGGTTGATTTTGGTGAGCTCTGGTGGTCAGTGGGCCCAAGATCACATTGTCTCACCCCAACAGAGTTGAAAGTTTGGTGCTGGTGAGAGGTGGAGTGAGAGGGGCGGGGGAGGGGTGAACAGAGTACCAAACTCTCCTTGGCAATAACATACCAATAAAGTTAAACACAATTTTAATTACATAACAAAATATAACAATGTAGGTTGCTATTTCCCTTTCCAATCCCAAAACTGAAGATGGCTTAATTGCTTTATGCCCAGAAATGGTACAATTATGAGTAAATCATTAACCTTTACACTGCATTTCTTAACGTTTGTTAAAGGAAGCCAGAATCCCTGCAAAGTCCTCATTAGCAGCAATTCAGGAGAACATGGGGAATCCAACCTGACAGTGTCTCCCTGACATTGGAAAGGATTCAAATGGTTCATTTCATCTGTTCTTTGTTGCGTTACATTCCATTGGAAACTGAATGTCCTACCACAAGAGCAAAGCCGAGGATATCATCTCATCACCTGGGGACAACTGGGTCATCAGCACGTGGGATGAGCAAGCCCTGCCACGAGAAAAGCCAAACCCAGCATAAAGATTACATGGGCCTTTGTCAGCCACAGGCCTCATGAGAGCATTCTCCTCCTATTAAAGCATTTGGCCCAGTAAAAAGCAAAGTCCTTCAGATACTGGCATTTGCTCTTAGGTAGAAGGAAAAGATGACAACAATTAGAAGTGTGCATTAAGGACCTACTATGTGCTGCGTACAGTGTGCTGAAGATCTAAAGATAAAAGTGAAATAAATAGTCCCTGTGTTCTATTGGTGTGGGGGGAGGCAGTAAGTACAAATGTTCTCACAACAACCCTGAAAGGTAGGTAATTATTATTATCTCTATCTTACAGATGAAGAAACTGAGGTTAAGTAACTTGCCCAGGGACACACAGCTAGTGTCTGAAGCAGGATTCAAACTTCGGTTTTCCTCATTCCAAGTCCAATGATCTATATAGTATGCCTCTTCATTGCCTATAATGAAAAAACATAGAAATAATGTCGGTGCCCAATGATCAGAGGAATGGCTGAACAAAATGTAGGATGTAGAATATTATCACAGTGTAAGAGGAGATGAATACAGAGAATTCAGAGAAGTCTAGGAAGACTTAGGAAGAGTGAAGAAAGTAGAACCAGGTGAACAATATATTCAGTGAAATCAACACTAAAAGGCATCAAACCTTCATCAATTGTATTTACAAGTCCCATCCAGAACAGAACAGATGACAAAACGGACTTCATTCCTCCTTGTGGAAGCAGGAGACTACAGATAGGGAATGTTCCTGTGAGATGCATTCATTTGCTGATCAGTTTTGCCAAACTTTGATTTGTCATAAGGGATGATTTAAGTGTGTGACTGTATGTAAGTGTGAGTGTGTGTGTGTGTGTTTAGACATACACCAGGAAATGACTGTAGTATATATAAAAAGCCAAACGTCATGAAATATGACTGTGCTGTAAGATATAATCAATAAAGAGCAGCATGAGAAGACAGAAAGTGACAGACAGGAAGCAGGAAACAACACGCCTGAGGATGACAACATTTTAAATGAAAAGAACAAAACAACAACTGAAAAGTGAAAACTACGACATTGTACTGACAAAATTGGCATTTCCTCTCATTTCTTTCCACAAATATGGGGTTCTGGGTATGCATACTGCATGTAACATCAAAGTTTTTCACTGTGTTTGTTAATTTTGTTGAACTTCACCCTTTTTTTCTAGTCTGCATTATAAAGGACAACTCTGGGAGGACTCACTGGGAAGTGTAGGCAATATAAAAATAAAATATCACAGTAAAAATGTAAATTTAAAGACAAAGACATCAATAAAACTTGCCATACGGAGACTGTGATTTTGCAAACGTCCAGAGTAAAGGGCAAGAGCCAAGGGGCTTTCTGGTTTGCAAACTGATTCATATACATTGTCTCTTTTAATCCTCCCAGCAGCCCTGTAAGGAGGTAGGTACTATTATTGCCCCTTATTTAAGAGAAGAGGAAACTGAGGCTCAGAGACTTGACAGGGGTGGCACAACCAATACATGTCAGAAGTGTCATTCAACTCTAGCTGCTTCCTGGTAGAAGGTCACTACATGGGAGCCTGTTGTATGTGGCTGCACCCACCAGTGAGAAATTAACTTACTTCAGCCTATTATCTGGTAGCTTCTTCTTCTGGCAGATAGTACTTGTTAACTCAGTGCTAATCTCTAAAGTTTCTATTCTGCTGAAGGACTGTAAGTGTTAACTGGCACCCTCTAAATCTAGAACTATGGGGCAAAGCCTAAGGCACCCCACCCTAATTATGGCTCTGCCTTGAGGGTAATACCTGCCATCTTCAGGAGGAAGAGACTTTCTCCTCCCTCTCAGAGGAGATGTATATCTATCTGTTCAGCATAGTGAGGCAGGTATGGGTCTATAATATCAACAACATGTTAATAATTATAATAATAATGATTATTACGTGGGATGGCTTAAAACCTAGGAAGTTTGTTGCTGTCCACATGTAAATAGTAAAGGCAGAAATTTGAAACAAAAGATTAAAGGGAAGACGATGTCTCATCTCAGCTCCACCTGGCTTTCCTAACTCTTTCTTCTCTTTTTAAATTGTTTAGGAGATCAAAGAATCTTAAAAGGAGGAAGATAAATAAAGCAAAATAAAGTGAATGAATGAATGGATAGATAGATAAATGGAAGAATAAATGAATGAATGAACAAATATATAGGTAGACAAATAAATAAATGATAGGTCAAAATATACAGGCCTTGAAACTTGGGCAGCTCTTTTGCAATTTCTGTAGCAGAGCTTCTCACTCTCCCAAAATAGCATTTTGAGAGCATAGGGTCCCTATAAGATGTCGAGTGGCAGAATATGGAATTTCTAGCCCTAAGTTAGATAGTTGTCTGGAACCTCAGCATGAAATTCAACCTGTACACCATAGTTTCAAAGACAAATCAAATGCTCGCACATTCTACTTCACCGACTGACTATTCTGTGTTCCAAAAGAGCCGGTTCTCTAGAAGTAAAGATTGTCCTTCTGGAAGAAAAAAAAAACTGCTTAGGGATAAGATTTGAAATTGACAGTTCTCTCCTTGTTTATGAAGGGAAAATAGTTGGGGCTTTTTCTTCTAATCTGTTATGATATTATTATAACTGAGAAGGACCTATCACTCTCACTAAAAGAGCCGAAGTTTAAACCTCTGGGTTCTAAACTAAAAGAAAGATGATGAAAGCCCCATGAGATAGGTAATGCCAGTATTATAATCCTAATTTTATAAACAAAGAACAAGACATTCTGAAATGTGAGGTGACTCGGCCAAGGTCACACAGTGGTTTGCCTGGTAGGGTTGAAACTTTTTTTGTGTTTTGTTTTGACTGAGTTTTCTGCACTTTCTGAAACAATCTCCTTGATGGAGGACTTGATCGGAACAACTTGGTAGAAGCAGTTCATTTTCTATTTAACAACTATGCTCCTCTCAAAAGGGGAAGGCATATTCTGGGGCGGGGAGGGGAGAGGTGCTGGTGGTAAATGGAATCATTTCAATTGGCTACCGAAAGGAGAAATTATAGTTGTCCTGTGGCCTCTCTTCCATGAAGGTGTTGGTACCCTCCAGCAGATAAGGGCAGGATAGGGAGCAATAAATACTAAATAATGATCAGGTAAGAAATAACATTAAAAGAACCATATTAACATTGAAACATGATGAAAGCCATGATGATGATGAATATTTCAAAGTAAATAGTCCAAGCCCAAGGCCCTGCACAGAATAAATGTTCGTGGACTTAAAAGAAGCTAGTTCTTGGCTATAAATAAAATTTCAGATCTCTAGGGATGTCCCTTGGTCTCTGTAGTCCTCAGGGCTTTTGGTACCAAACCAGTTTGCTTGACTTCAGGTTCTTGGGACAGCATCTTCCACTCCTTCCTCCTCTCTGTGGTCACTCTCTATGTCATTACTCCATACTTTCTTTTTAATTCAAAAAATTTTATTTTAAATTTATGGAATAAAGTGAGCATTTCCACAAATCTTCAACCCAGTTCTGAGTGTTACACTTTAGGATTTTCTAAGGCTTTGTTGGGTCCAACAATGACAGAGGAAGAAAGAGAAGATAAACAAATGGGGAAAATCCAAACACATAAAGTGACCACATAAGGATAGCAGAGTTCTCCTGGTAGCCTCAGTTTCCCTGGGCTTCTGTCCTATTCTCCTGCCCTGCCCCTTAAATCCCTTTTGTGAGAAGGGATTCCTGGATCTCCCCAAACAGTCCTGAACTTTACTTTTCATATTCTTTTTTGTCTCTCAGTGAAACCTGGATGGGGAAAGGTGTCCTAGACTATTGAAGAGACTCTAATGGCAAAGGGAGTAAATTCACATTGGACAGGTCAGACCAGACACATGGCTCACACTTCTCAATCAATCTGGTTGGACATTTATTGAGTCCTGTCCACAAATGGAAATAAGAGCTACAAATGGAATTCTTAATATTCCAACATGGCAAGGGAAGCGGAGAGGGATAGGACACAAACAACTGTGATACAAGGAAGCGTTACACGAGTGCGAAGTATGTGGGAAGGAGAAGGTGTGTGTATGTGTGTGTGTGGGGGGGGAAGAATAAAGAAAGGATGGGGACCATTCTTGTTCATGCAGGAAGGCATGTCATGACATTTAAGTATATGTTAAGGTTCTACTATATACAAGTTACTATGGGACACTGGTGATAAACAAAACACCAAAAAAAAGTCTCTACTTTCAATGAGCTTCAATTCTACTGGGGAAAGAAAGTTTATGCTCTTCTATTAATTTGTGAAAATGAATAAGCTTCCTTCATGGTGAAGGGTGTAAGTGAGAAAGGCACAACCAGTGCTTTATTGGACAGTGTGGTAGGGAGAGAGGCGCTCATCTGAAGGTTGGGAAGCCTGGATTTTTAGTGGCAGTTGTGTTGCTATTAAGTCACCTGGGGAGGTCAGTTCCACTCTGAGACCCAATTTCTACATCTATAGAATGAGAGGATGGACTGGCTGATCTCTAGCATGGCTTCCACTCTAAACTTCTCACTTTTTTGTTTGCTGAGATTTGCATTTGAATTCCTTTGTTTTGATTTTTTTTAAACATCAGGAGCAAAGCCAATACACTTGGTAAAACGGCTGGCCACTAAACACTCCCGAGATTTTGCCTCCTGTCACAGAATCCCAGTCACTACATACACAGGGTATGCCTCTTTTCTAGACTTTTATTCAAAATATCAGAAGCAATTAAGGCACATAATTGGCTCATTTAGGTGACAGCTGTTTTTAAAGTCAAAGACTTTAAAATAAGAGTTAAGGACTCCCATTCTCTCTAAAATCACCACAATTAGTCTTAATTGTCATGTCTTTTCAAAGTGTGGCTCAGGGTCTAAAAAGTCACTAAATTTAATCTTTTCAATGTCAGCATAGCTAGAATAAGGGCAGTAGGGGCTATGGATGCAATATTGATTATTAGGTTCGTTGTCGTTGTTTGTCCTTCATTCTGGAAGAGGACCATGACATCAGGGAGGTGATGCCATGATTTGCAAATGAACTGGATTTAAGTGAGGGAGGGCTGTGCAAAGTCACCAGCCTCACTTTCTCCTCCAGTCATCTGGGTTCAGTGGTAAGATATAGATCAGGATGATTGGAGATGGCCCTGGATGCAGTGGGAGACATTAGCCTTTTCAAGCTAAAGTCTTTCCCATGCCTCAGGATGAGGCAAAGTGGCCATTCAGTAATTAAGGCTAGGTAAGAAATGAGGCAGAGAATGGCCTGTTTTACCCAGTTCAAAAAAAAATCAATCTGGGAGGGGAAGACCTCAGGGTTTCTAGCCAAAACAGAAACAAATGCTATTTACACTTCCCCAGCCTTAATCACTAGGTTCTTTACAGACTTGGAATAATCTTTCCTTTTCATCCGGATTCAAGTTACTCTCTTAGGCACTGACCACATCTCCTGGCAAATTCCCGCAGGTTAGATCCAGGGCTTGTTAACAAATCATTAGTCATCTGAAAGAACAAATAAGCAGCAACAACAACAATACAAATCCCTCAGACCTCATGGTGAAGAACAGGAATGATTTCCTTAAAGTAACATCAAAGAAATACATCTTCAACCAACACTCCTAACACCTATGGCCAGAAGCAAATCACCATGGATGGAAGGTTGTCATCCTGGCCTTGTCCCCAAGGTCAATATGAGGGAGCTGCAAACACTGGGATAACAAGTTACCAAACACAACTGTGATGCCGTTTCTTCAAGACATGCAAGTCACTACTTCTGGAGGCAAGATTATTATTCCCATGCCCGGGGTGACATCCATCAGGGTTTTGGAAGAGTGCAAGGGCAGAGGATAGTCAAGAAGATGTGAGTTCAAATCTGGCCTCAGACACTGGATGACCCTGGGCAAGTCCCTTAACCCTGTTTGCCTCAGTTTCCTCATCCATAAAATGAGCTGGAGAAGCTAAGCCATTCTAGTACCTTTGCCGAGAAAATCCCAAATGGGGTTACAATGAGTTCGTCATGACTGAAAAATGACTTAACGACAAGTCATATGTACTCTAGGAGCCTAGCTTCTATATGAATTTGGAGTGACTGTGTCTTGTCTCTTGTTAGTATGGATACATCAGCACTCGAGGTCCAACATTGGCAAGTGGAGAATCGAATTCTTCAAGTCCCCAAGACCTCCAGCAGGATATGACATGGCGCAGCATGCCAATTTTCTTCCTCCACATTTATTCTAAATCCATTTTCTTGGCTTCCTTATTACATTGTTCTTTTCAAAACTTGTGTTGTTACATGATTATCCATTCAGCATCTAAGTTCCTTGGGCTCTAAGCATCAGAAGGGAGGGAAAATGAAATTATATTGAAGTTTCAAGATACTGGCAAGAGACTACTCTATTTAGCTTTTTGAAAATGTGCAGCCCAATGGTCTGATTAGTCACTCCAGAAATTGTTCTTTCAGGGTGAGTAACATGCCACCTCCACAGACACAATGAGGGATGGTATCATAGGATATGACCTTTAGAGATAAAAGGGACCTCAGAAACCATCTAGCCTACCTCCCCTTTTGCTGAGGCCCCCAAAGTGAAGCAAATTGCTTATAGTCACAGAGTAAATATTAGATGTGGGGTTTGAACTATGGTCCCTGACGCTGGCTTTGTACAGCTCCCCTTTACCTCTCAGATGGTATGCAGATTTCCTCTTCTGTGAAATGGGGATAATATTTTTATGCTACCTTCATCACTGGAAAGATGAAAGTAAAGTGCTTTACGATCTGAAGACTGCTCGATAAATGTGGATTATAAGTAATTTGCTCTATTGGGAAGTTCTGGGCCAATGCTAAATATGAATGGGGCATCATCTCACTGCTAGTCCCAGGTGATCTGCCCTTGCTGATCTGGACTGCTTCCACTGTGCCTTGGCTCTCTAGGGCTCCCACTGAAATGCTCTGCCAAGTCACCCTCGGTTGGGTGCCAGGAGTTCTTAAGCTTTTTTGCATCAATAACTCCTTCGGCTATCTCAAAATAATGGTTTTATGTAATTGAAGGAAATTATAAATTTCAGAAGGAGGTTAGCAAAAATAAAGACATGAATTTTTTCCCACCCAAGATCACAGACCTACCCTCCACCTTTAGTTGAATGAATTTTTAGTTGAATGAATTAGTTGGATGAATTTTGGAAGGTCTGAGAATCTATACTTTTCATTAATATCCTAGCAGCATCTCAGAATAACTGACAGAAGTGTCTGCACTGGGAATCTGGATGTGATGAGGGAAGGTGACTTCAAGGCTCCGCAGAAAATCTACAGCATGCCTGGGGAGAACTTTCTGAGCATTCCCCAAAGATGAGAGAAGGGGCTGTGAGTGAGTTCCCTTTGCCACACATTCTCTCCAAACTCAAGACCACTTTCTCCTGGCCCCTTTGTGTTCTGGTGAAACAAAGATTTTGCAAAGCTCTTCCACATTAATTGTCCTTATTACACTACCTTGGTCAATAATATTCATGTCTAAAAGCTGATTAAGTCTAGCTGGTTAATCGATGTCACTTGACGGTCAAGGGTAGAAGCTGACAAGTGGGGTTATGAGCAAGAGTACTAGATAAGACAACCTCAATTCCTCAGAGCTACTCCTTGAATCTAGGGGACAAATAGTAGCCAAGACCTGGGGACCTGTCTTTCCAGTGAGAGGGGTGAGTGGGAGAGCTTATTAATGGATCAATAAACACTCATTAAACACCTACTATGTGCCCCTATGCTGAGCAGGTTTATGTGCTATGCATATACTTAGGCTGATTAAAGAGTTAAGAGGCATCCAGTGTTAGCAGAGAGCCATATGCCCTCCAATCATTGCAAGTTCTGAGCAGTGACCATGTTAGGTTGATCATAATAATAAGGCAAAAAAACTTTAGAATTTCATATTTTGCTAAACTTTTCCTGATAATAATCTTGCCCAGTACAAAAGATACCAAAACTCAGAGAGAGGAACTAACTCTCTCATGATCAAATAGAAAGTAAGTTTTGAGACCACAATCCCAGGTCTCCTGAATCCAAAGGTGCTGATTCCCTACCCCCAAGATCATGATGCTTCTCAACAGATTATGATGGCTGAGCACCTATTACAGAGACAATTGTTGTAGTCAAGGAAAATTTGCAAAATTCAACTGAAACATGAAATCATTTGCCCAATTGTTGTTCTCGTGTATAGAAATAAGCATAAATCATCCAAATCAAAGAATATAATTACCATGTAATAAACCATTAAAATAAAACATAATTAGTACTACAATGATACATTTAAACCAAATGTATGCTTTTTCTTTTCTCACTTTGTTACTTCTTTAGGGAGAGGTCCTAGAACCACGATTTCATTGAAATAAAGAAATCTTCCTC
>CM053623.1:18427142-18450043 GCA_028646595.1 Phalanger gymnotis
TCCATTCCTATGAAATGAGAAATAAGAAATGATCACAAGAGGGGATCAGTGTGGCCACCCTTCCCGCTTATGACATAGCTGTCCTAGACACTCTCAAAAAGAGGTGGCTGCTTTTCTTTGGGTCCAGCTTTACGCTGAATTTGATTTAAGGACCAAAATGGTTTTCTGCACCTCTTTCCAAATCCTCCTGCTCAGCCACTTATTGCCTGAAATTACTTATATAAGAGGTAGTCTTTTATTCCACACTTAAGAGATAAAATGCTTAAATGCAACAGCCTTGGAGAGTTAATATGTTTGTGTGAATTAGTTTCAGCGAGGTATAAATGATATCAGCTCCTTTCCAGCTTTGATGGAGGAAGGGGCTTAAGAGGGTGTCTGGCAGAGGAGGGGGAAACAATACTAGAACGGGAAAAACGAAGAATACACCGGAGCCTGGTGACACTGGACCCAAACTTCGTCTTCACTGTATTTGTCATCTGATATTACACAGAGCAATTAAAGGTCCTTTTAGGAAGGGACTTTGGGTGAAGGCAGCTCATGTTCTGCTAGTGGTCAATCACTCTTTCCCTCAGGCCAGAATTTTGAAATGATGATGAAAATTTTGAACTAAGGTGTGGGGGTGGGGGAGGAAAGGAGGAAGCAAAACCCTGTGCAATGCTCTGATGGAATTCATTTTGCATTCTTTGAAAACAAATTTTTTACTTTTCCCAATGACTTGACAACTGCTCAAGTCAATCTGGTTGGTGACGAGTGGTACCTGTAATCTCAGAGTCTGTGTTTGATTGGAAGGTATAGGGAGGAGAAGAAAGAAGCTGGAAATAGAATAAGTGGTAGAGAGGATGATGACTCAAAGCTATGTGTCTATGTGAGGGGTGAGGAGAGGAGAGACATTCTTTATTCTTTTTTTTTTTTGCAGGGGAAAGTCAGGGCAGTTGGGGTTAAGTGACTTGCCCAAGGTCACACAGCTAGTAAGTGTGTCAAGCATCTGAGGCCGCATTTGAACTCAGGTCCTCCTGACTCCAGGGCTGGTACTCTACTCACTGCGCCACCTAACTGCCCCGACATTCTTTATTCTTGCTTTGAGAGAAGAACCAAATGATTCTAGTCTCTCTTCAGGGAGAAAGCCATGAAGAAAGATACAGATTTAGGAGGCAGACATGTAGGGGAAAGCTGGTTACTTCACATGTCCCCAGTTTCCAGCTTATTTCCCTAGAGGTCTTGAGATTCCCTAGAGGAATTTCCCACTGGATAAGCTGAAATTAAGCTGAAATATTTTTGGTACATTCTCATCTACATAATTTCGATGATTTCTGTTTGGTATTTGCTTGGATGAATGAGTTCAATCACTCTTTCTTATCTATGATAGTCTTTTGTGTAACTAGAATTTGTCAGGAAGGAGGCAAGCCTGTGGACGTAGCTTGAGGCACCTTTTCCCTTTCAATGGATAGTAACCAGAAAAGCACCTGACCTAAAAGAAATAATTCCCCTAGAGCAGCAATATTTAGGATGGATAAATCAATAAATGTCTAGGCTAGTATCCATCTCTCCTTCTGAAAAGAACAGTGTAACTAGAATTGTGGCCCCTTTTTCTGCTCCTCTCCAGGAAAGAATCAAAGTCCCCCAAAGACAGGAGTTATTTATTCATGCTTCTACTTCAGCTACATTTAGACAACCCATGTGGATGTAAACATGAGCTACATGGGCAACAGACACCCTACACAGAGCTCCACCCCCCATCCCATAGCTTGACTTACTTTGGTCCCTATCTTGGTTGTAGTTAATGTGTAACTAGTTTCCCATCTTGTCCTATCTCAGGCCTTCCTAGCCATCACTCTTAGGAATGTACCCTCCCAGTGAGTAGAGCACCAGCCCTGGAGTCAGGAGGACCTGAGTTCAAACCCAGCCTCAGACACTATTTACCTTTAAGGATCTGGGTACCTGACTCTTATCTAGTGAAACCTAGGAAAGATGTTCTGTTTGGTGTCAAATATGTATAGAATTATCATTCATTCCTTGGGCCAGGTTTTCAGTTTTTTGTAGGCTAGGGACAGGTTGTTTCTTCCCCTGGGTAATAAGGACCTCCATGCTGCTGACCAGAAGACATCATTTACTTTCTCATTCATCATAGTCATTTTTCATTTGTCACAGGATAGGGAAAAAATCCAGTACCTTGTGTCCAAATGTTTCATATGGGAATCACAAATTGTAATCAGCATTCTTTTTGCTGGCATTTATGAATCGTTTGTCTCATACCTACAACTTAAGTTTTAAGAATGGACAAAAGGAAACACACTCAAAGAGGAAGCATCAGTCAATTTATAATCAGGAAACTGAGGTGTAAATTCTGCCTCGACACTTAGTAGCCACATGGCTATGACCTCCTCCAGGAGAAAGAACATTTCCATTTCTGAAGCCTACCCTATGTGAGACCTTGTGCAAGTCACTCAATCTCTGGAAAATGAGGGGGTTAATACTAGACGTCTTCTCTAGTCCCTAAATCTCAGGTCCTCTGAACCTTCCAGCTCCATGATCCTCTGAAGGTCAGTATGACGTGTTTCTGACTCATGCTCTCCTCCTCTCCTTATCAAATTCCCTCCCCACCCCTACACCCCCGACACACACACTCATACACACTCTCCTTCGTACTCCCAGAGGTCTTGATATTGAGCCAATCTCAAAAGCCTGAAACTCTAGCCTAGGAAAAGAGATTCACTTTTAGAGTTCCTAAATAAAAGAGAGAAGTACTGAATGGTCAGCAGGCCCTGCCCAGGCCTAAAATAGGCTTCTACTAAGCAAGCTGGCAGAAGCTGGCATGGCCACAGGGCCTAAATATCAAGGGGCTCATCTTGCAAAGCAGAACCAGACTGGGAACCTGGCCACACAATTGAGAGCAGGCGGGAACTCCTTCGAGCCCAGACGCCTACTGAGCCTACCCTCCTACCTAAAGGCTGGAAAAAGCCCTCCCCTTCCAAAGCCTCACATACCCCAGAGGTGCCCTCCCCAAGAAATGGGGTGGGTGCTGGCAGGTTGTGTGCTGCCCTTTCCCTACTCACCCTGTGGCTTGCATTCCCATCTAAGGCTGAAGAAACCACTCAACATGCTGAGCCAGACCTTGCTAATAAAAGACCCCGGAAGAAGTCTGACCCCAGACTTCTCCTTCTACCTGCCTGTTCTTGCCCAAGAGGGTTCTCTAGCTCAGCAAATTGAAAATAGAAAGAAGACTTGCTCTTGGAGTCAGAGGACCAGGGTTCAAATTCTGCCTCTGACTCTCACTATGTGCCTATATGACCTTGGGCAAGTCCCTTAACCTCCCTGGTCTTCAGTTTTCCCATCTGTAAAAATGAAGAGGCTAGAATGGATATTCTTGGAGGTCCCTTCAGCTCTCGGCCTAGGATCCTTTACCCTTCCTGTGTCTAGGAAAGTTGATGCATCTTGGGGCTCCAAGGAATTTCAAAAGGGGGGCTGCAGAGTGGAAGACGACGTGCTAATAAGTGACAGAGTACAGACTGCACAGCAGCGTGGAAGGCGTGCACGGTATGCGCATAGCGCTCGGGAGAGGGTGGGGGAAGAAGAGGGGAGGGTATGTTCCATTCCACCTGCAGCTATTTGTCACCAGGCTCGGGGACGCCCAGAGGATCCCAGGGGCAGCCTCAGCGGCAGCAACAGCAGGCGCCGCCCTCAGACAGCTGCGAAGGCAGCAGCAGCCTGCAGCAGCCAGCAGGGAGGTGACAGAACCCTTCCTCTCCCTCCCAGGCACAGCAAGCGCGGGCATCGCCAGCAGCAGCGACTGAGGCCGCAGAGAGGAGCGACCGCACCTGCGAGATGGAGGGTAACTCAGTGCACACTTTCCATTTCTTTTCCTAACACTAGGCTCTCCAGCGAGGTTAGAGAAAGAAAGCGCTGGGGCCCGTTCTCCCTTCCCAGCACGATTGCCCTCTGCGATTGCGTCGTGCCTCCACTCCCCAATTCTTTAACTGATTTTCCCTTTTCGGTGGTTGAGGAAGGCGGGGGCGGCGGAGACTGAAACTGAAGGCACAGATTTCCCCTGCCTTTGATGGGAGAGGAAGGTGAGGGGAGACCAGGCAGAAGGTGTGCCCTTCCTTCTGGCCTTTTCTTCTGCTTCTTTTTTGCACCTGTTGAAGAAAGGGGCTCACCCAGCCTGTCAGTGTAGGGCGCAGTCCCGTGCCGGGGCTGCTGCTTTATTTGACTTGGGGACCCTCGGATGGCAATGGAGTGAAATCAGCCAGGAGCGCACACTTTGTAAATTGGGCAGAGATCCTTGGAGTCCAGGGAGGAAAGACAGAGAGGAACTCAGCGTAAGGGGAAAAACTGCCCGGCAAAGTTGTGGCAAGTTTTCCTTTTGCGTTTTTCAGGTCCTGCCTGATGGCATTGCTTTAAGCGATCGTCACTTACCTTGTTATTACTTGGGGCTCTCTGCTAAGAAGTTAGCTCCTGGCTTCTTTAAAGAGAAGCAATCCTCAAGGAATAAACTTGCCTTTGTATCAGACCGAGGTGCATCTCAGACTGTACTGAGAATTTCCTAATGAGTCCTTGTTAAAGGTAAGCCCTGGAGAGGTTCCTGTAAGGAGAGAGGTTTGTCTGTGATCATTAGAGGGCCAGGCTGCAAATTGGTTCTTCTGGTTGAGTGGGAAGTTTAAAACAAAGAAACAACGCATTGCTGATATTAAAGCAAAGTTTCTGTGTTTGGTAATTTCTCTCTTTTCACACTTCCAAGATCCACAGGGATCTGCTGAAGAATAACTGAAATTTATTGATTATTTTGGACTAGACCTGCAACTTCTCTGGGGATAGGAAACAACTAGGCAGAGAAATGGTTATTGGCATGCTGGACCTAGAGTCTGGAAGATGTGGGTTCAAAACTTGCCTTGGACATAAGACCCTGAGCAAGTCAATGAATTTCTCTTAGCCTCAGTTTCTCAATTGTAAAATGTGGATAAGAATCACATTCTCTTCACAGGCTCTTTGTTTGTAGGAAGGATCCCTGGAATAAAGCGCTTTGCAAACCTGAATGCCCTTTACAATTATTAGCAGTTATTTTTATTATCACTGCAGACCTGCACCTGCTCAGTAACTTGAAGAGATGCCTAGACCCCTGAGCTATGAAGAGATTTGCCCAGGGTCACACAGGCAATATGCTCCAAAGGCAGATCCTGAACCCCGAACTTCTTGACTACAAGGCTAACCAATACCAGACTGCCTCCCAGTACTTCACATTCATACAGTACTTCCAAGTATGGAAATAGCCTCACTGGTGTGACCTCACTGGCACTTAACAAAAAAACCTGTCAAGTCAAATCTATAACTTTTATTACCCTCACTTTACAGATGAAGAAACTGAGGTTCAGGGTAGTTAGGTGGCTTGTTCAGTGCCTGTCAGAGACAGGATTTGAGCCCTCACTCCAAGTCTAGGATGCCATCTAATTGTTTGGGTAACTATTTATTAATAAGTGACTTTTATTTGGTGATAGATAAGAGGAGGGGAGGGGAAGGAAGGGGAGGAGAAAGCAGAAAGACATGGTTACCAACTAAAACCCATCAAAACATGAAACATCAACAGCTCAAACTTTTCAGAACTCTTGCAAGAGTATAACATTTGTTTCTAAGCTCAGGAGCTAATTTGGAACTTCCATGAGTAACATAGAACCTATGCCCTATCTATAATGGATGTTTCCTCCAATGGCCCTAATCCAAATGAAACTGGCAAGTAGGCTTTTTATCCTTCAGAGATGCCTTCCTCTTCTCATTTGTCATTCAAATCACTCTCGGTGCAACTCCCCTTGATGTAAATGTCCCTGACTTTCTGAGAATCCAGGTAGAGTCCAGAGGTGGGTACTGAGGCTGGACCAACTTTAGTCTTTTCTAATGAATGTGGCTTTGCCATGTTGTTGTGTCATAGAGTTGTTTCAGTCGTGTCTGACTCTTCATGACCCCATTGGGGTTTTCTTGGCAGAGATTCTGGAGTGCTTTGTCATTTTCTTCTCTAGCTCATTTTATAGATCAGGAAACTGAGGCCAACAGGATGAAGTGACTTCCCAGAGTCCCACAGCTTGTAAATGTCTAAGGCCAGATTTGAACTCAAGGAAGATGAATTTTACTGACTTCAGGCCTGGTCCTCTATCCACTGCATCACCTAGCTGCTCAGGCTTTGCCTATACCTCTGATAGAAAACAAACAAACAAACAAAACAACTTGGCATTTGCTTACCTCCTAAGTCCAGATCTGGAGGCAGCATCCCATCTAGTTCCCTTCGTTTTATAAAGAACCCAAATCCCAGACAGGGGAAGCAACTTGCCTGAGGACACACATGGATAGTAAGAAGCCATATTGGGATCCTAATGGAGGTTCTCTCACTGTAAAGCCAGGGAGCTTTCCATTGCATTTCCAAACAGCTTGGAAATTTTCACCAGCATCTCTGTAAAAAATTGTCAGCCACCTCTATTAGCTTCACGATTGGGCTATAATTGCAGGATTATTTCTTTGCTCAGTTAAATGACCACAAGCCCCAGTGCCTTTAAGAGCAGAGATAGGTGAGGATCTGCATCCCAAAAGGGACTGTGAAATTGATGACCAAACCCTGGATTGATTGCGGTTATGTCCAAGAATCATTTATTATGTGATGGCCTAGGTTTGATCACAACTAAATGGAAAGGGAAATACTGCTGTTATTGTGACAAACACATTCTAACAGTGCAGCGCACACATGTATTTCCTCCAAACCCTTAGTAGTTTTCCAGATACATTTGGCAAGTTAGTGCAATCTGAAATTTGGTAAGTGTGTTAAATGATCTGTCTTACTTAATCATACCATCTTCTTGAGTATCAATGACAAGCCTATAAATTATGTAAGATTATAATAGATAGGGGCTCCCAGTGCACACTGACTTAATTCTCCTACCTTTAATGGCTGGTATAGACTTTTAGACTTAGCTTTGTCTACACCTACTCATATTGAATGGAATGTTAAGATAACACAGTTAAGTATATGATCAAGGCAAAAAAAAGTTCCTTTATGTTAAGGAATACAAAGTATTATCTTGGATATGAGTTGTTGATTCATTCATCAAGTGTTTATTAAGCAGAAACTATGTGTCAGATTCTTATGTTAGGTGATTAAAGATACGAAAACAAAGAAACAAATGAAAACACATGTCAGTCCCTGCCTGCAGGGAGCTTCTATTCTATTGGGAGAAACAACATGAGTGGCAACATGGGTAACACAAAATATACAAAAATTATCAGAGTAAGAGTAAAAGTATTAAGTGATGATAAGGTGTGCCAAGCGCTGTGCTAAGCACTAGGTATGGAAATAGAAAAGAGACCACAGGCTCTGCCCTTTGGGAAGTTACATTTTAATGGGGGAGATAACATCTAGAGATGGTTAGAGATGGTTCATTTGTGAAAGTTGCAAGGATGGACGGTAGTGCCATAGAGAAGCAATTTGACCCCTCCTTTCCAATAGCAATGATGCTATTGATTTAATTATGGCTTTAGAACTGGGTCAGGATAGTGAGATTGAGAGAGGAGGGAGTCATAGATGGTACAAGGCAGCTGGTAGGGTCATGGTTGGAGATCATGTGAGGTACAGTATGATTTGACCACAATCACATAGCTAGCAAATTTTGGTGTTGTGGGAGGCTGAGAGAGCTGAGAGAGGTCATTGCCAACCAGTGGGAAAAGGACTAACTTCTATCAGGCAGTGGCTCTTCAGCTGAGCCTTGAAGGAAGCTAGGGATGCCATGAGATGGAGGGGAGAACAGAAGCCATTTATTATTTTTCTGCTCAGCTTAAGTCAAGGCTTACCTCTCACATAGTAGCTTTAATTTTACCTCGATGAGCAAGGTTTCTGTTTGGTATGCTTTGAACAGAATGAAATTTCAGTGGTGGAGAAAGAAATGATTTATGTGGGAACTCTGTGTCTTTTTATATGACCTGTATAATGTAACAACTTGCATCCTCAGCTGAAAGACTGAGTCCCAGAGTTGCAAGTTGGAAAGAACCATCCCCCTGGGTTTTCTTCCTCATTAAGAGAGAGGGTACTGTCAGCAAGACCTTGCCACTCTTCCTCTCTTGTCTGCTACCTCTGGAGGGAATACTGAAGAGGGAAGGAAAGGGAGGTAACTGGGGGAAAATGAATGAGGCCCTGCCCTGATCTCCTTTGTGAAGCTGCATCTCTTGTCTGGGTGGGGCAAGGGAGTAGAGGACCTGGGATGGACTACAATGGATGGAAGTGAGGCTACGATATTCCTGTTGGGTCAGTCTTCCATGCTCCCCCAAAGCAAGGAGAGATGCTTTGCATCCCAGAATTTCCTAATAGTGACAGGATTCTCCAATGTTGTTTCTCCAAATGCTAAAGAGGAGAAAGGGCTAGGTTTGTGTATGAGTGACTCTACCTCGTGTAGACACCTTGGTGTCTACAACTGATCACCGTTTCCACTGGAATATCTGTGAGATGCCATAGACAGAATCTTAGTATGGAAGGGGCCTTAGAGGTCAACGTTTTTACTCCATAAAGGAATATATTTTACAATATTGCTAACAGGTTATCATGCAATATCTGCTTGAATATTTCTAGAGATGGAGAACTCAGTACCTTAGAAGGAAGCTTATTTCATTTTGGCATAGCTCTGATTATTAGGACATCTGAGTTCCTTTTTGTGGATTGTGGGATCCTGGATGTAAAGCTAGAAGCCATCGAAGGGGACATCTAGGCCAACATTCCATTTTTCCCATGAGAATGCTGAGGCCCAGGAAAGTTAAGTGACTTAGCCAAGATCACAGAGGTAAAGTCAGAGGTGAGATTTGAACCTAGGTCCTCCGACTTCTGAACCAGTGTTTTTGACACTACCCCACTGATGATGAGTGACGAGGGAGAGTGTGTGTTCTGGAGGCCAGAAAAATCTGTTATTCAATGTGGTCAGGAGGTGGGATGGATGCTCTTGGTAATCGTGTGTCTTGGTTAATAAAGCATTACCAAGTTTCCCAGAGAAAGTATGCAATAAAACATGCTTAATGTTAAAGTTATATTTTGAGAAACTTCATATTTGTTTACGTAGTACACTGGAATGATTGCCACGTTTGGAATCATAGGCCTCGAGTTCAAACACTGACCCCACCATTTAATATCTTTATGACGTTGAGTCAGTCATCTGACTCTCTGTGCCTTGGCTGCCTCAGCTGTGAAACGAGTGAATTGGTCTCAGCGACCTCTTTGACTTTCTCATTGGGATCTTGTGTCTCTAGTTCTTACTCTCTCACTAACTTGCTTTGAGACTTTGGCCAAACCACTTCAATTCTCTCTGGGTCTCAGTTTCCCCATCTGTCAAACGAAGAGCTCCCTTCCTTCTTTAGTACCCTATGACTCTGTCTTCTGTGGTGGAAAGCAGCATGAACATTCCATGGCCATTATTAGGAGGTTTCATTATCATGACAATGGCAAACTGGCAGGAACCAATTGCTAGGCATCTTTTGTAGAGAGCTGGGTACCAATGAACTGACCGTGCATGAGAAGGATCCAGAAAATTGGGCTCTTCCCTGAAACCTCCCAACTTTGTCTTTGTCTTGCTCGTTTCCAGGAGTGCACAGCACTTCCCGTGCATCCCCAGCCATGCCACCACATGAGTCCCCTCCCCTACTTCCTAGATCTCCTTTGTGTGTTGTGCCCCCCCATTAGAATGGGAACTTCTTGAGGGCAGGAACAGCCTTGCTTGATTTGTTTATACTCTTAGCTCTTTGTACAGTGTCTGGCACATAAAAGACTCTGAATTTAATGTTGTGGCTAGCTAGCTATCAAGTCTTAAGAACATTTCCTTTGAAATCTATGCATTATCTAGCTTCCTGAAAAAAAATTAAAGTCAAAGAATTCAGAAGAGTATTCAAATCCTAGGTCATCATAACAATAACTAACATATGGTCCCCCAACAAGCATTTATTGAGCACTTACTATGAGCCAGGGTCAATTCCAAGTGTCGAAAATACAAAGAGAGGCAAAAACATGGCCACTGTATCAAGGGCCTTGTATTCTAAAGGGAAAGAGAATGTGTAAATAACCATATATCCATAAGATATAGACAGAATATGTAGAAGGATAATCTCAGAAAAAGGAGGGTTGGTAGATTGGAGGACAGACAGGGGAGACCAGAAAAGGCCTATGATGGATAGGATTTGGGCAGAATTTCGATGGAATCCAAAGAAACCAAATGTAAAGTTAGGAGGGAAAGCATTCCTGGCACAGGGGACAGCTGGGACAAAAGCACAGAGGCAATAGATGTCATGTGTGGTGGGAGGAATAGCAAAGAGGCAGATGTAGCTGGATTATAGAGTATGGAGAGAGGAGTAAAATGGAATAAGACTGTTCAGGAAAAGACCACATGGTGATTTTTACTGCAGTTTGTCGAGTAGTGGGAAATAATATGATCAGACCTGCACTTTAAGGAATTCTGTTGGACAGCTGCATTTTAGTTTCGCAAAATTCTTTACCCTTCATTTGTTTCTCATAGTAGCCTTGTGAAGTAGATCTTACAGATATTGAAATCCCCATTTTGCTGTTGAGAACATTGAGGTTTACAGAGGTGACTTGACTTACCCAAGATCACTCACCTACTAAGAGTTGGAAGGAAGCCCAGATCTTTTTGAGAGGACTACCAAGGTCCCTACCACACTGCCTCTCCAAAGGGGCTTGATCCCCAGAGGTGGTACTTCTAGGCAGCCATTTGGTCACCCCAGATACACTAACTCTAGGCAATTAGAAGAACATAGAAAATCCCCTCCAGCTTGGAAATTCTATAAAAAGGTTTAGTGTGGTGATAGGAGATCATGAAAACCAGGGCATTTCTGATGAGGGATATTTCCACTCCCTCAAAAGTAGAACAAATGTTTGAAAGTGAAATTGATTGTGGTATGAGAGTCATAACCAGAGGCTTAAAAGGAATAGCAGAACTTGCGAATCTCCTAGTGGGAACAGACCTCAGAGGCCATTCTATCTGACAAGCGGTCAACCAGCTTTTGTTCTGAGACTTTCAGAGATGGGAAACCTCCCAAGGCAGCTTATTCCATTTCCAGCAAGCTTTCATGGGTAGGAAGATTTTTATTGATATCAAGACAAGATTTGACTCTTTGTAATTCCCATCCATTGTTCTTTGATCTGTCCTCTGAGGTCAACAGAACACATTTCTCTTTGTTTATGTGACACCTCTTGAAAATACTGGAGGTCAGCTACCCTGCCCTCCCCTTTCCTTCAAGCCTCCTCTTTTCCAGGCTAAACATCTGCAATATTTTTTCATCCAACCTTCGTACACTATAAACTAGAGGCCCTTTAAATGGCCATCCCAAAGAACTGCATAGAACTCAGTACTCTAGATCCTCTAGCTGTGTTCTGACCAGGGCAGAGGACTATTAGGTTACCAGCTTTGGACACTGTTATATACTCACATTGTGCTTACAGCCTTGAATCTTCATGGAACCCTGAGTCGAGAGCTGCAATGGACCTCACAGGCTTTCTAGTCCAGTTCCCTGATTTTACAGATGAGGAAAGTGAAGCCAATGGAGGTTTAGTGACTGGCCCAGAAGAAATGCTGTCTAACCATCAGCGTTCCACCTTGTGCTTTGGAAGTTGATTTCTTAACCCAAATATAAGCCTATAATGATGATGATGAGGATGATAGCTGGCATTTATATAGTGTTTTAAGGTTTACAAAGTGCTTTACAAATATTGCCTTGTTTTAGGCCCATAACAAACCTAGAAAGTAGCTGCTCTTATATGAATTTTGCAGATGAAGAAACTTCTTATTAGAGTGGACCGAATGTCTTGGAGTGTTGAGATTTTTTTGACTTCCCACTCTTGGGGAAGGTAGGTGGCTCAGTGGATAGAGCATTGGCCTTGGAGTCAGGAAGAACTGAGGTCAAATCAGGCCTCTAGTGCTTATTAGCTGTGTGACCCTGGTTGAGTCACTTAACCCTGATTGCCTCAAAAAAAATTCCTACTCTCTCATTCCGTATGTTAGATGTCCCTTTCAGCTTTTTATCTTGAGCAGATTTTGTAATCATGCCATCTCTGCATTTATCCAAATCATCAATAAAAATGTTAAACAACCCAGCGCCTAGCTGGGCTGCTTCCCTGGAGCCTTCATTCCAACCTGTCATCAAATGATGAAATGATTTGTCTTTGGGCATGGCCATTCAACCATTTCCAAATCTGCCTAGCTTGACTCTCTAACTTAGCTCGCTCCATCTTTCCACAATGATCACACGAGAGACTCGGTCAAATGTTTGGCTAGAACCAAGGTAAACTGTATCTATGGCGGTTTCCTGAGCTTCTGATCCAGTAACCTTGTCAAAAATGAAATGAGCTTCATTGAGCATAATCTTTCCTTAATGAACATTGAATATTCCAGGAATGGGAGAGATGGGGGCAGGGGCTGTTCTATTTGGGGAAGACTTTGGAGAACATAGGGATGATCAGTTAATCGCAGTCTCTAGAACAGGGGTATCCTGGAGTTTCTAAACTTGCTTTTTTAATAGCTTGATAACTGTATTTCAATATAATGTATTTCCTGTGCAGTCCTATGTGTTTTATGTATTTAAAAATATCACTCTAAAAAAGAGGCCATGGGCATCACCAGGCTGCCGAAGGAGTTCAGGACACACGTAGAAAGTTTGAACCCCTGCTTTATAAGGATGTGCAGGTTGATTTCATCCTCACTTGCCCCAGAACAGAGGTTCTTAAACCTTGTTGTGTTGTGGCCCCTTTTGTTAATCCAGTGAAGCCTATAGACCCTCTTCCATAATAATATTTGTTGCCTACATTCACAATCAGAGAAAATGCTAAATTTCAGTTAGATGTTGATGAAAATAAAGCTGTAATTTTCTCCTATCCATGTGCACAATTTATCTGTATAAGCATCTGTGGATCCAAGGTTAAAAAGCATGACCCTGAAAGGAGACCTTGTTACATTTAGTAACACCCAGACCCAGGACGGGGCATCATTGTCCTGTGCAAGGTTTTGATAATGAGCTTCTTGAGAATTAATTTCAGCTGGAGACTTTGACCCACATTTTCTCCCCCAACAAATGTGTTTTGGTCTGTACCTCTGTGTTTGGGAGAACAGAATTGTCTGGTCTTAAAAATACATTGCATTTTTTAAAAATACATGTTTGAAGGTCTCCATCATCACATGCCAGTGGGTGGGTTGGTCTCAGTTACCAATGGCTCTCTCTCCAGCTCAACTCTGGATTTCTCCACCATCTAGGAGAGGTAGAACAATATGATTGCTAGTACTGAATTGGCAGAAGCCCTTGCCATGTGGTATGACCCTGGACAAACCACGAGATTGTGGATTAAAGCCAGAAGGGACTTTAGAGGCCATATGTGCAACTGCCTCATTTTACAGATGAAGTTGCAGGTGGTGTATTGAAGATTCAAACCCAGATCCTCTGGGGCCAAATGCTGCATCTTTCCACCTCTAAATCTCAGTTTCCCCATCTGTAAAATGAGCATAATACATAGTACCCACCTCCTAGGGTTTTATAAATGCCAGCCATTATTATTGTAAGGATCTCATGGTATGGTCAGGAGTGGATAGATTGGGGCTGGCATCATTGCATGGATTCCCCAAATCAGTGACTTCCCAGATCTATTGGAGTATTTTGGTACTGGATATCAAATTGAGTAATTAAGATGTATTTTCTCGATACCATAATTATGTCCATTTATAACTTGAAAAAAAATCACCATTTTGATTAAAATAAGAATTTTCTTTCTGAAATATACTCTGTATTTGGCTCTACCTCATTTTAAGCAGTTTGATGAATGTAATTTAACTTTTTCTGAATAACATAGGGTCATTATTATGAATATAGATTTAGAGGATTTAGAGCCAGGAGTGGCCTTAAAAAACTCATGCTCAGAAATTGCTCTATTTCTCTCTTCCTACAATTTTCTGGCTGTTTTAACTATTTCCTTTGTCATCTAAAAGGGACATCTTCCTTCATTGCCTCACAGTTAGTCAGTAAGCATTTATTAAGCACCTACTATATGCCAGGCACTCCGTTAAGCACTGGGGATACAAAGCAAGGTAAAAGACAGATGCTTCCAGTCTAATGGGACAGACACCAGGCAAACAACTATGTACAAACAAGCTAGAGACAGGATTAATTGGGGATGATTAATAGAAGGAAGGCACAGGAATTAAAAGGGATTGGAAAAGGGGTCTTGAAGGTTACACAATTGGACAACCAACTCTCATAGGTTCTACCAAGTTGGAAGAACTTTGAGAGCAGATAAGGCCAGTGATGGGCTGTCTGTCTGGGAACCAATCCTGCCACCTCCAAAGAAGGCATTACTAGGCTGGCCACAGGGTGATGTACTCTTTGCCCATAGCAACTCTCAAAGACCTTCTACTGATTCATGACTTAGATCAGTGGGACCTGATGAATCCTCATGCTCAATCTCTATATTGCACAGGCCAGGGAAAGTGACTTGCCCAAGGTTCCACAGCTGAAACTATTATGTTATTGGATTACTTTGAAGTACAGGGATGCCCTAACAAGATACTGAGTCATGAGTCTTCCTTCCTTCCTTCCTTCCTTCCTTCCTTCCTTCCTTCCTTCCTTCCTTCCTTCCTTCCTTCCTTCCTTCCTTCCTTCCTTCTTTCCTTCCTGCCTTCCTTCCTGCCTTCCTTCCCTCCTTTTTTCCTTCCTTCCTTTTTTTTCTTCTTTCCTTTTTTTCTTTCTTTCCTTTCTGTGGGCAGAGGTGCTGGGAGGATGTTCTGAAGAGTATTTAGGTGAAGATGGGAAATGAGAAGGGCAGGAGGTCTATATTGTAAGTTCCTAGAGGACTAGGTTTGGGTTTTCCATGTCCTGGGTTTTCTATGCGTTAAATGTAATGGGCGTTCAATGAATTTCAATGACTGCTTGGCTTTTCCCATCAGTAGACCTTGTAGTATAATAATAAAAAAATACTGGACCGTGAGTCAAGACAGCCCTAGGTTTGATTCCTACTTCTATAATTTGTTAACTGTGTCACTGTGGAGAAATCCTTTCACCTCTCTGGGCCTCAATTTCCATGTTTGTAATAAAAGGGAATGCTAGTTATTGTTGGGAAGCTTAATGAATCTGAAGAAGTGATGAAAAATGTACCTCCTTTCCTTCCTTACAGAGGTGGAGAAGCATGGGTGTGGAACATTGCATACACTGCTGTACTTGAATGATGTATGGGTTAGTTTGCTTTTCTCCTGTTCTTTTGAAGAGAAGGTAGAGAAGGGTAAAAAATATATATATTTGGAAATGAAAGTGTTGGAAAACAGAAAAGCATTCAATGCAAATTTTGGAGTGATTTTCTTTATATCGAGGGTAAATATGCTCTAAGGGGGCCTGGAGAAGCGTCCAAGTGGCCCATGTTGAGTTCTACTCCATTAGTCTTTTCTCCATTATTCTGGGTAACGTCAACAACTTCATTACTGTTATTGTTATCATTATCATTTTAAATAGTTCTCTAGGTACAAATAGAGAGGCTAGAATGGACAAAAAATGGTAATCAGTAATGCACCGACTCAATGGCTGCCTACTTCTGTCTACCTGATTTACTAACACGCTGATGGTAGATTAAGTGATTGCCTGTTATTACAAAGAAGGCGATGCTAATGTGATTTATTCTAATTAAGTGGCTGAGGATTTCTATTAGGCAGGCTCTGGTGCTGAAGTCACAGGATGCTAGCAATAGAAATCCTCTTGTCTATCCCCCCTCCCATTTTACAGATGGGGAACTTGAGGCCCAGGGAGGAGGAGTGACTTGGCCAAAATCCCCCAGAGAATCAGCTGAGACTAGAACCATATCTCCCGAGAGTCAGTCGGGTTCACCTCTCACTTGACTCTTCTTTCCGCAGGGGAAGGTACTTAGAAATATTCAAAGCGTGAGCAGGCAGAGCACCTGTAAGGTCAGGGAAACTGGTATTTACATTTCTTCTTTAACAACCAGAGGCTTCTTGTTCTCTTGCTTAGAGAATTTCAGCTTCCAGAAGCATCTTGGTGGAATACATTTTGGAGTGTTGAGCTATGTAAATGACTTGAGCCAGCCGTGTGTCATAATGAAATATTAAAACCTACTTGGGTGATTTAGCTGCAGCATTGTTGGGCTTTAAATTATTTCTTGGTTTAATTTTTCTGTCTCTTTAATTTATTGCCTTTTCGTTCGTTTGTTCCAGTTTTTCACAAGTGATGATATTCCCATTTCAGCATTTTTGGATGCCATGTTTTTTGATCTCCTAATACTTCATATTGACTTCCAAAATCAATGAGACTTAGATGGTGTTTCAGGATTTATATTTTATCTGTTCCTTTCCACTGTCTTAAATGGGTTAAAATTCCACCCAAGTCACACTTTTACTGTGTGAATATTTTCGCCCTGCTTGGTTCTACTGAAAAACCTGTCTGATTATTGGTACCAAATTTGCAAGAAACTGGGATAGAGACAAGATCTTAATGTAAAATGGATCATTTCTGATATTTGAAGACATTTTTACTTTTCAAGTAGATGCTACTAGCTAAAAACAAAAGCAAAGGAAATCTTTTTTAATAATATTTTTTTAAATTGATTTTTGTGAAGATAATGTACTTTGCAAAAACTTAAAATGCTATATAAATGTCAGCCATTATTATTTTTTTTTTACTTTACATCAGTCATTTTATGATAAGCCTTCTCTCCCTGATTTGAGCTCAGAATTGTTGCAAAGAAAATTGTTTAAGCCAAATGAACTTCACTCTAGAGAGTCCATGTCCCTGACCTCTCCACGAAGAGGAAGGAGATATAATCCATCATCTATCCTACAGTGGAGATCAAGACCAGCTGAATTTAGCTGCCTTTTAAGATCATTTTTGTTTCCATTACTATAGTCATTATGTATATTGTTCTCTTGGTTCTGTTGACTTCGTTCTTCATCAGTTTGGATAAATCTTCGCGCATTTTCTTAATTCCTTATATCTGTCATTTCTTACACTGCAATAATACTCCACGTCAGAGCTGTACCACTGGTTGCCCAGCCATGCCTCTCATGTATGGACAGGCACTTCTTTTTCTACCAAAAAAAGTGCTGCTGTGAATGTTTTGGTATATAGGGAGCCAACAACTACAACTTGAAATAGGTTCTGACTAGAACAATGTGCTGACAGTTTTGAATGGAATTATACTCTTAATGAATAGGTACTCTTAAAACAGATGCTGATTGTAGCTCTCTTAGATGAGGGGATTCTTAACCACAACTTTTCACGGGTAGTTCCACTCAATTCACCGGGGGTTTTGCTCTCTCTCTTCTGACATCACTGTCCCCCTTGGCCGTCTAAGAGTAATCTCTGATTCTTGCTATTTGAATGGCCCACCTTCTTTCTTATGTAAACAAATAAATTGATGGCATAATAGATAGATGTTGAATTAGGAATACCTGAGTTCAAATCTTGCCTTGGACACATCTAATAATTATGTGACCCTGGGCAAGTCACTTAACCTCTCTCTACTTCAGTTTCTTTATCTGTAAAATGGAAATAATAGTAGCACATACCTGGCAGGATTGTCTTGAAGATTAAATGAGATGCTTTTTGTAAAGCACTTTGCAAAACTGCTTTGTACATGCTGGCTATTATTAATTATTATTATTAAATATATTTTATATTGTTAATAATATTATATTTATGTTAGACACAAATGTGCTTGTGTTTTTTATGCATTTTTCTCTTGCCGTTTTGGTTAGTTATGATTTTGAGTCTTCTGAGATCAGGACATTCCAGCATTTATAACCAGAGAACATCACTGGAAGAAAGCTAATATGAAAGAAATGGACTTTTGTAGCGGGGAGAAGTTTAGGATCATTGAAAGTACATGCACCTGCTGAACAAATGCTAGAGAGTCCAATGTTTTATTTCTGCTCGATTCTGGACCTGGCTCATTGTTAATCTGTTGCGCCCATCCTGGTCATATACACACTGGTGAGCTAATGCCATGCATCAAACTCTATGCCAAAATATGACTGACGTCCATTTTTCATCCATTTTGTTTTTCCATCGTAGATGGTTAAATTGATCTCTTTTACATTGTCATGCAATTAGAATAATGCCACCTATGAACAGGGAGCTAGATGGCTCAACAAATAGAGAGCTAGGCCTGGAGTGAGGAAGACCTGAGTTCAAATCTAACCTCAGATACTTACTAGCTGTGTGACCCTGGGCGAGTCACTTTACCTCTATTTGCTGCAGCTTCCTTATCTGTAAAATGGGAGGTAATAACAGCACCTACCTCGCAGGGTTGTTGCAAGGATCAAATGAGATACTATTTGTACACTGTTTAGCACAGTGCCTGGATTCTCTTCCTTTCCCCTTCTATGACTAGGAGCATCCAAAGATCGGCCCTTCAAAAGAAAATTCTTCATTTGTTTGGATTCTCTGGAGGACATATTTCTTGCCATTGGCAAACACTCTAGACACAAGCCCATCCCTCTGTTATACATCTCTCGGCACCACTTCAGAGCTGACCATTGGACAACATTGTCTTTCTAGACCTCCTTGTTCTGGTCTTCCCAGAATCTCAGGGTTGGAGGGACCCTCAGAGGCCCCTTCTCTCTTCAGAGCCTGTGATAAGTGGCCATCTCTGCTCAAAGTCCTATGGCAAGGAGATACCAAGGGGGAGCTTGTCCCACTTTGGGAGAGTTCTAATTGCCAGGAAAGTTTTCCTCACACCAAGCCTAAATCTACCTCTCCGTAACATAAAAATAATGATGAGAATTTGCATTTACACAACACTTCAAGGTTTGCAAAGTGCTTTACATATATTTAGTCTTCACTTTACAACAGCCCTATGAAATAGACACTATGGGGAGTATGCACTCCATTTTGCAGATGAGGAAGCTGAGTCCCAGAGGTTGTGACTTTCTCATGACCACGGAGCCAGAAGGTAGAAGTGATATTTGAATGTAGGTCTTCCTTATTTTTTTTCCATGGGAATGTCCCTTTATTTTCCAATTTTAAAAGGTAGGAATACAAAAGATTATACGTTGTGAACAATTAGAGACCTCAAGGATCATTTAATAGGAGCCTCTCATTTTAGAGAGAAGAAAAGTGAGACTAAGGAAAAGGGAAGTGACTAAGTCAGGGTCACACAGTCAGGTAAAGGCAGCCAGCATTGGACCAGACCTCTCAGGGGCCAGGGGGTGGGGTTGATCAAGGGTTATAGTTAAGTTTTCTCTTGGCCTTGGGATGGGGCCTGGCTCAGCACTTAGGAGGGTAGGAGGCCAATGATCTTTGGTTTGGGGGCTGTCCGATCATCTGACTGGGAGTGGCCCCTGGCCCCTGCATCTGTGTGGGTTCCAAGTCAGGCTGGAGCTGACCACTGGAACAGCCAGTTCTCTTCAGTTTCTGTACTGAGTCCTGCCTCCAAGGGCTGTAAGCATTGCATGCTGTGAAGCTGGGCTGGCCCAGGGGGCCTTTGGTTCCAGAAAGATGCTCCCAAATGCAAGTGAGAATCCGATTTCTTCTTCTCAGAGTTTTGTATTATCTGGGCATAATCTGTATCTTTTTGAGCTGGGAAGTGCCGGCTGGAGCTCCTTGGGGAAATCTGGGCCTTTTCCTGCTTGAGTAGATCAAGAGGCATTTCACCTGCTTCAGCTGCCTTCGTGGTCACTGGAACAAACTATCCTCATCCTCAGCTGGGTTTGAGGACTGTGGGTTACCTTCAGTGTGGTTTAGTTAAGATGGTTTTACTGAGGTGTGGCTGCTGTGCATGCTATAGCTTCTTGGAACTGGAAGATCCAGGGAGGATAGAAGGCTACACCGTTTTACTAGCTGGGGGTAGATAGGGTCAAGCTCTGTTTACATCTTATTTTCACAGGTTATAATCAGATCCTTTACTTCCATTCTGGCTGCTGGAAGGGTGGCAACTCCTGTGTTGGTGGTGGCAGTGGTGGTGGTGTTGGCAGAGGGTGTCAGGCCCCTTCTCCATGAGGGCTGTTCCCCTCAATGATAGTAGCAAGGACCACCTGCTGGTTCAGGATCAAGGCGCGCTAATGTCAATTACACATGAAAGTGACCTAGGTTAGGATTCCATTCCTCACCACTACATCCCTGGAGGAGGGCAGGGGTTGTTTCTTTCTTTTTCAATCTTTACTCTCTTTCGTCGTCCCTGATGCCCCGCCCAATCAAGACGCTTTAAGCAGTAGGGGCTTAATCAACGTTTGTTAAAGGAGTGAGCGTGTGGAATGGTCTGCCAGTGCTCCCCTAATTGGGACTCTCTAAGCGTATGCTTGAGGGCCTTCGGTGGGGGATACAAGGATGCTTGTTCAGCTATGGGGTGGGCTGGATGGCCTCTGCTGTCTTTCTCAGCTCCCAAGGCTTGGAATCCTAAGAATGAATGAATGAATGAATGAATGAATGAATGAATGAATGAAGGTGCTGGCAGTGATTGACAGAAGCGCCCAAGAACTTCACAGGGTTCTTCAACAGGCGGTGGGGGAGAGAGGGAGAGAGAGAGAGAAAAAGAGAGAGAGAGAGAGAGAGAGAGAGAGAGAGAGAGAGAGAGAGAGAGAAGAAGAAGAAGAAGAAGAAGAAGAAGAAGAAGAAGAAGAAGAAGAAGAAGAAGAAGAATGAAGAGAGAGGCAGGGGAAGAGAGTGAAGAGAGGGGGAGAAGGGAATGAGGAGAGTGGGAGAAGAGGAGGGAGGGAAGGAGGGAGGGGAGAGAGAGAGAGAGAGCAGATCTTCCTTATTCTTAGCAGTACTTGGCATAGGTACTTAATGAATGTGTAGTGACTAAGTGGCTGACTCTCAGTCAAACATTACTGAAGTCAAGCTATAATGGCTACTACATTATATTTTCTTTCCTCCCCCATTCTGGACATCTCTTTCTTGTCTTCTGTACCTATGGACTTTACTTGAGGAAACGTGAAACAATCTAGTGAACACTGGATCTGGAGTCTGGAGAGAGCTGAGGTGGAATGATGCCTCTAATATTTACTGGGTGACCTTGGAAAAGTCACTTAAATTGGAGCCTGAGTTTCCTCATCTCTGCAACAGAGATAACAGTATCTAAAATACTTACCTCACAGGGTTGCTATTAGAATCAAACGATAGCATATCTGCAAATTGCTTTGCTAACCTTGAAGTCCTATGTAAATGTCAGCTCCATACTACTAAAAGTCTTATGCTTTATACTTATTGAGATATCTGAGCATCTTAATTAATGGAATTTCTTGATGAGGAGTGATTCTATGATTTCCGAACAAATTGTTTTAACCAAACCAAATAAAACAAAACTAATGATACATTCCTACAGATAGCAGGTCTCTAAGGTATATTTTTTTAAATGTCTTACTCGTAAATATTTGATTTACATTTTATAGTTTTCTAGAATGTCTATTATATTACTTTAAAAGCCCATTATCAGTATCAAAGAAGATTTTAAATACTTTTAAATGTCATGAATTCTTAAAATACTCTAGCAGATCTTTTTCTTTTACTGGGATAAAAGAAAAATAAATGTTCAAGAAAATTAATTTTCTTATTTAAGTATCAACAGGACACTTTGTTGCAGTGAATCTCCTCCCAAAAATGTGTTACCCAAAACTGAACAAAATACTCTAGATGTGATGTGACCAGGGATAGTATCACTTTCTTTCATTCTGGATATCATGAATCTCTTAATATACGTGAAATGTTTGGCTCCCATATAATACTTGACTCATATCAAACCCCAAATTGACTAAACCTCTATATCTTTTCACATTGAAACCAATATCTAGTCATGTCTTCCCTATTGTCTACTTACTGTATCATTGATTTTTTGAATCTCAGATTAGGCTCTTACTTTCTGTTCAGTATCTTCTCATGACATTTGGCCTATCCTTCTAGAAAGCTGAAATCTTTTTACTTCTTAACTCAGTTATTCAATATATTAGCAATCCCTCCTCACTTGATTTCATCTGAAAATTGAATTAATTGTAGTATCTAAGCCTTCATACAAGTCACTGATAAAAATGTTGAACAGAAGAGGGCTAAGGATCAATCCTTGGGACATTCTACTGGAGACTTCCTCTAAGTTGACACTCACCCAATGGTGAGTCCAGCCATTTCACCAGTTTTGAATCTAACTATATTATCATCAAAGCAACATCCTCATCTTGACCAGAATGGATAGCATTACAGACTTAGTATATCGGGATTTTAGTGAGTCATATGATAATTTCTTTAACATTCTCTTGATCTACCAGTTTCATAACCTTGTCAACAAAGGAGATATGATTTGTCAATTTTTGATGTATATGTGGGAGACAATTTGTCTGAGGAGAATGATTAAGGCTGCATTTTGGCACTTATAGGTGGTAGGGAGGGAGCGTGGTATAATTAAAAAGTCCCTACACCTCTAAAATTAAAAATAAAATAATGCACCATCTGTGCTGGAGGTTGCCAACCTCTATGCTAACATTTGCAGTTCTTTTCCAAAACGCCCAAATCATATTATTCGGGGAATGAGAAAGTATTGACAAAGATGCTCCCCCTCTCTTGTGAAAAGGATCGGTGGGACATGCAAATTGCCCATCATTTTAGAGCATATATTTAAATTGCTAGTTGAATGGATACATTTACAAATCTTGCAGTTAACACTTGAATAATTTAGTTCTCAGACTCTGCAGTACTCTGCAATTAATAGATCATAGAAACTTAATTGTTTATTCCTCTAGGAGGCTAAAATTGCTTTCAAATAGTTCTGTGTGGTGTTATAATTGATAAGAGACTCAGGAAACAATATTTGAAATAGAGAAATTTGAGTTTTATTTCTTGCCTTCCCTTGGTAGTACTGTAATGCTTTAGTAATCGGTAGTTCAGACTACCAAAAACCTGAAGCATCTGGCAAA
>CM053623.1:18450543-18472572 GCA_028646595.1 Phalanger gymnotis
GCCAAACAGCATCATTAACATTCAGCGTTTTGCGTCAATGCCCAGTACACAAGTTCTTGTTTTTAATATATAAGATAGGAGTGACGTACTCTTAAAATGTCAGGAAAGGAAGGAAGAAGGCAATGAGTCTTCTTTCTTACCTGGGTTAAATATGCCATCCCCTTCTTTCCAGCCAATGAATTCAATCATCTTCTTCAGAACAGCTTCTTCCACCAACAGAAACACCGGGGACACCTCATAGGTATAACTAGACAGATATAAAAGAAGCTTCAATTGTAGAAGTAGGGTCCAAATGTCCCTCTGTCTTCCCCAGCAACACATGCACACATGTCTGTAGGCAGTAGCTTCAGTCACTCAATCAAGAACTTACAGTCATATGCCTGTTCTTTCAGCTGAAAAAGGCAGGCTTCGATTTACTGGTCCTGACTTGGTGTGGTTCTCAGGAAATTTCCCCACCATGGTATGGAAATATATGAGCAAAGAAGGCATTATTCACAGGTAGATAAATACTAGTGGCCAATGAGCCAAAGAAGGTTGAGTTATGTGTCCTTTGAGACAGAAGAGAGGAAATTAGGATTCTGAATTTAAAAGCTAGGAAGTCTTCCTCCATTTTGTTTTGTGTTCTCTTTTCAACCCAACCCTTACCCTGGATCTTTTGGCAGAGGAGGGAACAAGAAGAGAAGAACACTGAACCAATGCCTGTTTTGCTCTGTATAGATAGACCTTGGAGGTTGGTGAAATGGTTAATTTTCCTATGCCAAGGTCTCTCCTCCAAGGGGCTATCAGTCCATTCACACCTGAGTGAACAACTCATGAGTTCACCTTCCCCCAAAACAAAACAAAAACCAAATGTGCCACCTTGCTGGCCAACCTCATGGTGGTGACAATTCAGCTAAGCTGGCCCTCAGGTGACCTATGCACAGTATATCACTGCGCTCTTTTCTAAAGCCTTAGCAGCTTGTGAAAGGAGATGAAGGATCTCAGGCCTCAGAGGCCATCTAGGGAAACTCCTCTATTTTACAGATGAGGAAAACTAAGTCTCAGAAAGGTCACAGGATCAAGGACATAGAACTGGAAGGGACCCCTAAGACCATGTAGTCCAACTCTTTCATCTTACAAATGAGGAAACCAAGGCTCTATGAAGCCAATGAATTGCCCAATGTCATGCCAGCATGTTAGAGGTGGTATTTGAACCCTAAAATTATAGATGCAAATACAGATCTGGAAATGTAAGTCAATAAATTAAATTAAAGCCTACTTAAAATATATCATCTCAGAGGTAAAGAACAAAAGTATGTCATCAACTTTATATTATGGAAATTCTGACTACGACATATTCAGAAATAGTCATTCTGGAAGTGTGCAGAGTACATTAACAATCACTGATGCCTATGAGAAAAATGAAAATTCACCTCAGTTAGGGATTTCATTAGTGTGGATAGAGGTATATAAAAATTTGTCTAATGTGCATGTCTGTATTGTATAAGTGTCTTCTAGCTTTGTTTGGATTTTTTAGAAGAATTTGGAAGGCTCACTTTTATTTTTAGAGGTTTAGTGGTGTATGTATTAGATACAGCTTGCTATGGTTAGAGTCAGGAACACCTAGGTTCAAATTGCCTCTGATTCTTACTAGTTATGTGGCCCTGGACAAATCAACTAACTTCCCTGGCTTTCTGTTTCTTCATCTGCTAAATGGGTATGAAGATATACAAAGCACCAACCTCACAGGGTTTTTGTGGGGTTGCTAATGATACCATACATGTAAAGTGCTTGGCAAAATTTAAAGTAGTCTATAAGTTCTAGCTATTATTATTGCTTGTATCCCCTCCTAAGCACAAACAGGGATAGGCATGAGGAGAGTGGACAATAGGAAATTCATCATAGTTTTCCTACACCCTTCACGCAGAGGAGCATGTGGCTAAGACTTAAGAACCATTAAGAACTTCTAATAAGGAAAACTTAGTCAGAAAGTTCTCGTTGAGTTGTTTCAGTCGTGTCCGACTCTTCAAGACCGCATTTGGGGTTTTTCTTGGCAAAGATAATGAAGTAGTTTGCCATTTCCTTCCCTAGCTCATTTTATAGGGGAGGAAACTGAGTCAAACAGAGTTGAGTGAATTGCCCAGGGGCACAAAGCTGGTGAGTGTCAGAGGCCAGAATTGAACTGAGGAAGATGAGTTTTCCTGGCTCCCAGCCTAGCACTCTATCCACTGTGCCACCTTAGCTGCCCAAGGTACAAAGACCACTGTTCAAGTTGTGGACTCAATGGTCTCTAAGATCCCTTCCATCTCTAGAGCTATGATTTTATGAAGTTTCAGGCGAGTCATTGACCTGTATCTGTGGAGGAAGTTTCCATACCATGAGTTCCCTATCAATTAAATCATAGATCTGTGTCCCTCTTCACTCCTCTAAAAATGAATATGTGCAAGTCAGCAATTATGACTATTATTTAGGACAGAAATGGAGCCATGACACAAGCATTTAACAAACACTCCAAATATCTGTATGGAAAGAAATCCATTCTTGCCACAAAATTCCAGTAACACTTCACTTACACACTTGGGTTCAGAGCCTCTGTGATGAACCGAGCAACCAGGGAATAGTAATCAATTCCCGCATACAGCTGATTGAAGAACCTTGGGTGATCTGTTGATTCAAACACAAGTCATTCTTAATTCACACACACATGTGGAGAGGAAGAGAGAACTTAAAAGTCTTTTCTCATGGGCTTCTCCTGGAACAAGCAGATTGCCTCGAGGCAATCAGACAATTCGGGCAGGGAACCTTCAGCTTATCTCCTATTTCTGTTTTACTCCAGGAGAAACTTCCCCTTTGATTGTTGTCTGCCCATTTGTTAGAAGCTTTTCCTTTAACTGGTGAAACTTATTCTCAACATGGAGCCTAGATTTTAATCTTATGAACAGACACCAACAGTGTTTCCCTGCAGGGTTTTATGAGGGACAGGCAATGAGGAGTTGCTCACATATTCTACAAATTTTTGTTCATTAGAAAGGCAGGTTGGTAGAGTGCATTAATGACTGGTCTTGTAAATGTGTAAGATCTAGGTTCAAATCCTGCCTTGGATACATTCTAACTTTTGTCCATGAACAAGTCATGTCTTCCTTGAGCCGAAGCTTCTTTATCTGTTAGGCGGGGAAACAATACCTACAGTAATTATCTCTCAAGGATGTTGTAAGAATAAAATAAGGTAATTCACATGAAGATCATAGGTTTAGACCTGAAAGGAACTTTAGAGGCCATCCAGTCCAACCACCTAATTTTACAGATGAGGAAATTGAGGCCCAAGGAGGTTAAGTGACTTACCCAGGGTCACATAACTAGTATCAGAGACAAGATTTGCACTCTGAAATTTGCAAAAACCTGAAGTACTAAAAATCAGTTACTCTATCATAATTCTTCATGAATCACTCCTCGCCATGTACAGATTCCATTAGTTGATTAGAGGAAGAATTTTTCCACTTCTTATTTTAATAGACTTTTTCTTTTTTATTGGGCGCATGCTTTCAATGGTATAAATTTTAATAGCGCGCCACTCCCAGAAAAGATTCCCAAGGATTAAAATTTAGGAATGAATGGGACTGCTGCTTTGTTCTTTGTCACTCTATGCTGCACATAAAGCTGAATACTCAGGAGGCTGGTTTATTAATAATAAAGGTTAGTGGTCATATCACTGGTATTACTGTTGTTGTCGTTATGTGTTATTCTGGGTAAATCCACCCTTATATTCTTCCAACTGGACTGCCATGACGGACAGTATCAATCAGTAAGCATTTATTAAGTATCCATATGGCTCCTATACAAAAGTCAAAGCCACAGGTTGTTGTGGAGCTTGTTCATCATTCTGGAAGAAGACCCATGACATTGTGAGGGGGACAGCTTGATTTTCCTGGGAATTGGACTTAAGTGAGGCAAGGACACCTCGTTCTCTCCTCCAGAATCATCCAAGTCCAGTAAGGAGATTCTTGTGAAAGGGAGAATACCTTGACTCTGCACCATCCTATAAGGGAAGGATTAGGCCCAGGAGCAATGATGTCAAGGGGCAGGGAGAAGTTATGGCTGCATGAAACGGGACAAAGTGTTGCAAAAATGACCTGAGCTGCTCCTTGCTTCTCCTGACATGGAGGTAGTCAAGCTGACATTCATTGACTGCTTGGGGAGGAGAGTCATGTGTCCAACGGGGCCTTGAACTCAATAGCCTCAAAGATCCCAACCCTGGCACTGCTTTGGTTCCTAAGGCAACCCCCCACTGTAACAACCCTATTGATTTTCACACAGCATCACAGATTAAGGGCTGGAATGGACCTCAGAGGGTGCATCAGCCAACTCTCTCATGTTACAAAGGATAAGACTGAAGCCCAGAGAGGTCAGGTGACTTGTCCAAATTCACACACTTAGATAATGGCAAAGTCCAGATTTGAACCCATGTCCTCTGATTTCAAATCCAGTATTCTTTCACCTACCCTCCATTGCCTCTTGTAATAAGCATTACTGAGGTCCTTGGCTTTACATCTTGGGAAAGAATATCCATACCTGTAACTCACAGGACATTTGATTTCATGTGTAATCATGGAATGTCACAGAACAAACTAACATCTCCCCATTTCTAAATGGGACAATGCCACTGGGAATCTATGGGGAACCATGTCCATGAGTAACCTCCTATTACAATGAATATTATCTCCATTAGACTTTCTTCCTTGAAACCAGCCCATCTCCCTAGATAAATGATAACTAAGATAGAACATAACTATGAAAACAGGACACGAAAACTTCTTCCTCTAATCCACCAATGGAATCTGGGCATGGCTAGGAGCCATGATTGCACAAAGAATTTTTAGAGTTCTCCATGTTAATTTATGAGTGATTTCCATAGCAACAGCATGGAACAAGTCCAGTAAACTAAGAATCCCTGACATTAAATGTCATTCCAACCCTTCTGACACAGACCATAATAATAAGATATGTATCTCTGCTCCCGAAATGCTAACGGGGCTTTTGATAAATACACCAGCCTTTCCCAAGGGGATACAATCCAATTATTTTTAGCTGTAATTTGATTAGATTCTTTCCACTAAATTTAATTCAGTGTCAGAATTCACGTGGCATCAAGCTAGGTTGGTCCTAAGCAATGGATTAGTTTTTTACTGCATTTAAAAATCTGTATCTTTCATTTTAAGTGATTTTTTTCTCCTTTAATTTAAGCACAGGGTACTTTGTGTGTCAGCAGTCAATTAAGAAAAAATACTCTATCACATTGGTATGGGTACTTACTTAATCCATATAAGCTTAGAAGGTCAATAAATTAATCATCAAACATTTACCAAGTATCTACTAAGTGCCAGACACTGCTAGGTGCTAATGACACAAGTACAAAGAATAAAACAATTCTTGCTTACATTCTAATTGGGGAGACATTAAAATGAATATATATATATGTATATATATACATATCAATATGCAAACACATACACACAAATATATGAATATATATGTATATATAGTAAAATGAGTAAATACAAATACATACAAAGTAAATAAATACAAGGTGGTTTGGGGAGGGAGAAGGCTAGCAGCTGTGAGGGAAGGAATCAGGAAAGGCTTTGTACCATAGATGGTGCTTAAGCTGTGTCTCAAAGACAAAGTCCCTCAAAGTGGGATTCCATGAAGTGAAGAGAAGGAGGAAGTACATTCCGGGCATGCATAGAGATGGGTAATGGAGGGACGTGTTTGAGGAACAGAGAGGAGACCAATTTGGCCAGCCTGCAGAGTGCAGGAGGAGGAATAATGTCCAATGAGATTGGAAAGATAGGTTGGGGCCAGGTTGTAAAGAGCTTCAACAGCCAAACAGGGGATTTATAGTTTATTCTTATTCTATGGAATAAAACAAGTCACTTAACTTTGTGTCAGTTTCCTTGTCTGTAAAATGAGCTGGAGAAGGAAATGACAAACTATTCCAAGATCTTTGCTAAGAAAACCCCAAATGGGGTCACAAAGTGTTGGACTTGATGGAGCAACAACAAGGCTGGGGAATAGTAGGGAAGCGTTTGAATTTATCAGATAGAACAGTAATTTGGTCAGAGCTGCATTTGAGGAAAATCACTTTCAATGTTGTATGTAGGATGGACTGGAGTGGGGAGAGACTTAGGGACAGAAACCAGTTGGGAAGCAATTATAATAATCCAAGGGAGAGATGATGAGGACTTGAACTAAAGTGGAGAGTTTGTGACAATAGAAAGGAGGGCTTGGATTTGAGACATATTATAGAGATAGAAATGGTACGATCTGGCAACAAATTGGATATGTGAGGTGAAGGAGCATGAAGAGTTGAGCATAATGCCAAGCCTGTGAACCTGGGAAACTGAAAGAATTATGCTGTCTTGTATAGAAATTACAAAGTGTGTAAGAGGAGAAGGTAGAATTCGGTTTTGGACACATTAAATTTAAGATGTTGCTAAGACATCCAGTTCAAAATATCCAATAGGAATTAGTGACCTGGGAATAAAGCTCAGGGGAGAGAACAAGGCTCAATATATGGATTTGGGAGTCATCTGCATGGAGATAACAGTTAAATGCACAGGAGCTGTTGGAGTCACTAAGAGAGTGAACACAGAGGGAGAATAGAAGAGGGAAGAGGACAGAATGCTGAGAAACATCTGCGGCTAAAGGGAATGATATGGATGATGAGCTAGCAAAAGAGAAGGAAAAGGAAGAACATTCTGAGTAATGTCATGAAAACATAGAGAAGAGAGAGTATCCAATAGGTGAGGAGTGGTGAGCAGAATGATACGCTCCTAGATTTCAAGCTGGAAGGAAATTAGTTCTCATCAAGTTTGACCCTTTCATCTTATCAATAAGGAACTCGAGACTCAGAACAGGTAAGTGACATGCCCAAGGTCACACAGGCATTAGAGAAGAAGTTTGAACTCAAGGTGTCTGACTACAAAACCAAAACCAATGCTGCTTAACATTAGACTATATGTAAAGGTCATCTACTGCACCCCAGGCCATCACCAGTAGTTTTGACTTCTGTCTTGCCACTGGACTTCAACGACACTGGAAGACAGAGTGAGGCTGATGACTTTGTGTAACTCTGCGTCACTTAAATTCTATTCGTTCACAAATCAAGACATCACCCACAATGTCATTGAGCATCTTTGAAAATGAAAAAGGAACAACAATGCTTCTCAGTTTCCGTGTGTTACGAATACACTGGGTGTTTCTACTTCTTCCAGCTTGCTAAGGGTTTTTGTGTTCCTGCTGGATCTTATTTTTTAAAAATTTAGACACGAGATGTCAACCGAAGGTCAAAGAACTTGTAAGGATACTTTAATGGAGCAGTCTCTTACTAGCATTCATGAGGACTTTGGAGGGCCATCATGTAGAATTTTTAGTTCCTTGTAAAATTCACATGACCAACATAGGAACCCAAATTACATGGCAGATTTAAGCTGCTTACTTCTGAATGCAGGATTGGAATAAGGAGGGAAAAGCTGTCACGGTAAATACTTTTTTAATGGGCACATTAGAAAGATCTGGGCACTGTAAAACGACAGTCCATTTCCACCTGCAGTAAGCCAATCAGCTCTTTTGCTGTCAACTTAGGGTTTTTTTGCTTCACAGCAGATTTCTGCAAAAAATCAATTGGTTTGGTCACAGAGTCAACTTTGTTCAATCATCAAAAGAAATGCCAACAACCTAAACCACGTGACATCCCTAAAAACAACAGATCCATTGTTTGTTTTCATTTCGATCTTTTCCATCCCATAAACCTAGTTATAATCTGCTTTTCTAACAGAAAACCCATTTCTAAGAGAACACATTGCCTTGTCGCTGAGCTAGAGGTCATGAGACAAATTAAGAGCCTTACTGGTTTTGACGCTGTATCGGATGACATCCTGGCAAAGTTTCAAGAGTCTCTGATGTGGTTCCCCAGTGTCTCTCATCTCCAGATCAAGCAGTCGCTTCAGTTGCTCCGGAGGCTGCCATTCACAAACCTGGAGATGGAAGGGGGTGTGGGGATGCATGCTATAAATACTGCATGAGGTCAAGAGGAAGCAGAGGAAATCAAACAGTGACATGGAAATCGCATCCATCCAGGCAGAGGGGAATCAGAAATGACTGAAGAAAAGGTGTTACAGTTCGCCAGCAGCTGGCTCCCTCGGCAGGGCTGGAGAAATATTTGACTTGCCTCTGCTTCTGGGACATTTTAACAACCTTCAGTCAACCACAAGCGCTGAATCTTTTAGGGATCCCCCATTTGACTGCCTAATGATAGATAAATCCTATATGGCTAGACAAAGAAGGAAAATCTAAGCTCCCTACCCAAATAGCTTCCAATCCAACAAGAAAAGAGCAGAGAGGAGGAGGGAATAAATTGTGAGCTGCTAATACTCAGCCCCTTGCTGTTCCTCAAACTCAGAATGCTATCTCCCACCTTTGGACATCGAAAAAACGCCATCATTCAGGAGAAGAATGTATTCTCTCCTCACCCCAACCTTTAAGAATTGATCTCTTTACTGTGAATGGCTTAGCTATTCTCAGCAATACAATGATGCAAGACAATCCCAAAGGACCGATGATGAAGCATGCTATCCGCCTCCAGAGAAAGAATTGATATTGATTGAATACAGACAGAAGTGTGCTATGGTTCACTTTCTTTCTTTTGTCTTTCATTTGAGTCTTCTTGTAAAAAATGACTAATATGGAAATGTTTAACATAATTGCACATGTATAACCTATAACTGATTACTTGCTGTCTCAGGGAGAAGGGAGGGGAGGGAGGGAAGGAAGGATAGGATTTGGAACTTAAACTTTAAATAAAAATGTTTAAAAAATTTAAAGGAATTGATCTCTTCTTTTAAGGCTCAGGTCATATACCACTGTTAATTAAGCCTTTCCTGATCCTGTTTCCCTCTCAACAATACAGGAATGTAGGGCTCTTGTTCAGGGATTGGATGTAGCTAAAAAGGGCTGATAAAAATATACTTGCCTGGAGTTTTACAAATCTAAAGAAAAAAGATTTACACTAAAGAGGAAGGAGGACAGAGAAAGATACCTAAATATCTAAATGGCACTCACCAACTGGGTACCACAGAAGGTAGCAACAATGGCAGAAGAAAAACAGTTGTATACATGCCAAGAAACTGAGAGGAGACAAAATACAAAAAAAGGGGGGTGAGGGGAAAACCAGCGAGCAACAAAGCAAATCAGTTCAGATGTCTGCACACAAACACCCAAGATGTGGGTAATGGAAAAGTGGATGAGAAAAACAAGGATGAAAATTTTACCTTGCTCAGAAATGGAGAAATGGAACACATGGCCGGAAAATAGCAATGAATGTGTAAATCTTATTTTTTTTAAAGGAACAGAATAGGTAAAAATGGGTATGGAGTAGTACCATCTATAGCCATCTGAAGAGTTCAAGAACCAGATGTAGGATGTTTGGGTAAAGGTCAATGGAGGCCAACATGATATTGTCGTTGGAGTGTGCTGTAGACAATCTAGACAGATTGGAAATAGACTACCATTTTGGGAAAGAGATCACAAGCCTGGGGAGGGAGAAGAAGAGAAGTAAAGATTGATTAAACATCTACCATGTGCCAGGCACTGTGCTAAGCACTTTATAAATATTGTCTCATTTGCCTGGCATGGGGGGAAGATGGGGGAATCTCAATTATGCAGACATATGTTGGAGACCATCTCCACATCAAGAGGAGGAACTAATGATTTCTTGATTTGTCTTAATGATAATTTCATCCTTCAAAAAATGAAGGCACCAAGAGGGGCAAATTGGATTCTGAGTATGATTCCCATCAACAAGCAACAATCGTTTGCTTGAAATAAATGATGGGAACCTTAGGGAGAAATGACCATTGCATCTTAGAATTTGTGATCAAGAGGGAAAGGAAATGTCTGTTGTGAACTCTTGGCTTGGGGAAAGTAGAATTCAAAGCATTCAGTAAAAGGATAGGTAGTAGTAAAATTCTGCAGAGGAAGTAATCTCAGCAATGATAGGCAGCTCTGAAGAGTGAAATTCTGTGAAGATATAAAGAGAAATAGAATCAATGAAAGGAAGAAGTCAGAGTTATCTATAGAGGCTGGTGCGGATGCACAAGGAACTCTTGAATGACTTAGATTTTTTAAAAAGACATGTACAGAGGTTGAAAGGAAGGGAAAGCAATGGTGGATAAATACAAAATAGAACACAATGCCAGGAGTCCTCAAGTTAATATTGAGGGAAAATTGGTAAGAACAGCTAAGAACAATGGGAAGGATTTTGTTAGCTATGCTAGGGAAAAGAGATGATCGTGGAGAGGACAAGAGCCATATTTAGGGTATATGGGATGGTAACAAACTGCAGAGAAAAGGTAGAGTTGCTAATATCTTATTTTGTTTCTATTTTCTCTGCCAAGTAGAATGAAGTTTGGTCAGCAAAGGTTTCAACAAAAAAGGAGGGATAATAGATTGATAGCTAAAATCAATAGGGAGGTAGGAAGGGAGCACCCAGGCGCCCTGGATGAGTTCTAGTCATGTGGGAGACAGTCTTTTTGTGCTCTAACACTTTTAAGCAATGATTTGAATGAAGATATAAATAGCATACCTAACAAATTTTCAAATGACCTAGAGATAAGAGAAATAGTTAATATGCTAAAGACTCGAGAGCCAAAAAGAATTCCATACACTTGAACATGTGAGTCAAATGTAACAAGATTACATTTACTCCTATTAAATTTCAAGTCTTAATAAACTTGGGTTCAAAAAAATCAACTTCACCAAGACGAGACAGGAGAGGTCTCGCTAGAGAGTAGTTCATTAGAAAAAGATCTTGGGGTTTTAGTGGATTGCAAGCTCAATTACAGTTAACCATGTGACATGGCTGCCAAAAAAACAATAATGAAATGTTAGGCTGCTTTATGATTTGCAGAAAAAGGGAGGAGGTGGTAAGCCTGCTCTGCCCTAGTCCAAACACATCTGGAGTATTTCATTTTCTTCTGGGTGCTACCTGTGATGGAGGATATAAACGAAAGCAACCAGGATTAGGAAGGACTTCAAGATCGTGTTGCATGTGGGTCATTTAAAAATATATATTTTATATCTTTTTGAAATGATGCAAATTTCAAAAATAAAAAGCTAAAGAGTTAAAGAAAGTAGGTTTTCAGGGGGCACTTAGTATTTTTTTAAAGTGGTAGTAGGCCAAATAAATTTGGGAACCTCTGGACTCAATAACCTCTGAGCATCTTCCAGCTCTGGGATTAGTTACCTTCTCTGTGACATCAGGAGCTTTCAGGATCACTTCTTCCATGATTAACCGACAGGCCTCTTCTACAAATTTTTCTCCTGCTTTTGGATCTGTTGTGGGACCGTTAAGTATGACACCATCTACTAAGACGACATTCCTCTTGTTTGGGGCCATTTCCTCCTGTTTAAGATCACCTGCTTAAAAATAAAAGCAAAAAGGGAGAAGAAAAAATACTTCTTATTTAAGGGGCATTTTCTTATGTAGCACCACCATTCATAATGAACATTTCTAGGGAAATTTTACTATGTTTTCCTACTCTTCCCCCTTCTCCCCACTGTCAGTGTATAACCTCATGCCTGCTGATGGGCTAAGTTCTATAAAAATAAAACACAAGCATTCGTTATGCTATTAAAGAAAAGGCTTAACATGCAAATATCCCTGGGAAACAGAACCAAGATATAAATGACTAGCATCACCCCTTTCCTGAGGGCATCAATGGAGGAAAGGGCACTAGCTACCTGAGAGTTCTGGGAGTAATGCCAGGGAAAGGAGAAAAAAAATGGTTTTGGGAAAGGGAGATGGAGAGAAAAGAGAAATTTTACCTGCTTGTAAATTTGGTCTATAACTACCCCTGCTTCTGCACCTCAGAGATCACCTCTGACACATAAATGGTGAGCCATTTCTATAAAATACAGTGTCCCCAATTCAGCAGATGGGAAACACAACTAAGCAGCAGTCTGGACCAGGAAATCCAATGCTGGATTTGGAATCAGGAGGACCTGAGAGCAATTCTGGCCTCGGGCATTTCTTGGCTGTCTGACTCTGGGCAGGTCATTGAATCTCTGAACCTCAGTTTCCTCATCTGTACAAAGGGGATCTTAGCAGCAACTATGAGGATTATTGTGAGGATCACATGATACAATATTTGTTAAGCACTTTACAAACTTTTAAGTATTCTATAAATATTAGCTATGATGATGCTTTCTTTTCATCTCCACTGCACAAATCTAATTGTCATCTGACTGGTAGGCTCTATCCCATCCCTCCTGCCTGTTTCGGAGCCATAATCAAATTCTTTGCTACTAGAGAAGTTGTGTATTCTATTTCCCAAAGGCCACACTCACTATCCTTGTAAATTTGCAAAGCAAAATATCTTTCTGTGGCCCAAAACATCACTCCCTATAAATATGGTCTCCTCCAACTAGAATGTAAGCTCCTTAAGGGTGAAGACTTTTCAATTTTGTATTTGTGTCTCCAGCATTCAGCATAGTACATGGCATTTAATAAATGATTTTGTTTTGTTTTATTTTTTCCATCCATTCTTGTCATATGTTTGCTAAAAATTTCCAGTGTTTTCCCATTATCAACAAAGTTCAGAATATTTTCTGTGTTTGTCCTTCGTTCTTGAAAGGGACCATAACATTAGGGAAATGATGGCATGACTCACCCTTGACTTTGATTTGAGTGAGAGAGTGCTGTGCAAGGTCACCAGCCTCACTTTTTCCTCCAGAACCATCTGGGTCCAGTGGCCTGATACTCACCAGAATGACTAGAGATGGCCCAGGATGCATTGGCAGAACCTGGCTCTTTTGGGCTCAGGTCTTTTCAGGTTCTCACTTTTGAGTCAGATAACTTCTCTTTAACAAGTTAATCAAGGGATGGCCTCTTTAATCAAAACTCAAAAAAAAAATCAAACTGGGAGGGCCAGACTCTCAGGGTTCCTGGCCAAAAGAGAAACAGTTACTATCTGGTATTTATATTCACTGTGTGCTAGGAGGGCAGGGACCTATTGTCCAATCTATGAGCACCAGAGCGAATTGGGTTTAAGGCTTGGTTTTTGAGAAAGAAATCTAGCCAGTAAAGCCAAAGGTAAAGAGGCAGCCTTCAGCCATCGAAATGGAACACAGAGAGGAGGCAGAGGCAGAGGCAGAAGCTACTCACAGGTTGTGCTTGTCCTTTGTTCTCAAAGAGGACCATGACTATTCACTCTGGAAAGGCTGAGTACCACCTTGGCATTCAAGGTTCTCTGGGACTTGGCTCCAACGTACCTTTCTACCCATATGTCACATTATGACCAGTGATACATCAAACTGGACCACTCCCTGATCATGCCCCATCTTTTCTCATCACCACATTTTCACTTGATCCGTGCCTCAGGCCCAAGACCCCACCTGCTGAAATACAACTTATCCTTCCAGGCTCAGCTCAAATATCACCTACTCCATCAAGGCTTTGCAGATCTTATCAAGGACTCTGTACCCACCTAAGGTACTTATCTTGTTCCTGTTTTGTATTTCAATTTTATGAGTAGATTAAAATGTTATTTCCTTTGCTAGATTGTAAATTCCTTACAGTTAAAGAATATATATGTTGATAAGAATTTGTTAAATTTAATCAAACTGCTAAAGTGAATTTTCTATTGCAAAATAATGCCTTTTTCTGAGATCCATATAACTGTGGTGCATGTTCTCAATGACCTACATTGTTCCCTTAAGGTCAGGGACTGTTTTCATCTCCTTGTAGATCTCCAGCATTTAACTATGCCTGATATATAGTCGGTGCTTAATAGCTGCTTTTTGATAGTTTTTCCAATGTACCAGAGTCTAATTTGGATTTTGCCCACAAATAAAAGAATCTGAGAATAGATATTTGAATTCTTATGGCAGTAAGAAGAATGACATTTCCTCCAAGGAATATCTTTCCTTATTATACTCTCTTATTTCATTTTGTTCAGACAGGCCAGAGAATCAGAATTAGAAAAGGGACCTTGAGAGTTCATCTGATAATAGCAATGCCTGCAGGTAGGAGGATATCTCAAGTGAAACCAGCCAAGAGTTGTTCACTCCCTCCTTGAATTTACTGAACCACATGCATACATATATATTTATCTGAACATATGTACACACAGCATCGTTACATGTGACAACCATGCTGGCAGGCTGACATATGGTGGTTCTGAATAGATGCTAGTCACTCAAGACTATGACATATGAGGAATCACATCTGAAGGTCACCTCAATGGAACTAGAGGGCATGGGCAGGCTGTTGCATATCGGCAACCAAGAATGACATAGACCATGTGCCAAGAAGGATGTCATCAGAGAGATGGATATTAGAAAAGAAGGTAGATTTGTCACATTGTGAAGAGAGAGGGAAAATAATCTGTGAACCAGACATATGCTGCAAAGGACCCTCAAAATTTCAAGAGGTCTATGAGAATACCTCAGCCTGTTGGATGGACCTTCTACGGGAGCATGTAACTAAGTGGTATGCAGGACCGTTGAAACAGAGTAAGAACCCACACCAAGGAGAACTCAGCTCTAAGTAGAGATGTGCAACCCATATGTACATAGCTGTTCGTCTATTTTGACTTGACAATCTTCTAATGTCAAGTAACAGCTGCAGCCTCTCATCTATCGTGTGCACCTATCTTCCAAAGAATTAGGGAAGCTCAGTACATCTCCCTTCCCCTTATACACATGCACGCATGTGTGCACACACACACATATACACACACAGAGGCCTTCAAAGACACGTATATACTTGCCTTCTTCTCCATGGACATATTCAATCAAGTAACGTTTTTCAAGAGAACTCTACTTTTCCTTTTCATAAATCATTCTTGAGCCCGAGATCAATATCAGAGAACAGAACGTCAGGACTCTTTCCACCTGACACGGTGAGCAGACATTTAAAATGAGCTTTCGTATTCTAGGCACAGTCTCCCTGCTCCAGACCCACTCTCATTTTCCTGTGGAAAGGCTGGAGGTGGAGTGTGGGGAGGAGAGGTTGGAAGCAACCTTGTTTTTAACCATTTCAAACCTGTCCTTTAAGCCCAGCCAGAAAACAACAGGGGTGGGGGTAAAAGGTGAGCGGAAGGGGGAGAAATGAGTAAAGACCAGACAATTTTACACAAATGGCTCCTGTTTTAAAGCAGTTTAATGTGAGAATACCATCAATGGTGTCATCTAAATCGGAGATTAAGGATTACTGAATAGAGAGGAAATAGCCTTCAACAAAAATGATTCTGCCATTTAATTTGAAGATTAAATTGATATTACCTAACAGGCTTTAAGTCGGTCTTATTCTTTTTCATGACCTAGTTCTTCTTTATAATCACATACATTAATTTCATTTTGTAAAGCTAAGCACCCACCATCTAAGAAAATCATTTCCAATGCCTGGCATATTGTAAGAGCTTGATAAATATTTGTGGAATGGAATAGAATAGAAAAAGATTAGAATGGAGCAGATGACAGGAGAGAATAGAACAGACCAGAGAGAAGAAGAGAAAAGATGTATCAATTGATTCTTTAGAGAAAACATCTAAATCTATTTTTAAAGCATTTCAAATATTTCCATTTTTTTCCATTTATAATATTAATATTTATGAGGCACCATTGCTCTAGAAACCATGTAGAGCAAACCAACGTCCATCTTTTTCAGAAGAAAATGCTTGGATACAACCCCCCGGTTTTACCTCACCCCTTCAGAAAAAAAAAATATCTTATTGCTAGCATGCTCAAATAGCATCCACGAGGAGATAAAAATGTCATGGGAAGATTTACCACTTTTCGCAACTTGAGAAAGATGGGATATTCTGGAAAGGATGCGGTTTGCATGAGAATGTGAAAGGTGAGTTGTCAATAGCTCCCCCAAAATGAATTCCTATAATCTTATTTCATGTTCGAGTTCAATTAACTTTGGTTTTGAAATGATGGATTTAAAATTCATTAGGGTCAAATGCTTCAGCAGCTCCGGGACCCAGCCGATGGAGGAAAGGCCCCCACATTTACACTGGCTTCCCCTAAGTTCTGTGGGGTTGCCTACCCACGGCCAGGTCCATCGATGCAAATGTGAAAAGGAAAACTGCTGATTTTTCAGAGAATTTGTGTTCTGTCCCCAGGAGATGTTATCATTCACACACACACACACACACACACACACACACACACACACACACACACACACACAATTCCTTTGAGAAAAGCTAAGTAGTACAGCAAATAAGTGTTGGAGTCACACAATACAGATGAGTTTGAATTTGACCTTGGACACTTACTAGCTGTGTGACCACGGGCAACTTCTTTCAGACTCAGTTTCCTCATCTGTAAAGTGGATTAGCACCTACACCAGACGTTTATTGGGAGGATAAAATGAGATGATGTATTTAAATAATTTTGCAAACCTTACAACCTGACATAAATGTTGGCTAATATTATTCTGATTTATTTTCCCCTTAGTAACAGGATTTAGTATCTGAATTCACAGACAGCAACAACTCCAAAAATCTGGCTGGAATGATAATGAAATGATGAAACTCCATATGTCCTAAACCCGCTTACACCTAGAATAGCAGAGAAGTCAAAACGTTCACAGTCTCCAAAGCATTGATTTCAGGAAACACCCAAGGAGTTTTCACGACCAGGGGGTCAAGCAGTTCAGTCAATAACACTGAGCAGCATGTGAACTAAATGATGCTTTTACGCAGTTGGGAGCCTATGCTATATTGATGCATAAATTCAATTGTAGATGTGCCTGGTGTAGAAGATTGCATCCTTTGCATGTACCATTATGGGTAAGCCCTCCAGCGAGGTCAGGATGTTGTTTGTTGTACGGGTTTCTATGCTGAATTATGCCTTAGGTGAGTTTAAAAATAACTATAGCTAATTGGTAAGGGTTAATCGGTAAACAGGGGTGGGGAGCAGAGGCAAAATGGTTCTTGGTGCCAGGGAGAAAAATCGAATGAAGAGTGACAGAGAGGCGTAGAAGGGTGGGAAGAGAAAGAGAAAAGTTAGTGGAAGAGAATCTGGGAACAGGACAAAAACCATTCCCCACTTAAGAAGCCCTTAACATGATGTCGATAGAAGAGCCAAGGAAAAGGGAGGAAAACTCAGTCTATACAGCAACAGACAACTTCAACATTTCAAAGATCTTAGTTAGATTTCATCAATGGACAGATTCCCTCTATGGATCTAGAGATCTAGCCTTTAAGTTAAAAATACTAGGTTTGAATCTTGTCTCAGATAGCTGTGTGACACTAGGCAAGTCACCTAACTATTCTGGACCTGTTTCCTCAGTTGTAAAATATGATGGTGGGATTTGATAACCTCTAAGTTCCCTTCCAGGTCTGAATCCAGGATGCTATGACTGATGGCCCTATGATTCCTGTAACTTACCATCCTCAAAAGATATTGTGGCTGAAAAATTCATACTCTTCCAGCTAGCCCAGTGAAGGGCCCTTCCTTGAAATCAGCACATCCAGAGATGCAGAATGTGACCAATCCAAACATTTTCATCTTAGTTGCTTCCCATGTATGTCTTTCTATCAATTCTCCAAAGATGACAGATGGTTATAACAGATGGTTATAACCATAAGAAACCATAAGAAAATGTGATGTCTTTCATAGAGGGGCCCAGCCGATGAAACAGAAAGCCAGAGAGGTAAAAGAATAAGGCCAGGAGTTATATCAAAGAAAGTCTGCTCTCTCTACTACTACCACTCACTGAGAAAGAAGATGAAGACAGTGACAGACAAAAAGGTAGATAGACAGAGGTAGATGCTCAGCTGCATTGTCACCTGTTCTTGCTGGCAGATAGAAAAGAAGATGAATCTGTAAAGTAGGAGAATTGGAGAGGGTTTCACCAAACTTACATAAAGGTCACTGCCTTTTCTTTAAAAAGCATACCACTACTTCATCCGAAGCATCGTTAAATCTGACTCCAGAAGTGATAGAAACTACAGCCGCTGTCACGGAGCAAACCAAGTTGAGCTGAGAAACAGCTTAAAAAGTGCAGCATCACAGAATCAAGAAGACAGGTTTATAAGCTAAGATGTTGTACCCAGGGAAGTGTTTGTCCAGAAGAGCATAGAGTAGTTCAACTTAGCAATGGAACCACTTGTTCATAATGTTCACAAGCAATACACTCATCAAGGACACTTTACAGACAGTTCCTGAGACAGAAAGAGGATATCAAAGTCTAGAGTTCCAAAATGGAGTTGCTCTGGCCACATACCTTTACCTACACACATACTTTACAATTATAGGACTTTGCATGTGTACATACATACTTTCCCCATAGGCACATTGATGGGAGAGTGGAATCTAGGTTTCTTGGTGTACACACACACACACACACACACATATAAACACACACATATATGCACATATATAATATATGTGTGTGTATATACATATATATGTGTGTGTGTATGTGTGTGCGCGTGTGTGTGTAAATAGTTTGCTTTGCATTTGCAGTGAACGTTTTGGTTAAGGTTAATGGAGTTTTACTGTTTGATTTGTTTGTCTTAAATACACCAATGGGGGCTCCTAGCTACAGTATTGGTAAAGAAAGTCACCCACATGGGTTACTCCTAGGACCCTGAGAATAGTGAGTTGTAATAGGTACCCTTCCTCTGGTGAAATCTCAACCTGCTAATGTAGATAAAGAGCAGAGGAAAACAAGAAAAAGAGAGAGAAAATGAGTATCCCTGGGGAGAGGGGACACGGAAGGAGGCTATATAAGTGACAATGAAGCAAAGGACTACAGCTTTCTCAGGGGGAGGAATATAGAAATAATTAAATCTACAATAATAACTAACATCACAGAAAGTAAGAGGGCAATTGATCTGACCCTTTCAGTTGGTGATAATCATTCCGCGTTCGTCTCTCTTCTTCCGAGACCTACGAGCACGTTTCATAACTTGCTTGTTTGTTCCGTGCGCTCATCCTCAGTATCCCAATTGATCTGACCCTTTCAGTTGGTGATAATCATTCCTCATTTGTCTCTCTTCTTCCGAGACCTACGAGCATGTTTCATAACTTGCTTGTTTGTTCCGTACGCTCATCCTCAATATCCCAATTGCAAATTCAAAACCACTAATTATGCTTCCTCAACAACTTGTTCCAATGGCTCGTTCCGGTGTGGAGCTGATCCCAGATTCCCAAAAGCTATGCCAAGGCAATGTAAATGCTAGTAGATTTTTCCAAGCCAGAACAGTTTCAAGTGTAGGATCTGGGATGAATAGTCCTTCTATTATCTGAGGACCAGACTGGCCAAGTCAAGAAGACCATCACTTAGAAGTTTTCGTTGATTTCGCCTGATGTTAGTATCTACCCCGGTCATCGTGTATTTGTCTTGTAGATCTTATATGTACTTATCTGTAGACGTATCATCTCCCCTTCAGTAGAAGGAAACAACATGCCCTTTGACTGCAGGAACTATTTCACTTTTATATTAGTATTATGAATACCTAGCACAGTGCCTAGTGCAGGGTAGGCACATATTAATGCTTGCTGGTTGATGGACTGACTATAGGGTGAATTTCTGAGCGATGCTAACTCTCAGAGAACATCCACTAAGTTTTCTAGTGGGGAAAGAGGCAGAATAATGGCAGAATGGATAGGGGGCTGGGCTTGGAACTGGGCAGAATTGGGTTCAAGTCCCATCTCAGAAACTGGGTGAGATATCTAGTCTCTCTGAATCTGTTTTCTTAACTGTGAAACGAGACTGATAATACCCAACATACCCACATCATAGGGTTATTATGAAGCACAAATGAGATGTCTGTAAAATACTACAAAAGTATGATATAAATATCAGTAGTCATTCATATCGTTATAAGGGGTGCTCATACCAATGAAATCATAGACCTTTGAAGTACTGACATAATACCACTTATTTCAGGGTGATCAATAACGTAGAAAGAATTTAGGATGATGAAGTTGGAATGAGGATGAAGGTGGAAGCTCTGAAAAATTCTTGTGTCATGGACTTCTTTGAAAATCTGGTGAAGCCTATAGATCTCTTCTTAGAATCATATTTTTAAATTCATAAAATAAAAGACATAGAATTATAGGAGATTTATAACTTGCATTTATATAGTATCTACTATGTTCCAGGCACAGTGCTAAGTGCTTTACAAATATTATCTCATTTGATCCTCACAACAACCTGTGAGGGGGAGTATGTGTTATTATTACCTGCATTTTATAGTAGGAAACTGAGGTAGACAGAGGTTGAGTGACTTGCCCAGGATCATACAGTTAGTGAGTGGCTGAGGGTGGATTTGAACTCAGATCTCTATTGACTCCAGGCTTGGCACTCTATAAATTGTACTACCTAGCTGCTGCCAATCTATTATACTAAAAAAAACAATTATCAAAACATTTTTTTTAAAGTTCATGGACCCTAGGTTAAGAATCCCCAAAGAGAGAACAAATATCTTGAAGGGCTGTCATGTGGAGGAAGGATTATCTTTGATCTGCTTGGCCCCAGGGAATAGGAGCAAGAAGGATGACTGAAAGTTAAAATGAGGCAAATTTAGGCTTGATAGGAAGAAAAGATATCCTAACAATCAGAGCCTAGAAATAGGCTTCCTTGGGATGTAATGGGTTCCTCCTCTTTTGAGCTCTTCAGGCAAAGGCTGAGGGAACACTTGGGAGGTATGGTATAGAGACAGACAAGTCTTGTAGAGATAGTGGTTAAACTTGATCACTGTCCGCACGGCTCCCAGGCTCCCAGGCTCCCAATTCCCTTCCAGCCCTAAGAGCCTGTGAGTTGCTTCTTCACATGTAGATCAGCTTTGCTAGCAGGGGAGGTTCTGACATAACATCTCAACAAGGATACGAAAAAAGAAGTGAACTAATTAAAAAATGAAGGAATGAACAAATGAATGAAGAAGTATTCATTAAGCACTTGCTGTGTGCCAAGCACTATGTTAAGGGCTGGCCATAGAAATATAAAAGCAAAGACAGTCTCAAGGAACTTATATTCCAACAGGGGGAGATCATAAATCATCTATTAATTCCATAACTAATAGGTGAATGAATGACTTTTGAAAGAAAAGGGTGAAGGAGGGGGAAGTCTTTTGGAATGATGCGATTCACCAGTCTCCAAAGGTTTTGTCTAACAGAATGTAAACTCTATTAGAGTGCAGCTAGGTGGCACAGTGGATAGAGGGTCGGGCCTGGAGTAAGGAAGACCTGAGTTCAAATTCAGCCTCAGACACTTACTTGCTTTGTGAGTCACTTAAATTCTGCCTGCCTCAGTTTCTTCAGCTGTAAAATGGGGATAATAGCACCTACCTCCCAGGGGGTAGAGGATTTTAAAGTGTTTTATTAAATATTTTATTTATTATGTATTTATTATTATTTATTTTATTTTATGTATTTTATTATTTTATTTATATTTATTTGTTTATATTATTTATTTATTATTTTATTTATATCCATTTATTCATATTATTTATTATTTTATTATTATTTATTTATAATTTATTAAATATTTTATTAAATATTTATGAGTAAGACATTATTAAGAGGATCAAATGATACTTAGCAAGTTCCTGGCAGAGTAAGTAATAAACGCTTTTTCAGTCATTCATTTTCCTATTTTTAACTTTTTTTGTATCTTTGGTGGAAGCATAATTTCAGAATCCCACAATGCATGATGTCATGTTCCCCTCAAAGCCTGGAACAGGTAGACCTTTAATGCTCACTGAACCTTCATGGAGTTGATTCAGAAGCACCTGCTAGGGTACAACTTAGTGAACACTCTCAAAACAGGCCGATTTTATGGGCCCTGGAAGACTGATCGGGAGACTGACTGGATTCAGAAAGAAGGCTATCGAAAAAGTCATTCAGTTGTTGAGAAAATCCCAATGTTTCCAGGTGTGTTTTGCTACCTACGATCCATCTTCCCTGTCCACAGATGTTGGGTCTTGCTCTGTAAGACTAAAACCAAGGGATGTCAGAAGAAAACAGGCTTGT
>CM053623.1:18473072-18508523 GCA_028646595.1 Phalanger gymnotis
TCCCTCTCCCTCTCCCGCTGTCTCTGTCTCTGTCTCTCTCCCTCTCCCTCTCCCTCTGTCTCTCCCTCTCCCTCTCCCTCTCCCTCTCCCTCTCCCTCTCCCCCACCTCTCTCTCCCCACATTCACACACATATGTATAAATGTACATGTATATATACACATATATGTATACATATGTATGAATATATGCTTTTGATTACATCGAGACATACCTCTATACAGATATGTGTGAGTATACATGAAATATATATGTGTATTTATACAGAGAAAAATATAGAAGAAATACAAGGTAGTTATTGGAGAGAAGGCTCCAGCAGTGGAAGTCACGGTTTGGGAGGAAAGGATGCCCTTTTCTTGTCTCCGTGTGTCCTAAAATGGAATGCCTAGAGCTGTGTGCTGTGTTCTGGGTAGAGCAAGGTTGGTGCAGCTCTGTGTAAAAGGTACCTGGCATTCTTCTGAAATGTTCTAGGGTTTGGATCTCAAAATACCTAGGGAATAAATATTAAGTTCTTTACAGTGGAGATCTTCAAGCAAAGACTGTGTGTCTGTGTTTATGTTCCTTCGCCTACGTGTTTATACACACATGCACTTACATACATGTTGCTCCCCACTGGCATGTCACCTTGAAGGCAATAACCGTTCTTTGTTTTTATGTTGTATCCTCGATACCTAACACAGTGCCTAGTACAGGGCAGCTGCGGTGATTGATTTGTTGCTCTTTGGCTGGAGGAGACCTGATGTAGTCTGACCTCCTGATTTCACTCATCACTAAACTGATCCTTGAGAGGCTGCATAACCAGCTCATGCCCCATAAAGCAAGAGCATGACCAGAGTTTGGACCCCAGGCTTCCAACTCTTGATTCCATCGCTCATTTCACTCCCTCATCCTGTCTTACAGAGGTGTTTCAAGGATCAGATGAGATCATGAATGTGACTGTATTAGGAAAAAAAGTTATCTTCCCATGTAAGATTATTACAAATGAGGAAGTGAAGGCAGGGGCAGGGTGACCCAAGGCTGCTGAGTAAGTGGAGGCTCTGATGGAATTCAAATTGGTAAGCCCTCAGTTCACCGCCTGCTTTCTTCTAGATTCTTCCATCTTTATAAAGTGAGAATGAAAGTCTGCAGACAGTCTTTGCATGTCTCCTAAAAGAAAACTATGGGGGGAGGGAGGCGGGGATGGGGTAGAGAATTGGGACAAGTTTTTCCTTTTCCTTTCTGCTGGTGGTAGGAGAGATTCTTCTGTCATTAAATGCATTTGTTTTCTCTGAACTCCAGCCTGCGTGTGTGTGTGTGTGTGTGTGTGTGTGTGTGTGTTCCTATGCATACAAACTCAGCACGTCTGAAACATTAACAAGGTGTTTCTTCTCCCCACCCCCTAGCCCCTTTACAGGGCTTCTTCTCTGCTTCTCTGAACTGCTTTAGCTCTGCTCTTTCTGACTTTTATCTGTCCCCACACAGTTCGCACCAACATTGCTGTCTATTGCTCAGCCCCCGTTTCAGGCGACATTGGCATTCTGATTGCCACTTTAGGTATTCTGTGGGCTTTCTGGTTCCTGGGTCTGGAGTGGGCTAACATTTCACGGTGGCCCCACAAGACTTTTTCCGAGAGCCTAATAGGCAGATTCTGGGGTGTGGGCGAGCATTTATCACTTGGAAATCAATAGCTGTTGGTTGAGGTTCCAAACCTTGGGTGGGTAGCAGCTCCCCCAAGCTGGCTGTGCCTCTGACCGACCACGCATTGATGTAGGTCGATGTTGCAGCAGCTTAATTACTTTTCTTTGGACCTGATTGTTTGTCAATGGGCATTCTGCTGTTCTCGTAACAAGAGGAAATAAAGGCAGCTTACCAGCATATGTAGGATGGCTTCATCCTCCCCAATGGTGTTATTTCTACATTTGTTTTTGCAAAAGGAAATAAGAAAATGCCAAAAGAAAAAAAGACCCTTGACAAAAAGAAAAAAAGAAGCACAGTCGAGGAAATACATCAAGCTGAGCACAGCAAGCATGAACACACTCCTTCTTATGGATATGTTCGTTGTTGTTGCTTAGAAAACAATGGCCGTGGGTGCCATAGGCGCTTGAATTTTGAGTCAGAAGACTCTTTAAAGATGATCTAGTCCACCTCTCATTTTAGATGTTTATTAATTTTATTTTATTCACTCCTATTCATTTTCCAGTAGAACATGAGCTTCTTAAAGGCAAGAACTATTATTTTTTTTCTTTTGTATCCCCAGCACTTAGCATAGTATGTAGTATATAGTAGGTGCTTAATAAATCATTGTTAACTTGAACCATATTAACGACCTAGAGAAGGAAATGGCAAACCACTTCAGCACTTTGCCAAGAAAACCCCGAATGGGTCACAGGGAGTCGGACGTGACTGACATGATTGAACGGTAACAATATTAATGAGGAAATGGATGCTGAAAGAAATGAAATTATTTGCCCAAAGTTCTTTGGGTCAGACAGAGCAGAGCTGATTCTCTCTCATTTGACGGTCTCTTCTCTATAGCTACTTTGTGTTAGTTTTTCTGTTTTGTCTATGCAACCTGCCTGTTGGTTGGTTGGTTACATCTACGTGTCTATATCCATGTCTTACATATAACTATATATGTGCATATTATCTCCCTCTTGGAATGGAGGGCAGATAGGGTTTTTGCATCGCCAGTGCTTAATTCAGAATGTACTAGGCAACAGGAGATTATTTATTGTCAATATTAGTCAATATTAATAGTAGCTATTATGAATAATATTAGCTAGCACCGTAATTCCAGAGGACTGATGATAAAGGCTGTTACTCACCTCCTGAAAGAGAGGTGACAGACCCACTTCGCAAAATGAGACCCCCGTCTTTGGACTTGGCCAGTGAAGGAATTTGTTTTGCTTGACTCTGTGGAATTGTTATAAGAGTTTGGTTTTTCTCTTTTTTTCAGTAAAGAAGGTGGCAGGGAGGAGTCATGGGAGGGAGAGAAAATAAATGCTTCTTAACTGAAAAAATAAAATTTCATTAAAATAATAGTAGCTAGAATTTTTATACTTCTTGAAGGCTCGCAAAGTGCTTTTCATACAATGTCTCATTTTCTTTTTACAAAAACTCTGTGAGGTAGGCACTATTACTGTCCCTATGCTATAGATGAGGAAACAGGCTGAGAGAGGTTAAGTGACTCGGCAGGCAAGTGCCTCAGATAGAATTCAAACTCAGGTCTTCCAGACCCCAAATCCAGCACGTTATCCACCACGCCCCCTAGCTGTCCGAATCAATGCTTTAGTGATTGACTGATTGAACCCCAGGCTGTAGAGCCTTGAGAGTTTAGATTTCGATCTGGAATGGACCTTAGAGACCACCTAGTCCTACCCTTTCATTTTATAGATGAGGAAACTGAGGCCCCTGAGAAGTGACTTCCCAAATGTTGTCCAGATACTAAGTGGCAGAGCTAGGGCTTGAACCTATATTCCCTAACTCACAGCCCAGCGCCCTTTCCACCAGACTAAGCTAAGTTAGATAGCTTGCCTCCGTTAGAACATTTGAGGAAGCTGCATATACGGGTTCTTTTCTTGAGGGTCAGTAGTTTTTCCAGTGCTGAATATAAGCATCTTAAGGAAAATGTTCTCTTTTCTTTGTTCAGGGAGTAAGAAAATGGAGTTCAAGAATCACAGCATGAATCTTATTAAGGAATCAACATGGTGTTAGTTTCCTAGTTTGCTGACTCAGTTTCCCATTTGTCTCTTCTTTTCCCCCTAATTCAGAGCCATTACTCTATGAAGAAGGCAGCATCTTTCCTTGGGATTGGTACACAGAATATTTACTTTGTGGAGACGGACTCAAGGTATTGGGACGATATTTGTAGGAGGGAGGGACGGAATCCGTGCCTCTGAAAGGCACTAGTGATGGGGATGATCTAGTTAAACAATAACTGAAAATCTTAAATCTGTGTCCCTTAGAGGTAAGATGATACCTGAGGAACTGGAGAAACAAGTCCAGCGAGCCAGGAAAGAGGTGAGAGAGAGAGAGAGAGAGAGAGAGAGAGAGAGAGAGAGAGAGAGAGAGAGAGAGAAAGTGAGTGTGTGTGTGCCTGTTGATGTATTGATGTTTGTGGGTGGAGTGTATGAGAGAGAAAACAGGGGAGTGTCAGAGGATATCAGCATGGATGAATGCACAGGCCACCTCTCCTGGCCAGAGAAAGAGGGCAGAGTGTGAAAATTAAAATAGGGATGCTCACATCCAGATGTTCTGTTTACAGGTGTAGCAGGCTGGCTCTCCATATTCTGTGGAGCTGTCCAGATGTTCCAGCTGTGGCAATTAAAAAAATAAAACATTGACAATGCCTAGTGCTAAGCCATGAGGACAAGTATTGCTGCCCGACAAAAACACACTCTGTGCTCTACCTCTCCTGCCTTCAAGAGTCCTGCCGCCTAAAACCAAACCAAACACACCCCCTCCCTGTGCTGTTTTTAAAAGGAATTTAGCTCTTAAATTTAACCAATCCCCCAGCCTCACTGGCTGCGCTGGTTTCCCCAAGCAGGGCCCTTAACCAAATACCATTAATTATCTGTCATCCAAGGATGGGGTGTAGGTCTAGGATCCTAACCCTTTCTACAGGGTCCCCTTTTCAACTTGGTAAAGTTTGCCTTTCCCGTGTTTGAGCAGTGAAGCCCTTGCCTGGGCAACCATCAGCCAAGGTGGCCCTAGACCTGCCTTATGGGTGTGACCCTAGTCCCCCATACCAGCCATCTCTCTCCCTGCTGAGCACCAGTCTGGACCAAGAGCTACCTGCAGGACTGTCCGCAGCATAAAAGCAGGCATCCTGCTTCCTTTCTGCCCCCAACCCTCTGCCAATGGAGCTGCAGAGTCACTCTCAGATGACTTACCAACAGGTAGGCATGAAGGACACCAGCAAAAGTCAGGTGGGATGGCAGAAAAAAAAATCAGAGTGCCAGTGTCCTTAGTGGGCAGAGCAGTCTACGAGCCCACTCTGGATTGTAAGGTCTAACAGAGACTGGGTCCTTCCTTACCAACTTTAATAGACTGTGTTTTTAAGAAAACCCTGTGTCACTGGGACCCATTTTGACAAAATCTGTTTGGTTTGAATGCACAGAATTTTTTAAAAATTTACATAAACAACAAAACAGCTCCCTTATCTTTATTTCATCGTTGGGTTGTAGAAATGCATCCTCTGATCTTCATTTATGTTACGTTTATTTTTAAAACTCAAATGACATGTGGATTTGAAAGTCGCCTGATGATGCCTACCCCCCACTTCAAAATATCAAAAGTTCTTTTCATCTTGAGTGAAATGCTAGTTTTCCATTTGGGAGGAGGGCATTACGGTATGAATCACAGCCTTTGCTAGGGTTCTTCTTCTATGGAGGATTCTTCAAAATGAATGGGAGTCTTAACAGCTGCCATTATACTAATGCAAAGTATCTTATGTAGATTATTTCACTTGAGTCTCAGAAGCCTTTTGAGGTAAATGTGCCTATTTTCCCCATTTTACAGATGGGAAAACTGAGGTTCTGAGTAGTTAATCAACTTGCGTAGGGTCACATTGCTATAAGTGAGGCAGGCTTCAAATCTACCCTCTCCTTACTTCAAGCCCAGCTTCATCTCCTTGATTCCTTTTAATGAAGGCTCACTCATGTCATCCAAGAGCTGACCAGGCCAGAAAATGTGAGTAGATGGGGGAGGGGGAGCATTTTTGGTTGATTTGTTTTTACCAAGTTCAATGACACTGAACAAAACAGAAATGGCTAGACTGTGTTTTAAGTGCAGTGAAGAGTAGGGACATGTGCTTCTGTTTTGTCTTTTACCTTTCCTTTCTAAGCATCCCTCTGGTGATAACTTGCTCTGAGTGGTTCTTTTACTGGGACTCTTTGGCTTTAGGCAGAAGCACTTCCTTCTCGGCCTTTGGCTCCTGTCTTTCCAAGTGCAGAGAAGAGGCTTCCGTAGTATACCCCATAGCTTCGATCTAGATTTCAAAGGTTCACTTCCTAATTCTTCCAGTTGGGCCGAGCATGGTGGTTTAAGCGAATCATTCATTCATTTGGTTTTTTTAAGTAATATTTTCCTCAAATTACATGTTAGAACAGTAAAAAAGTTTTGAGTTCCAAATCCTACTGCTCTCTCCTTCCCCTTCCTCATCCCTGAGACAGTAAGCAATCAATATAGTTTATATATGTGCAATCACCATTCATTCATTTGTAAGCACGTGCCTGCTATGTTCTAGGCATTATGCTAATTGCTGGGAATATGAATTTAAAAGCAGACTAATCCTTGCCCTCCAGGTGTTTATATTCTGTCAGGGAAAATAATACGTGTAAATAAATTTCATATATATGTATGTATGTATGAATTGTGATGGGGACATGGCACTGCCAACTTGAGGGATCAAGAAAGGCCATGCAGAATAGGTTGCACCTGAGCCAAGTCAAGGCAACTTTCCTGGGGATTGGGGTAAGCCCGAGATTCCAAGGAGAAAGGAATCATACATTAATCAGGTGATGGGGAAAGCAAAACAAGCATTGTCTCCATATCGTGATGAAGCCCAGAGAGAGGCCATTTCAAACTCTTTCTGACTTTGAAAAAAGTTGCCATTTTAGGCAGATCAGCCTTTTTCTAGCTTTTCTAAAATGAGTATGAATCCAGTTGGCTTTCCCAAGGCTAGCCTCTTTATAAAACCTTTTGTTGTCACTGCAAATGAGAAAGACAGAATCTTTTGGCAACGTCTAGAGGATGGAGGGAAGGAATTCTCCAAGCCTGTATTTCCCTAGGGATTCCACCATTGACAGGCTCATTTCTCTGCTGAATCATTATCAATTGATTGATTCCACTTGTCACAGCTGTCTCACACAGCTGTCAGGAATCCTTTTCTACCACATGTTTTCTTTAGCAGGTATGTGTTACCTGCCATTCGTGTTTTCGTGTTACTCTTAGAATTTGTTTTGCAAATCCAGAGACATGACTCAGAAGTGGTCTAAATGAGGTGCTCTGTTCTCTGCTTCATTCCATGTAAAACTATTCTGCTAGATGGCACAGTGAATAGAGTGCCAGGGCTGGAGTCAGAAAGACCTGAGTTCAAATATGGCCTCAGACATGTATTAGCTGTGTGACCCTGGGCAAGTCACTTAGCCTTGTTTGCCTCTGTTGACTCATCTGTAAAATGAGTTGGAGAAGGGTATGGCAAAGCACTCCAGTATCTTTGCCAAGAAAACCCCAAATGGGGTCATAAAGAGTCAGTCATGACTGAAATGACTGAACAAGAACGATAACTTCATGACACTAGACCCAGTACTCTATTCAGTGCATCACCTAGGTAGTGCCTCTGAAACTTTATTTTCCTCAGTTCCATATTCTCCTCGAACTGCCTTCCTTTCTTTTTCCATTCTCCTTTCTCTAGCTTGCATATTAGCATCCTTTTGGAATAGCTTCCTATTCTACTGTTAGCTTTCTGAGGGCTTCCTGTCATATCCTTCTTGTGTGAGGAGTAGGGAATCTGTTGAAAGTTTCCCAGGCCATTTGATGATTGGCTGCCATTTTGGTACATTCCAGAAGAAGGAGATACATACTTCATGTCCAGAGAATCTCACAGAAGGTCTACCTAAGGATGAGCAAAACCCCAGTCACTGTTTTCCTGCTAGGGTCTTAGTCAGTTTTAAGGAGATAAATAAGGAAGTATGGTGGGGGTTCAGATCCATTCCACAGTAAGGAGTAGGAGAACCCAATATTTGTCTCCCATTTGGTTTGAAGACTGAGTTTCTTGACTTGATAGAAAATATGCAAAGGAAACATTAAAATAGGAAGAAAAGAACTCAAAAGGATGACTCATTGTCAGGAGAGGCCAGATTACTAATTGTTATCCCCTTAAGTGTAACTAATGACAAGATGCCACTTGCAGATGGAAAAGCCAGATTTTGAAAAAAATTCCAAGCAGTTGTTGTCTCTAAATTGAACATTTTAATTAATCAACACTTGTTACGTGCAAGCTGTGTGAAGAACATTGTCTCAGGTGCTAGATGAGATATGGATTTTAGATAAGACAGTCCCTACCCATGTGCATTTTACAGTCTAATGGGAGGATAAAGCATATACGCGAATCGCTAAAGTACAAAGTCATATGGAGTAACTTACTTGGGGTGATGTTGCCATTATTTGCCAAAGTCCGAGCCTGAGCACATATAGTCCTGATTCTGAAGCTGACTAACCATTACATCATAAATTCCTGAACCTTTACTTATTTATATACATTGGTAGAGAGAATTTCCTTCAATGGGGCGTTTTCTGCACTAATTAAACCATGAGTCTAGGGGAGGAAAACAGGAGAATGTAAGCTCGTTTAAGCCAAATAATCCAAAAAATGGATTCTTGTAGCTCTGGTATCTAGTACAGGGTTTTGTATTTTTTTTAAACGTGTGTTTTCATTGCTATAGTGAGATCTGAGTGAAGACATACATACCCTCTGCCTCTACTGTTTAGTCACCATTCAACTTATTGCCTTAGAGAGAGGCATAACAAAGTTAAGTGACTTGACCAGAATCACACATGCAGTACATGTCAAAAGCAGCACTTGAAGCCAGATCTTTTGGGCTCTAAAAGCAGCTATCTATTAACTACAAATCAAACTGTTTCTAACCTTGCATGTAGAAGGTGTTTCAAGTACATTGAATTGAATTAAATTAGTAGATGAGAGAGGGAAGAAGAGGTTAGCACCAATGGAAGGGATTAGGTAAGAATTCCTGGATGAATGATACGGGAATTGGGATTTAAAGTCCCGGCTGGATATCATCAGATGGGGATGGTTGGGAGGGAGGTGGATGTCTCAGAAGATGTTCCAAAGAAATAAAAACACTCTGCTGGGCCCATTCTCTTTCTGACCATTAAGACTATGTGACTACTCAATATTGTGTCATCCCTACAGAATGTGTGTGGTGGTGGCATTGATGTACTTACGGGTTTTCTTTTTTTTGTGACTTGTTCGCAGGGAGCTGCCCCATTTCTTGTCAGTGCTACCTCTGGGACAACTGTGTTGGGGGCATTCGATCCTCTAGATGAAATAGCAGATATCTGCTCCAGATATGGCCTTTGGCTCCATGTAGATGTAAGTTTGCTTATACGTACACACACACACACACACACACACACACACACACACACATATATATATATATATATTTAACTCTCAATTCTTTGCTTTGCCAGAACTGTGTTTTCATCTTACGTAAGACAGATGAGTAAACTTTGAATTACATTAACATCTGTGTATATTTTAAATAATTGGAAAATTGATATGTAAATTATTTCAGAGTACAAAGAAGTCTCCCTGACTTGCTAGGCACATCTTTTTTTTAAATCTTCCAAGCGCTACGTCCCACTATGACCACCTACCCCGTTCTCCAAATGTGAAAATTGGAAGGCCGGATGGAGTAGCAGAGAAAAAAAAATTTAAGACCTGTATTCCAGTCCAATTTCTCCTATTAACTACATGACTAGGTCAGTTCATCTCTCAAGGCTTTTGTTTCCCTCTCTGTAAAATATACCCTAAAATATGATTATTCCAATGTCCTGGAAAGGCAAAATAATTACATACTTTAATTAAAGACCTTTTCCTCTGGCTATAACAAGGATAATTATTTGAGAAGAATAATTAATTTTCTTTATAGTCTTGTGGTTTTTCTATTGATTTTTTGAAAGTGCCCTAGAATTGCTTAGAAATCATTTTTCTTCTTAATAAAAAAAATTCTGAAAAGTCCATAAAGCAAAGGGTGAAAAGCTAAATTCATTTAGTTAGGAGTAGCCATTGAGTAATTTACATAAAGATGGAAGGTTAATTGGTTTGATTCTACGTGAGGAAAGGGAATACTTAACATTATTAGGTGTTTCCTTAGTGAACTTCCCTCTGTTAAGTGAGTGACTTAGATCCTATTTGGAGGTAGGAGGATGGCCAATATATTTCGATTTTCTGGTTGAACGTTCAATGAGCATGAACAAACACGGAGCTTTTGTAGTTTGGAAGACTTTTGATCTTTTTTAAGTATAAAATTAACTGTATGATGAAACTGAGAGCATGTTTAGACATATTAAAACTATCACTCCCAAGGAAACAGTCTATATTTTGTATTGGGACCAATAGCATAGTATCAGGCAGATGTCAGGGGTTCTGTTAGCGTGTCTCTGCTGGCATTTCAGGAAGATCATTGGGGCATCTCATTTTAAATGGGATTCTTCGTGTAGGTGTATTTATGTATATTCATTTAAAAATTCAATTTTCATTGATTTTATAGACTCACAAGTTTAAGAGCGCATTACTTTCATAGCAATAATGTGAAGGGAGGATTTCTGTATCTGCAGGAACCAAAACACAATAAAACCAAAAAAGCCCCTTGAGTAATTCCTATTTGTTCCACTCTCGTCAAAAGAATATCAAATATGGATTATATAGATTTTATGAAAAAGAATGACTACAGGCATTTCTAAATCAGGGATGATCTTAGAGGTTCTTAGGGTTTAGAGAGAGATGAAATTCTGAAGAATTAGTGAAAATCTCTAATGTCTTTAAGAAGAGAGGTTGGATGTTTGAAAGAAGCTTGTTTGGAGAACAGTAAAATAAACTTAACTTTGGAGTTGGTAGAACTGCTTTCTTATGACCTTGAACTGAGCGAAATTAAAATCCCATTTGCTCCTTCTTGCCTCCTTCGCTTCTTTCTCCTCTTCCTACTCCTTTTCTTTCTTTGCTGACATAGCGCCTGGCACACTGTAAACACTTAGGAAATTCTTGTTGAACTGATTTTTATATTACAATCAATGAACAAACGTGTATTACTCTTCTTCAATGTTCCAGGTACATTTGTGAGATATAAAGACAAAAATGAAATAATATCTGCCCTCAAGGCACTTATATTCTTATTAGAGGTTACAACATGTTCACATATAAGGACATACAAGCTATTCTATGCTAGGTGGTGCCTGCAGTGGATAGAGCGCCAGGCCTGGAATCAGGAAGACTCATCTTCATGAGGTCAAATCTGGCCTCAGATACTCATTAGCTGTGTGACCCTGGGCAAGTCACTTTACCCTGTTTCCCTCAGTTTCCTCATCTATAAAATAAGCTGGAGAAAGAAATGGCAAACCACTTCGTTATCTTTGCCAAGAAAACTCCAAATTAGGTTATGAAGAGACAGACGGACATGACTGAAAAATAGCTTAACAACAACAATAAAGCTATTCAGGCTTTTTCTTGTGATTTCATCAGCAGAAGGAACTCCCATTGAGAAACCTCCCTCTACCAATGCATATCAATACCTATTCTTCAATTTATGGTCTTAGAATGTAGATTGAGGGCACTGTATGTTTAATTATGTGACTTGCCCCGGGTCACCCAGCTACATGTGTTGAAACTGGGACTTAAACCCATATTTTCCTCACTCTGGAGTCAGCTTTCTGCTTCTCTTATACAAAATGTAGATAAAATGGATACAAGCTCATTTTGGAGAGGAGACACTAGCAGACTTTGTCTGGTTATGGAAGTGACCATCTCTCCAGTTTTTCATTCAGCCAGTTTGATCATTGGCCAGCAGGCCTGATGTTTCTGTCATGACCTCTTGAGCCTGTGCCTTGTGCAGGCTGACTGCCAGAAACCAGTGAGGCACTGTTGTGCCGTGTCCCATTCCTGAGATTGTCCATGGCCCAGATTGGCTATCATAGTCTCTGACGTGCTCTCCTTATTCCCTGGAAGCTTTCCTACGTAGATTACTGTACCTTAGTGGTATATTTTAAAGATATGTTTTGGCCTATGGGAACCATGCCCACCTAGGAACCAAGGAATGAACAATTGCAGAAAGGCAAACCAAGCCTGAAATGTTTCCTTGGTGGGTTTGGTGGTTTATTATTTCTCAGCATCTAATTTCAATACCTTAGCGAGAACCAGGTTACTATGCTCTAAGAAAAATCATTGTCATTGTTTTGAGGATAAAATGAGAAAATATTTGGAAAATGCTTTGCAAGTCCTAAAACGCTATCTAAGTGCTAATTATTATTATTATTAATCATTAGGCTTACTGAAGGGATTTCATTTTAGGAAATGGGCAAAAGTCAATTAGAGCCCAGGCTGGTGGATAAGATGGGATGATTGGGCTAGGTAAATGCTATTTAGGATATATAAAAGAAAAACATCCATCTATATACAAAACCAGGACTACTCCTCCTTCCCACTTTTATTTAAGAAACAACTGGGCCTCAAGAGAGATTCATAAATTTCCCAAATGCACACACCAAGATTATCTCCATTAAATTCAACCAGAATGTATTAAAGTGCCTACTGTGTGCCAGCCTTCTGACCACAAGCCCAAGGTTCTTTCATTGTACCATGCCCCTTTCATAAAGATTGTTTTATCAGTGATCATTTTTCTCACAGAATAGAGCCAAAGAAAATGGGATTTCAGGATTAAATCTCAGTCTTCGAATCTGTAAAGGCTGATTGACCACATGAGACTTTGTTAGTCTCGATAGTGTTAGTCAACAGTTGCCTACCAAGGAGTATTTTACTCATATGAGCTGAGGTTTGTTCTCTCTGAACTGACTGCAGTGGGCACTAGAAATATTTGCAAGAGGAAGACATTTCAGAGAGCACCTCTATTGCTTCTTTTTTTGATGGATTGGCTGGGCTGCCATTTTCTTAGTAGTGGATTAATTTTCTTAGTAGTGGATAGATCCATCCAATTTTTAAAGCAGAGTGGAAATACTGTGAAAAGTTGGGAAAAGCTAATATTCATATGGTCTATTTCTGTTGCCACTTTTTTGTAGAAATGAGAGAGTTTCTGGAAAAAATAATTCTAACCAATCTTGAAATTCCTAGTATGACATTTAAAATCATGCATATATATGTATACATGTATACATATATACACACACATACACATGTATATATATACACATATATATGTATATGTATGTATATTCAATTAGACCTGTAATTTCACAGGTATAGGGAGTTGCTAGTAAGGAAATCCCCTCTACCAAATCAGATAAGGCCCTGCTCTATGATTTCTAGTCTTAGACACTTGAGAGTTAAATGTTCTATTATCCTGAGTCACATAGTTATTTTGGTTCAGTTGTGAGATTTGCACCCCAGGCTTCTGGACTCCAAGACTGGCTATCTCTTCACTATACAACGCTACCTGTCATATAGTGCTTTAAACAGTATCTCATTTGACTCTGATAACTGGGTGAAAGGGGTGCTATTTTTTATTCAGAAAGATTAAGCAAATTGCCCACGGTCCCAGAGCTATTTAGTGTCTGAGATAGGATTCGAACCCATGTTTTCCTGACTCCAAATTTAACATTTGGATAGTAAGTGTCTGAAGCAGGATTTTAATCTAAGTCTTCCCAATACTAAATTCTTCACTCTATCCATTGTAGCAGATTGCCTCTGTAATTATGGAATGTGGCCTGCTATCTCTTTCCTATTTCCCATCTGTTGACCTGCACTTGTATCATTGGGTACTTGGGGAAAAGAGAGAGAAGGGACTGATCCTGGGCATTTTCAGTTTTCCCTACCACCTATTCAGATGGATGACTGGGCCAAGATGCTACATCTTTAATAGTAGTAAAATAATACATTTTAATAGTGACTATTTCCTGGATTTTCACAATTTAACAAGCATAGATTTAATGCCTGCTTCATGCCAAGAAGATACAGAGATGAAAATGGCACAGTCCCAGCTCTCTAAGAACTGTCAGTCTGATAGGAGGATAAGCCAGGCTCACAAGTAAGCAGATTATGACAGTGAGGGACAAAAAGGACAGGTAACCAAAAAAACCAAGAAATCTCACAAATATGAAATCTTGTAAAACTATTAAAGCAAAGTTCCTTCTTCTTTGCATTTACCTTCTCAAAAAAATGGACTGCTAGCCCTGGGAGGACATTTGGGGTATTGATTTTTTTTTTCAAATTTCAAATCCTTATCTCTGTTCTATCTCTATATCTTAAAACTAATGTCTTCTTGAAATAAAATCCACTAAGCAAAACTATTTTTAATTGGAAAACTAAAAATTTATCACCAACCTTGTCTGACAACATATGTATGATTCAGCACCCACCTTCTTTTCAACTAAAAATCTGCAGGATTTATTCTTTCTTCTTTAACTCTATAGCTATACATTTTGTTTAGGTCTAGGATGATGACTGGCTCCTCCTTGGACTTTTCCAACTCCAAAACCATTCCTTAACTTTCCCCTTCAATGTCATTGTTCAGTTCCACACCACACATTTCATCTGTTGCTTCTATATGAGAACCACTCCAAGTGATATATTCTTTGCATTGAACATAGGTCCTAGGTCCTGGTAGGTACTTAATGCCTTTTTGTTGAATTGATTTGAATGAACCATTCCTGAAGTGCTATAGATGGAGGGAGGGAGGGAGGAAGAGAGGGAGAGGGAGGAGAGAGAGAAAGAGAGAGAGAAATAGAGGTAGATAGGTAGATGGATATATAAGATAGAGAGATAGATGGGTAGATAGCTAGCTGGGTAGATAGATAGATAGATAGATAGATAGATAGATAGATAGATAGATAATAGGAAGCTGGAAGGAAACTTAGAGATCATCTAATCCAAACCTTTCATTTGACAGAGGAGTAAAATAGGACCCAGAGAGGTTAATTGAGTTGCCCAGAGTCACATGTTGCAATTTCAGAGCTAGGACTGAAATAAAGGTTTGAGTCAAGATTCCAACTTTAACCAAATCTGGAGCTTTGGCAGTTTCTCAACATTCCATTTCTGAACCCCATTTACACTCACTTCCAATTTTGTCTCCCTTGCTGCTACTTCCTTTGTCCTACCCCTCTTTGAACTTATTCACTGTCCAATTTCATCCTTTATCTCCACTTTCAGCATTCCCCCAGCCATTCCCTCTACATGACCTCCTCCCCACCCCCTGCTCCAGATGTCCCCTTTTTGTCACATAATAGTTCTTAAAATCCTACTTCTTCCATGTCACTATTCTTGACTATTTGGATGCAAGGAAGTGATTTCCTACAAGCCTGTTCTGTCCAAAGGTGAATCCTTCTCTCACAAATTAATTGTTTTATTTTTTTGCCCATCATGCACATAATCTATGTCAGGTGTCAACATTAGCACCACGTTTGTATATCAGATGCCCTCCAATAAAATCCGCACTCATGGCATCTACTTTGGATTGGAAACCTCCTGGGGACAGAGACTATGTCTTTTTTTTTCTTTTGATGCTTGGTACAAAGGTTCCAACTAAGCCCTTTGTGTAATTTGTAGAATGTAAGATCCTTTATTACAGGGACTGTTTCATTATTTGCCTTTATGTCCCCAACACCTAATGGTGCCTGGCACGTAGTAGGTACTTAATAGACACTTCTTGATTGATTGGTGGTGATACAGTTTGAGCATCAGAATACAGTGACTGGGTTTCCATTTATGAAGACATTTATAAAAGGAGAATGTGGCACTTGGTATACTTTTGGGGGGATGAACATTTATTGTAATAAAAATTGGGTACCCATTCCTAAAGTGTGATTTCAAATAAATCAGGTTGGGGCTGGTGCTCATGGATTACCAGTGATCACCTGATAGTGTACAAATAACATTGTTTTGGTTGACATAAACATCTCTATATATAAATATCTCAACAGGCATCTTGGGGTGGCTCAGCTTTGATGTCAAGGAAGCATCGCAAGCTTCTGCATGGCATCCACAGGTAAATGTAGTTTCCCAGTTCATGGTGGCACCTTCATTCAGAAGGGACACCCCTCTGGATTTTGTGTTTTAACTAATGTGTTGATATGGGACAAAATAAAACTTTTAGAAAGACAACCACCACCCCAAAGCAAGCAAGCAGACACAAAAATCATCCCCACAGAAACAAGCAAACACTCAAAACTCTAAATTAGATACTAATACTGTGAAATCTGAGAACATGAGAACAGCCTTTGAGGAATATGAAATAATGGTGGTTTTCTCTGCCCCTTCCCCCTTCCCTTTCTTTGCTTCCTCTCACAGGGCTGACTCGGTAGCCTGGAACCCACATAAGATGCTTATGGCCGGAATCCAGTGTTGTGCTCTTCTCGTGAAAGACAACTCGGTGAGTTTCTTTCTGTTTTATTTTTATGGGGGGGGCGGGGCATGAGAAGTGGATCAGAGTGGGCTGGAGAAACACAGCCAATTCAGAAAATTAGGTTGGGACCAATGTCTGGAGGTTCTAATCTAATACCAAATAAAGGGCAGGAGAGACCTGTAGCCCCCAAATAGAAAAAGAGCCTGAGGAAAACAGCTGGCATTTTTGCTAAAGTCACTTATGGCTTTGATTTAGATGAAACAGAGCCTGAACACCAGGACTTCTAGAGACAGGCTCTCTGGTGCTCTTTGGGCACACATTTAAAAGCTTGGTTTCAAATGTTACTGAGATTTGTTCCCCTTGAGTACATTCGGGAGTTAAGTTTTCTTTAAACTCCTGCGCACTGTGAAAATGGAGCAGATGTTTGTTCTGCTTTAAACGGAATAGTTAATATGTTTAGCTAAGCCTTAATAGATAAGTTTAGTGAAAAGATATTATTTGAAGGTTGATCATTGGACTGATTTATTAGGTGGCTCAAATAACAAATATTTAGATTCCCAATGGGAGTCAAGATCAGATAAGAAATGACTGGTAGCAACTCTGGGGGATGACCAGTTGATGGCCATTGGGCAAGGTGTTGGTTCAATGTCCTCTTTGTCTGAGGGGCAAAGAAAAATGAAATTATTCCTCATTCACCAAAAGTTATTCCCATGAGCACATGTTTATCACTATGAAAATGAGAAGAATCTATTTGGGAAACATTCCAGATGTTTATTTCTGAAAATGCTTTCATAGGTATGTGGCACAGAATAAGAAATCTTCCTTTGACTTGGGTATAAATTTAAATTCATTTTTCTGGGTTTCACAGATGAAATGGCTTCCTTAGGCAAGGCTCAATTCATTTCTGTTTGTATTTAAAATTAAAAGAACTTTAAGACTCCTGTTCCTGTCTCAGATCTCTGGCATACATATGGATCTCCTGAGCCTGTCATAGGGACATACTAGTGATTGGTGGGGTCTGGGAAGATTGAGGAGAATTTATGGAAGAGACTCTATCCACATATAAATGTGATGGAATATTACAAGAAATTACAAATATGAGAAATTCACAGAAACATAGGCAGACATGTCAGAAGAGATGCAAGCTTAAAAGCAGTGTTAATTCAATTTAAGGAACATTTATGAAGTTCCTATGTATGCAAGACACAAAGACAAGACAATAACATATACAATAGCTACACAAATGTTAGCTATAGGAGCTGTTTAAAAGCAATCACATGTTGATGAATCTTAATGAATAGTCTCAGTCCTGGAGCATGGACAAAGAAAAATACTTTCTTCTTCTCAATAGGGAGTATGGGTGGTGGATATGGAATGGGTTATCCATCCGATATGGTCATTGTGTCGATCAGCTTTACTAAAATATTTCTTTGTTGTTAGAAATAAAGGGTCAATGTAGGACCTGCTGAGGGGGCTCTTGAGGAGATATGACTGGCATAAAAATAAAAGCAATAATAAAATAACTTACAAAAACAAGGCTGTACATATCAATTGGATAAACATTTATTCAGCTCCTACTACATGTTACTTAGGGGAAGCTAGGTGGCACAGTGGATCATGAGTTCAAATCTGCCCTCAGACACTTACTAACTGTGTGACCCTGGACAAGTCACTTAACCCTGTTTGCCTCAGTTTCCTCATCTGTGAAATGAGCTGGAGAAGGAAATGGCAAACCCCTCCAGTATCTCTGCCAAGATAAACCCCAAATGGGGTCATAAAGAGTTGGACATAGCTGAAATGGCTAAACAACATGTGGCATCTCCTATGCTAGGGGAAGGGGACACGATGACAGAATGAAATAGTGCTTGTCTTCAAAGAGCTTACATACATTCTGTTTGGAGGAAATAGCATTTACTAAGTACCTATGATGAGGCAAACACTGTGGTAGCTGACAGCAATACTAAGATTAAATGAAATCCATCCTGTCCTCAAGGAGCTCATATTTTATTGAAATTATATGATATATATACATATATATATATACATATAATTGAACTTATATGTAACTTAGACACAAAGTAGATAACAAGGCACTTTTGTTGGAGAAGACACAAGTGGGTGAACAGCCGGAGGGGATCATGAAAAGATCTGTGTAGAAGATGATGCTTCACTTGAGTCTTGAAGGAAGCAGGTGAAGGTAAAGGACAAAATGCTTTCCAGGAATGGGGTGTCAAAGGAGAGCCAATGCAAAAGCATGGAGGTGGGAGATGGAGTGCCATGTGGGAGGAACAATAAAAAGATTGATATGGGTGATCCTGGGGAAGTCAATTAAATGCCCTGTGCCTCTGTTTCCTTATCTGTAGAATGAGGGCATTGAACTCAATGGTCTCTAGGCTTCTTTCCTACTTTAGATCTTAATCTTATAACAGTAGATTATGTGAAGAGGAAAGATGTCTAATAAGGCTTGAAGGATAGGTGGGGCCAGGTTGTGAAGGTCTTTAAATGCCAAAAATAGAAGTTCTAATTTGAGCACAGTGGTAATAATGGAGTTGCTTGAAGAGGGAAGTGCCATGGTTAGTGTTGTGCTCTAAGAAGATCACCCTGACATCTGTATGGAGGATGAATGGGATAAGGGAAAGATGTAGCAGAGAGCCCCGTGAGGAGGTATAGCAATAGCTCAGATGAGAAATGATGAGGGCCCAGATGAAGTGGGGCATTTCCATGAATGGGGAGAAGGAGGTAGATGGGAAAGATGTTGCGAAGGTAGAAATGATGGGAAACTTGATTGGATATGTCGGATGCAGGAGAGTAGGGAGTTAAGAATGATACTTCGAGGTGGGGGGAGGGGGGAGAATGGTGATACCTTGGACAGAAAGTTGGGAGCTCAGAAGCGGGTTGGTTTAGGCAGTACAAGTAGAGGAGGGGCAATGAGGGCTCCTTTGGCCACGTTGAGGTTGAGATCCAGTTCAAAATGTCCAAGAGCCAGTTGGCTACAGATTCTCGTACCCCTCACAAGCAACCTAGCCTTTCTTTGATCACCTTTTTTGGAATATAGATGAATATGCAATAGCCCCCTACACACACACCCCTTTTCTTTCACAAACTTTGAGAGTTGGAAGGGGCTTCAGTGTCCATCTTGTTCAATCCAGAAACAAAAGAATCCTTACTGTAGCACCTAGCAAATGCTAATCCAGCCCTGCTTGAAGACCTCCAAGGAAGAGAAACCCACCACCTCTTGAAAAAGTCTATTATACTTTTATCTATTGGAAAATTTTTCTTGACAGCAATCTTAAATTTCCCATTTTCAACTTCCACCAGTTCTTCCTGGTCCTGTCCTCTGGGTTCAAACAGAACAAGATTAATCCCTCCTCCACAGAACAGTCTTTCAGATATTTGAAGAGAGCTCACATCCCCACCCTGAGCCTTCTCTCCTCCAGGCCAAACATGCCCAATTCCTTCCACAGATCGTATAATATGAACTTAATGTCCTTCGGCATCCTGGGTGCTCCTTTTTGGACAATCTCCAATTTATCAACGTTCTTCTTAATCTGTGGTCCCCAGAATTGACCACAGTACTTGGGATAGGGTCTGAGAATGCTGGAATGATCACCTCCCTATAGTATCTGAGGCCAGATTTTTTTTCGAGGGGGGAAGGCAGGGCAATTGGGGTTAAGTGACTTGCCCAATGTCACACAGCTACTAAGTGTGTCACGTGTCTGAGGCTGGATTTGAACTCAGATCCTCCTGACTCCAGGGCCAGTGCTCTACTCACTGTGCCAACTAGCTGCCGCTGAGGCCAGATTTAAACTCAGGCCTTCCTGACTCTAGGCCTGGTGCTCTATCCACTGTACCATTTAGCTGCCCTAGACTGCATTAAGAGGGGCAAAATTTCCAGCAAGAAAAGTTAGGTGACAAAATGCATAGAGTGCTGGGGCTAGAGTCAGGAAGATCTGAGGTCAAATCTGGCCTCAGACACTTACTAGCTGTGTGACCCTGAGCAAGTCACTTAACCCTGTTTGCCTTGGTTTCTTCATCTGTAAAATGAGCTGGAGAAGGAAATGGCAAACCGTTCTGGTATCTTTTCTGAGAAAACCCCACAAGATGTCATGGAGAATAGAACACATCATTCCATTCATCATTATTCTTCTTTACAACTTGACTATTGTGTAAATAAGTTTGATTTGATGTTATATGTAGAATATACATTGGATTCCATGCTGTCTTGGGTTGGGGGAAGAAAATCTGGAACTCAAAAATCATGTGGAACTGAGTGTTATAAATAAAAAATCTTAATTAAAAAACTGAATAGAACATAATTGAAAATGAGTAAACAGCAAAATAATGTAGCCTGAGACTGTATTTGCTTCATTGGCTGCCATATCATGCTCTTGACTCATTTTGAGCACGCAGTCCACTAAGACCCACAGACCCCTCTCGTTCATTGCCAGCTTCAGCACCTTCAGGTTTTAGGACTAAGATTGTTCATATAAGACTACACCACTCTCCTGTTTCCATCTTCTTTTACTGCCCTTGCTGCCATCTTCTAAACGTATTTTTAAAATCCAAGTTGAATATGCTCCCTCGGTGTCCACATGAGTCTGTTTAGAGAGTTTCCAGCACCTAGTACAATGTCTTACATATAATAAAATGCATTTGTTGAATCCAATTGAATCCCTGGTTGAGCTGGCTTCCCTTGAATGATTTTAGGCTAGGGGAGCCCACTTAGCCCTATGAGACCCACACATCCAAAGTTTTGATTGCATGGCAGCCCGTGTCCCAGTGGCCTCTGCTTCTTTGTCATGAGTTCTAAGATGGGAGGTTTAATGTCTCTCCACTATTCCCCTTATTTTGACCTCATTAGCCAGTTCCCTTTCACTGGTCAGAATCAGATCTAAGATCTAAGATCTATATGTTGTTTCTTTCACTTCTAAGAGGATGAAATTATCCTTAAGGCCAATTACAACCTTGATGATTACCGGGGATTTGGCAGAGCAAGCTCCAGCAGATGTCCAGATAATTTGAAAGTCCCTTGTTTCTACTATGTCATACCTCTGCGACAGCCTTGCAATCTGCTTTCTGAATTCTTTGTATTGACTGCCTTCCATTCAAGTGGTCTGTTGTGCATTCCCATGATAGGATTGTTTGGATTTCTCCATCTGCTGATTTTGACCTAAATGTTTTCTGTCTTGCTTTCCCAACGTTTTTCACATAAGTATATTTTCTTACTCTACAATGCCATTCTACCGCCATATTTAAATTTTTCTTATGGTTTTCAATAAGGTATGATCCTATTCCAGTCTAAGAATCCTATTTGAATTTCTGGCTTAGATTATCCCTATCAACCTTCTTATTCCCCGCACTTTGTCTATTTCTGTCAACATATGTGGAGGCCATGGGTTTTATTGCTGGCTCTTCTAGTTATTTTCAAACTTGTGTCACAGCTACCAGTCACCATGCTATCCATTTTTATAGTCACATAACAGATATTTTTCTCCTTTTCCCCCTCCCTTTTCAGCTCAAAGTTTTATTGAACAGATTTTCAGGGCTCCAGGCAAATAAATTTTTAACTAGCCCTCATAACATAGACTCCATCATTGGTCAAAAACTCTTTATTCTTATATTTTAAAATGTGGTCAAGAAATTCATATCTAGTTTTCCTTGACCAGATATTCACTTCTCAAATCTCCCTTTCTCTCCTGAAGGCCTGACCTTTAGTCAGTATAAGGAGGTGAAAATATTACGTGTGCTTCTTTAGTCTTGTCCAGTACTTTCTTATCTGTAACAATCATTTCATGCTCCCTTCTGGCAGTATTGTTGTCCAGATGTGAACTACCAAAGGTGGTTGTCTGATTTGACAAGGAAGGCTCAGGAATTTCTCCATCATGTCTTGTATACTTGTTGTGTAAAGACCACCCACTTCTTTATTAGTTATTATAGATGCCAGTGGGGAGTCACCAAATACCACTGACTTGTCTTCTCTTTCCCTGACCTTTACTCCTGCTGCTTCCTATAGTGTTCTCTCTATGTGTTTCTTGGATGAAGCTCTAGTAGCTAGTTTTCTTTAAAAGCATAAGGTCCAACCCCCTCCCCATCCCTACAAACTCCCTAAAAACACACTTATTGAAAGAGCTTCACTATCCATCTGGAATTACCTCCCATTTACATCATATATATGTTATATCTAAATAGTCATTTTCACGTTGTTCCCACCATTAGGATATTAGCTCCATGATGTTAGGGACCATGTTTTTGCCTTTCTTCATGTCCCCAGTGCCCAGCACATTACTTGGAACATAATCAACACTTAATAAATGCTTGTTGACTGGTGACTTACATCTAATACTTAGCTTCCTCTGATCTGTGATCCCTCCTCCCTTCTTCCTGTTTCACATTCTTCTTCCCTACCACCTACTAACACAGGGCAGTATTCCCTACTTCCTCTTCAAATCTCTCTCTCTCTCTCTCTCTCTCTCTCTCTCTCTCTCTTCTTGTAGCCCTTCTAATTTTTTCCCAAGGAAAACATTATTTCTGGGAACACGGAAAATGGAAAAGTTTTCCTTCAGCCTTTTATCTACTCTTCCAGGATGGGAACCAGCTTGAACTTTTTGCACGTGTAAAAATTGTTTGGTTGTAGTAGGATGACAAACATCATGAACTCTTTACAGATCATTGCAAAATTCTCCTCAGCCTCTGAACTTGCTGTATGTGAGCTCCTTAGTCCACTCTTGGCAGATCTTATGGCCAGTTCCTTTGACAAACCTTTATTACCTGTTTTCTGTTGTGGCTCTAATGCCAAGGCTTAATGACTATAGTTTCCTGTCTTTTCACTGAAGATGAGGCTAGGTTACCTACATTTCTTTTGATTGGTAATTTGTTACTCTCTACACAGCCCAATGCAAATAGGTTTTTATTCAAATGCACTCACCAGCAGCTTTCTACATTTATACACCTCTTTCATCCTCTCCCAAGCACTGGGTTTTGTAAGCTCTTTCTCATTGTTCTGCTGTCCAGCTGCTGTGGTCTGCTGTTGCACAGGATGATATAAACAAAAACTTGAGAGCGACCTTAGAGATCACCTAGTCTACCTCTTTTTGGAAACGGATCTGGAGAATTAAACTAACTTGGCCAAGGTCCCAAAGCTGGTTGTTGACAGAACTGGTACCAGAGCTCAGATTTCTTGAGTAAAATTGAGTACTCTCTCCATGTAGTCATATTTATGTAGTTTTATTTATTACAAGAGCAGGTAAGGATAAATGTGAATTCTTATACTCTGGTTTTTAAAAATCAACTTTACAAGCACAATAAGGGCAAGCATGACTTGACATTAGTTATTCTACAAATATTTTAGGGAACTTGAAGGTCAGTATGAGTCAACAGTGTGAGATGGCAGCTAAGAAAAGCAATATTATCTTGGGATGCATTCAGGGATGCATGGTATCCAGTAGTACTTAACCCTGGTTGGACCCCATATGCACTGTTGTGTTTAATTCTGGGTACCACATGTTAGGAAGGTATCGATAAGTTGGAAAGTATCCAGAGGAGAGCACCAAGGAGGGTCAAAAGCTTTGAGCTCATGGCTCGTAAGATCAATTGAGGGAATTGGAGATGTTTAGCCTGAAGAAGAAAGGACTCAGGAGAATTATGGGAGCTGTCTTCAAGTATCCGAAGGGCTGCCATTTGGAAGAGGGATTAGATTTGTTTGCTTGGCCCCATAGGAAAAGTCAAGAAGCAATGGGTGGAAATTCCTGAGTCAAATTTAGGCTTGAAGGAAGAAAACATTTCTTAACAGTGAGAGGTGTCCCGAAGTGGCATGGCCTGCATCCAGAAGTAGTGGAAGAAGATGCCATAGGAGGTCTTTAATCCAAAGTTGAATGGCCATTCGTTGGTCATGTCACAGTCGCTGCTCAGGCGCAAGTTGGACCCAAAAGCCTCTGAAGTCCCTCCCAAATGAATTCTGTGATTCTAGTCTCCAGAGTAAAAAGGGTAAATTTCTGAGAATTGCTGTGTCAAGAAGCAGTTAGAATCAAGGAATCTCAGTTCAAATCTCGGCTTTTCCACTTCTTTCCTGTGTGACCTTGAATAAGTCATTTAGCTTCTCTTAAGATCAATTTCTACCCCTGTAAAATAAGGTGGTTGCACGAGGTGACTTTTAGGGTCCCTGAGCAGTCATCCTCTCTTAGAAACATTTTATCATTACGTGATCACTCAACTGAATGCTTAAAAGCTAGTTGCTCGCTCCTCATAGCAATGACATTAACATGCGATAGTATGTAAACTCCTTGAGGACAGGCACTATCTCATTGTAGCCTTTGCATCTCCAGTACCTAGGACAGCATCTGCTACAAAGCATACTCATTGATTGGCTTGCACTGTTACACCTTAAGGTTGCAGGGCTTTTTCATCATGGTGACTCTCAGTAGTAGCTTGCGCCATCATTGGTATCCCAATTTTACAGATGAGGAAACTGAGTCCCAATAAGGTGATATGATGCTTTTGGTTTATTTTCACAGGCAGGATGGAAGAAGATGGAGGTACGGGTAATTATTGTACGAAGTATTCCGAGATTTCAAAAACTCTGGGTTTTGGTAGAAAGACGTTCTGATTAGAAATCAGGTTCTGTATTCAACTTGAATCTACCTTCCACATGGCTGCCAAAATGAGTTTCCTTAACTGCAGGCCACATTCATCCCCTAACTCAGTGCACAGGTGGTTTCTTTATTCCCTTCGTATTAAATATAATCTCCTCTGTTTGACTTTTAAAGCCTTTCTCAGCCTGACCCCAGCCTACCTTTCCAGCTTTGTTAATACGTCGTTCCCCTTCCTGTACTCTGAGTTCCATCTTTACTGCCCTTTTCTCTGCTTCTTACACTGTGTCTCCTATCTTTGTGTCTGCAGTGGTCATGCCACTTGCCTGGAACACCCTCCCTCATAGTATCTCTTTCTTCCTTGAAGATCCAGCTCAAAACATCACCTTTTACTTGAAGACTTTTTTCCCCTCACCAAGTGTTAGGGCCTTTCCACCTCAACTACCTTGTAGGTGGCACAGTGGATAGAATGTCAGGCCTGGAGTCAAGAAGACTTCTCTTCCTGATTTCAAATCTGGCCTCAGACATTCACTGGCTGTGTGTCTTGGGTATGTCACTTAACCCTGTTTCCTCAGTTTCCTCATTTATAAAATGATCTGGGGAATGAAATGGCAAACCACTCCAGTATGTCTGTGAAGAAAACCCCAAATGAGATCACAAAGAGTCAGATACAATTGAAATGACTGAACAACAACAAATTAACAGAAGGAAGGCACTAGAATTAAGTAGAATTGGGAAAGGCTTCCTATAGAAGGGGAGATTTTAGGAGGGACTTGAAGGAAGCTAGGAGGTAAAGATGAGAAGGAAGAACGCTCCAGGCATAGGGGACAATGGCTAGAGAAAATAGCTAGAGCTGAGAGATGGAGTGTCTTGTTTGTGGAACAAAGCAAAGATTCCAGTGTCATTGGATTGAAGAGTACATGGCAGGGGTGTGTATGTGGGGAGGGGGGGATGTAACAGGTAGAAGAAGATGGGAAAGGTACGGTGTGTGCAGAATGTAGACTGGAACATTTGGTGTAATGTATTCTCCATGGGACTTACAAAGGGAAGGTTACATATTTTTATCTTTGAATCCCAAGAACCCAGCATCGTGCCTGTCTCACACGGACTGTTTAATGAAGGTTTGATGAATTGAATTGAACTGAAGTTGTAGATAGTTGGCCAGCATATTCCCAAATGGTTCCTCCTTGAAGAGTTGTGGACCATCAAGATTAAAATGATTCTGTGATAGACTCAGTTACCAGCCCACTGGTAGTAACAATGAATAAAAATCCTGAATCCGGCCCCTACTTGATGCACAGGTATGCTCTTATTAATATAATGCCAATTATCTAGTAATGAATGTGTTCATGCATCACAGGGAAAAGCTAATTCCTGCACTTGTACCCTAAAGCTCTGACAGCAACACTGCTGATGTTTTTTCTTTCCTTTTTCCTGTTGACTAGCCAGTGGTTATTTGCAATCTTCTTTTAGGGGATGGGGTTGGCAACAGCAGCAAAGCAGACATGCTTGCTCTGGGAGTTATAATATCACTAACCTTCTTTGCATTATAGGGATAAAAAGAAAACCAGAGATACAAAAAAAAATCTGTGATTCTAAATAGGTTCACTTCAGATGTAAATTCTCGATCTACATGGATAGTGTTTTAGGATCAAATGATTTTTGTTGCTTTGATCTGAAAGAAAAGTCAAGATATTTTAAAAATTCAATAGAATAGAGGGGAGCAAATCTAAGCACTTTTTTACTCTCTCTTCTTTAAGTGGGAAAGTAGGCCTGTATGCTAGGAGTGGCAGTATTTGCTTTCAGCGCCTTTTAAAAAATCTATCAATATTTTACTGGTGTTGCTGTTGGCTGGGAGACAGGGCACAGAACGGTCTCCAAAGGTTTGAAAATGAGCATTACCCAAAGAGCAGTGGACAGGCACATAGTGGGTGGGAGCAGGCTGCCATATAGAACCAATGAAGCACTTTGAAGAAGACCGGAAGTAAAGCGTGTTATCAAGGAATGGATGATTGAAAGTGAAACTGATCCGGTCACATAATGAGGGCAAGGCATGACTAGTGGACAGCCTGTGGTAGCATCCCAGTGTCATGAGAAAGTAAGCAAAAACCAAAAAATAAAATAAAATAAAATGAAACCCTGAAGTGAAATTGTGTATGGACCAGATGGATTGCAATCTGTATCACTGGATGAAACATGCACCTCAGTCAGATAAAAAATCCACTGGAAGGTTTGAATAGGTTTTTTCAGAAGGCTTTTAAAAAACAATAGCTGGGAGATGATAGAATGTACCAGTCAGACTAGCACCGCTCTTCTTCCGTCTGCCTTTGCCCTTTTCTGTCCCACTCTTTGCAAATTTAATCTACAACAAAAACAAGAACAGAAGCCTCTCTCACGATCGATAAGCGTAACCAAGCAAAACGAGTCCCAAGATGTCTGAAAAGGCAGGCCGCACTTTGCTCCTCTGGTCTCTCCCTATCAGGACTCATCATTGGTCTAGAACTGTGGCTGCTCATTGCACTGAGCAGAGTCCTTGAGCCCTCCGAAGGGGTTGTTTGCTACAGTCTTTAGGTCGCTGTCTAAATCGTTCCCCTCGTGCGTTCACTCTGCCTCCGTTCAGAGAACTCCACCATTTCTTTCATCATTTCACAGAGCATAATAATTAACATTCCATTACATCCCTAGAGCACACTTTATTCAGTCATTCCCCAACTGATGAGCACCCTCTCTGTTCTCATTTCTCTACCAAACCCCCCCAAAAAAGAATTCTATGAATATTTTTGTACATATGGGCCATTTCCCTCTTTTTTTTTAACTCTTTGGGGTATAAGCCTAGTAGTGGGATTGCTGGGTCAAAATACTGCTTAACCTTAGGCGATACAGTGTATCCAATACAGAGTGTTGGACTTGGAATCAGGAAGACCTGAGTTCCAATCCCACCTCAGAGACTCAGTAACTGTCAACCTGGGCAAGTCACTTAAACTCTGACCTTCACTTTCTTTAACTGTGAAATAAGGAGATTACACCCAATGGCCTCTAAGATCCCTTCAAACTTGAAATCTCTAATTTTGTTTTCCTATTGGAATCTGACTGCATTGAATTCCATAGGATATGGAAAATGTATTTTCTACAATAAAACTCAGCATCATGCAATTTTAATGACCAATCTCAGCCCAGACAATGGGTAAGAACCTGTACCTCTCTCCCTTGATTCCAGAAGGTGGGGGCTATGGCTGTAGAATGTTGCTCACATTGTAGAATGTTAGACACAGTTGATCTGTTGGTACAGCTTTCTCTCTCCTCTTTCTTTTTTAATGTTTGGGACAAAAGATGACTTGCTGGGTAGGAGAGAGGGTATGGTATGTTTAGAATCAAAAATGAAAAAAACAAATCAGTCAAAATAAGATTAAAATTAAATAAAATGTATTTTCCTTTTTACTCTGGACCACAAAATGGCCAGACTTCTATTTCAGCTCTCACAAACTCCAGAATGTGGTGGAGTGAAAAAGCAAAAAGCAAAAGCCAAATGGTGGTTCGGTTATTTTCCCCTACTCTTACAGGCCTTCTAGAAGTACCATTAAGTGGTTTGAAAGCCCTGAACAATGTGGTAATCACCATGTTGGTGTGACTGAGGCCAAACAGCAATTTCAAAGCATCTTCTCATGCAGGGAATTCTCTCTTTTCCTCATATGCTTAAATCGAGGTATCATTTGGAATGTCAAGCTCATTGCTGTAATGGAGGTTCATAAGGCAACAATTACAGAATTACAGCAAGCTCCAAATGAGCTCTAAGGGCAGCTCTGAATGTTCCAACTAGAATCAAAGCATCTCCCAGTTGGACAGTCCAGCCAGCCCCTTCCCAAATGGCCACTTTCATGTAGAATCTGGGGATCATAAAATGTAAAGCTGGAAGAGACCTTGGATATCATCTAATCTAATGGTTTCCTTTACACCTGGGGAAACTGAGGCCCAGAAAGGAGACAGTTGGCCATCAAGCCTTTGCCAATAGACCTGGTAGTGAACTGTGTGGGAACTTTACATCACATCTTTGAAATCTACTCTTCTAAAGTCTTGCCTATGCATGAGACTCTAAAACAGTGAGCAGAGAACGAAGAAGAGATTACAGACAGAGAGTTAGGCCCTAAGAAGCCACTGAGTCCAGTCCTCTCTTTACACATCATAAACTAAATCATGGAGAGGTTGCACATTGGCCCAAGGTCATATGGGTAATAAATTTTGAATTCAAGTCGCACATACACATGCACACACACACACTCACACACACACGCACACACACAAAATCTATCATCATCCTCCATCATCATTCTGGGTCTGCCACTTCCTCTTGGACAAATCACTTAAATTCCCTGGGCCTCAGATTCCTCATTTGTAATATGAAGGCATGGGAGTAGAATTAAGGATTTCTCACCTTTGTCTCACAGGACCTTATGGTAATCTAGGGAAACCTGAGAATCCCTCCTCTGAAGAATATTTCTGAATGCATAAAATAAAACATGTAAGACTACAAAGAAAACAAATTATATTGAAATAAAAATGCACTTTTCCCTATCCAAGTTTGAAACTATCCAGGTTAAGAACACCTGGACTGGATGATCTTAAAAGCCCCTTCTGGCTCTAACTCTGTGATGCCCACAATCCCTGGAATGACTGGATTCTGTTCCTTGTCTCGAAATCAATTTCTTTTCCGAAACGAAAAAGCACCACTAATCCCAATATAATTTTCAAGAACCCGTTATTTTATTCATGCATGCATTCTCTCCATAGGTGCAGATTTCAGACTTTCAGTTTGAATCGTGGCTTTGCTAATTACTAGCTGTGTGACCTTAAGCAAATCCCTTATACTCTCTGGGCCTCAGCTTCTTCATCTGTAAAATGAGAGGGTTGACATCAATGACCGTTAAGATCTCTTAAGACTTTAGATCTGTGATCCTGTGGGTGAGAAAAGGTTCAGACAGTCCTTTCATTCAATTGCTTTTGTTCCTATAGGTGGATTGTTGAAATAAAAAGGCATCTGCCTTGTGAGCCAATGGTTTGTTTAAAAGATTCTATCCCTTCTGTCTTAGCACAGATTGGAGCACAGCTTAGCAGACTGTGTCTCCATCTCTCTCAGAGGAATCTGAACCAAGGTTAGTACAGGAAAGTGCCATTGGCCAGTGGCTTTCATCGGGGCAGGTGCCCTTGCTTAAAGAACTAGAAAATCTTTGAAAAGAGAAAGAAAGCCAAGTGCAAATAAGAATTTGCTGATTGTTCAGGATTTTGACTAGGTTTTTCCTTGACTGATAATCATACACATGGTGGCTTTGCATAGCTCTACCCCACTCATATCCAATTCACGTGCAAGCCAAGACATCACCCTTATGATGTCGTTTGTCCTCTTCGAGAATGAAGGATGAACAACATATGCTATACATGTATATGCATGTTATTTACATGATATAACATGTACAGCACTTAAAAATGTAAGGCTCCATATAAATGTTAGATTTTTATTTTTATATTCCTGCACATATGCAATCAATCAGTAAACATTTATTAAGTACTTACTAAGTGCCAGGTACTGTACTAAGCTCTGGGGATGGAAAAAGAGGCAAAAGGTGGTCCGTGTCCTCAAGGAGCTTATAATCCACCAATCTCACAGTGAAATCTGAAGTATACAAACTTAGGTTCATAAATCTCTTAGTCGTTAATCTGTTTCTTTGCCACTGTATCAAGTGCCATTGACACAGTAAGGATTGGGTTAAATGGAAGAACATCCCAAAGTAGGCAACCGTCCTGAGTCCATGCCAGATGAAGACTGGCTGAAGGAAGCAGAAATGCTTAACCCGGAGAAGAGAAGACTTTGGATGGACAAAAGAATTGGCTTCAAGCATTTGAACGGCTGCAATGGAAGAGAGATTAGACATGTTGCTTAATCCCAGAGGGAACAATGAGAAGCAATGGGCAGAACTTTCAAAAGACCCTTTTAGAATTGGAGTCATGAAAAGCTTCCTAATAATCAAAGATGTCAGAAAATGGATTAGGCTGCCTTTCATGTGGTTGTGGATCTCCCTTAATGGTGGTCTTCAAGCAAAAGCTGGCTGATTACTTGTTGGATATATTGGAAAGGGAATTCTTTTATGAGATATACGAGGGGTCCAGGGAGCCACTGAGGGTCTTCTAACTAAATTTCAGTTCTATGACCCTGAGTTATCGTAAACCTTTTGGTAAAAGAAGAGGTTTGGGGATTGACTTGATGAGAAATGGAAAGAAGAGTTGGGACTAGGTTTGTCCTTTTCTTGTCTCTTGAGAAACAGCCGTAAATCGTCAACAAGCCAACAAGCATTTATTAAGCACCATGTTAAGTGCTACAAATACAAAGAAAGGCAAAAACGTTCACCGCTCTCAGGAAGCTCACAGTATACTGGAGGAGACAACTTGCAAATGACTTGATATAAACATACGGGATGAATTGGAGAACATCTCAGAGGGAAAACGCCAAGGTTAAAGAGGACTGGGAAAGGCTTTTTGTAAAAGATCGGTCACTATGCTGAATTGTGGACTTTAGATGAGACTTGAGAAAGCCTGGGAAGCCGTATGGTAGAGATGAGCAGGGAGAGAATTCCAGGCATGGAGAATAGCCAGTGAAAATGCCCAAAGTTAGGAGATTTGGTATCATGCTTCCTTTTGTATCCCCAGCACTTAGTAAAGTGACTGACACATAGAAGGCACTTCATATATGTCTATTGATTGGTTGGCTGATGGATTGAACAGCAAGGAGGACAAGCTTTGGTTCCTTTTGTATTGTCACTTCCTTTTCTGTTTATTTCATCATGCAGGTATCACTGAGTAGTGTAGACAACTGTTGTATGTCCTTTGAATTTGGTCTTGAAGTATTATTTCTTAGTTTTATTACTAGTGAAAGGCAGCTCTGTAGAACAGATTAAACCATCAGCATTCTGTTGTAGAGATGCCGATGCTTCCATTCGGTGTGCTGTCGGATTCTTTGTACCATTTCAGTATCAAACCTGCCAAAAACACAGTAAAAGACAATGAAAACTCAGTTTTCAGAGCCAGGGAGAACTACAAACTTATATTTAATAGTAATAAAAAAAGATCACTTTCAGCTGGAAAGGTGGCATTGAGCTGGGTTTTGAGTGCTGACCAGTTTAATAGTTTCATTTTCCAATTAGGAAAGCTGGCAGATAGCTTAGGCTTCACTTAAACCACTCCATGAAACACGAGAGGGAGCCTTGGGGAAAGTATTCAGCGAATGCTTTCTTTGTTGAATAGAATCATGACTTCTGGAGCCATTCACCTGTTGGTGGCAAATGAATAGACATTAGAAATCAAAAGTGTTGGATGCTTTCTCCCCTCCCTTTAGCTATCATTAAAACAATGCGTCAGTCAGTCTGTCAATGCTAAGTTTTTCTTGTCGGAGAAAGGATGTTCATTTTAAAAATGTCTCTGTTGCCTTGATTACCACAGAAGACATGTAAATTCATGGTATTATAGAAAATATTGTGAGAGTGCCTTCTATGAAGGTAGTAGGTGCTTAATCAGTGCCTGTTGAATGAATCAAATGTAGATTTTGTAAAGTGATAAGGAAGAAGGGCATTTTAATCTCTTATTCAGTTAAATTTAATGTCACAAACATTTATTAAACACCAACTATGTGCCGGTTACTATGCTAGGCACTTTGGATGAAAGACAAAAGAGAAAAACAGTCCCTACCTTCAAGGAATTTATTTTCTACTTCATGGATATACCATGCAAAGAGACAAATAAATATAACAGAATTTGAGGAAAGAACAGTAGCAGCCATGGGAATCAGAAAATGTTGCCCATAGCAGATGGTACATCAGCTGAGCCTCAAGCAAACTAGGTTTTCTAAGAGCTGGCCTTGAGGAGAAAATTTATTTCTTGAATGGGGGACAGCCTATATTAAGACATGGAGGCAAAAGGTAGAGTGTCAAGTTCAGGAAACACCAAATATACCACTTCATTTAGAATGTGGTTTATTCGAAAGTAAGTAATACGAATTGTTTAGAAAGATATGTGGAAGCCATATTCCTAAGGACTATGAGTGCCAAACTGAGGAGCAATGGTGACCTACTGAATGTTCTTGAGCAGAGGAGTGGTACGATCAGATTTGTGTTTGAGCAAGATTATTTTAGAGGATGGATTACAAAGAGGCGAGACTGGCAGCAGGAAGACCAAGCAGGAGTCTTCTGCAATGGTACAAGTGAAAACTGATAAAGTTGTGTTCATGTAGATGGTTGCATGTGGTAGAATTTTGGAGTGAATATGTCTTTTGCATTTCAAAGGTTTATTTGCAGAGGAAAAAGTAGAGTCCTTGTGCAGCTAATGACTAGGAAATTATGGAGACCAGAACTGTTTTTATGATTGTGGAACACATGTACTTTACCTGATTATGACTTAGTAACAAAAGATGAGAATTTGATTATTAACCATATGATAATGTGAAGTTCTTCAAAGAGAGGAATCAACTGATGAATAAAAAAGACAGGTAAAAGAACAGACCTCAGAGCTGTGTCAAAGAGAAGCTATGTACACACACTATCATTTATTACAGGGTAGATTGGGTTGGCCAAAGAGTGGCTAAAATTCTCTCTTTATTGCTACCTACCACTGAGGAGGAGGAAGAGGAGAAAGAGGGGAGAAGATATAGTTTACTCTGTATTGTTACTTTCTGTAGAGAGAAGGAATAGTGAGGATATAGTGTACTTTCAATGGCCACAAGCTATGGAAGAAAAAGAAAAAGAAAGAGTGGAAATACGCTTTATTCACTATTGCCCTTTGTCACTGAGAAGAGAAGCGAGGAAGGAACAAAGCACTTTTCAGAACTGGCACCGGTTATTGCTTAGAGGTAAAATAGAAGAATGTTACAAAGAAAGAGAGTTAGAGACCCTTTTGCCAACCAGAGGATGAAGCTCGCTGCCTTTTTTGAAAAACATAGCACTACTGCAGCTGAAGGAACAAGCTAAGGCTGGTGCTGGAAATGGTGGATAGCATGATGGCTGGTTAGGAGTGAGCCCAGTTTCTCAGGGAGATGGCTTAAAAATGGAGCACCATAGAAGAAACACCAGTGTGCGCTTAGTTTAGTATCAACAAGTATTCATTATTAGTATCAACAAGTATTTAGTATTAACAAGAATTTATCAAGCTCTTACTATGTATAAAGCATTGTACTAAGCACTGATGCTACAAAGAGAGTCAAATACAGTCTCATGTTCTAATGGGAAAAAAGTATAAAAAATTTGCTCATGTAAGGTATGTACAGCATGTATAAAAGCTAATCTCAGAGAGAAAGCAGTGGCCATAGGAAGACCTGGAAAGGCCTCTTGCAAAAGGTTAGTTTTGAGCAGACTCTGGAAGGAAGCCAAGGAAGTCAGGGTATAGATTGCAGGCACAGGCGTGAGTCAATGAAATAATATGTTGCTGAGTGCTGCTGAGTTGTTGAGTATGTAGAAGAGGGTGATGTATAAGAAGAGTGAGACAGCTTAGCAACAGTGGCATGTGTTCCTGTAGAAGTTGGGTTCATCAAGGAGCTTTTATGGCCAATTCCAGAGACAGAAAGAAAATATTCAATTCTAGAGTTCCAGAGTTGTGGGTTGTGGGTCACATGTATTGCTTATGACTATGGATTATTACCCTGGGACACTAAGTATTTGTCTGCTGTCCTCACAAATATTCTATACATTGCTAGTAGAGTATGATCTAAATTTATGAGTAGAATATTATGTAAATAGTGTATATTTGCTTTGCATTTTCTATTTTGATTACTGCTACTTTGGTGATTGATTTGTTCATCAGAAATACACCAGTGGAGGCTCATGAGCTTCAGCTAGAGTAGGAGTAATCACTCACAAGGGTCACCCCCTGTGATGTTGAGAATAGTGACTTGTAGCAACCACTCTCCTAAAGAAACCCTAATTTATGCAGTGTGAGGGCAGGTCCAAGGAAAGTGAGCTACAGGGTGAGAAAAAATGAGTGCCACTGATGGAGAGAAAAGAGAAGGTAAGAGCTGACACATCCTGGTGGAAAAATAAAAGTTTAGATAGCTACTACATCCTTAAGTTTCCCTTTTGGAAACTATGTATTTATTTTGTGAATAGGATTTAAAATCTGCCTTTCACTTTGGTTTAATTTGACGTCCTAGTTCTTTCGGTAAGATGTCACTGAGGTTTGTGAGCCTAAAAACATTCATAGGGCTGAGGGTAACAAACCATGATGGAAGCTGTTTTCTTACAATTCTCCTGTACCCCAGCACCATCCTAATGTTACAGTAATTCCTACTTGTAGTCATAGCCCATTAGGAGGACAGGGCTATCAGACAACTTAACATTCTTTGTCTGCCTCTCAGGGCTAGACAGAGCCAAGAAGACCTGAATTCAAATCCCATCTCACATGCTTACTAGCTGCATAACAAGCAAGTTATTTAACCTCTCTCTTAGCCTGTTCCTTCATATGTTAAATGGGTAAGATAATAGCACCCAAGGTTGCTGTAAGGATCCATTGAAATAATATATGCACAGTGCTTTGCAAACTTTAAAGCATTATATAAATGCTAGCTATTACTAACTCTGATTATTTTTTAGATCCTCACATTTTATATTAGGAAATCTTTGAAATGTAAAAAGTATGCCAGCCCTCAGTGTTGCAATGCAGATTTACAGGGTGAATTCCATAACATTTCAGTTGAAGGTGCTTGAGAAAGAAATTTATTTAAACAGAGTGCTCATGTTTATGAAATTTTCAAATGTTTCCAAAATTT
>CM053623.1:18509023-18549023 GCA_028646595.1 Phalanger gymnotis
TCTTAAGAAATGATGTTACCTCCTTCTTGGGCATCTTCGAGCAGAGGTTGGATGACCATATGTCAGATGCATTATATTGGTGTTTCCTTTCATCGTCTTGGATTGGACTTTGGTTTGGCCACCAAGGTCCCTTCCAACTCTCAAATTCTCTAACTTATTTTCTAATTTAGAAGGAATTTCTTTGCAGATTTAGAATAGTCCAAATTTCCTACAGTGGGATATGGAGGGGACTTTGTTATAGGATCATAGATTTGGGGTTGGAGGGAACCTTAAAGATGATGCCCTCCAATGCCTTCATTTTACTAGTGGGAAGGAGATTCAGAGGGCTAATCATTTGCCCAAGGTCATAAAGCTATCAGAGGAAAACCATGAAAGCCAGATCATCTGGTTACCAGATATAGCACTCTTCCACTGATCAGAGTTGGACCTAGAGTCAGGAAGACTTGAGTTCAAATTCAGCCTCAGATACTTACTAGCTGTGTGGCCCTAGTCAACTCACTTAACCTCACTGTGCCTCATTTTCCCCATCTGTAAAAATGGGATAATAATACTACCTACCTCTCAGGGTTGTAATGAGGATAAAATGAGATAACATTTTTAGTGTTTTGTAAATCTTTAAGTGCTATATAAATGTTAGCTATAATAATTATATGATATAATTAATATAAGTCTCTATTATACTATGCTTCCCTAGTTTCTATCTGTTATAATATAGTTTCCCAAGGCTTTTAATGACTGGATCCAATATAAAATAACATTCAGGGTCTGATCAGTTATTAACCTATTTTGAAACTTTGAACATGGCCCATCTTGATAGGAGAGGCATTCAATGCCCACCCAGCGTCTCAGTCAGTAGTCATAAAAGTTTTCAAAGGGAACAGATTGTGGAAAGGAGTGTTTTAAGAGTTTCAGGGAGGCCATTTTCCTTATGTATTTGAACTTATCATTTCTGGAACATCACTCACATGGGAGTTTTAAAATGTGAAATAAAGCTTCAGATCCGGCCATGTCCCTATGGGAACAGTGTTTAGGATAGATGCTTCTGATGATTTGGGAAGGATTCTGAAAATATCTCTGTATCGAGGAATACTGATTACTGACCAGAAATGGTATGTTGATGCTATATTTTGGCCTACAGTAAAAATATCCTACAAGCTTGCAATTATGGTCAATATCTTCCTTCCCACCCTATCCCAGGGGATTCAAATATAGCTGAGGTTGGCACTGGATTGCGGTCATGCGCCTCACTCCACTACTTGCTACCTGTGTGATGTTGGACATGTCACTTCCCATATGTGGTCCTCAGTTTACTTATCTGTAAAATGAGGGAGTTGGTCTAGAACAGGGCTTCTTAAACTTTTTCCACTGGTGACCCTTTTCCACGTTTCCGGCTTTCATCAGCACTGTGTGGCATGGTGGCATGCACAGTGTAACATGCACATGCTTTGTGTTCAGAACCAAGGTTGCAGTAAAGATGTGTGATACAACATGAGCAAGCACTGCCTGAAACACCTCAGATTCATCACGTGTTTGATTTTAATTAATTTTTGGTCATTGAACGTTCAGAAACCTTTTATTGTTGCCAAATTTTTGTAACTCAGTTTAAGAAGCACCAGACTCTATATAATCCCTCTGGGACTTCCCACTGCTAACTCCTATATGCCTACATTTTTCTCTTGTCTGATCGCATGGGTAGTACTGCAGATACTTGAAGATAAATATATAATGACAATATTTATTTTAAAGTTCACATCTATCTCAGTTTGGTTTCATTGCCTTCAGTCAATATATATTCAGATTTTCTGCTTGAGGTTAAATGTTTCTGTATATACACAAAAGTGCTCTTCTAAACATATATGAATACACACACATACCCACACAGAGTCAGGTAGAGATTAATAGATACTCCAGACAGTAATTTCATTGCTGTAGGGATTTTCTGGAAAAGGAATCCTTCTAACAACGCGTATTAGCAACCTACTTTATACTTTCATAGTGTGTTGTGGTGGCTAAAGCACTATATTTGGAGTGGAGAAGACCTGAGTTCAAATTTTACTGCAGATATTTACTAGATGTGTGACCCTAGGCAGCCCCCTTCCTCTCTCTCAGGCTCGTTTTCCTCACGGTAAAATGAAGATAATAATAAAAGCACCTACCTTATGTGGTCATTGTCCAAATCAAACTAGATAATATACCTAAGGTGTTTTACAAATCTCAAAGGGCTATATAGGGTGTCCCCCAAAGTCTGCACATGGTCCCATTCTATCTGCACAACAGTTCTATGTATCAGGAGGGTCAGGAATTAATAATTCCATTTTACAGATGAGGAAAGTGAGCCTTGGGGACTTGCCCTGGAGCCACATGGCTACTTAGAAGTGCTAGGACTAGTACCCAGGTTTTCTGATTCCTTGCCCAAGACTCCTCCCCCTTCCCTCTACATGTTTCAGTGAGTACAGCTGTGGTTTCTGTGACCTATGCATCAATTCTTGAAAAAGAATCTCCCCTTTTCCAAATGCAAATTATAGTTAGCTACCTGCCTTAACCTTTCACGTAGCAGACATCTGACACCTCATCCCTAAAATGGGCCAGAGGCATACCAAGGTGCCAACTCAAAGGGCACAAACTCCTTTTTAGGAGTTTCTCTTCACAGAGACATTAAATTACAAAGTGTTGGAAGGTATGTCAGAAAGTTCTTCCTTTCTGTATTCTGCTTTTATTTTTAACCTGCTCAGAAGGCTCACACTCCACCTTTCCACGTAACCTATAGACACTTCTTCATTCTGGGGCCATCTTTTCTTCCATCCCAGTGTGTCCATTTGCACACGTAGCCAAGTGGCTGATTCCTCTGGGTGAGGGCATCCTTAATCAGTTGAAACTGCTTCCTGATGGTAGATAAAAGTAATTTCCTTCCAGCCCATTGGCTCAAGGTGAGCAGGTTCCCAGGATACAGAATAGAGAGATCCACATTTTTGATAGTGAGGCCTTACCTGGGCTCTTTTCTAAGTGAAAATGACATTGTTTTTTCAAGAAACAGAATTGCCTTACCCAGGCAGCGTCTCAAGGATAAGGCATATTCCATACAGTGAGCGCTTGGCAGCTTCAGTGGGCATTAGCGGCATCATGTCATGAGCTGTCAGTTTCCCTGGGCACTGCGCCAGGCTCCTTAACTACTTGACCAGCTGTGTCTCCTTTCTTCCTGATAGGTTACAGTAGGGATTACGTGGATGCCTCAGCGATAATGTTTCAATGTTACTGAATTTAGACCTGGCTTAATTTGGGAACTAGCTTCTTGACCTTATGATTTAAGGGACACATTTCTTTTCACTGGCAAGGTTTTATAATACTTATATTGTGGGGCTTTTTTCTGTGTGTATTATTCTTTGTGAAGGATAGTTTGTGTGGCTTTGGACAAGACTAGCAATGCTTAACCTGAGATACATGCGCATTTAAAAAGTATTTTGATGACTCTATTTCAGTGATTGGCTTCCCTTGTCATTTGTAATTCCTTGGTTATAAAATTGTGTTTTATTTTAAGCACTTAAAAGCATTGTTTTGAGAAAGGGCCCAGAGGCTTCACCAGAGAACCAAGGGGTCAATAACACAAAACAGATTAAGAATCCCTAGGCTAGAATGATCTATCTCATTCATTTCAATATAATAAATGTTTAAAAAATTGCTTGCTAGGTAGCATGGACCAGCCTAGACACCAGCAATACTAAGGCAAAAAAAAATGAAACCATCCCTGACCTCAAGAAGTTTACATTTTACTGGGAGAATGCTGAGAATGCTTGGAATATGTTTGCAAGAGAATCCTCCCTACTTATTTCAGGAATTGTCTTCTTTAATGTGTCCAGAATAGGAGTCCTAGACACGCTTTTGCTCAGCTCGCTAGCAGGATTTAAAGTGATCGGCTGAGTTAGGTGGAAGTCTGACTTCACTTCTCCATCCAAGATGTGCAGAAGGTGGGATATGGATGGGACTGTGATTAAATGGTCTGGGGCAGAGATGTCAGACATACAGCTTAAGGGCACACACTCCTCAGGGCAGCCCAAACTTGATTAAAATGTAATTGGGAAATATTTAACTATCTAAATGACAAAGATAGGTGGCGCCATAGTGCCATAGGAAGAACTGAGTTCAAATCCAGCCTTAAATACTACTAGCTGTGTGATCCTGGGCAAGTCAACCTCTATTTGCCTCAGTTTTCTTATCTGCAAAATGGGGCAAATAATAGCACCTACCTCATATGGGCTGTTGTGAGGATCAAATGAGATAATAAATGTAAAGCCACAAATACTGTAAAGAACATAATATATGGAGAATGTATATAAATTCTAGCTACGGATTGCTTTCTAGCTCTCAATCCACTCCTGCTGATTCCTAATATGGAGGCCATTCCTTAGCCCCTGGGTTACACTGACAGTTCAAGATCAGACAAATTAGAACTAGGAAGGACCTGGCAGATCCTTTAACCCAGTTCTCACAGAGTCCTTGTGCAATGAGCTTTGCGAGGTGAGTGTGGAATCAGAAGAAACCTCTGGGTTATGGGCACTTGTTGTTCGGTCATGTCTGACTCTGGGACCCTGTGAACCAGAGCACACCAGCATTGTTCATGGGGATTTTCTTGGCAAAGACACTGGAATGGTTTGCCATTCAAGATGGTGGAGTAGTTTGCCATCTCTTTCTCCAGTATATTAAGACAGAGTTGAAGTCACTTGGGTCACGCAGCTAGCGTCTGGGGTGGGATTTGAACCCAAGTCCTCCTGACTCACGGTCCACTGTTGTGCCCACTGCTCATAGCCCTCTTTCCACTCTATTGTACCGACTAAGTTTTAATAGGGAAAAGAATTGAGAACCCCACAGGTTGGAAAGCACCACTTCTGCTTGACACAAGACAGAGAATTGTGCTTGCTGGGTTCCAGCAGGGTAAGAAAAACAAAAGCATTTTGCCACGTTTGCAGCTACCCATTGGGGAGGCTGGCCTGCTGCGGTACGTCTCAGCAATCAGGCTAAATGGGTATTCGCCGTGGGGTGATTTTTAAAGCAGCGCACTGGAAGAATCGTGGGCATCCATCTTTATAGCAACAGCAAACAACTCAGCAGCTCTCCTTGGTGCTGGCCCCCAGGGTGTCATTTATCTATTCCCTAGGCCCACAGTCTCCAACAGTGGAATGCATTCTGTTCACTCACATGGAGACTGAGGGACATATTGTTGCCAACGAGGAAAAGCTTAGGTGGGACATGATGTGGCTTTTGTGACAGGGGCCGTGTTTCTGTGGCTAGGGAGGGCTAGAAGCCTAGAGTAAGTCACCCGTGCTATAGACACCTATACCTAGGTGGGTGTCTGTGATGAATCATGCAAGCCCACATCTGTCTGTACTGAAATTTGCAGAATAGGCTGAATACAGATGGCAGATTTCAGAAGCCTGGAGTGGCTCAGGGCACCCAAGGGTATCCTTTAGTAAAATGATGAAGACCGCTGGTGAGGGGGAAGGGGAAGGGAGGTGTCAGAGCGATTGTGGTCAGACTTGGGAGTCAAGGCAATAGGAAAAGGAAAGGCCATTTCACGAAGTGGAAGAAGACAGGAAACTGTTAAAGACCCTAGAGGTCTGGGAGGAAATCTTAAAGATCCTCTAGGCTGGGGGTTCTTCATCTTTTTTGTTGTTGTTATATCATGCATCTCTCTGTCTGTCTAGTCAAGCTAATGGACCCCCTTCTCAGAATAATGTTTTAAAAGAATGAAACAAAATAACGAGGATTACCAAAACCCCTGAAAGTTAATGAAAATCAAGATGTAATCTTTTTCTCCCATCCACAGTCACTAGCCCCCTAAAATCTGTCTGCAGACCTGTGGACCCTGGGTTAAGAACTCGTGATCTATCCTTTATTTTATAGATGTGAGAGGTTAAGTGATATCTACATGGCAAGCAACAGAACAGAGTTTCGATCCAAATATCACTACCCCATTTGGGGATGATTCTCCAGGATCCTCTTAATCAATCAGTACTAAATGCCAGCTGTCCCAGAATGAAATTGAGACAGAGCAGGGCTTTTCCATCCTGACATTGAATTTTAGAGCTGCAAAAGAACTTTGCCACCCATGAGTCTGGCCCTCTCCTTTTACAGAGCTGGGGTAAGATAAGGAGATTTATCTAAGGTCCTCTGGCTAGTTAGTGACAACCTAGACTCAATTCTTGGTCTCTCAGTGCTATCAAGACTTCTTAAGTTCCAAGCTAGGACCTCAGCTATAGTTTCCGCTAAATTGTCCAAAGCAGCTTGGAGTAGGGCTCAGGAATTTGAAACTGAAGCTGTGGGGAGGCGGGAGATGCTTGGCTAGTCTGTGGGTAGCATTGGGTGGATTCTTGGTATACAACATCAAGGTTTAGGGGTCAGGGCAGTGTCCCAACTGCCTGGTACTGTAGAGTTGTACTCTCAATGCCCCATCTGGACCTTTCTGGTTCTGAAATTCTGATTCTATAATCTAAGATCCTATGACTTGGAAGAATCTGGCCAGGTTTAATTTGCTAATTCTCATCTTGAACTCCATTTACCTCACTCACCCCACCCCACCCAGAGGTGACTCAGATTGTCTTTCCCATTCTAATTTGGACAAATATTTTACCTTCTTACTCACCTTCCAAGAAATCCAAGAATTGTTTAAGGTATATGCCAATTTATATTTTGTAGAATAATGTATCTATCCATTGGCGAGGCAGTCTTATGTAGTGGTTAGAGCCCTGGACATGGAATCAGCAAGATCTAGGTTCAAATCCCATCTCAGACACCAGCTGTTTGACATTGGGCAAGTCACTTAACATCTCGGGGCTTCAATTTCCTTATCTGCAAAATGGGATGGTCGGAATCAATAGTCTGTAAGGTTTCTTCGTGCTCTAAATCTAGGATTATGTGTACAGAAAAGACTCAGTGATTACAATCCTATCCTGAGCCTGAAATGTTTCTGGCTCTGGAGTTTCTCTTTCTGATGCAGTTGTGTTTTTAATTACAGATACCTCGTGGAGGAAATTAAGAAAAGAGAAGGATTCCGACTGCTTTTAGAGGTAAGTCAACACAGGCTTGTTGTGTTAGCGATTTTGTCAACCAACAAGGATAAAGGTGGCAATTTTCTCATCTGTTATTCTTTGCTGGGGTTTTAGCTGGTGGGAATCAATCATTATCTTAATTCAGAGAGTCCATTATGTTAATTTACTCTATTAGTGAATACTTTTCCTCTTTGGAGGATCTACTGAGAATGCACACATGCTTTTAAGCAATGAAAATCAAAGTGGTCAGTAATAATTACCCAGGATTCTGCAGAATAAATTATGCCATGATGATATACAAATTGCTTATTGACTCCATGGGCTGCCCAAGCTATAAAAATATGGAAAATCTCTTCGGATGAAAATCCTTAAGTGAATAGAAAATAATCCTTATTCCTCCTCTTGCCTTTTAAAGGAGTGAAATGCTTCCCCTTCCTGCCCCCCCCCCACCCAGATCCGAGCTACAGTAAAAGGGAAATTCTTTTGTTGCTTAGTTTGAGAAATAAATCACAGAATACCTTTTTTGTGTCTCAACATGGAGGGGCAGCTGTGGAGTAGTGGAACAACCCCTGGTCTCAGGGTCAGAAGCCCTGTATTGGGAGTTCTGACTTTTCCAATGACTTACCACCTCCTCCAACCTGTTTCCCTATCTGAAAAATGGGAGCAATAGGAATTGTGCTCTGCCATAAGATGCTGAGAGGAAAGCATTATATAAATGTGATGTCATTAATGTTTTCTCTTGCTCTTGGCCTGTGATTCCATCATTGTAAGTACATCCCAGCATGGAAATGCCCTATGGTGATAGTGGTGTGATGCAATGAATGCTGAAATTTGGAGTCAAAGAATATGAGTTTAGATTCTGGCTCTGACATTTGTTATTTATCTGGCCTTGAGCCAATCATTTGACCTCTCTGGGACTCAGTTTCCTCATCTGTACAATGAAGAAGCCAAACTAGATGGTCTCTGAGGTCCCTTTCAGCTCCAAATCTGTGAGCCTCTAATCCAAGTCAGCGATTCCTCCATGGCCAGTAGTCTTAGAAAATTGCCTAGGAACCTCAACAGCAACAATGGCAGTGACAGCAAGAAGAAGAAAAGGTTAAATGACTTAATGGCTTGTGCACCTTTCAAAGGTAGCATGTGACAGAGGCAAGCTCTTCCTCCCTCAGAATTAGGATTCTGTCTACTACCTTGCCCTGTCTCTGCTATTGCTACAATAATAATGCACAGAAAAGTAACAATAAGAAATGGAGTGTGCAAACTTTAAGTTTGTCCAATGGAACGTAAGCTCCTTGAGGGCAGGACTGACTTACTTTGGTGTCCGTCCGTATGCCTTCTATCCAGTGCTTTGCGGGAGCTGGCTCCTCCAGGCTTGTGAGACGCCATTGTTACGTTTTCAGCCCTACAAATCAAGGACTGATTTATTGTTTTGTTGATTGTCTAAATTTACAAAAAAGGATAGAGAAAATGTTAATGAGGGAGGCATCGAGGTGGCACAGTGAGTAGAGCACCGGCCCTGGAGTCAGGAGGACCTGAAATCAAATCTGGCTTCAGACACTTGACACACTTACTAGCCGTGTGACCTTGGGCAAGCCACTTAACCCCAATTGCCTTGCCTTCCCCCCCCTCCAAAAAATATAAAAAAAGAAAATATTAATGATGTGAATTACACCTAAAAATGGGTCGTGAGTACTTTTTGTTTTTCAGAGAGCAAGTTGTTAAACTTTTACTAACATGCCCCTTCCTTTATCTATCCCTTGACGTAAAGAAATAAAGTAGTTGCTGCATTCAGTTAAACTGAAGATCAGAGTTCTAGTTGGGCTCTCTAGTACTTGTGGGAAGCTTTGCTGCTTCACTGGTATCCACAATATATCAAAAAACATCTTCTTCCCGATTTGTTGTGTAGATTTCCATTATGTGGCTGTGAGTGGCCATGTAGGGTAGCACTCTGCTTTGAATGGTTAGACTAGTTTTTTCCCTGCATTTTTCTATAATAAAGTGGATAGATAATGTGAGTGGTTCCGTTTTCTCTGGAAAATGCATTTGGTGTAACTGAAAGTTGTTTTTCTTAGGAAAAAGGCTAATAGCCGTAATAGTCACTGTTTTCTACATTGTAGTTAAGGCACTAAGGCTGACAATGTCAAGAGAAATATTGAAAACACTGTCTGGAGCTGCTCTCAATGTGGAGAGCAGAGTACTTGAATTTTTTTTCTTTTTTTTACTGTCAGAAGCAAGAATAATGCATATTATCTTGACAGCAAAGGAAGTTATCATTTCAAAGGAAATGCTCATTATTCTCAGGCCCCTGAAAACCACATCGTTAATTTTCTGTGTTCAATTTGAGATTCTGAGCAGATATCTTGGTAGGTATTTTTGTTCTTATGCTCTCAGTCCCGGGCTTCTTTTCGAGCTCATGGTAGAGCCCTGGCCCTTTTGGGTTTCCTTTCTCCCTGTTTACAGGAATAACCAGTAGAAGGTAAGCCATCCAAAGGCAGGAGATGTTTCCTTTTTTGTCTTTGAGTCTCCAACAAGCTACCATATTGCCTGCCATACTGTCACCTTCACCATCACCATCATCATCTTCATCATCATCTTCATCATCATCATCATCATCATCATCATTGTCAAAGATTTTATAAAGCGCTTTAATGTTGGTAAAGTACCTTACAGTTACTATCTCATTGGATCCCCACAACTCTGTAAGGTAGGGGCTAGTGTTATCCCTATTTTACAGATTGGAAAATTGAGATTTAGAGAAATGCAATACAGAGCTAATCAGTATATGAGACCGAATTTGAATTCAGGTTCATCACTTGGTGCGCTGTGCCATCTAGAAACCTTTAGACTATGATAAACATTCACTAAATAATTGTTGTCTAATTGATTATTTACTTTATTTTGTTGTTGTTGTCCTGTTGTTTCAGTCATGTACAATTCTTTGTGACCCCATTTTGGAGTTTTCTTGGCAAAGATACTGTAGTAGTTTGCCATTTCCTTTTACAGCTCATTTTACAGACGAGAAAACTGAGGCAAACAGGGTTAAATGACTTGCCCAGGGTCACACAGCTAGTTAGCTTCTGAGGCTGGATTTGCACTCAGGTCTTCCTGACTCCAGACAGAGCACTCTACTGTGTCACCTAGCTGCCCTTGATTTACTTTATATACACATAAAATATTATCTCCTTCAATAGAATATAAGCTTTTTGAGAACAGAGATTATTTCATTTTTAATCTCTGATGGTCAGCACATAGTAGGTGCTTAATAAATGCATGTTGAATTAAATTAGAACCTTTTTGTCAGAAGGACCTTAAATGCCATCTCTATGGGCAGGGTGTGCATAGGACAGACCCTGGCCTTGGAATCAGAAGAACAGTTTTCAATCCTACCTTGAGCTCTTGCTTTACTATGTGACTCTGGGTAAGTCACTTTGCCTTTCACTATGAAAAAGAGGATTGATAACACCTGTAGACTCCATCTAGCAGCGTCCTTCAAAGGCTCAAATGAGACGAAGTATGTGAAGCCTTCTGCAAGTCTTAGAGCGCCGTAAAATGGCAGTCGTGATGATGACGATGATGAAACTAAATGCCAATTACTAATATCATTTTAGAAAGAGATGGGGCCAAGAGGGAGGCTTACGTGTAAAGACAACCCCATGGTAACAGTGTAAAAAAGCATGCCAATTATTTGTCGTTTTGGCCTCTATATCTTTAGTCTGCCCTTCCAGCTTCTCCTACCTCTTTAGCTGTTCGTCAGTTAAATGGATTAATGAGAAGAGGCTGATAAGAACCAATTTGTGGGCTGGGTCTTATTTTAACATCTATTCCAATTCCCTTCAAGTCAATTCAGCATTTATTAAGTATCTACTAGATGTATTTTGGTTATCAGCAGCAGTATAAAGTTCAAATAAGACAGAGCCCCTGTCCTCAAGGTACTTCAAGTCTAGTGGAAGGATAAGACAAAAAGAGAAGGTAATACACAATGATAATTATTGTCATAGATAGTTGTAGAACAGAGTGCAATGTGAGGTCTGAATTTTGACTGTTCTCCATTACTCTGCTCTGTATTCCTGTTCTTTCCCCAGCCCTGGGCTGCCTACTCTGGCTATTGGATTCCCATCTTCTCTGCATTCTTGAGATCCTGCATCTCAGGGTCATCAGGTCTAGACCTGATCTCATCCTGCCATTACGGACTTTTGACAGCTGTCCCATGTCCCACTGAGTGGCTCTGGCCACCTCATCCTGCCCATTTCTAGCACTTCAGATAGCATTACCCCCTCCAAACCTAGTCGAGAATCAACAATCTATTCTAACCCCGTCATTCCCTCTAAGCCAACACTCCTTAGATGATTTTGTTCTAGTGGTCAAACCTCCTGACCTCCTCCTCTCTCCCAGATAGACCATTGTCAAGGCAACAGTTCTCTTTTGAAAGACTTTGCCAAATTTGTACCTCTAGTATTCTCCTGCTCTAACAACTGAGAAATCCTATAAAATAACCCCAGAAATAAAGTTTCTCTGAGTTTGTTCCTAGTAAACCTATGTTGGCTAAACCTGAATGGTCATTCACTTTGAAAACCTTTCAACAGGTCTGACATTAGTTTCATCCCTCTTATCTAGAATAGATACACTAGGTCTTATTTCTTCAAGGGGTCTGAACCTCTTTCATAGTTCTAAGAAATCAGTCTGAATTGTATCTGAATGTTCCCAGTGTCTGAGAGGAGCCTAATAATACTTTATACTTCTTGAACTAAAGGTCCTATAGGAAATGCTATGGACAAAGAAAGCCAAAATCATGCGTATGGCTAAGGACTGTTAGAAAGTGCTTATAGCACCATGGGAGGAAGTGTTGTGTTATCCATGCCTGATAAACAGAAGCCAAATGAAGAAGAGCCCCTCCCCCGCCCCGGAAGACAATGGAGGTTTGGTGCAGGGTTTTCCTACAAGAGAGATTGGGCAATCAATGCTAGGGACCTGGAGCCAGGACTCAGCCACACAGTGAACAAAAATGAGCAGGAACCTGAGGCAGGAGCTATTGATTCACCTCAGTTTGAACAGTCTGGTCTGGCTAGCCTTTGGTGCTGAAGGAATACGCAGATGTGATTGTTAAGCCATTTCTAGTGCTTTGTATTAGCAAAAGGGAGAGGAGCCAGGGACCAGAGAGGAACTGACATTGCTTTGGCTTTCCGAATGGGAAGGAAGGTGGGTAATTCAGACTGTTGGCCAGCAGATTTAATGTCAGTTCCTAGTGGGAACAGAAAAACAAAGCAAGCGTTATTAAATGAGCAGCTTGCAAAGACTTAGAAAGGGATGAGGAGTCAGCATGAGTTCATTAAGAACAGGGAGTGCCAGACCAGATCTTTCTCCCTTTCTGATAATTTTGTTCAACTAATGCTAAGGCAGCCTGGCACAGTGGATGCAAAGCTAGCCTAAAAACGACAAAGGCTTTGGCTCACGACTCACCCTGACACATTGGCTGTATGACCCTGGCCAAGTCACTTAACTTCTCAATGCCCTAGGCAACTCAATAAAACTATAAATTGCAGAAAGGTCCTGACTTGTATTGATAGGTGTTTTTTTTTTCTCTCAGGACTATGTTTTTGCCTCTCTTTGTATGCCCAGCACTCAACAGGTGCTTGGCGGTGCTTAAACATGTTGACTCACGATAACTGATTCTACCAATGACATCCCAAGTCCACCCCCTCTCACTATCACTAATAGACTAGAAGAAAATGCTATGAACACAACACATCTGGAGGTCAGCAAGGCATCTAACAAAATCCCTCTCTATTGGGATTGATCGGGACTGAATGATTTTAGAGTTGGGTGTGTTTGGAGCTGATTGAGGCCATGGAATAATAATGAATGGATTAATATTGGCCTGAAGGGAGCTTTCCAGTGAAGCGCCCCAGGGCTCTGTCCTTGGCCTGGTTCTGTTCAGCTTTTAAATCAATGACTTAGATTAAGGGATAGATGCATGCTTATCAAACTTGCTGGTGATGGGAAAGGGAGAGACAGATAACCAGTACATTGAATCTGGGGATTAAATCCCCCAAAGAATCCAATGGGTTAGCACAATGGACTGAGGCTGGCAAGATGAAATGAAAAGGGGAAAATGCAAAATCTTGTATCTAAGGTTTTTTATTTTGGTTTTTGTTTTTCTATCGATGGCACAAGTGAAGGATGTGAGAGCCATGACTGAAAAGCAGTTTGCATGGCGGGGGGGGGGGGGGGGGGGGGGGGGGGGGGGGAAGACCTATGGTTTTTAGTGGATTATAAACTCAATGTAGATGAGCAGTGTGAGTGATCAAAAGGGCCAGGGTGGACTTAGGCCAGCTAGACCCGGAACAAGGAAATAGTCCTTCTGTATTCTGGGCCCCTCGGAACATAGCTGGAGAATTCTTTCTAGCTCTGAGTGATGTGCTTAAGTAAGGAAATTGATAAACTAGAGTAGGTATGAAGGAGGGTGATCAGGGTGATCAAGAGACCAGGAACTATCCCTTTAGAAAAAATGACCAGTTAAAACCCCTGGGGAATATTTAGACTGTGGAAAAGAAAAAAAAAAAGATTTGGAAAATAGGGAGCCATATAGTGATCGACTAGACAACCTCTGAAGTTCTTCTGAGTCTGAGATTCTGGAATTCAAAATTTTATTTGGACATTTGTCAACCAGAAGAGGAATTAGGTTTGTCTTGATAAGGTACCAGAGCAGGACCAGAGGAAGAAATTTTCAGGAAGGCCAGTTTGGACACAATGTAAGCAACAATAACATCCTAGGACTGCCTTCCAAATGTGGAAGGGGCTGCCATGAGAAGTAGCGAGTTGCCTGTCAAGGAAACTGGATGGCCACTTGGTGGGGAGGTTATAGACAGGATCAGTGCTTTGGGTAAAGTTTGTACTAGGTCACTTGTAAGGTTCCTTCTAAGGAATCCAAGCAGCTTTGGGGAAGCTTTATACTGTAGTGTTTTCTCCAGTCCTATTTCATATTTTTCCCTTTCCCATCAAATTGGCCAGCCTCATAGCTGCATCTCTTGACTCTGTACCATATATTTACAGATAGTATATGCTTAATAAATGCTTCATTCATTCAGCTTCAGAGACCTTATAGCTCATCCTCATTTTACAGGTGAGGAAACTGAGGCCAGTATAGGTTAAGTGACTTAGCCATGCTGACACAGTTTTCCATTGATTCTGGTGTCCTCTCAGCCCATCCTTCAACTCTGTTCAGGCTACAGTCGCATCCATACCAGTTAAGTGTAAAAACTGGGGTAGCATTCTTTTCAAAAAGATTTCTGGCTTTTCTTTCATAACTGCCCGAGGCAGGATTTGAACCAGGTCTTCCTGACTTCAAGTCCACTGCTCTATCCTCTACCTGCCCTGTGTTGTTTCCTTTAATAAATATTAGTTGAATTTAATTGAATTTACATGTAAAACAGGATTTTGGTGGTCAGAATTTTTAGCTTCTAATTCTTCACAAACAAGAAATGTATTAAAACAGCTAAGGAAAGTATGTTTTAAAACTGGGGAGCCACATTTATACCTTCTGTCATGAAGCCTCCATAGGCAGTGAGCACTGTGTATAGATTTGCCCTCTAGGTTAATGGAAACTCCGTATCTTTTCTTCTTCCTCAGCCCGAGTTTGCAAATGTTTGCTTTTGGTACATTCCTCCAAGTTTAAGGACAATGGAAGAAGGACCCGAGTTCTGGGCAAAGCTGAACCTGGTGAGTGAACTGAATTTTGTGCATTGGTGGGTCTGACGATTCAGCAGCCGCTGTGCGCTGGGCACTGTAAATAATCCTTCTTCAGACTTGATCTTTGTCCTCAGAGTCCTTATATCCTAAGTCTAGGAGTCACAGATCCGCAATCAGGTAGGGAGAGATTATAGCTGTAAGAATGAGGAGGAATGACAGGCCACGCAGAATGGAGGAGGTGGCGTAAGGCTGGGGGGGTCACCTTTGTGGCTCTCCTACAGTTTGCTTTCAGTTTAAATTCTTCTCTTTCTCTGATATTCTAAGGGGGAAAACGGTGGGAACTCCAGAGTATGTGCTTCTGCAGCAGGCGATGAAGGTATTGGTGGTAAATAGAGAGGAGGTCGTGAACATTTAGGCGCGTCAGGGTTCTGAGTTCCTGGTGTTGTAGGTGAAGCATTGCCCAGTAAGTTATTACAGCGTACCCTTTGGTCTTGGAGGCTCGCCGAGTCTCCTTGTGTGTGCTCTTCCTTCTCTCTTCCCCTGCTCCTGGGGTTCCTAGTGGTAAAGTGAGAGAGTGTCTAGCAGCTTTCTCTCCCTCCTGCCCCCACTCATCAGTTCCCTACCCCTGCCCACTGACCCTCTTGAACCTTTGGGGAAGTCTTAAAATTGTTCCTTTCTGAGAAAAATACTGGGTGCCTCATCTGCCTGTCATTTTAGGAGAGAGGAGAAAGGTCCCCAGGGGCGGTACTATAGGGAGGCAGTTAGGAGAGAAAAAGCATTAGCTTCCTTCTAACTGGAGCAAAGGCTGAATGTGCACTCTTTGAGAACGTTATGAAGGGGTCTCTGTTCAGGCGCAGGTTGGACCACGTTAATGCTGCGTCCCTCCAACTCTGAGATTCTCCCATTATGATATTCAGGCTCTAAGATTTACAAAACTTTTTACACATAATACTATTTCATTTGAGCCCTAGGACAATCCTGTGAGGTAGGAGCTAGTTCTTCCCATTTTACAGATTAGGAACTAAGGCTGAGAGAGATTGTCACATGGCTGGGCAAATCGTGAACTTGGGTCTTCTTGACGCCAAATCCAGCACTCTGTGCGGTATGGCGCCACCTAGCGGCCTATTGTGATCTTTGCGGCAGTCTTCCCTGGTCACGACGTATTGGCTATATCCACTGATAGCCCCATTTGCAGTGCCATATTTTACTCTGAAAATGTTACTCAGATTCGAAAGTTTATCATTTTCATTATTTATACACGACTAATTAAGCTTCTTTCACTTTAATATAATGGCCTTGGACATTATACAAATACTATCAAAACTGGTGGCAGGTGGTGAAGCAAAGGAACGATGAATGGTATTCACTATGTCCATGTCTAGACAGTGTTCATTACCTATTTCAGGCACTTAACACTGTCCTTGGGAGTTGTCTTGCATTATCATCAGATAATGTAGGCAGAGAAGTGCTTAAGAATACATTTCTGATGGTAAGCAACCCATAAAAAGAAAGCAGAATGGGAGGAAGGGGGAATTTAATCGTGATTTTTCTGCTAACATTTTTCACTTTGATGGAAAGCTGCTGACATTTCATGGGGGATGGGGGGTGGGAATACTTGGAGCTAAGAGAAAAACCAGTGTTGCTTTTTTTTTTTTACTAAGTAATATCCCACTGTTAAGGATAGTTACAATCTAGTCAAAAGAAGTAGGGATTGTGACATAAGTGCTTTTTAAAAATAAATAATCTTGCAAAGAAATAATCTTGGATATTTCCATTCTCTTTGTTAGACTCATGCTTTCTTTGGTATAAGGAAATCCCTGAAGAGAAAACTCCCTCTGTCGGTGTTGATCGCTACTTTCTCTGCAGTTTGTAATCTTAGGGAGTTGTCTAGAGCAGTGGTGTAAACTCAAATAGAAAAAGGAAGACTAAACTGTACTTAGGGATCCATCTTAGCAGCATATTGACTTAGAAAATCACATATTAACATTATCTATGTCTTATTGTATTTGTTATTTATTTTGTTAACTATTTTTAAATTAGGCTAGCCTAGGACAATGATTAGCTACTGTGACATGTCCAGGGTCACACAGCCAGTCGGTGTAAAGAACACAAGCTGGCTCCAAGGCTAGCTTTCTATTCCTTCCTTCACACTGGCTTTTGTGGAGGACTTAAACATAATCAAAATATAGAATAAAACACCTATTAAAAGCAAATGTTGCTTAGAACTCCATGAGATTTTCTTCTTCTCAACCAGAACCTTTTAAAAACAGATTAAAAACCATTGATCCAATAACCATTGATTAAGCATGTACTATGAATGATGTTTTAGGGACTTGATGCACTGTCTGCCATACTCTTGTATCCTAAGTATTTGCCCAGCTAATGATGGCACAGTGGGCAAAATGTTAGACTCTGGAGTCAGGAAGACTTGAGCCAGCCTCATATACTTACTACCTGTGTTGCCCTGGGTAAGTCACTTAAACAATGTATGCTTCAGTTTTCTCATCTGTAAAATAGGGATAAAACTAGCATCTAGCAGAGTAATTGTGAGGATCAGATAAGATAGCCTATGTAAAGTGCTTTACAAGCCTTAAAAAGTGCTATATAAATACTCAATAACCTACTAAAGTTATTGACTAAGCACTATTCTCAATGAGGAGCCATACTGACCAGAGATGATCCAGAGATGAAGAGATAGTCTTTGTTATCAAGGAGCTGATAGACCAATAAGGAAGATGAGACATGTCTGGGAATAAATATAGGGTGTCCCCAAAGGCTGAGTACTGCTTTTAACATTTAATTAATTAATTAAATCATTTAAAATTATTTTAATACGTATAGCTATATGAAAGCTTTACTAGCTGAAAACTACTCAGACTTTTGGGACACTGTAAACTGTAAGGTAGGATTTGACTGGTGACAAAAACAAAGTGCAAAGTCCCACAGAAGTTCAAAGTGGGAAAAAGCTAGAGTTCCATTTAATTCAATTTAACAAACATTCATTAAGTAATTAACTGTGGATTGGGCACTGTGCTAGGCACCAAGGATACAAACATATAAGTGAAGTAGTCCCTGCCCTCAAGGAGATGAGGTGAGAGAACATTCTAGCCAGTGAGGTGTGGAGGCAGGAGGTGGAATGCAGTGGGCTTTGGGAATATCAATATGGCAGTTGTATAGAATAAGGCCTGAAGAAGGGAAATGAAAGACAGGAGACCTTATAGGAAGCTGTTACATTGGTCCAGACAAATGCATGAGCCAGGGTGGTGGTCATGTGAATGGAGAGAAGGGGATGGATGTAAGAGGGAGAGTCCATGAGACATAGTAACTCACTGGATAGCAGGGAGGTGGAAGATGGTTAGGAAAGATTTGAGGAAACTGCAAAGTTTCAGATCTGGGAGCCTGTGGGAAAGTGATGTCTTCAAAGTGGATTTGCAGAGGAAGACAATGAGATCTGTTTTGGATGTGGTAACTATGGGACATACAGTTGAAGATATCTAACATAGTGTTGCTTCATCTTCACTTTACATTTTGTCTTACCTTATTAGAATGTAAGCTGCTTGATAGTAAGCACCATCTTATTTTCTTATGTTTTGTATTCCCAATGCTTAGCCTGGTACCTTAGCACATAGGAAGTGTTTAATAATTACTCCATGTAGATCTGGGATTTCTATGCATATGGGTCATAATCAAACTTGTGGGAGCTAATGAGCTCACTCAGTAAAGGACTTATTACAGAGATTCAGGGACACTCCTTGGTAGGGGACAGGAAATCAATGACAATCAAACAAGGGAAACTGAGAAGAAGCATCTCTATAGACAAAGGGAGAATTAGGAGTAGGAAGTGTCATAAAAGCCAAGGAAGAGTGAACATCCAGGAAGTGGGGTTAGAAGGTTCACATGGTTCAGAAAGAAGGAAGACGACAAAGGCTTTTGGATTTGGCATTTATGCTGGTTAACCCTGAAACAGTGGCAAGGCAAGAATCCTAATTTCAATTGGGTTTAGAAGACAGTGAGAGGAAAGAAAGGAAATGAAGGGATGAGGGTAAACAGATTTTTCTAAGAGTGTGGCTATGAAATGAAGAAGTAAAAGATGATAGCTTGAAGTAGGGTGAAGTGAAGGAATTTTTTAATGCTGAGAGAGACATAGATATATTTGTAGGTAGCAGGGAAGGAGCCAGTAAATAGAGACTGGAGATTTGAGAAAGAAAGGGGGTGACTGAAGGGAGGATACAGGAAGTGACAGACTCAAAGACACAAGTTGAAGGCTTGAATTTGGGAAAGAGAAAGACCACTGCTTTGTCAAAGACTAGAGTAAAGGAGCAGAGAATGTAAGATAATATGGAAAAGGTTTGGAGGTATAGAACTGAGAAGAAGAAGGTGCTTGTAATGGATACTGTCTCTCTTCTCAGGGTGCTTTTTGATGACATCTTCTCCTATGAGAAGTACAGTAGATAGAACTCAGGAATACCTGAATTCAAATCTGGTCTCAGCAAATGTGGTCTCAGACACTTACTAGCTGTGTTCTCCTGGGTGAGCCACTTCAACCTTTTTGCCTCAGTTTCCTCATCTGTAAAATGAACTGAGGAAGGAAATGGCAAACCACTCCAGTATCTTTGCCAAGATAATCCATGGCCAGTATTGGCATACTATGATCCATACGGTCACATACAGTCAGACATGACTGAAACAACTGAATAGCAACAATGGATCTCCTAAGAGGGAAGAGAGAGGAGAATCTTTGTAAGAGGCTAGAAGAGAGGAGAGAAGGTCTGGAACAGCCACTGTGAGGAGTGTGGGGTACAGTCAGCATGTTTATTGGTGCTTGAATGAAGGCAAAGATGGCATGGTTTTCAAAGTTGCACAAGACACAAGGCTAAAAGGGAGAGATAATTCACTAGATGCTAGAGCCAGGAACCAAAGAGATCTTAATAGGCTAGAGAATTTGGGTTGAATCTAATAATATGACATATAATGGAGATGTATGCAAAGTCCTGTGCTTGGATACAGCCAAATTTCCAAGAAAATAATTGGGGAGGCTTGGCTGGTCCCCATCGTGTTTGAAAAATCTCTGCAGTTATTAGGGGAATTCAAGCTCCATGTGAGTCAACAGTGTAAGATGACAGCCAAGAAAGCTAAAAATAATTAATAATTTTAAAAATAATAATAATAAAGTTTGGAGAGGCTTCTTGGTGCAGAGGATAGAGAGCTGGCCTCAGAGCCAGGAGCCTCCAGTCCCACCTCTGACACACACTGGCTGTGTGACCCTGGGCAACAGAACCTCTCAAGTCTCTGAGAAACTCTGTAAGACTACAAGTTGGAGAGAAAGTGTCAGCCTGCATTGGTAGGGGGAGGAGCGTCCTCTCCTAGGCCTTCTCTATATCAGCGACGTCACAGGTACAATCCCAATTAAGAGAGTCATTCTTTGTACTTGGTCAGACCACATCTAGAGGGTTATGTTTACTTCTGGGTCCTACATTTTAGGTAGGTGCATTGATAGGTTAGGGAACATGTAGAACAAGGCAGCTAGGTGGTGCCGTAGTGCACAGAGCACTGGGTCTGGAGTCAGGAAGATTCAACTTCCTGAGTTCAAATCCACCCTCAGACACTCAATAGCTGTGTGATTCTGGACAAGTCACTTATCCCTATTCGCCTCAGTTTCCTCATCTATAAAATGAGCTGGAGAAGGAAATGACAAACTACTCCAGTGTCTCTGCCTAGAAAACATGACTGAAATGACTGAACAACAATAAAGAATGAGGTAACAAGAATGGTAAAGGTCCTTGAGATAATAGTATTAATGGTAGCAGTGGCAGTAGCAGTAGCAGTAGCAGCAGCAGCAGCAGTAACATTTGTAATTATGCTTTAAGTTCTGCAAAGTACTCTACATATATTCTCATTGGATCCTCGATAAAGCCCTGGGAGGTAGGTGCTATATTTTATTCCCATTTTATGGTTGAGGAAATTGAGGCAGGGGTTAAGAGACTTGCCCAGGGTCACATGGATAGTATCTGAGTCTGGATTTGAACTCAGACCTTCCTGACTCCAAATCTACCACTCTTACCTGCTGTACCACCTATAGGTCACTTGAAGGACCTGGGCACATTTAGGTAAGAGAAAAGAAGATTTAATGGGAGCATACCAATTGTATGCATTTGAAAGACTGACACATCAAGGGAGGGAAAATAATTTGTTTAGCTTCATAGAGCAGAATTAGGGGCAAAGATTATGACTTACTATCAGGAAAAATTTCCCAAAGATTAGTGTTAGCCATAAGTGAAATGGGTTTTGGGGTGGTGGTGGGTTAGCCCTTGTTGGAGGCCAGATGCCCACTTCTGGCAAAAGCTGTCAGGGGAATCTTGATTAAGGGCAAGTGGGACTTGGAGGCCTCTGAGGTTCTTTGCCAACATTGAGTGTCTATAATTCTGTGAGGATTGTGATCCTGTGTGACATCCAATAGGGAACAGAGAGGAAGAAACAATTGGGGTCCTAGCTCAGTTATCTCTTCCTCTCAGCCTTGTGTCTTGTGCAACTTTGAAAGCCATGCCATCTTTGCCTTCATTCAAGTATCAAAAATATGTTGACTGCACCCCATACTCCTCATAGTGTCAGTTCCAGACTTTCTCTCCTCTCCTCTTACAAAGATGTTCCTCTCCCTTCCCTCTTAGGAGATTCATTATTGTGGTTCAGTCGTTTCAGTCACATCTGACTCTTTGTGACCCTGTGGACCATAGTATGCCAATACTGGCCATGGGGTTTTCTTGGCAAAGATACAGAAGTGGTTTGCCATTTCCTTCCCTAGCTCATTTTACAGATGAGGAAACTGAGGCAAACAGGATGAAGTGACTTGCTGTCATGTCACTGAGTTTAGACTGTACATTTTTAGCAGAAACCATCCACTCCTTACTAAACACAACAAACCTATTGGCTGGTTATTTTTTCAAACAGGATTGACAAAATAAGAATTGTTTTTAGGTCACATATTCTTTAATTTTTTTCTTAACACTTTTTAGTGCATGTGTATGTGTGTGTGTACGTGCATGTGATTTTGTGTGTCTACACATACATGCATGGGTATGTGTGATGGAGATTTATTGCTGCAGTTTATGTCAATGGTATTCTTTCCTAGCCTGTGAGAGTGCATGCATGTGATTTATAGCCTGGAGCCTGCAAAAATACCCTTGAAATTTATTTGGGGGTTTATCTTGGATTGAGGAGCTCAAAGAAATAAATAAACTGAAAGAACTCTTTAGCTCTCTGATGTAGACTCGTGTCTTGGAGAACTGTCAGCTCTTGTAACCCATGGTATAATGAATGCCATTGGTGACCGTGGGCAAGACAAGAGAGGGGAATTCATCTCCTACCATGCAGAGGGAGGTAGCACCAGGGGCCCCTTGAGAATGTTCAGAAAATATGTTGGGTTCGGGTATTCAACATTGATCAGCCATGTGACAATCACATGTATTGTTCTGTTCCTTCCCTGCCAGCCCCGTGCCCCAACCACTAATTATATCCTTGCTTCTAAAAACAAACTTATAAAGCCCAATTCTTCTAATCCAGCTTAATTCAATTTAGCAATTTATTATGCACTTACTATGTGCCAGGCACTGTGCTAGAATTTAGGGATATTAAGATGATGTTGATGAAGGAGGAGGAGGAGGCAAAGGAGGAAAGAAGAGGAGGAGAGGAGGAGGAGAAGGAGGAAGGAGGAGGAGGGGAAGGAGGAGGAGGAGGAGGGAGAGGAGAAAGAAGAAAGAGGAGGAGGAGGAGAAAGGCCAGAAGGAGGAAGGAGGAGGATAAAGAGGAGGGGAAAGAGGAAGAGAAAGAGAAGAAGGGAGAGGAGAAAGAGGAAGAAGGAGGAAGAGGAAGTGGAGGAAAAGAAGGAGGAAGAGGAAGAGAAGGAGGATGAGGGAGAGGAGAAAGAAGAAGGGGGAGGAGGAAGAGGAGAAGAAAGAGGAGGAAAAAGAAGGATGAGGAGAAGGAGGAGGGAGGAGGAGGAGAATAGCATTTCTAAAGTACTTTATGGCTTGTGAAGTGCTTTACAAATATTATCTCACTTGATCCTCACAACCACTCTGTAATTTCAGTGGTATTAGTATCCCCATCTAACAGCTGAAAAAATGGAAGCTGAATGTTGGAGTGAATTGCCCAGGGCCATACACCCAGCCAGTATCTGAGGCAGTTTATGAACTTGGAGCTCCCTGACTCCCAGCCTAGTTCTCTAACCACTGTGACCAACCTACCTCACTAAAGGCAGTGCCTGCCTTTGAGCTTGTTCACTCATTTCAGTCATGTCCAACTTTTTGTGACCCCATTTGGGGTTTTTTTGGTGAGAAAAGTTGGAGTGGTTTGCCATTTCCTTCTCCCACTCACTTTATAGATGAAGAAACTGAGGCAAATAGGGTTAAGGGACTTGCCCAGGGTCACCCAGCCAGTGAGTGTCTGAGGAAGCTGCAGTTCCAGAATTCCAAATGCCTGTGTTATCCCTGGTAGTAAGTCAGACACGTTGGGAGGTGTGTGCATTCCTTCTGTTTACTAAAGATAGTGTAATGCAGCAGAAGACCCAGGGTTCAAGCCCCAGCTCTGCCACTTAGTACTAGTATGGCCTTAGTCAAGTCACTTCAACTCTTCGCTTCCTCATATGTAAAATGAGTGATTGGGCAGAATAATATCTAAATTCTCTTCCAGATTCAGATCTGCGATCCTCCGATTTAATGTATTACTGCCTTAGTAGGTCACAGTTATTATTGACAAAGTGTCATTAAGGTATATGGAGAAGATGCTACTGACCCAGTAGAAATTCAATTTAGAAACAATATTGACAATAAAGAAGAGAGTCCAGGAGGAGCATCCAGGAATGTGGGGGGCCTGGGAATCATGCCATACCAGGATGGGTTCCAAGAATTGAGAGCGGTTAGCCTGGAGAAAAGATGACTTGAGGGGAGGGGAATGGGACATAAGAGCTATCCTCACTAACTGTAGTACTGAAATACAGGAGAGGGAATGGGCTTATTCTTCTAGACTTCTAAGAACATCGCTAAGACCTGTGTTTAAAAGGTGCAAAGATGACTATTTAGTGTTAGAATAAGGAAAAGCCTCCTAACCATAAGAGCCACCTCAGAGTGTAATAGACTGCTCAGAAAATAGTAGGGTCTTTAAGCAAAAGGCTAGAGAGCCATTTGATGGTTGTGTTGTAGAGGGATTATTCTGGACCAGAAGGCCTCTGACGTCCCTTTTCTCCATATCTCTCTTTCTATTTCTGATATTCTATTACATATTTGGTCTATAGATGGATTCAAGTTGTTTATTCTGGTACTATAAGAGATGGTGTGCTGGGCAGAGAATGGACTTCACACTGACGAAAACCTGAATTCACGTCTGCTGCATCCTGGCGATGTAACTTCTCCTCTCCATAACTTCTCTTAGCCTCTAGGCAACTCTTCTAGTAAAAATAGAGTGCATTTACATAGTGCTTTAAGATTTGCAAAGCCCTTCACAAATATCTGAATGGATCCTCACAATAACCCTACAAGTGAGGTGCTATGATTATCCCCATTTTATAGATGGGGGAACCTAGATAAGAGTTATATAGCTAATAAGTGTCTGAGGCCAGCTTTGAACTCAGGTATTCCTAATTACAGGTTCAGCACTCCATACATTATGCCACATAACTGCCTCTCTAAAACTAATTTACAGAGAAGATACCAATCTGTATTGATAGAGGGAGTTCTCTCATCTGGGTATTCTCCATACAAATGAAATCATAGGTCTGATAAAAAAAGATAAGAAGATAGACCAGTCACATAGATAGATAGATAGATAGATAGATAGATAGATAGATAGATAGATAGATATACAGACAGACAAATGGATAGATAGATGGATAGAAAAAAGATAGATATAGATAGGTAGATAGATACATAGATACATAGATAGATAGATGATAGAAAGCTAGATAGACAGACGGATAGATAGATGGATAGATAGATATAGATAGATGATAGATAGATAGATAGATAGATAGATAGATAGATAGATAGATAAATAGATAGATGATAGAAGATAGATAGATGGATAGATAGATAAATGGGCACAAAGATCTGTAGATACATAGACACATGAATGAACAGATAAATAAACAAATCATGAGTTTGCACTGCTCACTCCTTATTCACTTTCCTTGTCCCCAGCGTGTTCAATGACAAGTATTAAGGATTAGGGTAGGAGTTCAGACTATAGTAATGAGGAAAATTTTTCTTCATACAAAAAACTAATAGTCCCTACAAATTGAGACTTATCATTTGACCAAGTGACCCAGTAGGGCAGTAAAGATCTTTCATTGGTTTAGAGGAAGATATGAGCATCATATAATTAATATCCAGGGACTTTTATAATTGTAAAAGAAAAAATGCTTAAGTTTTTGATATTGTGCAGTCACTTTACAAAGTTAGATCAGACAATTGACAAGAATTTATTACATGCCTAATATATAATTTCTATATATTATTATATATGTATATTACTAGGGGTGATCCAAAAAACAGAAAGGAAGTAATCCCCTGTCCTCAATGACCTTACAATCTATTGAGAAAAGCAATGTGTAGACATTTAAGCAAACACAAAATATCCTTTGTTATCTAAGAACTAAAGTTAAGACAAGCACAGGGTAGGCATAAAGAGCATAAGGACTTAAGGAAGAAGCATTGGACAGCTGCATAAACTCTTTCCTCCTTAGACTTTCATGACACCATCCAAATCTAGTTATCTTCCAGCCTCTGGGACTATTCCTTCATTTCCTTTATTTACTCTTCTTAAAATATTTATTGAAATATTTTATTTTGATGCAGCAGGTACTTCCTAACACCTAAGCCAGCCCCCTTACAAAGTACATTTCCTGAAAAATTGTTTATGGATTGGCCACAAAAAGAAGGGATGTGCCCTTTAATTTTGATGGTGGTAATTGACCAGATTTTTTACCTCTCCATATTGACCTTGTCAACGTTTTCTGTACTTTACACAGATATTTGTATTTGTATATCATATAAATATTTCATATTTACATATTTTGTTTGTTTATTTGATTATGTATGCTGTTCTTTTGGTTCTGGTTTCTACAACCTTCATTACTTCATAGGTGCCTTCCCATACTTCTCTGAATTCTTATTTGTCTGTCCTTGCAACAGAATAATATTTAATTACCTTTGCATACCATCATCTGTGCAGTGACTCTTAAGCTTTGGGGCCCATACTTTGTGTCTAGCTTTAGGTTAGCATGAATAATTCTGTCATGAAGGCTTTTGTGCATATGATTATTTCTTTGCTATCAGTTTCCTTGTCCCAGTTGTGGAATTTCTAGGTTAGTAGTTTAGAAGTTAATAGTTTAGTTTAGTTTAGTTTAGTTTAGTAAATTCATATTGTTTTCCAGAAGAGCTGAACCAACTCACTTCTCCACCACACACCTCTTCCCACCACCCCCAACTGTCCTTATGCTTCTGTTTGGTTCATGGGCCTCTGCTCACTCTATGATTTCTCCATCAGAGAACACATCCATTGTCATGGTTTGAAATATTATCCTTAGGTGAAGAAAGCCCAACTGTATATATTCCTCTTATCTCTCACTAGAGTTTCAGTTCTGTATTCCAACTGACTTGTGCCCACTTTCATTTGGATGTCCTATTTCCACCTTAAATTCAGTATTTCTCAGAACAAATGACTTAATCCTCACCACCATCGGCCCATAAGGCCTTCTTCTGCCCTTCTTTCTGCTAATAGTAGTATTGTCGTTGAGTTACACATCTCGATGTCAGCTTTGTTCCTCCCACCTAGAGACAGTCAGATGTCACAATGGATAGAACAACAGCCCTGGAGTCAGGAGGACTTGAGTCCAAATGCCTCAGACGCTTACTAGCCACATGACCCCAGGGAAGGGAAGATGAAGTACACTCCAGGTTCAGAGACAGCTAGTACAAAGCATGGAGCCTGAAAGTAGAGTGTCAGGTGAGAAATAGCAAGAAAGGGCAGCCAAAGCTCTCTAGGCCAACTCATATACACCTGAACAAGAATACCTATTGCAAGATACCCAACAAGAGATCATTCACCCTTGGCTTGAAAATTTCCAATGAGGTGGGGTCCTACTACCTGCTACTATATTCCATTCTATAGCCCCTAGAGCCTTCATGGTCTAGAAGAGAGAATTAGACAATGACTTAGAGAACTATAAAACACAATATTATGTAAGGACATTTGTGTTACATTCTATAGTTCCTTTCCCCCACCGGACTTGTCATTGCAGTTGCCCATGGAAAATCAGCAGTGTCCATCGGGGGTGCAAATTCACTCCGTTTCTGATTTACTCTCAGGAATGAATATGTTAACAAGACAATGATTTCCAGTCCTGCCCTTTCTTATCCTTCCCTCTTTCTCTTCTTTTTAAATTACTCTTTGTTTTTACCTTGGTTCAGTCTGCTAAGTCCTTACCACATTGTACAGTGAGGTTTTTTTAACCATGCCAGAGAGTGGCTCTCTCATGGCTTTCAACATGACAGCTGAATTTTTTTCTCCTCCTGACAAATTGGCCCTCCAAAACTCATGGGATCCTTTTTGTTCATTCCAAGGCTGAATCATAGAAGTACAGTAGAAGAGGAGAGAGAGAGGGAGGGAGAGAGGGAGGGAGAGAAAAAGAAAGAGAGAGGGGGGGAGGGAGGTTGGGAGAGAGAGAGAGAGAGAGAGAGAGAGAGAGAGAGAGAGAGAGAGAGAGAGAGATGGGAGGGGAAGGGAGAGAGCGATGGGAGGGGGGAGGGAAGAAGCAGGAGGGGAGGGGAAGAGGGAGAGGGAGACAGAGAGAGGGAAGGAGAGACAGAGACAGGGACAGAGAGATGGAAAAGGGAGGAGACAGACAGACAGAGACAAATAGAGTATAAGTCAGGAAGCTAAAGATACAGAGAATCTAAGTGAGGATTCCAGTAGTTTGTTGTGCCCTACCATTATTTAGTGTTCTGATGCATAAGATGTTCTTTTCTGTTGGCATTTCATGAGTAGGTCTGTATTATTCCCCTGTAATTTACATTCTTGAAATAATTAACAATCTGTCTTCTAGGGTTTAAACATGGTCACTTCTGCTTTTTATACTTTTTTCTTTTACTTTTTGCTGACCTGCAGATTTGTGACTAATGCTGGTCATTTATAAGAGCAGGCTCTTTTCTTTTCAACAGTAGGGAAAGAATAAATCTCATCGAACCCACTTGATGGGCTTGTTTTATTATATATTTTTGTTTTATTATATATTCAGCAGTATAACTTGAATTGATATTCTAAATATCTTTAGGGAAAATTTAATGCTGTTCATGAAAGGTGCCTGATTAATGGCCCTGGGTCCCAAAGCTGCACGATCCAGGTTGACCAGGTTATTTTACTTATCTTCCTGCCCTGCCTGACTCACACCTGGCTGCCTATGTTCTATGGCATGACTTTCTTGTCCCTTGTTGTCTATGCCCAATGCTCATCCCTTTCCTCCATCTTTTACCAATTATAATGACTGACATCTTTATGGCCTTTAAGGTTTACAAAGCTCTTGCATGCATTATCTCACTTGATCATCACAGTAGTCCGGTGAGGTAAGGATGTGAGGGATTATGATCCCCTGTTTTGCAGGTGAGGAAACTGAGGCTCGAGAGGATCAGAGATTTGCCTAAAATCATACAGCTACTAGCTGCCAGAGATTCAAATCCATGTATCTTCTCCTTCTTAGTCTTGAGCTTTCTATTTTTATTCTCTGCTGGCTTTCTGTATTGCTTGTAAATGTGAATATACTGTTACAACTGACTGTATAGCTAGCAAGGTTGGAGTATTTATCTACCCACATTCAAACACTAGTTAGCAACTATCCGCTCGTACATGGTTGCAATAACATTTTTGTATCTTCTAAGGGCAACTGGCCTCGATGAAAACTATCTGATTAAAATGAATTTGTGTAATAAAATAACCTTTTCTTTCTTCATGATTTAGAAAGTATTAGTATATTCCAAGAAAATTCCATTTCCTAGGGAAAAGGCACCCCTAAAAGGTATGTTGACAGAGGTTAATGTACTTTTGACTAAAAAGCATTCTAGATTGGAGGTAAGAAGGTTACTTCCATTTTGATGGCACATGAGACACTACACACGAGATATATTTTCCCAGTGAATTTTCTATGTTCAGTCCATTCTTCCAATCCTACAAGGTTTTAGATAAAGAGATTTTAAAAAAAAATATGTTGCATTAGGCAAAGGTATTTTGAAATGCCATGCTTTGAAAACTCATTTTTCATTTCATTGAACTATGCAAGTCCTTCCACCACAACAAAGCAGTGGTCTAGAACCTGGCCCCATCACTTCCTGGCAAGTGAAGGGAGAAGAAATGGAAGCAGTGTCAGATTTTATATTCTTGGGCTCAAAGATCACTGTAGATGACACCTGCAGCCATGAAATTAAAACACGTTTGCTCCTTGGAAGGAAAGCGATGGCAGATCTGGACAGCAGACTAAAAAGCAGAGACATCACCTTACTGACAAAAGTCTACATAATCAAATTATGGCTTTTCCAGTAGCAACGTATGGCTGTGAGAGTTGGACTATGATGAAAACTGAGTTCTGGAGAATGAATGCTTTCAAATTGTGCTGGAGAAGACTTTTGAGAATTCCTTGAACAGCAAGGATATCAAATCAGTCAATACTTAAAGAAATTAATTTGGACTACTTATTGGAAGGACAAATACTGAAGCCGAAGCTTAAATACTTTGGCCACATAATGAGAAGATAGGACTTATTGGAAGAGACCCCGATGTTGGGAAAGATTGAAGGCAAAAGGAAAAGGGGGTGACAGAAGATGAGATGGATAGATAGTGTCATGGAAACAATGAACATTAGCTTGGACAGACCTCAAGAGACACTGGAGGATAGAAGAGCCTGGAGTGCTATGGTCCATGGGGTCGTGAAGAGTCAGATACCACTGAACAACTGAACAACAACACCCTTTTAAATATGATACAACTGGCCAACATCCCTTCCCAGAATCACATTCCCTAATTACAGCTTTAATGCCATTTTCCTGAATACAACTAATCATTGGTAGCTCTGCCATTTGCAACCTCTGTGACCTTAGGCAAGTCACTATGGAGGTCACACTACATAACTTAGGTCTCTTCCACCTCTAAAATTCTATGATCTTGTGATTTTATGGCTATGAATATACATTTATACGAAATCATTCATTAGTCATAATCCTAGCTTGATTGAGCATCCCCAAATGTCCAATGTTCATTCCCTCCCTCCTTTCTTTCCTTCCCTCTCTCCCTGCTTTCCTTCCTCCCCTTTCTCCTTCCTTCCTTTCTTCTTTCCTCCTTTCTTCCCATCTTTCCTTCCCTTCCTTCCTCCCTTCCTTTCTTCCTCCCTCCTTTCCTTCCTTCTCTTTCTCCTTCCTTCTCTTTCTCCTTCCTTCTTTCCTTTCTACCTTCCTTCCTGTCTTCCTTCCTTCATTCCTACCTTTCTTCTTTCCTTCCCTCCTTCCTTCCCTCCTTCCTTCCTTCCTTCCTTCCTTCCTTCCTTTCTTCCTTCCTTCCTTCCTTCCATCCTTCCCTCTTCCCTCCCTTCCATTTCTTCCCCCCTTTTCCTCTTCCATTTTTCCTTCCTTCCTCCCTCTACTTTTTGAGCACTAAGTGTGTACTTCTAGGAAGCCCAGGGATTTCTCCCTCAACTTGGTTCACTGAGGCTATGCCAGGAGAGCACCAGCTTTGACAGGTCCTACAAGATGCAAACACTCTGAGTTCAGTCTTAGCTACAGACTGCATCCTTTGCGGACCATTGGAGCTGACTTCCGCAAAAACTTGTCAAAGTGGTGGCCACAGGAGGATAGATTTTTTCAAACACAGCAACTTTTAAAGATTTATCACCAAGTCAGGGAGGGGGTGGGATCTGCATTAGAAAGGGAATCCCCACATCGGAGCAACATAATATAATAGAAAGAGCATTCAATTTGCAAATAGCAGGCCTGGATTAAATTCTTATCTCTCCTACTAACTACCTTGGGCAAGTCATTATACTTTTCTGGACTTCAGTGTCCTCATCTATAAAATGAAACCTTGACTCAAACCCTAAGGCCCCTTTAAGACTATAAATGCTTGTTTATTAACTCCTATTAACCACCAAACGTTTATTAAATCCTTACTATGTGCCTAGCACTGTGCTAAGCCCTGGGAATACAAAGGAAAGGGCAAAGCAGGCTTTGTCTTCAAGGAGCTTACAATGCATTACATATATATGTTTATACAACAGAGCAGATTAAAGCATCCCTTAGAGGTGAGGACATTAGTGGCTGAAGGAACTGGGAAAGCCTTGAAGGAGTCCAAAATTCAAGAGTGAGGAGGTGACCTTCCCAGGCATTGGGGACAGCCAGTGCAAAGAAACTAAGCCTATTCATCCGCCAATCCAGATCCTAGTGATCCCAGGACGTTCTCCTTCCTTCTTCAATGAGCTCTGTGCTGACTTAATTTCTCCCTCCTCCCTCTCTCCTGTGCTCATATGACAGAACTTCATCATGCATATTGATGCTCCCTAAAGTGCCCTGACTTCCTAACTCCTCAATTGACTCAGTTTCCATGACCTACTCCTCTTCTTCACCCCTACACACAGAACTGGCTGTAACCTTCCCATCTTGACATAATCAACAAGTGGACTGCTTGGAAATTCCTTTATCTGATCATAATACTTGGTCATTCCTTCTTTCCCTAAGCCTTACGAATCCTAACACTGTTCTTTATCCTTACCATCACCACCATTGCCTTTTCCTGTTAGAACATAAGCTCTCTGAGGGCAGGAACTGCCTTGTCTTTTACTATAGCCTGTGGCAAGAACTTAATAAACTCTCATTCATCCACCTACCCATTCCTTTTCCTACTGCAATGATCTCATGAGTCAGTGTTTCTTTGCAAGGACTCTTGCGTAGACAGGACAAATACATTTGGAACAGAGACAATGAGCACCCTGAGGTCAGGTCTGTTTCTCTTGGAGGGCTCCACAGTACCCAGTGTTGTGCCCTGCTCATAGCACTCATGTGCTCACTAGCTGCCTCCTGAGTGTTCTGCTGGGGAAGCTAAACAGACACAGGTTGTCTCTCTGTCCTTGAGAATCATCCATGTGCCTTCAAGCATGTAATCAGGAGATTGTAATTACCACCAACTGGGACATTCCTGGGGACTTTTGCTAATATTTGACATTGTAAAACAAGGGAGGAGGGGGTGGGTGGGAGGCCTTTTCTACACTGGGCTAGATTAGGTTTTTCACCTCCATTTCTGAGTCCCTTTGCTAGTGCCATTCATGCCCCCTGGTGGCATTTTTCTGTCTTTGAGCTGTAAAATGACTTGATGAATCCAAACAGGGAAACTGTTGGGGGGAAGAAGCTTCCGTCACATCCCAGCCAGCAGACAAGAGTGTCTGAGTCTGCCAGAGAGAGAAAGCGCTCCCTCAGTGGGGATTTGGGGGTCATAAGAGATTCAGAGAATGGTAGCCCCATGTTTGCATGGCTTAGATGCGGGTTTATTCTCAGTTTGAAAAAGATAGCAGATTATTCTTAGGTCCTTTTAGCTGCATCTCCCCAAGACAGAGCACTATGAATGTCAGTGGTATCATCTTCAAACAGAAAGGGCAGCATGTGTGTGCATCTGTGTGTGTGTGTGTGTGTGTGTGTGCGTGCACGCGCACGTGCTTGTATATACAGAGCTATCCGTAGATGAGATTTTAAAGTAGAAGATATTTTGTCATCATTTTCCCCCTCTCCCCTTCTCTTTCCATCATCCCTCTCCTGTCCTTATCACTCCAGATGCTGAAGGGCTGCCAACCGCTGTGTCCCATCTGGCCTTCTTCACCTGACCCCCACAGACAATGCCACATGCTCCTGACCATTCACATCTTCTTAAAAGTTACATATCCCTTGCCCCATCCCTTCAGGCCCTGCTTCTGTACTTTACCGATCTGATAAGTAAGGCAATTTTGCATAGTGGCTAGAGTGCTGGATTGGAGTCCGGAAGACCTGAATTCAAATTCTGCCTTAAACACCCATAAGCCCTGAGCAGGTAACTTAACCTCCTTGTGCCTCGTTCTCCTCATCCGTAAAATGAGGGGCTTGGACTCCATGACTTTCCAGCTTTAAACTTATTATCCTATGATAAGGGAGCTCATGTCAGTATGTTTGGTTTGGGTGGGGTTCTTGGGGGGGAGAACTGGATATGTAATTTCTTAAGTATAGGGAATTTCCAATGAGGAAATGCCCTTTACCAGTATAGATTGGTGCCTGCAACTTAGAGGCTTAGGAGTTATCTGGGGGTCCTGACACCTTGAGTGACTTACCTGGGTCCCGCAGACATTATGTGTCAATGACAGCTCCCTGTCTACCATACCACCCTGCCTCTGAGGAGTTAGTCAATACTAAACAGTTAATAGTACCCCTCCTGGATAGCATATTGGTATTTTAACTCAACCTAAAGAATAATAATGATAGGAATTTTAGGCACTGTATGGAAGGCTGGTGAGGAAAATATAGAAGGGGCTAGGTAGGACAGTGGACAAAGGGCAGAGCCTGAAATCAGGAAGACTCATCTTCCTGAGTTCAAATCCAGGTTCAGATATTTACTAACTGTGTGACCCTGGGTAAGTCCCTTAACACTGTTTGCCTCAGTTTTCTCATCTGTAAAATAGGCTGGAGAAAGAAATGGCAAACCTCTCCAGTGTCTTTGTCAAGAACCATGCTAAATGGGATCATGAAGAGTCAGACATGACTGAACAACCACAGATGTAAAGAAGTAACTCAAAGTAGAAGGGGGCCAGTATTAACAGCTCTTGAGGGTTTATTGTTACATTTAAAAAAAACCCTTTTGTTACCAACTAATTGTGCATATTATTATAATGATTACCTTTCAGTACTTGAAGAAGCACTGAGTCTGGTCAATGTGTCTATACCATTACAGACAAAGATGGCTTCTTGACAATGTTATAAATATTCTTCAAAAACAGTAAAAATATAGTCTTCAAAAAAAGTTGGTGTTACCCAAAAGCTCATTCCAATCTATTTCCATGGCTATTCCTTAGACCAGAGCTTCTTAAACCTTTTCCACTTGTGAGCCCTTCAAAGCTGCTTAAACTGTGATTCCCATATGGGGTTGTGACCCATAGTTTAAGAAGCACCCAGACTCCAGGCCTCGTCAGCTTGGTAGGACCTCCCTGTGCTTGCATTTTGCTGGCAAAGTCTTCACAAATTCAATGTCACTTCCACCCTTCATGAGGCACTGGAGGAGAATTTTATTCAAAGATTAGAATTAGCGAACACTGACAACAATTGAGATCAATATAATAATTATCTGAGGTTTTATTTACTCTTGTCTCTAATAGGGGAATACTCATAGCATGAAAGTGGAAGAGCTGTACTCCATGTCAGAAGGAATTGAGTTCAAATCTCATCTCTGATACTTATAGCCCTGAAACCTTGGGCCACTCTGAACCTCTGTTTCTGTTGTTGTTGTGTTTGTCCTTCATTATCGAAGAGGACCATGACAACAGGGAAATGATGACATGACTTGCAGTTGACTTGGATTTGAGTGAGGGAGGGCTGTGCAAACCTCACTTTTTCCTCCAGAGCCATCTGGATCTAGTGACCAGATATTCACCAGAATGACTGGAGATGACCCAGGATGCTGTGGGAGACCCTGGCATTTTTAGGGTAAGGCCTTTTCACGTACTCACTTAGAGTAAGGTAATGCCCATTCTGTGAATAGGCCTCTTTAAGAAGTGAGTCAAGGGATGGCCCCTTTAATTAGAAAAAAAGAAAAAATCAAGCTGGAAGGGGAAGACCCTCAGGGTTGCTGTTCTAAAGAGAAACAGTTACCGATGACATTCGTTCAAAGCCAGGAGGGCCCAAAATATAGCCATTAAGTGGAGCTTGGGCAGGGGCTTATTGTGATCCAATCTATGAGCTTCAGAGTGAACTGAGTAAGTGGCTGGCTGGCTGGCTGGCTGGCTGGCTAGATGGATGGATGGACGGATGGATGGACGGATGGATGGATGGATGGATGAATGGATATTTAGGTGGATGTGGATGGATGGTTGAGCTTTCTATGGCCCCTGTTATAGCAATCCACCCTACCCTACCCATGCAGAGGACCAGGGATGTGTGTTCACATACTTGCATGCACTCCACAGGTAAAGTTGGGATCATTTCCCAATTCCAATCTCTGTACTTGTTGACACCAGGGTGTAAAGCAAAGGTTTAATTAGAGGACTTTCAGGTCTGGGTTCAGTTGACTGAATCTCCTCTGGCTGGTTTGCTTCTTGTCAATATTTTGATTAAGTCTTGTGTCCCACAAGTTTTCCATTCCTGGGAAACAAGAGAAGTGATAGCCCAGCACTGCATGTTCAAATGTGGATAATGCAACAATGCACATTCTTTGAACTTTTGTCCATTGCCATATGCCCTGTTTATACTCTAGACTGAGAGTTTGCTCCACCACTTGACAGATCCTCTTGGTCAGCTTAGATACTGGTGAGACAGAACTCTGCTCGATAGTAACATTGTCTATAACAAATGTAGAAAACAGAAACATTTGGTTATAGGAAAAAAATCAAACCAAGGAGCTCCTATTTCTCACATACTTATAAGATCATAGATTTAGAGCTAAGGGGACTTTAGAAATCATTAAATCCAACCGCCTTGTTTTTGGAAACTGAGGCAGAGAGGTTCACCAAGTTGTAGTAAGTGTCTGAGGCAGGATTTTGAGCTTGGATTTCCTGATTCCCAGTCTAGTATTCTATCCACTGAACCTCCTGGCTGCCTCTATGGAATTTTTCCAATTGTAATGCAATTGACCAAATTGATCATGGCATCATTTTATATATATATGGAAATTTGGCTTTATACAAGCTAAAATGGAAAGATAAATTCTACTCGACAGCACCTCAGATACTTGAAGACACAGTGATCATGTCTCCCTTGAGTTTTCTCTTTTCTAAGCTCCACAGTCCCGGCTCTTTTAAATGATTCTCATATGGTACAATATCAAGGCCCTTTACAATCCTAGTTGTCTTCCTTTGGTGACCTCTAGGTTTTCTCTAATCCTTTGCTGCAATTGTCATGCAAGGTGACCCTGAATTCATCCCAAGGCTCTTTCTAATTCATCTTGAATCTTTGAACTGGATGGCCTTGGGATTTGCCCATGGCTCTGATATAGAGTTAAGAGGAGCAGATGAATTCAGGTAACAGAATCACAGAATTCGAGAGTTAGGACACATCTCAGTGGCTGCCTAGTGCAAATCTACGATTGAACAAGAATCCTCTCTACAATATACCTAACAAATGGTCACCCAAGCTTTGCTCGAAGGCCTCCAGGGAACGTTTCCCCTTCCTTCCCAAGGCAACCCATCCCACTTTCTTAGTATTCTCCAGTAGTTTTTCCTTCCTGAGGAGCAGAAAGCCACCTTGCCGAACTCCTACCCATTGTTTCTTGTTCTGTCCTCTGGGCCCAAACCAAGCAAGACTTCTCCTTCTTCCTGATGACAGCATTTCAAATGCTTGAAGACAGCTCTCAAGTCCCTTCTGAGTCTCCTCTGGTTCATAGCCGACAACTATGGCAGATCATACTTGCCACAATAAAGAGTGAGTTTCCCCAAAGCAAAACCCAAGTCGCTTTTAGATTGCATTAGCTCATAAGTCCTTATGGTCAATGGCCTCATATTCTTATATTTGTCCATTCCTAGATTTCTCAGTGACCTCATTTAGTAGCAGTATTGAACTGCTGGTCAATGATTTTTTACTGCACTCTAAATATTAGGAGCTATCCAATCATGTCATATAAATAAGCTTCTACTTTGTAATCCCCTATAACGGGGCCCAAAAATGACTTTTAAACTAAAAATTTCTCTATGCAACCTCAGGCCGAGAATATTTTTTTTAATTGTATCAAGGGAGACAGGATTTGATTAGTCCTTTTTTGTGGACCTTTTTATAAATGAAAAAAAGTTTCCTTAAATTGATTTTAAATTGTATTTTGGCAAGAAACTCAAAAATGTTATTAAGCTTTCCTAATTACTTTGTTTTATTATGTAGGCATGAATATGCTGAGAATAAGTCAAGAATTTGTATTTGGAAGAATGCTGTTAAAAATATCAAGTGACCTGAAATACAGAATGTCCCAAATGGTTGAAAACAGCACTGAGACTTTTGAGAGTCTATTTCCATATGGACTAATGCTGAATAAGAGAATTTATCCAGTATTTTGCAATCATTCCAACTTATAAAATTTTGATTCTGGCAGAGTTGGAGCCCCCGTGAGATTGGCTTCTATAGGATAAGTTAGTTGAATGATGCTTTCACCTTTTCTATCTATCTTATATCTTCATATTCTAATAACATAAATAAATCTTTTCTAGGTAAAGGAAGCATATTGTTTGCTAGCACAACATTTTTCAATAAAAAATCCCCTTGGACTGTTTCAGCTTAGTCAACCAGCTTTAGTTTCATTTGCTTGTCAAGTTCTGGTTGATAAATTTCATTCAATGAATTTAGCTAGTTAATTTTTAAGTTGGTGTGAAATTGTTTTACTTGGAAAGTGACTAGCTCCAGGCAGCAGATTACCAATGAACTCTCCTTAGGGTTTAGGTTTATATATTTTGAGAGTTGGGTGGAGGGGCCAAGGGAGAAATGTGTATGTTGAGTGAAGACAAGATTATCTCCTACAAAGTTCTAGCTCATGTTTTGAGTTTCCCCATACTGAGGTGCCTGTGAGCATTTTCATGGTAAACCACCGATTTCAGAGATCTGTAACCTGACTTTAAAAATCCACCAATCATTCAAAGGATATGAACAAATAGCTCTCAAAAGGAGAACTGAAAATTATTTACAACCATATGAAAAAATGCTTCAAATCACTAATAATGAGAGAAATGCAAATCAAAACAGCTCTGAGGTTTTACCTCATACCCTGAAACTTGGCAAAAATAGAGGACTCATCATATCCTATGAACAATGGAAATACTTTGCTCTCTGTTGAGTTCCACATTCCACAAACATCCCAAAGCACTCCAGACTCATAGCTATTATCTTGCAGTTTGGACCCACCTCAGAAATGAAAGCATAGGAATTACTAAACAGACAATCCCCTGACATTCCAGTGAGTGCTTCCTTTAATCCCAAAGCTGCGTATGAGTATCCAGGCTTATCATACTATGCTTAGGACTACCCCCCCCCCCCAAGGAAAGACAATATGGCCTTGTGAGTGTAGCAACCTCCTTCCCCTCAGACCCATAGACCACCTGAATGGTAATCAAAGTCCAGGTCCCTTCCTCCCTTCTCATGGCATTATTTCCTTGGTTTTCCTCCAGCTTCAGGGACCATATGTGTATTCCTGTTCTCCCCCAAGAAGCTCCTTCTCTCCAGGAGATCCCAACTGTCTTATAGAAGGCTGGAATCAGTCTTCTATCAAACTCTGGGTTGTTAGGAGGGCAATACTCATGGCTGCTGCTGACCTCAGGAAATCCTCTTTATGTCTCTAGAAAGCCGGCTTTTGAGATTGTGCTGCTTAGGAAATCCCCATATATCTACTGCAGGAGGCTAGAGTTAAGCTACTCTACATATTCCTTCGAGAAGTCATCATTCGGAACCTCTTTGTACCCAGGGATAGGTATAGGAACATAGGCTTCAAGGAGTCAGAGTATGCCTGCCTCTACTGTGTGTCTCTCCCCAAGGCAGTCATGATTGGTTTCTAGCTTCGCTGCTCTCTCAGGATCTCTACACTGAAAGTAAAAGGGATAAAACAGAGCTACAGGGTCTGTATGCTTCTCTTTTATAAGAGAAAGGGAACAAACTTTTTTTAATTTTTCATTTATGGAATACAACAAACATTTCCATAACATGGTATAATAAAAAAGATTATTGAACACAAAACTGAAAATCTACTTTGCATAACTTGCTATGCCTTTCAAATATACAACAAAATTATTGTGTAAATTTCTTTTTTTTCTTCCCTTCTTTCCCACCCCCTTTCCCTCCCCCCAGATATAGCTACCATTAGACACAAATAGGTATATACGTATACATATATATTATATATGTATGTATGTATACGCACATATATATGTATGTATATATATGTAAAATCGTTCTATGCTTACTTCTATTTAGTTCTTTCTCTGAATGTAGAGAGGGCCTTTCTTCATATTTCCTCTATACTTAATTTGATTATTTATAATAGTCAAAATAACTTATTCACTCAAAGCCTTTCTGAAAACAATATTACTGTTTCCGTATACAATGTTCTCTTGGTTTTGCTCTTCATTATTTTGTACAAGTCCTGTCATGTTTCTTCTAAAATCACTGAGTTCATCATTTCTTATAGCACAGTAATATTCCATCACAATCAATAACACAACTTGTTCAGCCATTCCCCAATTGATGGGCATCCCCTCAATTTCCAATTTTTTTTCCACCACAAAAATAGCTGCCATAACCTTTTAGAACATGTAGGTTCTTTTCCTTTTTCCTTAATAATCTTTGGAAATAGACCAAGTAGTGGTATTACTGGGACATAGGGTATAGGTAGTTTAATAACTCTTTGGGCATAATTTTAGATTGCTCTCTAAAATGTTTGGAACAAGTATTTATTAAACACCTACTATGTGCTAATCACTGTGATAAATGCTTTATAAATAATTCATTTGATAAGGCAGTACAGTTGTAGTAGCCAACCAATTCATGTTGGAGGGAGCCCCAGTCATTGATGCTTAATCAGGAGGTCTCTTTAGTTCTTCCAACAAGGTGCCAATGGGCTTAAATCTGCCTGCCATGGATAGAGGCTCTCAAAAGACCGAAGCAAAGGCTTACTTTTGTTACACACACACACACGCGCGCACACATACCTGTGTTCCAAACATATGATATGATATAATATAATATGATATGATATATGATATGATATGATATGATATGATATGATATGATATGATATGATATATAATGTAGGAAGCTCTCAAGAAGGAAATGCCCTCTACCAAGGAAGATTGGCAGATGTTTTGGAATGTATAGTCTTACAGAATTGCCTAGGCACACTTAAAGGTTACTTTTCTGGGGTCACACAGTCAGTATGGTTCAATGGGGGCACTTGAACCCAAGTCTTCCTGTTTCCAAGTCCCCTCTGCTGGCCCCTCTCCGTTCTTTCTCTTGCTGACATTTTCTGTCTCAGTTTTACACTCATTTGTTTCTTATTTCGTT
>CM053623.1:18550786-18569931 GCA_028646595.1 Phalanger gymnotis
AGAATTCTCCAAGCAGAAGGCATCAAAAAATTTATTCAGGGCCCAGAGCAACAAATTAGCGAACCAACCTCCCCATTCCAGTATTGTGAACACAAGCCTCCAGGCCCAGTAGGCCCGCCTCACAAGAGTAGCCAGGAGGCCACAGAAAAATAAGATGGCATAAATCATATTCACTGGCCTCAAGACCTCGCTCGAACTCGTGGGTCCACACAGGGGTCGGCTCTGCTTCGGATTTTTTTTCAGCTGTAGTTTCTCGCCTCTCCTCGCAGCCAAGCCTCTGGCGTTCTCAAGCCCCGCCTCAACGACCGGAGACCAGAGTCCGGAGACCCATTGCTTCCGGAGTTAGCCCCTCTTAAGTCATTAATCTACGCCCACATGGGTTTCACACCTGATAGGGCTTTGGGCCTGGGGCTTAGCATTTAACAGGTGAAAGTACTTTCACGGTAAACAAAAGCCAAACTCCTCAAGGGCACCCGTTAAACTAAGCCCATTTTGCCTTACTGGCACAGTTGGTTCTTCTAATGGTCCAACAAGATCACCTTCCCAAGTCCCTCTGTCCCCTATTGCTTACAGAGGTGGCCATGGGTAAGAGAGCCAGCCATCATTTGTGGGTGTTTTTTATAATGGTGGCCAGCCTTTGCATAGCACACAAATAATAATAATGATGATGATGATGATGATGATGATTTATATAGCACTTAAAAATTTACAAAGCACTTTACAAATATTATCTCGCTCGATTCTCCCAATAACCCTGGATGGTAAGTACTGTTAATAACGACAACAATACTCATAGCGTTTATATAGCGCTTTAACGTTTACAAAGCACTTCATAAATTATGTCTTGTTTGATCTTCGCAACAATCCTTATTTTACAAATGAAGAAACTGAGGCAGACAGTTTACGTGACTTACCCAGGGTCATATAGCTAGTGATTATGATTCCAGGTCCAGCATTCCATTCAAAACACCACCCAGGTGCCTATATGATAAAAATCAGTGTTGGAACGGTCTTCACCCATTCCCAGTTGGTCCTTGGGGCCACATCCCCTTCCAATCAATTGACTAATACTAGTACCTCCAACTTTGTCTAAGATGTCCTGGGCCATAATTATAGCCTATTTGTGTGTCCTTACATGAAGGCACACTGTTCATCCCCATTGTTATCACACAGATTCCGAGGCTTAGCTTAAGGAGGAGATATACAATAGGAGCCTTCCTAGAATCTAGATAATCTGATTTCATAAATTATTTAATTGAGATACTAGATATTTTCAGATTGTCTTCAGCACCTCTGGTTTCAGCCTTATGATGAATCTCGTACAAGAAGGTTGGGTGTTACCTGGTCTCAGATAAGGCGCCCAAACCTTAGGAAGGGGACCTTTCTTCCTCACCATCTTCCCTGTCATTGTGATCATATCACATTTGCCAGGTGGTCTGTATCCCAGGGTATGACCGTGTTTCATATGCTGCCAAGTACTTGCCTTGTCTCTGGTGAGCCAAAGTTTCAGAAAGTAACCGTAGGCTACCTGAATTGGGCAGAGTATGTAATGCACATTATTCTCCCTGAGCTGAGGGCAAGCTTCCTTAGCAAGCTTTGCCATGGGTAATGCCAAGCTCAAGATTGTTGTAAATGTTCCACAACAACATAAAACTGGTCGGTCTCCTGATTCATGCTACATAGCCATTGGCCTGTAAGTGGTAACCCATCATGGGAAACTTTTTCACTCTTAACTTATTTTGGAGGGTTTTTTTTCACACATTTGGACATAAATTTTAGGTCCTGAAGCATTCTTGTGAGAATGGATTTTAAAGGATTAATATTGAAAACTTGTAATTTTTAAAAAGTCAACACTTAGATCCATTCATGTAAACAATTAACACGTTCCATCCCTAATACATTCCCAACACTAATCATTCACCTTGTCTCACCTCCTTCGAGGTATCCAAAGTCCATCAGAAACTCTGATTAGAAGCCCAATATTTTCCCACAAAAGGTGAGGAGGAGGATGGTTCTCTTCCTCTATCAAACCAGCTCATTGTTTAGCTTTGGATGGCTTAGAATGAGTGGAAATAGCAATTATTTTCTGTTCTGGCCGAAAAAACCTTTGAGGGTCTTCCCCTCCCAGACTGATATTGTCGTGATGGTAAATTAGGCCATTTTTCATCTCAATATTACCTAGCCCTTGGTCATTGAAAGAATGTAGCCTCAGACAAACTGAGACCTGAGAAAGACCTTAATTTAGAAATGCCAAAGTCAATGCATCCCAGGCCATCACTAGTTGCCTTGACTTTGGTCTTGCCACTGGATTTCTATGACTCTGAAGGAGAGCGTGGCTGATGACTTTGTGCATCTCTGACTCATTTAAATCCAATTCACAAGCAAGTCAAGATGTCACCCCATCATGTCACCGGTCCTCTTCAAAAATGAAGAACCATCACCACCAACGACAGCCCAGTAGTGCATTTGTTTTTTTCCTCATTTCTCCAATCCCTCATTAATAAATGACACCTGCTCCTGATCTGTTGCAAAAGTACAGGACTAAATTTTAAAGGAAAAAGCTTCCTCATCTGTTTCAAAAATATAGATAGGATCTGCAGTGCCAATGTTACTGGCATGTGCCTAGCTTCATGATGGTCAGCTTGCTAAGAACAGGGGAGTGGTCTGAGACCACATCATCCAGGAACATAGCTGCTTGTTGTCTCTGGGCTATTTATCATCATAGACTACTTCCTGGGGTTGAAGGTATACCTGGCTCTTAGGGAACATCTCCACAGACTGACAAAATGTCCAGGAAACAGATCACAAAAGTCCCCTAACCACTGATATAGAAAAAAGGAACAAGCCCGAGAAACCAGACCAATGTCGCTTCTCTGCTTGGACACACCTGAGAATTTTGCTTGCCTTGTCCTCTCCCTCGTTTCTTATATCTGGACCCTTTGAAACCTGCAGAATTATGTTGGCCAATCTAAAGTTGTACACCAGCAACATTCACATTCCTTCGTTCCATCAAATGAGACAATATTTTACAAAGCGCTTAGCACAGCGCGCAGCACATAGTAGGTGCTTAATAAATGTTTATTCCTTCCCTCTCCATTTCTTCCATGAAAATAGTCTGCCCAGTAAATCCCAGAACAGAAACAGTGGGCAAATCACTAAACAGTCTGTTCTAACTGGTATTTTCCCTCTGGTAGTATGTCCCTGCCATGTTAACCTTTCTGTCGTGTTAACAACAATGCCACCTACCCTTACCTATCAGAATAAAGTGTTGTAAGGATAAAATAAGATTATAGACACTCTTTCAGCTATAAAAAGGAGTTTATTATGTTCATCCTGGTTATGACAGCATGAGGAGGTGGAATCTATGAGAATGTGCCATGTGACGCAGGTACAAAATTGGCTCTCTGGAGAATGGAATTGGGGAAAACATTGGTAAGGTGTATTTCCCGTTTTAATATATTTGTGGCATTTGATTGTGCACTCTCTTAAAGATGTGTGAATGTAAGTTAGCATCCTGCCAGTTGGGTAGGCTTCCAGATGAGGTAGTCATGTGGTAACCCAGGAGATGGATGCTTGGAAAACAAAATGCCTTAACGTTAGTAAGAGCAGACAAACTGGTTATTGCTGTGTCTTTGTCTTTATGCTCACCGCTAAGTGATAAGGGACCCACAAAACATTCTAGCTGATCTGAACACTTGGGAGGGTCATTGAGGCTGTACCCTTGTTAGCTCTAAGCACTGTTAGATTCTCTGTGGCAGTGATGGAGGGGAGGTTACACATTTTAAGCTGTCAGTGATAAATCTCAATTATCTGCAGTAATGGGGAATGGCTATAAAGTACAAGATGGCTGCAGTCACTTGAGAGCTCTGGGTTTGCACTCAGGAGACCTTTTTCATTCATTTACTTCTTCCTAGGAACTCTGCAATTAGGATGTTATCAGGGGCAGAGTAGTGCAGTATGTGTGGTCTTGGAGTCCAAACAATCAACCTGCCTTTAGGATATGTGAAGAAGACAAATAGAATTTATATAGCAAAGCACTTATGGAGGTTATCTCATTTGATTCTCAAAACGACCCTGTGAGATAAATGCGATTATTATCATCTTTGTTTTACAGATGAGGAAACTAGGGTCAAGTGACTTCTCCAGGGTCACAAAGCAGTAGATATCTGAGGCAGGATTTGAATTCTGGTCTCCTTAGCTCCAGGTCCAGCAGCCTAGCTACTGCAAACCTACATGCCCCAAAGACAATCTCTGATTGATTCACAGTGACTAGAGCTACTGGGGCAGCTAGGTGGCGCTATAGTGTGCAGAGTGCCCAGCCTGAAGTCTGGAAGATTCACTTTCTGAGTTCAAATCTGGCCACAGACACTTATTAGCTGTATGACCCTGGGCAAACCACTTAGCCCTGTTTGCCTCAGTTTTATCATTTGTAAAATGAGCTGGACAAGAAAATGGCAAACCAGTCCAGTATTTCTAAGAAAATCCCAAGTGGGGTCATGAAGAGTCAGACATGACTGAAATGACTGAATAACCACAGAGCTAGACCAAAAACAACTGCTTAGCTAAAACTCTAGGGAAAATGGACTTGTGCCTGAGCCAACAATATCCCTCTATCTATGGAGTGGTTCTTTTGGCATGTAAATAGAGAGATAGACAGACAGATAGATAGAAAGATAGAAAGATAGATAGATAGATAGATAGATAGATAGATAGATAGATACACATATATAGAATGTATTATGTGTGTATATTTTGATATTTATGTATTTTATAAAACAGGTTTAAATATATATTTAATATTTATATCTTAATATGTTCATTATTTTAAATTTATGCATTTTATTTTCCTATATTTCTATTAAATATATATGTTTGTGTATATATGTATATATGTATACACATACATGTATGTGTACATGTTGTGTGTGTGTGTGCGTATATATACCTTTTTCCTTGTGCATTTCTGCCAGAAGAAGCGGAGAGGAGAAAAGTGAATAGAGAGAGAATTTCTCCCCCTATCTCCTACCCTATGCCGTTCATGGCAGTTTGTGGCAGAAGCACATGGCCTCCTGCCTAAGCAGGGGCATTTCAAGAATTATAGATGTCAGTCTGGAAGGGCCCTTACAGGTCATCTGGGCCAATTCTGTCATACTGAAGAAGAGGAAATTGGAGTCTCTGGAGGCTGGGGACTCCCCAAGGGCACACAGGTAGTAAGTGGTTGAACTAGCATTTGAAACTGGGAGATAATGAGCCAATGTTCCTGGAAATGTTTTGTCAACTGGAGAGCATTATTTAGATAGAAGCTGGTATTTTATTTTTGTTTTATTTCGTTAAGTAAATCCTCTGGAACTATATCCAATATCCAATTCCTCTAAGCCCACACTGAATGCTGGTCTTTAACAAATAGACCTGGGTGCCATAATTTAAGATGGGCAGAGATAGGGACCAGCCCTATGATTTCATTGAAGAGGACCATGACATCAGGGAGGTGATGCCATGACATGCAAGTGAATTGGATTTAAGTGAAGCAGGGTTGGGCACAGTCACCAGCCTCACTTTCTCCTCTGGAGCTATCTAGGTCCAGTAGCAAGATATAGATCATGCCCCAGATGCAGTGGGAGACCTTGGCCTTTTTAAGCCAAAGTCTTTACAGGTCTCAGTTTGACCAAGACAATGCCCTTTCGGTGACTAAGGCTAGGTAAGAAATGAGGCAGGGAATAGTCAAATAGTCAAAAAAAAATCAGTCTGGGTTGGGAAGGCCCTGAGGGTTTCTGGCAACTCTACATAGGGAACAACTTCATAATAATGTAAGCCATCCACAGTAGTGGTAGTAGTGGTAGTGATGGTAATAGTGGTAGTAGTAGTAGTAGTGGTAGTAGTGGTAGTGGTAGTGATGATGGTGGTGGTAGTAGCAGCAGGAGTAGTAATAGTAGTGGTAGTAATATTAATAATAATAGCTAGCATTTATCTATCACTTTAAGTTTTACAAAGCACCTTACAAATATTGTCCCACTGACCTTCACAACAACCCTGGGAAGTAAATGCTATTATTATCCTCACTTACAGATGAGTAAGCTGAGGCTGAGAGGTTAAGTGATCACCCAGGATCACACAGTGCCTAAGGTCAAAGTAAAATGGCCTTCCTTAGGACATTGTGAGTTGCCCCATCCTTAACCAGTCTTTAAGCAAAGGTTAGATGAATATTTGGTAGAGGTGATCCATTTTCAAGTACAGGATTGATTAGTTGTCCTCTGCGGTCCCTCCCAACTCTGAAAATCTCTGAGTGTTTGTTACAATAAGACTCCGTGTGTAGCTTTCACTTGTTTCCCCATCAGACTTTTTTCAAAATTACCCAAAAGGAACATGAGCCAATTTGGCCAGAGCTTCTTGAAGCTTCCGGAGGTGCCAACCACTGGGGAATGATAGGAAGGCAAATTTCAGGAGAGAGAACAAAGGACTCGATCATCAAATCACAGAATGCTGTTCTCAGAATGGCCTCCAGCTGCCATTCCTTTCCCTCATCCCCTCTCCCATGTAGTCTTCTTTCCATTTCTTCTAATTAACCTCATTTCCCCTCCCCTTAATGGCTGATGTTTTAAAGGTCAGGCAAGAAGTGTTGATTCAGGTGCTGGACTTTTTTTAAGAGCTACAGAAAGGTACGTCTGAGCCCTTGATATTTGGATCAGCGCAATATCCTTGAGAGAGAGAGAGCTGATGCCACACAGAGAGAATTCTACTTCCTTTGCCCCAAGTAAATAAATAAATCTCATTGAAGAGATGGAAGCAGTGTGCCTGCACTAGTCTAAGATGGCCGGGCAGTGAACATCGTCTCCTTTGAGTCAAGTAAGAGACAAGCTGAGTTATTTATTATTCTTTCTTTGTCTGTGCTTCAGCACAAAGTACAAGGGGCCCCTCAGAGAACAGCTGTTGCCACTCGGTGCCACAGGGCAACCGAAGGACTAGATTTGGATCTAGGGGACCTGGGGTAGAATTCTAACTCTGTTGTTTGCTATAAGTCACTTTAACCTTTCTATGACTCAGTGTCCTGCCTTGTAAAATGGGGTTGGGAAGGCAGCATAGTTCTATGAAAACTTAAATAGATGTAAAGTCAGAGGACCTAAGATAAGACTTGGTCTCCTTTCCTGTAAAATAGGGTTGGGAAGGCAGCATAGTCCCATGGAAATATTAGTTGATTTAAAGTCAGAGGACTGAGGATGAGTCGGCTAGGGGCGCAGTAGGTAGAAGACCGGACCTGGAGTTAACTTCAAATCCTGCCTCAGTTCTTTCAGTCTCAGTTTCCTTATCTGTCAAATAAGGTAGTTGGACAAGGTGGACGCTGAAGTTCATTCTAGCCTGTGACCTATGACCCTACTGCTTGGCTCCAAATATAGGTTTTACTTACTTACTATGTTTGGTTTCAGGCAAGAGGCCTGACTTCTCTGGGCCCCACTTCCTCATTAGACTACAGGACTCTAAAATCCTCAAGCTCCAGATCTATGACCCTATAGCCACATAAGCTCTAGAGGCCCTTCTTGATCCTTTGACCTCCCAGGGACCTTCCATCTTGAATCTGGAGCCTTATTATTGTGGAGGTCCCTTATCATACAATATGTAAAATACCTTCCAGGCATAAATCTATGATCCTCCACCACACCATGAGAGAACAGAAGAGGACTTTAGTGGCCAATACTTCCATTCAGCAAATATGCATAAAGTGCCTACTGTATGCAAAGCAGAACAGCTTGACACTGATGTTGGCACCCACTTCTTTTCCACAAGCTTGGGGCTCCCGTTGCAGATCCCACATGACCTCTGCCAGGAAAACTCTGAACTGAAATCAGAAGAATTCTCTAAAGCAGAGAGGTGGGAGATGATACTTTGAATCCCTAGGAGGAAGGATTCCCAAAGGTATTTAAAAAAAGAATATCTTGCCACGTTATAGGTTTATACATGCAAAAAAAGTCCTTTTTAGTTATTCCATGCCTTGCCCAGAGAGTTATTTTGCTTTTCAGAATATGAAAATGTTTCTAGACAAGATGTCTAAACTCTTGATAATGGTATGCTATCCCTGACCAAGAAATGCATTAGTATTGCCAAACATGGATAGGTACTGAAACCTTTTTCTTTTATTTAAAACAAAAACTATGTGTATATTTATACATATTATAAACATTTGTGTATGTATACATGTGTATGTGTATATTATGTATAATATAAACATGTATATATGAGTATCTATATGTGTGAACGTATTTACACAGATACACACATTCTTATATTGGGCTCCATTAGTAAATCATGATGCTTCCATAGTATGATTTTCTCCATAAAACATCTGTAAATCAATAGTTGTTTCTTAAGAGCAAAGTATATTTTGTCAACAAAATGTTTAAACAATTTGGCATAGTAACCAGAGGGCTGGACTTTGTATCATAGGCGTTAGAACTAGAAAGCATCTTAGAACTTCCTGAATACAACCCTTCCATTTTAAAGGTGAGGAAAGTGAGACCTAGAAAGGTTCAGTGACTCATCCAGAGGCAGGAAGACCTGGCTTCAAATCCCACTTCTGGCATTGGCCAGCTGTATAGTACTAGGCTGCAATACATTAGGCTCATGAGAGCTGATTGTTAAATTTTTAGTATGAGCATTTATGCCTTGGGAATCTCAGCAAATGCTACAAACCAGGGCTTGATTAATTGTTTTGTTGATTATTTAGATTTAATAAAGTAATGAAGATAATGTTGGCAGTGCAAATTAAGCTTAAAATTGTATCATTTGTAATTTTTTTTTCCTGGAAAACATTGTTAAACATTTACCAGCATACCCCTGGCTCACCAAATTGCTTGGAAACTTTAATGAGATCATGGCTGTTAAATACGTCAAACTTTAAGTCACTGAAGAAGAATCAGTTAATCTTCCAACACTGTTGTTAAATGGCTGTAAGTTTTGGAACATTAAAAGAGTCAAAGAAATAAAACTATATGTCACTGAGAGGGCAATGTTGGGTGCCTGCTGGGTATGAGCAGGTAATGGAGAGCAAATAAGGAGTAGCCCCGTAAAGCATCAGAGGATCGTAGATTTGAATAGGAAGGGGCCATAGAGGTTATTGACTCCAATACTTTCATTTTACAGATGAGGAAACTGAGGCCCAGAGGCATTAAGAGCTTTGCTCAGAATCATGCAGAAACTAATTAGCATAAGTATCCAAGATAAAATTTGAACTCAGATCTTCCTGATTCCAAGTCTAGGGCTCTACTCCACTACATCATTCGTGGGCATCACCACACATAAATGCCTGATGAAAAAAGATGATCTGGTCATATAACAAGCATGAATAGCATTGAGTGGACACCCTTTAGTGAACTTATATTAGGACGTGTGTAAGAGTTGAACAAGCGCGGCTGGATGGATTGCAATATGCATCATGGAGAGTGGGAAGTAGGGGAAATCCACACTGGTAAGATCACAGATCTGTTGGAATATTTGAGTGTGATAAACAGACCAAGCTTGGTATGAAATGCCAAGTCACTGAAACCTGACATACAGCAAAATGTAGCCTGATGATTTCAAAACAAAGAAACAAAGTCTTCTTGATGGCAAATGGATGAATGGCCCTTAGCCTTACATGTTTTTACCGGAGAAATGTCACTAGTTTTAAAGGAATTGCCTATTACAGCAGCCATTGAACAAGATATGAAATATATGTATACATATATAATGTATATAATATATATTTAATTTGCATGGCTACCTGAGGCTTGTTATTTCTTCAAAGAAGGGTTTAAAAAATAGAAGATATGATGGCTGCCCTCTCCTAGCAGAGTTAGAATTCATTTTTAGAAGAAAACATACTGGGTAATTACATCTTCTCCATTTGCCAGTTTATCTCTGTTAAACATAGTCAACAGCTCATGTCTTAATTTGCTCTGTCAGCTCTGGCTTTTTAAAAAACAGAACTCTCCAGCAGTGGAGGTTTTATGTGTGCAGTATAATTTCACCATCCCTTTTTTTAATTCTTGGCCCATTTGTAGTCAAATATCTTCCACTCCATGAAGCTTAAATATTTAGCCATCGAGGTAATATGCTCTTTTTTATCTGTCAGCTTCGCTATTAAACCTGAGCTGTGGATTCTTCATGCTACCAGACTTCTGTGACTGTGCCGATTATCATCAGGGCTTCCTTCAGAGCCAGTATCCTATTTCTGCTCTCCTTCAGGAGTCAGATGTTTTAAATGGTCACCACCTTTGCTTAATGAGATCTCACAAGGGAGACAAAGCTGCTAGTTTCTTTGCAAGAACTGGAGAGGTTGAATCACTTGGCAACATTTATTTCCTAAGTTATTCAAGCCAAAGGATATTTCTTTGTGGAAAACAAAACCAGTGTTTTGGCTCTTCTGTTCACCCCAAGGGAAGAAAATGACCATCTCCATGCCATTCATATCCTACTTGACTAGTGATCCATGATGAAAAGGAGAAAGCAAGCTGATGTGAGGCATTAAAGACCATCTTGCCTATTTCTTTTATTTTCTTTAAAAGCATTGGATATTAACTTTATTAACCTAAGGGCCAAGCAACAGCCATTCAACCTTTGCAGAAGTGCTCAGAGAGGCTGAGCCAGAATGGGTATCCCAAGAAAGTCTATGAAGCACTAATTGAATTTCCCACCTTAACAGTGGAAAATACAGAATCAAAATGGCCACATAATAAACAAAGAGGCCTCAGTTAGCTTTGCTGAGACAGTCTGGGAAAGTAGGTAAATGAAGCAGTAAAATGTGAGTGTAGGAGGACCACAGAGATTCAGAAATTAAGGAATAAAATACCTCTTTATAAGAAGTCTAACCTCTCTAGCATTTTGTAACACTTATGGAGAAAAATGACCAAGATAGTGAGGAGACTGGAAACCAGAGTGGAGCTTGAAGGAACTCAGAGTGTTTACCCTGGAGAAGAGAAAATGTAGCTCCACCAATTATTTCAAGTGCTTTCCTTTGGCAAAGAGGGTTAGGTTTGCTCTTTCATCCCCAAGGATAAGATTAGGATCGATTGTTAGAAATTTCTAAATGGAAAATTTCTGTTCCATGTTAGGAAACACATACTTATAATCAGAGCTATCTGGGCTACTTTGGTGGGTGGGTGGGTTCCCTAACACAAGTAAAGGCTGAATGATCCCTAGTAGGGGATCTCCAAAGTTCCTTCCCATGTTAAGATTCTGTCAGTGATTTCGGGTGTTGTTGCTGGGTTTTTTTGTAATCATAAATATGGAAATTGGTCATCATGGAAGCCTATCAAACAAAGTAGAAAAACTGCACAACAACAAAAGCTGGAGCCAAGTTGTAGGCAAATATAATCAATGAGATTAGGACAGTGGAGGGCTATCAACGCTAAAATAAAGAGGCTACGTTTTATTTGTTAGGAAATGGGGAGTCAACACAAGCTTTTGAACATAAGAGCATCATGGGAAAGCTTTGTCCACTATAATGATCATTTTGGAGACTGTTAGGATTATGGATTGGAGAAGAAAGAGACTAAAAGGAAGGAGACTGGTAGAATAATAATTGTGGCAGCTGTCTGGAATGTGGATTGGAGAAGGGAAGAACTTAAGAGAAGCAGACTGAAAGAAGACTAATGATAGGAGATGTACTATGAAACCGAAGTAGGATGGCGACTCTCTGAGAAGAGGAAAGTGGACAAATACGAGAGCTCTTCTGAGGGGGTACGAATCCATCAACAAGCAAACATGCTTTTTAGATGGAACGGTGTGCTTCTCACCCACTATTTTTCCAATGCTGTTGTGATTAAGGAAATACAATTTCACTTAAAAGTGCTACTGAGTTCTCAGTAACTTTTTGTCACTGTATTTTCCTAATCCACAGATACTAACAGACAACTATTATCACTTTTTGTCTTCAGATGGAGTTCTCATACTCAGAGTTAGGAACCACTGGTCCAGATTATACTTTAAGATTGAAAACTGTTCTAAATTCATTGGAAAAAAATTAATGGGAATATAATGCCTCAGAATGCCAAAAATGAGCTCTACAGCCTTCCAACTTCCATTCTCTTACCTGCGCCCCTTTCCCTCAGCTTTTGCCACTATTTGTACAGGACTCGGGAAATAGTGTTAGTTAATCAGGGCGAATGAAGGCTCCCATCTCTTCACCTACCATCTGGATTGTTTAAACATCTTTTTGCTGCCATTCAGGCTTCTCAAATAAGTATGATGGTAGAAGACAGAATCAAATATGGAACTAAACTCAGAAGAGAATTATTGGTGAGCTCTAAAGGTGTGGCGAGGCTTCTTTTTGAAACAACTCACTTGTCATCTTTGTCACCTTCTGCTGCCTCCTTTGGAGAAAATCACTCCCTTGAATCCTCCCTCTATTCTCTTACGAAGGACCTTATATTGTCAGTTCTGGAATTTACACCCTGAGTCACTGTGAAATGGGAATTGATTATCTGTGGAGAAGACGTTAGGAGAAAAACATGAAAGAGGGAAAGAGACATAAACATTTGGTACTAGAAATTCCTGGTAGTCAGTTCTCAGAATTACTCTAGTGATTTAAAGAATCTAAATAAAATCCTGTATCTGTCCAAATCCACATGTTAATATTCATGAAAGAATGATCTTACTATACACAGCCTATTAGCTAATGCCCAAGAACTTACGCATCACCCTCTCTCCTTGTTGAGATGAGGGAGATGTTTCATTATCTCTTCTCTGTGGCCCTGATTGACGTTGTAATTAATCACAGTGGCTGGCCTTTCAGTGTTGCCTTCATTTATGTTACTATGTTCATTGTGTATATAATTTCCCTGGTGCTGATTTCTTCATTCTGCATCAGTTCATATGAGTCTTCCTATGCTTCTCTGTATTCCTCATGGCCTTCATTTCCTAGAGTGCGACAATATTTCATTCTATTCTTATACCACAATTTAGTCAGCCAGTCCCCAGTTGATGGGTATCTGCAGTTTCCAGTTCTTTGCTACCACAAAGTTTACTGCTAGCATATTTTGGGCATGTTGAGAGCCTGTTAGGGATCACAATACTCCTTATTTACTCATTTTGCTTTCTAGATGAGGGAACTTATGATTAAAGAGGTGAAAATGGTCACACAACCAAAAAAGCAGTAACACTAGCATTCAAACTCGGTTCTGCTGTGACATACAGGAACAAACATTGCATATGAAGTGAGTGGGCATGGATTCAAATGCTATTTCTGTCAGTTAGGTGATGTCACCTCCAACTCGGTTTCCTCATTTGATAATTTTAACAATCATTTATATGGCACTTTAAGGTTAATAAAGCACTATCTCGTTAGATCATTTGCTCCTCACAGCAACCTGGGTGGAAGATTGTATTGTTATCCCCATTTTATTGATGAGGAAAATGAAGCAAACAGAGGCTAAATGACTTGCCCAGTTCATAGAGCTAGTGTCTGAAACTGACTTCCTGACTCCAGCCCAGAGCTCTCTCCACTGCCCAGTTAGCTGCTTTATTTGTAAAGTGGAGATAATAATATCCACACTGCCTTTCTCAAAGGGTTGTTGTAGGTGGTGCTATAAATAAAATCACCTGACTTGGAATCAAGAAAACAGCTTGAATCCTGCCTTCAACACTCAGTAGCTGTGTGACCTTGGACAAGTCACTAAGCCTATATCGACTTAAATGTTCTCATCTATACAACAGAGATAATAATTGCACCTTCCTTACAGGATCAAATGACGTGCTTTATAAGCCTTAAAGAAATCACCAGATGGTTGCTATTATCATTATTAAATGAAAAAATATGTATATAAATGACTTTATAAACCATAGGAAATTCAGCTTTTGTGGAAAGTGGGTAATAGGATCATAGATTTAGAGATGGGATATCAAAGGTCATTGAGTCCAACCTCCTTTCTTAAAAGATGCGTAAAATAAGGGGGAGTGGGGAGACAAAAGCAGTTTGCCAAAGGTCACAGGATAATAGAATCATAGATTTAGATCTGGAAGGGAACTCGGAATTCTTGAGAAAGCATTTTACAGATGAAGAAACTGAGGCCAAGACAGTTTAAGAGGTTTACTAGTCCAAGGTCACACAGGTGATTGAGAGCTAGGATTTAAACTGGGTGCTCTGGCTCCAGTTCTCTACATCTCCTACTATAAATATCCTTACCTAGGAACTGAATTGTTAAAAACCAAAAAACAGCCTTGCATTTAGACTACCCCTGTGTGCCTGATCATGGCTGTAGCTTGTGTCCTGAGGATCTGAACTCTGGGTTGTTTAGCAGCAAAGGGAAAGTTAGTCCTTGTGGTTTGTGATGCTCATCTGCTTTAGATTAAGAAGGAAAAAGAAGAAGATGGATGTCAATAATAACCCTGAAATTCTGAGAGGAATCTTCATGAGAAACTCTATATTATTTGCTCCAACTCCTTCATCAGGGGCCTCTTTGTATGTCAAGGAAGAAGAAATGGTATAAATTTTGAAGGAAAGGGTCTTCAGAAGCCCAGGGCAGATCCCCCCACTGAGCCACTGCAGAGCCTTATGGTATTTTGTTTACACAGATCCCAGCTTGCCCTTTGGGTTCTCCTTATCCCTGGCCTCACTGTACTATCCCATGCTTTTGCTGAGAGATGACTGGGAGGTGGCAAAGGGGGAAGAGGAGGAGAAAGAAAAGAGAGGAGTGAGGAGGAGGGAGATCAGGAGGAAGGAGAAGATGAGGAAGGAGAGGAAGAGGAGAAGAGAGAGGAAAAGGAAAGAGAGGAGGACAATGAGGAGGAGGAGAGAAAAGAGGATGAGGAGGAGGAGGAGGAGGAGAAAGAAGAAGAGAAGGAGGAAGAGAAGGAGGAGGGAGAAGGAAGAGTTAGAGAAGAGAGGAGTGGAACTGGTTGCCTTCATCTTTTCCCTGCCACTGACAAAACCCTGCTTCCATTCTCAAGAGGGGGCTTTCCTTCAAAGCCCAGCCTAGCAATGAGACAATGAGGCCATTGGGGGGAGCCAGTACTGCAGAAATCTGCTGAAGAGTCTAATTAGTTTACATAGCTTTAATAGCTGCTGAGACCAGTGGTTGCTAGATCTAGTTTTGGGAGAAATATCTCCCCTCCACCCTCCAAACCTTTCCATTCCATTTTCACATTAGTATAATCTTCCGGAGATGCTGCTACTCTGTTTTTGAAATTTAAAAAAAAAAAAAAAACCTTTGGTACATTCTGTTTTGTCTCCTTAGGAAACAGCTCTTCTCCTGTTTTCCCTATCAACATCTCTGAGTTTACCCCTTTATTGAAAAGGCCAGTGGTTGTCATCCTGGCCCTGGTCTGTAGCCTCTTGCAGACATATAATGCAGTCCTGAGCCTGGGCTTAGGGATTAGAGACTCCAGAGTCCATCAGAGGTCTGTTTTCATTATAAATAAGAATCATGATGCTCTGAGACAGCTAAATGAGGTAGCTCAGGGACTTGGGTCATGGAATGGGTGCTAGAGGTAACAAGTCATTAATTGCTTCCATTGGGTCTGAGTACGTCATTTTGGGAAGGATGTCGATAAGCTGGTGATCACACAGAGGAGGGCAGCCAGGGAACAGGTTTGTGTTTGTGCTGCACAAGATTCCATTGAAGGAACTGGGAATGCTTAGCCTGGAAAAGAGAAGGCTTAGAGTGGGACATGACAGTTGTCTTCAAGTATTTGAAAAGTTATTGTGCAGAAAAGAGATTAGAATTGTTCTGCCTGGTCCCCTTTAAATTAAAAAGAGGAAAATGGATGTCGATAATAACTGAAATCCTGAGAGGAAGCTTCATGAGAAACTCCGTATTATTTGCTCCAACTCCATCAGAGGCTTCTTGTATGTTAAGGAAGAAGAAATGACATAAATATTGAAGGAAAGAGGCTTCAGAAGCTCAGGACAGATCTTTCCCCCTGCTGGGCTCCATTGAAGAGCCTCATGGTATCTTGTCTGCACGGATTCCAGTCTACCCTTTGGGTTCTTCTCATCCTTTGCCTCATTACACTATCCCAGGCTTTTGTTGAGGGATAGAGAAGAGGGTGGTGGAGGAGGAAAAGGAGGAGGAGAGGGGGAAGAGAAGAAAGAGGAAGAGGAGAAGGAGAAGAGGGGGAGTAGGAAAAGAAGAAGAAAGAGGAGGAGGGGGAGGGGAGAAAGAGGCAGGAGAGGAGAAGGAAAGGAGGAGAGAAGAGGAGAAAGGGAAGGAGAAGGGAAGAAAAAGGAGGAGCAGAGAAGGAGAAATAAGAAGAAGAGGAGAGGGAAGAAGAGAAGGAGAAGAAGGGGAGGGGGAGAAGGAAGAGGAGAAGGAAAGGAGGAGGGAGAAGGAAAAAAGAGGAGGAGGAGAGTTGAAGATGGAGGAGAAGCAGAAAGAGGTAGAAGAGGAAAGGGGAGGGGGAGGAAGGAAGAAGGGAGGGAAAGGAGGAGAGGGAGAGAAGGAAAAAGAGGAGGAGAGGAGGAGGAGGAGAAAGAAGATCCAAGAGGTAGAATCTTGTACATAGCTTGTCCGTACATAGCTTGTCCGTACATAGCTGTTTGCCTGTTGTCTCCTTCCATTAGACTGTGAGCTCCACGAAGGCAGAAACCATTGTTTGTCTTTCTTTGTATTCCCAGGATGCAGTACAGCATAAGCACATAGTAGGTGCTTAATAAATGTTTATTAACTGACCGCTTGAATCAGCAGTCATGGGCAAAATGAGGCAAATTTAGGGATGAGAGCTAAACATGAGAGCTTTCCCAAAGTTGAAAAGGAGGAAGGAGTCTCCTATCACTGGAGGGCTTTCAGGAAAAGCTCACAGAACACTGTTCGTAGATAGTGGAGGGGGGATTCTGCTGCAACTGTTACAATGACTGTTACATAGCAGGAGGTTAATAAATGTTTATTGATCACTGACAGGACTTAGAAATTCTGTGATCCTTTGAAAAGGAGCTCAAAGACTGTCTGTGCCAAGCCTTTTTATTTTACAAATAAACTGAAATCCAGTGAGATAAATTCCATTTAACAAACATTAAGTGACTGAAGTGACTAAAAACTACACAGTCAAATTATTGCTAGAACCAGACTAGGATCAAGCCCAAAAGCAATTATCTTGAGGAAGATACAAACTTCCATTTATTACATCTACATATTTAAGTGATTCATATACTGATACTCTGTTACTTTGGGTTTTGGGAGTTTATCTTGTAATTGCCAATGTAGTGGCTAAGCTAGGAAGGAACTGGAGATCATTTGCTCTGTAGAAGATTGCCCCACGGGTCCTAAGCCTTGTTTACCTTAGAATCAAATAGAAACTCTTCTAATTGGCTTCTAAAGCCTTGTAACCTGATCCCAAACTACCTTTCCAGCCTCATTATAGCTTACGGTTCTTCATATGCTCTTCGTGTTAGTATAATTAGTACTATCCAGAACTGTCCAACACCATTGCAATTAATACAGTCCAACCAAACGGCCATCCTTGCTCTCCTTGATTGCCATCTTCTGCAACTAATCAGGCATGCTATCTGCCAGTGCCTTCCCTACTTCTCCCTAAATTACTTTGTTTCTCTTTGTTTTCTCTTTGTCCCTCTTACTCACCTTCCTCCCACCTACCTCCCTGTGGGCCGAGCTATTCCTTTCTTATGAATGGAATTTCTCTCCAGTTACTTCCTTGGCCCCTCCCTTCTGGGAGTGGCTTTCTTTTTAAGCCAAACTCAGGAAAAATGGGGAAAGCCAAGCCTCAGTGCCAGCCTATCTAGTCATGCTACTGCTAACTCATTGCCTAGGGAGGAACCACGCTATAAGTATTCTCTTTCCTAGAAAAAAATGATTCAATGTTCTGTGGCTCTAAGCCGCCAGCAGTATTTCAGTTTTAAATCTCTCTCCCTTTCTGGGATGCTCCCAAATCACTCACTCTCAGCCGAATTCCAATAATACTCACTGATCAACAATGTAGATAGTTGACAGCTTTAATTATAACTAGTAGAACAAGAGACAAAGTAAACGTTTAAACACAGAATGGTAAGGAAACTTAAGAAACAGAGTAAGCCTGCCCCTGGGAATGGGGAGGGCGAGAAGACATCAGGTTCTCCCTCTTTAGAGGAAAAAAGAAAAGGGAGAGGAGAAATAAAAGACTGGAGACCCCAGTCTAGATTCCTACCTGATTTCAGCAGCACAGTGTCCATCTGTAACATTTCAACAGTCCCTTAGCCCATTGCTCATAGCAGCTGCCCCTCCTGTGGCTGCCACTCTTCGAGCCCCCATATGGATTCTTCTCCTCCTGTTCTGCATGGCTCCTCCTCTTCCTACAATCCTAAAGGCAGGGAGTGGTAGACCTGTGAGTTACATCCACCCTGTCTGCCAGTTCCATGGTCTGTGCAAAATTCCCCAGTGATCAAAGAGATTTAGATGGTCAAGTGAGTATCCCCCAACTTGCGAAGTCCTCTTAGAATTACAGAAAAACTTCTTATAACAATGTTTAAAAATAAATCCCTGGTAGCTCTCGGGTCAACCACTGGGCATTTATTTCCAGCACCCTGATCTCTTTGGTGATGTCTGGACTAGTTGTGGTCAAAATAGCATTACACATATGTGTGTTTATATGTTCATAGTCTTAGATACATATATGTATACTGTATATATGTGTGGATATATAAATGTTTGCTATTATATTATTCAATCATTCCTACTTTAGTAACCCTCACACATTCTATTTTGTTTGGATTTGTGGGGTTGAGCTTATATTATTTCCATATCTATAGATGATAGAATAGAGCCGTCAGTCCAAGTCTAGCCTTTTCAGGTTACTTTTTGGGGGTAGAGCAGTGTTCTCTAGGAGAAAAAGAATTAATTAGGTAACGGAACACTTAAACCTCAACCACTGCTCCCTTCCCAATTTATGACTTGATTCTTCTACCACCTTTAAAGATTTACACTATCAAGAGAGCATCCCCCAGAGTTAATTGGATGAAGAGAGTTGCCACTTACAGAGTCCGTGTGTATTTGAAAAGAAATTTCTTATAAGGATGTTTAAAAATGAGTTTGTTTTATGTGTTCAAAATGTCTAAATGCAGTAAGTAAAAGGTTTTGGTCCCTTTAAGAATATTCCTTGTAAGATGTAGCTTTGTAACTAGAAAGAGCTTGCTTCAGGTAGGGGTCACTTTACCAGTTCGTAAAGTTGTTTCAATGTTAATTAGCCAT
>CM053623.1:18570031-18587226 GCA_028646595.1 Phalanger gymnotis
GAAGGAAGGTGATAGATTATTCAATACCATTGCTTTCCTTTGTAATCTTGTGCATTTTACTTTATGCATTTAAAAACATTCTGAAGTACCCATGGAGGCACACACATGTACACACAATTAAGAATTCCTGACTTGGAGGGAGAGCTAGCAGAGATGGACCGAAACTTTCCTGTCGATACTGCAATAGGAAGATTGAATCAGTGCAGAAGACCAGTGCAGATAAGACCTTGGCTATGAATTCTCAAACTAAGCCAATCATCCCAAAGCCTTGGAAGCTTGATAGCAAATACAGGTGTTTGAAGTGGCAAGTGCCAGCTACATCTCTCTTCTGTATGTAGCAGAATCTCACAATTGAAAGTGACCTGTGGGCCACGCCATCCAAACCAAACCTACATAAAGATACCCTCTACCATTTCCCAGCCTTTGTGAGAAGATTTGCAAGGAGGAGAAACTCACTATTTTCTAGGGCAGTGCAATCCATTTTGGGGCAACTTTAATTATCGTAGAGAAATAACCAGTAGCCAGCACTAGAGCTTGAAAGCAAATTTATCTTTTCCTTGGAGCAGGGTAAGGTAAACCTTACAATTTTACCTGGCTTTGATCACTTAGGGAAGTAGCTAACAGTTGAGCACAGATTCTACCGATGTCCTCAAACTCTAAATTTATCATTCTTTCAACTATTCCCAGGTGCTTCCTCACAGCTGGTCCATCAGAACCACTTCTGAAAACAAACTCCTCAGGGAAATGGGTGTTTGGCCCAGCATGGCATTATTAGGTATTCAACCTGGATGGTTCTTGAAAAACAACAGATAAAATCATCAAATGGCAAAAGGCAAAGATGCTCATGAGAGACTGGATCCAACCCAAACCCACAGGTGTCTTTTGGTTCTTGCTTTGGCCCTGACTTGATTGTTCTTGGCTTCATTGATTCTGCTATCCTGAAAAAGTTGGCGATGCAGCCTTAGCCCATCCACCAGCATATCAGACCCAAACTATCACTCCTACTCATTTGTGCACTTCCTTAATTCCTTCACTAGATGGTGGTCAAATTCAATCCATGTACCATATGCAAGGCCCACAATCATGGTTAGATTAAAGAGTGAATATGCAACCTATGTCTCCCCAGCTTTTCTAACTTCTTTTCCATTTCTTCTCTGCTACCCAGACAGGATCTCAGTGGACAGACCTTGCCCTTTAGCCATACTCAGGTGTGAACAATGGGGATTCCCAATAACCATGGTTTTATCGTATTAGCTTATTATAAAATTATAGGACTATGACTGTCTGCAAGTCTTGAGTTGTATTTGCAAAATGATTCACAGACTGTTGCCTCTGGCAGTGACTGGCTCTGAAGGAAAGTGAATAGGAATTCGCGTCAAATTCGAATTGGTTTTGAACCCTGCCTCTGCCATTTATTAACTGTGTGACTTTAGACAAATCACTTTATATCTCTAGGCTCCTCGTCTATTAAAATAAAAGGTTGGGACTCCATGGCCTCTGAAGTCCCTTTCACCTTGCAAGCTACCAGCCTACAAGCCCCTAGAGAACCCCTTGGCTAAAATTCCAGTTCTGCTGTGTGACCTTAGATAATTCACTCATCCCAGCTGTTAATGCCTCTCCCCTAAATTAACCGGTATTTATTTTATGTAAACTTCTGTGTAACCTTTGATGAAATGTAATCTCCTTGAGGACAGGACCTGTTGCATTCATTTCAGCTATGTCTACCGTGCTTAGCATAGTTCCTAGCACAGAACAGGCATTCATTACATGCTTATTGTTTGATTGGCCCTAGGTCTCTCCATGCAAAAGTAACAGTTAGACCAGGTCACCCGTCAGGTCCTTTCCGCCTCTAAATCTCTGACTGTGGTTTTTGTTTTATTATAAAGCCCTAATAATTGTAACTTCCGCTGTGGCGAAGCTCCCCACCACCATTCAATAGCTCAGTATAGTCTGTGCAAAATATTCACTGAGCCCATCATTAGTGGTCTCTGGTAACCAGGCTGGTGGTGTGAACTGGGAATGAATTCATTTGGATTCCTCAGTGGAGGAAGTCAGCGCAGCTGCGCGGGTCTGGAGTCCTGATGTGACCTGAAGCCTTGCTTCTGTTGATAGTCTTGGTGGGTGTGTAGGGAGTGGAGGCTATTTACAGAATCTGACCGCATGAGTGAAAACTTACGGAGCCTCTCCCCTTCTGATAAAACCTTCCATCATCAGAATCCCCATATTTTGATGGCCAGAGTTGCTCGTACCAAGGGGAATACTACACTAAGGCAGCTTTTGGATCCTTTCACTGGAAAAATCTTTTTAAGGCTTGAAAGTGATTAAAAATACCTGGCCAGCTTAGAGGTGATTGGTGATGGGTGTGGGGAGAGAAGATGGGACCTAGCAGGAGAGGGGAGATTTGTAGGATCTTAGTCTAAGTAAATTAATAAATAGATGCTTATTCATCGTTAGCCAAAATTATGATCCATGGTCAGCTACATAGCGCGGTGGATAGACTGCCGGGCCTGGCATCAGGGAGACTCATCTTCCTGAGTTCAAATCTGGCCTCAGGCACTTACTAACTGTGTAATCCTGGCCAAGTCACTTTACTCTGTTTGCCTCAGTTTCCTCACCTATGAAATGAGCTAGAGAAGAAAATGGCAAACCTGTCCAGTGTCTTTGCCAAGAAAACCCCAAATGGGGTCATGAAGAGTCAGACAGGACTGAAATGACTGAACAACAACAGCATGATCCATGCAATTACAGACCATACCTAAGTCTTCCTCCTCATACTTGCATTGCTTTGGGTAACCAGCCAACTCTGTATTTTTGAAAGCTGTTACCACGGTTGACTCATCTATGTCAACGTCCAGGGAGACAGAAAATTAAGGTCAAAGTTTGGCATGGAAATGGATGACGCACACACAAGGCCTGTAGGTTGCACTGTAGCCAACGGGAGAAGTCTCAGACAGTCTGATGTTTTGCTTTGTCAAGAACCCTGGAACATGACTGCCAGTTTGTTCTCCATGAGAGATCTACTTAGCTGGTCAGGATGGTAGAGACAGCAAAATCCAGTCCCCTCAAAGGGGAGCGTGATTGATGACTTGGGCATTTATCCCAGGCTTAGCATCGTGAAAATTATAAGGGCATAAGGAAGAGCCAGAGATGCTAAAGACAAGATGACTTACGTGTATATTGGTTACAAGAGTTTGGGTTTTGTTCTTTTTTTTCTAACTTGAAGAACAAGAATTTCAATTTGAAGGATGGCCAGGAGAAAAAAAAATGCCTGCTAATCGATATGTGTGTGTGTGCATATTATGTATGTGTGTGTATATATATATGTGTGTATGTACATATACACACATTAAAGACTAAAGTCTACACACACACATACATGCGCGCGCACACACACACACACACACACACACACACACACACACACAGTAAAGACTAAAATGGTTAGTCACATCCTGGCCCACCTGTAACCATTTTATAAGACTGCAGGTTGTTCTGCTTGCCCCCAGAGAGCAGAACTAGGAAGATGAATGGAAGTTGAAAAGGAGCAAATGGAAATTAGTTTTTCAGGAAAAACAAGCTTCCAGAATAGAATGGACTGCCTTTGGAAGGAGCAGGTTCTTCTGCCCTGGGTGTCTGCAGGTAAACTCCACATGGCCCCTTTTTGGCGATGCCAGTGAGAAGATTCTTGGTCAGCTAATAGACGTCTATGGGAGCCTCAGTTCTGAGATTCTGAGTTATGTTCTTGGTCCAGGCATTTCTATCTGGCCTCAGTTTCCTCTTCTGTCAAATGAATAGGATCACTAGCCTCATTTCCTCCCTCTCCAATCCATTGTGGAAACCAGTGCCAGATTCTGGACAAAGATACTACAGAAATAAGAAAGAAAAACCTGGAGCGTGCCTGGTGATGCCTCTTCTGGCAGGTATTTTTAAGGATTTCTGCAGGGGCCATTGTACCTGCTTTATGCAGCTCTGACCCATTTTCGCTTTATTTTCCTCATCCTGAATTCGTCGCCTTGGGTGCGCTTAAACACATCACTGGTCACAGTGAATGATGTCTGTTTTGGCAGTTGGTCAAAATCATTCTTAGGATTCCTGTCCTGATATTTTTCTGGCACCTCAATATCTAGTCTATATGACTGACTTTAAGAGCTCAGAAAGTACAAGGACCCCAAGATTATAGAGAGAAGATCTAAACATTGAGCAAGTTAAAATGCTAAGTTCTCACCTGAGGAATTTCCTAACATATTAATTCAAGAAAGAAGAATCATCATATTAGTAGATAGGGCACTGGACTTGGAGTCAGGAAGACCTGGGTTCAAATCCTGACTCTGATACATTGGATACTTGCTACTGTGGTAAATATGAGCTTCATTTCTCTAAGACTCAGTTTTCTCACCCACAAAGTGGGATAATAAAAACCTAGTGCTTACTGCAAAGGGTAGTTAAGGTAGCCTTAAATGAGGTAATATTTATAAAATGGTTTGCAAACTTTCCAGCTACACACATTCATAAGCATATATGCAATATATGTATACATGTTATCTATGTATACATATATTTTTCATGTGTGTATTATTTCACGTGCATATTATTTCATGTGTGTATGCATATATGTACATAGACATCTATGATTTTATCAGTGACCAAGATCCATGCTGGGCTCTAGTAGGGGAGTTTTTGCTTGGAACCAGACTTCCAGGTCAATTTTTGGCCATTTCTAAACCTGCCACAATGCAGTAATCTCTCCCCACTCCATATTTTCTATCTTTTCTTTATGCATTGTCATCCCCCATTAGCACATAAGCTCCTTGAAGGCAGGGAGTATCTTACTTTCTTGTATTTGTATCCCTAGCACTTAGCACAAGGCAGAACACTTGCTAAGTATGGGATAAATAACTTCTGGAAGTCCTAGTGTATAAAATTCCTTCCACCAATGCAGACCAGCAACTCATCTTCAATTTAGCTTGGGCACTGAGGGGCTAAATGTTTTTCATGGCCACATCAACAGAATGGGAAGTAGAGGCAAGATTTGCTTCAGTCAGTCAATCTGAATCAATAGTCAGTCAGTAAACATTTATTAAGCACCTCCTGTTTTCTGGGCACTGTGCTAAGCTCTGAGATTATAGATTCCAAAATGGAGCTCACAATCTAATGGAGAAGGCAAAATGCAAACAACTATGGACAAACAATACCTACAGAATGAATCAAAGATAATCCACATAGGGACGACCCTAAAATGAAGTGAACTGGAAAAGGCTTCCTATAAAAAGCAGGATTAAGCTGGGACTTAAAGGAAGCCAGGAAGTAGAGATGAGAAAGGAGAGCATTTCCAGTCATGGGGGAGCCAGTGAGAAGGCTAGGATGGGAACTGGAGTGTCTTTGTCAGTGTCACTGGATTGGAGAATCCATGGTATGGGGGAGGTAGATGTATGAAGACCAGAAAGGGAGGAAGGGTCAGGAAGGGCTTTGAATACAAAACAGAAGATTTTATATTTGGATTCTGAAGGTATTAGGGATGATTAGGGTAATAGGTTTTGATGAGACCTGTGGTTTAGGAAGGTCAATTTGATAGCTGAGTGAAAGAGGTTAGGCTGGAATGGGGAGAAACTTGAGGCAGAGAGCCCAACCTGTGGGCCATGCACCAGGCTGGTGGCAGTGTCAGAGGAGAGAAGGGGGCAAATACAACAGATGTTACAAGGTAATGAGAAAGAAAGAGAGAGAAAGAGAGAGAGAGACAGACAGACAGACAGACAGAGACCTAGCTTGCAAACCCAGGTAACTGAAAGGATAATGGCACCCTTCACAGCAATACAGAAGTTCAAAATAGGGGAGAGTTGAGGGAGTAGGGAAAGATACTGAATTTCACTTGGGACATGTTGAGTTTAAGATGTCTAGAGGTCATACAGTTAGAGATGTCTAATAAGCTGTTGGAGATGGGAGACTGCAGAATGAGAGAGGTTTTGGGGTAAGTAGACTTAAGAACCATCTGTATTGAGATGATACTTGAATCCATGGGAGTTGAGATATCACCAAGTGAAACAGTGTACAGAGGGGAGGGGAAAGGAAGGGCCCAAGACAGATCCCTAGCAGATGCCTACCATTAGTGAGTGTGACCTGGACAATGATCCAGTCAAAGAGGCTGAGAAGGATGTATTAGACAATAGAAGAACCAGGATAGAGCAATGTTAAAGAAGAGAGAAAAGAGTATCAAGAAAAAGAGCGTGGTCATCAGCATCAGAGGCTACAGAGAAGTCAAGAATGAGGGGTAAGAAGTCTTTAGATCTGGCAATGAAGAGTCACTGGTAACTTTGGAGAGACCTGCTTCAGCTGAATGATGATGTCAGAAGCCAGACTGCAGAGAGTTAAGAGAATGAGAGGAGATGAAATGGAGGTACCTATTGTAGATAGCTTTCTCCAACTGCTTAGCCACAAAAGGGAGGAGAGATGTGGGATGATAGCTAGCAAGGATGGGTATCAAGTGATGGTCTCTGAAGGATGAGGGAGGCATGGGAATCTTTGTAGGCAGGAGAGAAAAGTCATAGCAAGGGACAGATTGAAGAAAAGGGAGAGTGGGGATGACAGGGAGCAAATTGCTATAGCAAATGGAATGGGGGCAGCTAGGTGATGCAGTGAGTAGATCACTGGTCTTGGAGTCAGGAGGACCTGAGTTCAAATCTGGCCTCAGACACTTGACACACTTACTGGCTGTGTGACCTTGGGTAAGTCACATAACCCTAATTGCTCTACCTTCCCCCATGAAAAAAAATGCAAGTAAGAAAATGGAATGGAATGGAATCATTTATATGTGTAGAGAGGTTTGCCTTATCAAGGAGAAAGGCTATCTCTTCATTGCAGACAAGGTGAGGGTGGAGATAATGGCGGACGGCATCTAAGTGATCTGAGATGAAGGGAGAGAAGAGAGAGCTCTTAATGAATGGCCTCATTTTCTTTCAGCGAATTATGAGGCAAGGTCATCAGCTGAGAGGCAGAAAGGGAGAGCCATGGGAGGCTTGAGGGGCGATCAAGAAGTTTGGAAAAACCACTGTAGTAAGTGGGGATAGTAAATTAATTAGGGAGTATAAAGGAATTGCCTTGCTGCAGTGAGGACCCAGTAGAGATTATATAATAGAAATTTGTCAACAAACATTTATTAAGGTTCTTCTATGTGCTAAGTACCATTCTAGATGCTGGGGAGATAGATACAAAAGATGAAACAATCCTTATTTTCAAGGATTGTACATTTTAATGTCCCAGGTCGTCTCTACTTCAAGACCATCTCTCTATTCAGTACGCTATGTTGCCTTTCCTTCTATGTTGTAGAAGTGTCGATTATATCACTACTACAAATATCGTTAATTACAATTAGGGGAGTACTCCCTCCACCAACCTATATTGCAGCCTTTTTCCTCAGTAAATGACCTATCATTTCCCAAATGAGGAGCCAAAGGTCACATTGGTAACAAGCAGCAGAGGTAGGATTTGAACCAAGTCCTCTGACACTGGAGTCAATGCTCTAAGTATCCCATTATCTCCTTGCAGAGGGTCCTGGGCAGTTGCCCCAGACTACTTCATCCTAAATATAGCTCTGACCCTTTGTTTTTGGCTACCTCCTACCACAGCCATTAAGAAAGAACCTTGGGGGCAGCTAGGTGGTACAGTGGATAGAACATCAGCCCTGGAGTTTGAAGGACCTGAATTCAAATCCGCCCTCAGACACTTGACATTTACTAGCTGTGTGACCCTGGGAAAGTCACTTAAGCCTGGGTGCCTTACCCCCCCCAAAAAAAAAACTTGTTTTTTTGGTGCCCCACTAATGAAGGAAACATTCCCAAATACCTTCATAATAGCCTTAGGAGACTTCCTACCACAGAACAGCTTGGACTGGAAGTGGCTTCCCTCATATCATCCAGCCACATAGTGAAAAGTCTCAGTAAATTCTGTCATCATTTTGACATTAGAAAAAGCAGAAGAAATGAGAAGAGGGGGTGGAAAAAGATGGTGGAATAGGGTAAACGCTGTGCAGGAGCCTAGGGAAGTAATTTAAAATGTTAAATGAGGTAGAAAATTTATTTGAAAAATAAATATTTTTTTCCTGGTGGCATCGAGATTTATGTAATATCCTGAGTTTTAATTATCTGAACTATAATAATTATGACCTGCATGATACAGATGGAGAGTACAGGCAACCATGCTCATAAATACATCTGACCCTGATTATTGAGGCTTGAGTAGATGTAATGATACACGGAACAACATCTGGGGGAGCCTAATATCAAGGCTCATTGCCCTTTGAAGTCAAACTTGACCTCTCTTTCTGAATTCAATAAATCGTGAAATTGACCTCCACTTAAATCAGGGACTGTTTCCCATAACGCATAGCATGAGAACTTTGTTCTATCAATCAGATAGGAATTTATTTAGGGAGGTTGATGGCGAGCACTGCCCATTCAAATCTCACTCAAAATATTTGCATAAAATTTTGTTTAAAAACCAAGGCAACATATTTAGGAGTTGAGGGAAAAAGTGGCCAAGGGAAGCACAGCAAGAGAAGGTGGAAGATTGCTGATGGGTTGCTGCCTGGGAGAGAGTATCCCCATCAGCGAGATCACAGATTTATTGATATCATCTTTGGTTGCCCATGCTCTGAGTCTAGCTCATGAAACATTAGTTATAATTGAATTCACAACTATTCCTTGAGTTTGGCTCAATTCCCAAGGTTCATCCAAAGTAGGAATGACTGAAGCTGAAGATTTGAGTCCACGTCAGAACTGAAGAACTCTCTAAGAAGGATGCACAGAGGATTGTTAGGGATAGCACTCACCTATTTTCCTTCACAGTTCTGCCTTGCTGTGCCACCATTTGGATGACTGTGACTCAGGAGTTTTTGACTGATGGATATTATTGGGGAGATGAGACTTTGTGAAAAGCTTTCACCCCACTATCCTTTTTCTACTCCGTTTTCCTCTTTTTTAATGTTGTCGATCTCAATAATGCCTCCTCTCTCCATAGAATATAACAAAGCTTATAACAAAGATATATTTCAGCAAAACAAAATGATATGTCTGAAACCATGTGCTTCATTTCCTCCCTGTATTCCACCACCCTTCTCCCAAGAACAAAAAGATATAGGTCATCATTGGTTCCCTGGTCATTTCATTCATCTCAGTTGTGAAGCCTTTTTGTGTAGCTTTCCACTAAATTGCTGTAATCATTAGCCTTGGCACAAATACAACTTCGTGTGGGGATGGACGCTCTTTGTCACAAGGTACATTGTTCTCTTGGCTCTGCACTAGTTTATTGAAGACCTCTCAAGTTCATCAACATTCTTCATATCCACCTTTACTTGCAGCATACTAATAGTGGATTACATTCATGTACCAGAGATTGTTCATCCGTTCCTGAGTCTATGGACACCGCTTGAGTTTTAGGGTTTTGTTACCACATGTGCAAAAAAAATCTGTTGTAAATATTTCAATATGTATGGCACTTTCCCCCTATCTTTGACCTCCTTGAGGGTAAATGCCCAGTAGTGGTATTGCTTGATTAAGAGATATGAACAGTTTAGTCTTATTTCTGGCATGGGTCCAAATTATTTTCCAGAATGGTTGGTTCAGCTCACAGCTCCATCATCAGTATACTAATGTGTTCATCTTTCCTCAGTCCCTCCAACATTGACTATTTCCATATTTTATCGTCTTTGCCAATGTCAGGGAGTGGGAGGTAAAACCTGAGAGTTTTTTGTTTGAATTTATTTACTTATTATTAAATTGGAACGTTTTATATGGTTGTTTGCCATTTGCATCTCAGATTCTGAAAATCGTTGTTACCCTTTGACCATATATCTATTGGTTTGACTTTCTTTTTCACACCTACTTTAAAACGTAACCAAACTTCTTATCTTCCTTCTGCATCCTCACATATTCCTTTTCATGGCAAGACATACAAGGTGTGAGAGATAGTCAACAGCAAGTCGTACATACGGATAAGTTAAAAGGAGGTCAAGTAGATTGTTTTGATCTCACATCTATCAGCAGGTACCCACCATGCTAAGGCACTGAGTTATTGAAGATAACCGTCTTCCACATGTTGCAGAGCATAAGGTGGGAAGTAAAGCCTAATTGTAATGATAAACGTCCAGTTCCTTTTTAAAGAAAACAGAAGGCTTTGTGAAATATAAGATGAAAGGTCCCCATTAAAGGTGGATATTTCTGGCTATTCCACTTGGAGACCAGTGAAGTCTAACAGGATATTATGAGTGATTTTTCTAAACAGGGTTAGAACTGTTTTAGAGATGAAGAGATTGTTTTAGGAAGCCATGGGGTAATCCACTCACACAGGTTGAAAAGCTTCATATTACTTGGCTTTCCAGACTCTAAAAAATTATTACAAAGAGACATCGACTCACCCAGAGTAGCATAAGGCACTAACTGCCAGGCGTGTTTTCCCATTTTTTGCAAAAATGGAGGTGGTTTCAGAAACTCAATGAGGTGCATGCTGCAAGGATTTTCGAAATCAATATGTTGGATCCAGCTTTGAGCCAATGGCCCAACAAATCTGTTCCAGATCATCCATGCACAGGGCAAGTTTGGAAAATGGCATCTCAAAATTGATATTGGAGCCTAAACTTTACATTGACTAAACTTTACATTGCATTTCCATTTCCATTGGGCCCTGGGATTTCTGGTGCTTCTCAGAGGCTTTCCCAGACCCAGAGTCATCCCTGCCTTTTCCCGTTCTCTTCAACTCCTCCATTCAATGAGTTGCCAAGTCCTGCTGATCTACTGAATCACCGCAACATATCAATCTCTTAAACATCTCCTTCAAAGCTATTCATCTCTAGAATTAAGAATATCTTGAGTATTTAGGAAATGTGGGAGAGAAAGGGTAATTTGGCATATTTGAGAGAAGATCAAGGAGGTTCAGACAAATTTCTATGGGCAGAGACCATCTCATATACATTCCCTTCTATATACTCGCAAATCTGCTGCCCTTCTTCAAATAAAGGCAAAAGCACTGTTCCTTCCCTCAAGGAGCTTACATTCTAATAATGAGGGACATGCTATGTAAAAAAATAACAGTAATAAATGATAGACCTTTGGGAGGCACAGTGCAATTTTGGGCTTGGCATCAGAAAGAGCTAAGTTCAAATCTAGCCTCAGATATTTAGCAGTAAGTCATTTAAGCTCTGTTTGCCTCAGTTTACTTATTTGTAAAATGAGAATAGCAATAGCACCTACCTCACAGGGTCTTGTGAGAATTGAATGAGATAATGTATGTAAAGTACTCTTGTATATGCTATGTGCATGCTATTGTTATGAAATAACTATGTACGTATGAGAATTACACAAGAGTAGATGGAAGCACATCTCAGAGGGAAGGCATGGAGAGCAAGGCAAGGTTGTGATGGAACTGGGAAGATCCTGATCCCAATCTCTCCTCTCTCTAATTCATACTCCACAGATCTAAGACATTCATATTTAGGAATATTAATTATTACATATAATATTTATTTTATATTATATACAATATATTTGTTAATTTTGGCCACATCACTCCTCTACTCAAACATCTCCACTGATTTCCAATTGGATGAGTCAAGTGGGCATTCAGAGTTCTCCACAATCTGGCTGATAACTGCCTTTCTAGCTATGTTTTATATTAGACCTCTTTATGAACCCTAATTTCAAACCAGACTGACTTATTTGCTATTCCCTGAACGAAACATATGTCATCTCTTGTGTTCCCCATGTCTGGGATGTTCTGCTTCCTCTCCTTTCCCTGGCTCTAATTCTAAAAGGTTCACTACTTTCTCTGCTCACTCCCCTCCATCACTAATGTTCTTTGTCTTCTGAAACTGCTTTATGTTTACTTATCTGTGTACATATACAGCAATGTTAGCTTCCAGAGGCTAAGGACTATTGTTTCATCTCATGCTTGCATTTCCTAACGCCTAAGGTGCAGAAGGCACCATTTAAACGTTTGTGGAATTTTAAGCTTGTAGGTTTCCCACAGATAAGTTAATTTCAGAAATGTTGAACCCCACATTCACCAAGTTCCCTTCTAACCCATTAGACTTTAAACTCTTGAGAGCAGGGATGGTTTTTTGCCTTTCTTTGCATCCCCTTCACTAAACAGAATGCCTAGTCCATAGTAGGCACTTAATAAATTGTGAGTTGACTTGGCTAATATTTTCTGAGCCTCTGGACTTGTTAAGGACTCCTCCTCTCTCTTGTTTTGGGCAGCCGTTGGGAAGATGCATCTCTCCTTATTCCAGAGACAACACTAGTGACTTTCTCATCTCTTGATATCCATCCGAGGATTAAGTTTTGCTTTATTGAGTGTGTAAAGCTTTTATTGTGTCCGTCGCAAGCTAAAGCTTTTGGTTCAGTTTGGTTTGTTTTTACGAGTGCTCGTTTCAGCCGCCTTGGATGTATGGTCAACATAATTTGGTTTATTGGGATGGCTATCATTTGTTTCTACGCTATAAACTCTCAATGTGATGCTGACTGTTTGGAAGGTTTTGGAGGTTTCCAAATTGTTTAACCCATCCCCCCATTCACTGGCATTGGCCAAGGAAGTTATTTTCCATTCTAGGACTCTTAATTTATATGTATCTCATTTTCGGAAGTACTCCAAAGAAACTAAACATAAATCTCCATCTTGGGAAGGTGTGGCTTCCCAAAAGTTTCCACATTTCCCATGTCCTCTAGACCAGAAATGATTCCATAACATCATGTGATTTCATGGGTTACAAACAAGCAATTTTCCTGAAGCTTGTTAATGTGTTCCTCTGTCAAAATCATGAGAGAGAGAAAGAAAAAAAAAGCTCAGGAGAAATGAATGATGAGTCCAGCTCTGGGCTAGAGAACAGCCTCCCATATGTAAGAAGGAAATGTAATAAGGAAAGAGAGAAGGGACACACGCAAGTCGATTCTTATTCTGGAGCATTAGATATAGAAAAGATTATTGTCTTCCAAGGACATGTTTTTTGTTTCATATGGTGAGTGGATCACTGGTCCCTCCTATGTTTAAAACCCCTTTTGCTGAAGTTACTAGCACTTCCAGGAAAGTCACTTCTCTATCACTGGCACAAAGTAGAAATGGAAAATCTATGGATCTATATGTTTAAAAGGCAGGGGGAGCTCATTCACACTGCCTTCCTGTCTCTCTCTACTGCTTTAAATCTAGTAAATATGAACAAAGACCCACTTCTGCACTGTGGTCTGGATTGGTGAACATATAGCAGGGACTGTGGGCATTAGCCCATGGAGCATCACACTCAGTCTGCCAATAGCATAAAAGCTGATGGTAGAGAATCATTCCAAATGTCTGAAGGTGGATTTCTTTTTCTATATTTTCAAGCCATTTTTAAATGTAGGATTTCTTTCTGAAGGTCTTCTGTGTTCCATTCATTACCTATTTCTGAATGAATTACTGGAAGATAAGGAATTTAAGATGATTTTTTTCAGCATTTCTTTCTTGGTAGAAATTGGTTCTTTTATTTACAAAATTTTATTTACTCTTGCTTTGTCAATTTTGAAAAATAAAGGAACTTGTAAGGGAATTGGTAAATAACCACACTATCTGGAATTAACAGCTGTGTTGGCTTTTCAAGCCCTTCCCAATATGAACCCATTCTATTTTTCCTGTCTATGTATTGCTGGCACTCTAGGACCAGGCAAATTAGCTTTACTCTTTCTCACAAGTGGCATCTGGTCTTCTAGCCTTTGTACAGTTTCCTATGCTTGGAATGCACTTCCTTCTGCCTTCACCTCAGAGAATCCCTCTCTTCCTTCAAAGTGGATCAGAAATCACTTTCTACCTGGAGTCTTTCCTGATTACCCCAATTGCTTGTCCTGTAGAATCACGGTAGAAGTAACACATCCATGACATGTCTAACATGGAAAATTTTTAGGGGAAAAAAATTCAAAGTTCCAACCTACAATGTTCTCTTTTAGTTATTTAAGGGAGGTAAGGAGTTGGAAGTGGGGTGTAACATTAGGAATATCAGTCAAGCACTGGCCTTGGAATTGGAAGGAAGGTGGGTTTGAACCTTACCTTTGACAGTTACTATGTCAAATGTACTAAATTACTCGGGCAAGTAATTTAACTCCTCTGGACCTTGATTTCCCTAGCTGTGAAATGAGGTTAATAATGCCTGTACTACGTCAGCAGTCAGTGAGCAACCATCTACTGAGCTTTGAAAGTCTCTCATACACACAAGGCTGTCACTTGTTTTATTGAGTGGTCCTGAGGATCCACTGAGTAGATCATGAATGTAAAAGATTTTATAAACCTATGTAAATATCAGCTGTCAGACACATTTAAGGGATAGGGTGGAGAGTTTGAGGTGAGCATTATGTGACCTGGAGGGCTTCTCATCACTGTACTTCATGATCAGAGCCTGAAAAAAATGGATTGAACCAAGAACCAGGGAAGACAGTCTTGTGGGTACAGCGCTTTCCCTCCCAGAGAAAGAAGAGCCTGGAGTGTTTTCTGCATGAGCCTAAACTGATGATGGAATGCATTGGCCATGGCGAAGTCTTTTATACTCTCTGGGCCTTAGTTTCTTTACCTCTAAAATGGGTGAGTTGTGTGGCTGAACTCTAAGGCCCCTGTCAACTCTGAGTCCTGTGAGCCTGTGTAAAGAAGCATCTTTGGCCCGAGCCCTTAAAAGTGGTTTCTCATGTTCCAGACAATATGCTGACTAGTATAATTAGAAACCTGTAATGTTAGCACCCGAAAGAAAACCTGAAGATGAATGTTATGGCCAAACCCTTCATTTTACATATAAAGAAACTCAGGGGGAAAAATGTGAATGAAACTTATCTAAGGTCACATTTAGTGCATGACCAATAATAATAAAATAATCTAATCTTTAACATTTATTAAATGCTTATTATGTGCCCAGCACTGTGCTAACCATTTAAAAGACAAAAAGGGGCAAATGATAGTCCCTCCCCTCAAGAAACTTACAATCTAATGGGTAAGACAACATGCAAATAAATAACAGACCAAGTAAGCTTTACACAGCACAAATAGGAAAGATTTAACTGAAAGGAGGCATAGGAATTAAGAGGGATTGGGGAAAGCTTCCTGTAGGAAGTGGGATTTTAATTGGCATTTAAAGGAAGCCAAGGAGGTGGGTGGTTGGAGTGCAGGAGGGAGAGCATTCCAGGCATGGGGGACTGCCAGAGAAAATGCCCAGAGAGGAGCCATGAGTAGCAGAGGTATAATGAGGTAAATGGCAAAGAATTTGGGGTTGAAGGGAGAAGGGGGCAACAATTCTAAGCTGCTGAAGAGGGGAGAAGCATAATGTAGGATAAGAGTGCAGGGAGTATAAAAAAGCTAAAGAAAAAGTATGCCTTCAGGTGATGCTTTTGACACCCTCTAAATTTCTCACCCATGGGCAAAGTGCCAATGGCCTCACCCTAGTTACAGCTCTGTAAACTAGGTCTCCCTTTTCCTAATCCAGCCCACCCCACTATGAAATGAGGCCCATGTCAGTGAGTTTGATTTGTTCCCTCTCTATATCGCCTTGGACCTCCTTGGTATATAAAGGCTATAAATACAAATGTCCTTTCTTTTTATTTCTTTAAAGGAAAGGAAAAGAAACTTAAGAAGGAAATACATAGGAAAAAACCATTTCACTTTAAGTGATAGCTCTAACCTCTCTCCACAGTGAATGTTTCAGGCTTTTTAAATCAATTGTGGAACTTTTAGATTCAGTGCTGGTCAATTATTGCTGTAGGAAGGTTGGCTCATAGAATGCCACAAGGCTAAGGGGCAACAGAACTCACAAGGGAGTGGAGGGTGGAGCTGGAGGCAATATCACTAACTGCTTACACTAATGTATTGATCAAACAAGGGCACTAGGTGGCGCCATAGCACAAAGAGCTCAAGGCCTGGAGTCAGGAAGACTCATCTTCCCGAGTTCAAATCTGACCTCAGACACTTATGAGCTGTGTGACCCTGGGCAAGTCATGTCTCCCAGTTTGCCTCAGTTTCCTCATCTGTAAAATGAGCTGGAGAAGGAAATGGCAAACCACTCCAGTATCTTGGCTAAGAAAATGCCAAATGAAGTCACAAAGAATCAGACATGACTGAACAACAAAATTAGTCAAACAATTCCTAATTAGAAATGGAGTTGTTTGAATGATGCCCACTTTAGAAGGCAGCCTGTAGTACAGTTACAAAGAGATTGAACCTATAGTCAGGAGATTTGCCCAATATGACCCCAAAGGTGGGCCTTGAGCCCAAAGTTGTTCTGACTCTGTCTGGCATGCCACTTCCTAAGCCATACTGCCTGTCTATATACATGGCTGTTGATTGTGGTGGTGTTGTTATGGTAACTTGTGGGGCTTGGAGAGAAGACAGAAAAATGGAATTATATTCCATAAGGCTCGAAACTTGAAAGAAAATACACAAACAGACCTTTGTTGGCAAAACAGAAATGGAGAGACATGTTGCATTCACCTTTGGATATTCCAATGGCTCTGAGATGAGTATAAGGGGCTCTGCACCCCCTGCCAAGGGTCTTTACTGCTCAGCTCATGGGCAGGGCCAGCACAAGAAGAAGAAGCAGCCCTGGTCCTTTTGGACAAAAATTCATTAGTGGTTTAGGGATGTGGGCCCAGAACAGAGTCTAGACAAAAGCAAAATCTATTTGGGTTTTCTGAGAGGGTGTTGGCTGCAGGAATACTAGGAACTCCAAGAGTGCAAACATTGGCCATTTTGATCACCCAGTTTGGGCAGACAGCTGACAAATCACTCAGGCCTGGTTTGTGTTCCTAAAAGGAAAAGCAGGTATGTCTCCCTCCTTCTTTCCCTCTCTCTCCCTTCTTTTCCCATCTCTCTCTGCCTCTCCCTCCATCTTCTTGTCTGTCTGTGTCTCTTCTTCCTCTGTCCCTGTCTCTTTCTCTGTCTCTCTGTCTCTGTCTCTCTCTGTCTCTGTCTCTGTCTCTCTCTCTACATATATATATATATAATATATCTTCATATGTATACACATGTATACATACATATATATGATCTCTGCCTCTGTCTGCCTATTCCTCTCCATTTCTATGTCCTATATATCTTTCTCTGTCCTTATCTCTCTCTCTCTCCTCTCTCAATATTTCTCTGCCTTTTTTCTTTCTGTCTCTCTTCTCTTGTCCCTCTCTCTGTCTCTCTTTTTTCTCTGTCCCTTTTCT
>CM053623.1:18587326-18649860 GCA_028646595.1 Phalanger gymnotis
TCTCTCTCTGTCTCTCTCTCTCTCTCTCCTTCTCTCCCTGCCTCACTCTCTCTCTCTCCCTCTCTTTCTCTCTCTCTCTGTCTGTCTCTCCCCCACCAGGATACAGACCTAGCAGTGGTATGGCTGGATCAAAGGATATACACAGGTTCATAGCTCTATAGCCATAGTCACAAGTTGCTTTCCAGAATGTGGTTGGATCATTTCACAACTCTGCGAAAAGTGCAGTACTTTCCCAGTTTTCCCAAATCCCTTCCAGCATTTATCATTTTCCTTTTTTGTCGTATTAACCACTCTAATACGTGTGAGGTGGTACCTCAGAATTGTCTTAATTTGCATTGTCTAATCAATAGTGATTTTTTCACATTACTATAAATAGCTTTCATTTCTTCAACTGAAAACTATCTGTTCATATCCTTTGCCCATTTATCAATTAGGAAATGATTTATATTCTTATAAATTTAAATAAGTTCTCTATATATCTAAGAAATGTTTCTCTCTTTATCTGTTTTTCTTTCTCTCTGCCTCTCCCTTTCATCCTCTCTCTCTCTCTCTGTTTCTCTGTGCCTCTATGTCTCTCTGTCTCTTTCTCTCTGTCTGTGTGTGTGTGTACCTGTCTATGTCTCTTGCTCTCTGTCTCTTGCATTCTATCTCTCTCTGTCCCTGTCTCTCTCTGTGTCTCTTTCTGTCTCTATCTCCATCTGTCTGTTTGTCTGTCTGTCTGTCTATCTCCCCCTCCCTCCCTCTGTTTGTGTGTATGTGTGTGTCCCTCCCTCCCTCCCTCTCTCTATCAGAGGTGCATGCTGCAGCTGGCTCAGTAAATGAGATTCACTAATGAAGGAAATATATTTATACATGAAATAGGGATGTCATCAGGAAAGCCCAATGTTTTTGTCATATAAACAAAGAGATGGTCATCGAGTGCTAGAGCAGAGTGCTGACTATGTTTGAATCTTATTAATTCAGTCATTTGTGCACATGTTCATTAAGCTGCTACTATGTGCAAAGCATTGTGTGGGATATAACACTGTACAACATAAACTCTCCAAGCTGTTCTCCCTTCAGCTAGCCCCTTAAAAATCTTTTTTTCTTTCTTTGGGACTGGGTCTCTTTAGGTCACTCAGGTATGGGGCAGTGGCTGCTCACAGGTCCATCTAGAACAGAAGCTGTTTTCTAGGCCTGTTTCAGCCTTCTCGGGCAGCCTGCTATTGGTGCTACAGTGTGGGCAGTCAATTGACTTTAGCCCCACTGCAGCTCAGAACACCCAAGCTACTTCAATCCACTCCTCCCAAAGCGGAGATCAGAGGAGTGCACTGCCATACCCAACCCCCACCAGCTGATGATGTCATCACCTGTTTAAAAGCCTCTTTCATCTGTCATTCAAGTCCCTCCTTTGTTTCCTTTATGGGCTCTGTAGTCTAGTCAAATGAATACACCTTTCATGTCTCACCTTCCTGCATTCAATCTGTGCCCCACGTCTAGAATGCACTCCCCCTCAAATCTGCTTCTCCAAGTCCTTATCTGCCTTTTAGTCTGCTTAGCTGTGGTGTCACCTCCTCCAGATAGAGAAAGGAGTGGCCTTGGCTTCAGTTTTGGCCTAGTCTCCTTCTCCTCCTCCCCCATTGACAGGAGGAGGACCTTGGGAGCTCCATAGGTTCAGAGGTTGGTGAACCTTCCATCTTGCCTTCAGTGTTCTCACTGCATCCCCAGATTAGCTGGTGGTAGTCTCTACCTAGATAGCTTACTTGTTTTGGGAGTCAAAGATTGACTGGGAGTCAACCCAAAGATTGTGTTCCCAGAAAAGAAAGTAGATCATGCTTAAAGGGAGTGCCCAAGGAAAAGTAGCTTCTCACATCCAGAAGCTGAGAGTTGGCCCTTTGCCATATGTTCCCTCTAAGCCTGGACCCATATCCCCCTAGACTTTGTATGTGTTTTGTGTGAGAATGTATCACAGGCTTTTGGGGGAAATGGTTTTATACTAACCATTCTTTCTGTGATATCTTATTCCAAATGCTACTTAAAGCAAAGTGATTAAAATGATTGTCAACCAACCATCTCCGTAGGAAGCATGCTGGTCTAAGTTTGACCAGTGGTCTCAGAGATTCATCCTAATCAAGACAATCAAAGATACTCCTAGAACCCTCATGGTAAGATAAGCTAACTCGGAGGATGGAGTTCATTTGAGGAAGTAGGAAGGGGAATAAGGAATGAGTACAAGGGGAAGAAAGTCCCGTGGGCTACAGTAACCTCAATGGTAACATTCTATGGCTCTTCCTAGTTATAAAAGGAGACACCGTGGAATCATGCAGAAAGCACAAAGCTTACAGTCAGGAGGCCTAAAGTTAGGAAATCTGGCTGAGATCCTAATTCTGACATTGAGAGGCAAGATGGAGCAATGGAAAAAGCACTGGATTGGAAGCCAGAGGGCTGCGGGTCCAAATGCCACTTTTTGTACTCAATGACTATAAGTAAATGATTGGGCAAACCACTGATGCTCCCTTGGATTCAGTTTCTTCATTTATAAAATGAAAGGGGTTGGTCCCTTCCAGCTCTAGAGTGAGAATCTTTTGTGTGGCGTTGGCTAGATCACATCAATTTATGCCTCAGTTTCTTCATCTGTAAAATAGAGGTCTTTGACATGAAGACCTTCTAAAGATCCCTTCCAGCTTTTGATCTTATACAGATTACATATTATATAGCTTTAATCTATAATATAATATATATAATCTATAGGACAGAGTCTTACATGAGTCTCACAAGCACCCCCATGAAGAAAGGAGTCTATCTTATTATTTATATTTTAGATATCCATCTTAATGATGTCTTACCACAAAAGCATGAGTTGGTCAGGTTACTGCTTAGCCATTTACTCACTGTCAATGACTCTTACTCAGAGACTTTTTCACAGATTTAAGCAGCTTTAAAAATTAAATGAAACTTGGTGCACAAGGGGTGAGACCCCCTTGGGAGGTGGTGAGATGCTTCTCACAGGGGCATAGTTATTGCTGGAGCCTGACTTGTACAAATTATAACCCTGGAGAAAACAATGGAGAGACATAGATGAAGACACCGAGCCATCTCATGGGGGTGTCAGCAACTTTCTCCACTCAAAATTCAGGGACCTGTCCCCTGAAGTACGCAAGAAGAATTTGATTTACAATTTGAGGGAAAACCAGGCATAGAGTAATTGGTGAGGTGGAAAAGCAATCTCATTCCTGCCAAATTGCTTTCTTGGGCTCCAAACGCTCCATGGAGCGCTAGATTCAGGGCTCTGCGTCTTGTTTATACATATAGATGCCTTTCTTGTGTGAATATGGCATCTGGTACAAGTGTGATCTAATGCTGTTGTCAGCTAAAATAAACATTTTAATTAAGGGGGAAAAAGATGTTCCAAGTTGTCTACTCATGAGCTGGCCCTCAAGTTCTCTGAATGGAAAGCCATATTTACTACCTATGTGAATTTGGAACATTGTGAGGCTCTCCAACCCTCACTTTCTTCATCTATGGACTGGGGGTGGGAGTGCGGGGGCGCACTAGATGACCATTAAGGCTCTGACCTTCTCTGAATTTATTATTATGTAAAGATCCTTTATTATTGGCAAGTACAAAGATATTCAACTTCCCCAAGCTCTAATTGGTCTAAAAACTTTGCTGTATCCAACACCCGTTTTGATCATACAAAAAAAAAAAATGGGTGTGTGTATGCGTACTGTAAGTTCCTTGTGGGCAGAAACTGTCTCACTCTTGTCTTTTATATCCCCAGTGTCTGGGGTCCCCCCCAAACCTTACCTGTGATTTCCTTCAGTGTAGGGAGCTTTTTTCTAATGTGGAAACTCCCTGCAATGCTGATGATGGAATCCTAGATTTACAACTTGAAAGGACCTTAGAAGCCCTCAAGTCCAAACCCATCATTTTGTAAATGAGGAAACTGAGGCTCAGACAGGTGAATCTCCTTGCCCAGGATTACACAATTAGTAAGAGTCTGAAGGATTCAAACCCAGGTCTTCTTGACTCCAAGGCCAGCACTCTACTCATTAAGCAATGTTGCCTCTTACCTTGTTCCAAGCAGGTGCTTAATAAAAGTCATTTTGCCTATTATAAATACCCAAATTGACTACAAAGAACATATAAAGGAAGATGCTATCTGCATCCAGAAAGAACTGACAAAGAGCAGTATGTATAGAATGATTTTACACACACACACACACACACACACACACACACTTTGTGTCTAATGGTAGCCATCTCTAGGGCAGGGTGGTAGAGGAAGGAAGAAAAGAAAAGAAATTTACACGATAACTTTAGTATATATTTCAAAGTAACAGCAAGTTGTACATAATAGATTTGAAGTTTCATGTGCAATTGTGTTTTTATTATACTATGTTATAGAAATGCTTGTTTTATTCCATAAATTAAAAATAAAATAATATTTCGATGTTTATCGAATTCAATTGTTATTGTGAGAATTATGATTTTTCACCTTCCTCATTGAAATATTTTGACTACTGACCTCCCCTTGCAATTGCCTTCTTCTAGCTACATCTGCCACCCATATGTGTCCACCCATATTTATAAACTTCCTAGACTTGACTATAAGCTCCTTGAAGGCAGAGACTAAGTTTCATCTACACTTGGGCATCTCTTCCAGCATCTGGCATGGTGTTCACTTGGAGGAATGGATTCTCTCCCCTTCCTGGCAGGCTTCAAGCAGATGCCCTCTTGTTCGCTGTGTTTCAGAGGGGATTCTTCATCAGCTTAGACCAGACAGCCTCTGAGATTCTGGGATTTCTGTCCCTAATTTGCTTATGTGTTTTTTATCTTATCATTTAGATTATAACCTTTCCAGCTTCCTTTATGGTGTTCTGAACTCAATAGCAATTCAAGTAACATTTATTGAGAGCTTACAGTACAGGACACTGTGTTAAGTAACACTATGAACTAATTGAGGGGTGGAGGTAAATTTTCATTGAATAAACAAATGGAAAAAGAAATGGGGATCACTTTTCTGAAGTTTGTTAAAAATGCAATGGACATCCCCTTGCCTTTCTAGGACAATAGTGGACTAGATGGAGTGCACTGATTTCCAAAGTGGGCAATATCATCCTATAGGGGTGCTGGGACAATCCAAAGGGGTGGTAGTAGCTTGGGTGCAATTGGGGGACACTGAATAAAAAAGGGGGCGGTGCAAGCATAAGGAAAGAAGAGAAGAAAGTTTTGAAAAACTGTTTGTACACATTTCATTTGTTGTGTAACAGAGTTAAAGTCATAGTGATTACATTATTTTCCAAATAAACACACAAAATGCAAGTTATATCAGTGGTCAAGTCCTCCAACAGGTCTTAACAAGCAAGTGTTGGCAAGCTTGTGTGCTGCGCATTGTTGGGAAGTCCAGCACACATCTGTAGGAATATGGGCATGTAATGACTTGTTTACAATACAATACTGTACAGTTACATGGTGCAATATTGCATCCTCAAAATTTCAGTAGAGGAAAACCCATAAATTTACAAATAAATTATTAAATTTAAGATGCATCATTTAAATATATATGTATATGAAATTGTACAAATTTCAAAAAAAGTTAAATGGTTAAAGAAAATACACTTCCAGGAGAGCACTGAGTAATTTTTTTTAAAGGGGGCAATAGACCAAATAAATTTGGGAACCTCGCTGGATAGAAGACCTGAGTTCAAACTCTAAAATGTCTATAGGACTGCATTTTTCAAGAGTGATACAGGTACTCAAAGGGCCTCATCACCTATAGAGTACCATGTAGGTTGATCCTACCAAGCTGGGAAGAGTATAGGTTAGGAAACAGATTTGGATATATGTTGTCTGAGAAGCAGCCTAGATCAGTTTTGAGAGGCTCATCACTAGAAGACTGGTCGCTATGTGAGATATTTGGGGGGATCCACCAGCTTATGATGATGGTCTACTAAGCCACTTTGGATTTTCAATATGTGTTATTTGAATAAACACCAACATTATGTCTAGAGATTTCAGGATTCTATAGAAGTAGATGCCCAAAGGTCCTCAGAGGCTATTTAGTCCAAAAATCTCACTTTACAGATGAGAAAACTGAGGCCAAAGAGAATATAACTTGCCTAAGTTCACATGGGCAAGAACTACTCAGTTCTAAAATTAGGATCTTAGATTTTGATCGAGGATCAAAATTATTGATTCCTATTGTTGACAGAAACATCCACATGGATGAAACTCCGGATGCCTAAAGAACTTCATAGTTTAGATATCGAAGAAACTTTAGAAGTCCTCTGAGATGATCCCTTCCTTTTAAAAATAAGGAAACTGAAGCCAGAACAGGTTAAATAACTTATCAAAGGTCACACAGGTAGTAAATGGCAGAGTAAATTTTAACCCATGTCCCATTTCCAACCCCCTACTCTCTATCCACTGCATTGACACAAGGAAGAGGCACTAGAACACCACTCCATTGTGGAAAGGCTGTTCTGAGCAGGGAAGTGGTGCGATCAGATGGCTGTATGGAGGATGGATTGGAGATGAGAAAGGCTGGAGGGGATAGACTGCCTTAGATGCTTGTTTTTGTATTCTTAGTACTTAGCACAGTACCTGGCATGTGATAATTGCTTAATAAATATTCTAGCTGTCTGTCTGTCTATCTATTCATCTATCCATCTATGACACTGTTCCCTTTTATTGAAGAATCCCAGTTCCACCTTTACTTCTCCCTCTCTCCTTTCTCCCTTTTCCCCCCTCTCCTCTCTCTCTCTTTCTCTCTCCCTTTCTTCTTTCTCATCTTTCTCTTTCCCTATCTCTTCTCTCTTTCCCCACCTCTCTCTTTCCTTCTCTCTCTCTTTCTCTCTCTCTCCCCACCTCTCTGTCTCTGTCTCTCACTCACCCCATCTCTCTGTCTCTCTCACTGTCTCTCTCTGTCTCTGACTCCCTGTCTATCTCTTTCTCTGTCTCTCTCTCTCCGTTTCTGTCTCTGTTTCTCCCTCTCTCCTCTCTGTCTCTGTCTGTCTCTCTCCTTCTCTCTCTCTCTCTCTTTCTCTCTCTCTCTCTCTCTCTGTCTCTCTCCCTGTTTCTCTCTTTTTTTGTTTCAATTCTCAGATGATATCTTCCTTTTTTGTTTACAAGAAAAATTATAACTGACACTATTCATTATGATAATGAACTCATTTCATAGTGTGGACATATTGCAGACTGTAATTAAAATGCTGAGGCTCTTGGAATAAGGTAAAAAAAAACCCTAACACTTTCTGAGAAGGTAGGCTCATAGAAGAGACAAACAGGAATAGGCAAAAGCAAATTAGGCTGGAGCCAAGAATATGCCTGCTTTGAATGCAAAATTGACTGTAAGCCAGAGACATTTACAGCATCCATAACAGTGATGTAGGCTCAGAGCTTTGAAGGGCACAGCAGTTTGTTAAAAATACCATGTCACCATGAAACACTTGCTTCTGAATGAATGGCCTGGGGATTGTCTGGTGAGACCTTTATCATGTGGGTGCCTGCTAGAAATAACAATGCCAAAGAAATTTGCTTGTTTCTCTTTTCACTTTTCGTAACCCCAATTTTCATGTCGGTGCCTCTTGCTTTATGGAATATGATATAAATTAATGTAGATCAACGGAGCTTGTATCAAATGGTGACCCTGTCTCATTCATTCGCCAACTAAGAAGATCTCCTAGTCAGTAATTTATAAGCTTATTTTCAGTGTGTGTGTTTGTGTATGTGTGTGTTTGTGTATATGTGTGTTTGTGTATGTGTATGTGTACATGTAACTTCAGTGGATCTGTAATCTCATCATTGTGAACGTCCTCTCTATCCAATTACGTATCAGCGTCTAGACAATAGCTATTTTTCATCCCGTTCCTTTTTCCTGGGTGGATAGTTAGACCACACTCACTTGAGTGGTTATAGAACTCATCCATGAGGCTTGGAAGACCTCACCATTATCGATAGGGAATTACTCTACCTTGGGTTACCTCCATGATCATGGTGATCATCTTTGATGAGCATACATCTCTTTGTTCTATGCCTTGTCTAATATCAATAGTCAGAAGGTTGTTGAACAAGGACATGTCTGTTGTTGTACCTTTCAGAGAAACTTACATAATTATGACATATGAGCGGGATATCATTGTTAGAGGAGAGTGTTTACAGAAACAGTTTACTATGCTGAACAAAATGCGTTCTTATACTCACCAAACACCAAGCATAGTGGGATCACATATTCTTCACCCCTTTTGCTTTGGCCTATTGTGTGGACTATTTCTTGTGAAGTTCTGCCTGTTCCTTTTGAATATCTAGGTAAGGATGTCCTTAATCTGTGTGCAGATTATTCTCATATAAATTTTATATAGATGGGAAAGTGGGCATATAGGTTGGCAATCCTTGATGCCCATTTTGTAGTAATAAAGCCTTAGATTTCCCACACATACATCTTTAGCATCTTCCCCAGTTAAAGAAGCCTTGGGAATTGATCCATCAATGTTCTCATGTTTCTCCCTCTGTGTCTATTTCATCTAGTTTAGATATTTTGGCTATCTTTGTTCTTTTCAATGGCATATCTCTAAGCACATCTAGGACTTCAGTGGTAGAGTCTAAATATGGTGGCTCAACTGCTCTTGATAGTGAAAAGAATTAGCTACAAAAATCTTTACAGATCTTTTCCATTTTTCATCTGTTTGTTGTTTTACTTCCATTTTTATCCTTAAATGCCCTCTAGTGGGCCTCTTTCCAAGTTTTCTTTATAGGAAATTTAGTCTCCACTGCTTCTTATTGCTCATAATCTTACATTATTCTTGTCCAAAAGATTTTACAAACAAGTTTATGTCCTAAGTGGATGTTGACCTTGGCTGCCAAGTTTTTCCTGCTTGGAAAGTAAGTAAAATGTTTTCACTTCTGCCTTGCAGTTCTTCAGATACTTGAAGATAGCAATGCTGACTCTCCAAAGTCTTCCTTCTTCTCAGATCCCATTGATGTTGCCATCCTCATACACTCTGGCCTCTAACTCCAGCTGGACAATCCAATCTCCCACCGTAGGGCTCTGGGCTTCTGATTGGTGAACATTTACCATATCAAGGAGGACCCAGACCCACCAAGCTAATCCATGGCTGACTGCTACCACCTGCTCACCCTTGCTACTTTAAGAATATAGATCTAAATAACACTACCCAAAGACCTTCAGAATTACCTTCCATTTGTACTGGTTTTATTTTACATACGCATATATACTTGCACGATGCCCGTCTCATTAAAATATGAGCTTCTTGAGGGCAGGAACCATTCAGCACAATGCTCAAAACATGGTAGGCATCAATACTTGTTTACCCTTCCTTGGGCACTATATATGTATGTGTATATGTATACACACACACACACATTGTCTTCCTATATTAGAATGTAAGTTCTTTGAGGTCAGGAACCATCTTGCTTATCTGTATTTGTATCCTCAGCATTTGTCATGGTCCCTAGCACATCTTCAGTGCTTCAGTAGCCAGATGGCACAGTGAATAGAGAGAAGGGATTCGAATCTGGAAGACCTGAGTTCATATCTTGCCTCTGATCTTTACTAGCTATGAGACCCTGAGCATGTCACTTAAACTGCTCTCTGCCCCAGGCTCATCTGCAAAGTGAGGATAATTATAACACCTTCTTCAGGATTGTTTCAAGGATTAAATGAATTAATGTACTTTGCCAACATTAAAGCGCTATGTAAAAGCTACCTCATTAATAAATGTGTTTCCTTCCCAATTCATTCTTCTTCAAGCTAAATATTCCCCTTCCTTTGGCTGAGCCTAATATATCTTGAACTTAAACCTCGTTACCATCCAGGTCACCTGCTCTGGACACTCTATAGCTTGTCAATGTCCTTCCTAAAATGTGGTACCCAGAACAGAAAACAATGCTCCAGACATGGTCTGGTTGAGGCTGACAACAGCGAGATCATCACCTGCCTGCTCCTGGAGACCACATCTCTCAGAGTAACCTGAGATGGCCTTAACTTTTTCCCCTTCTCATTTCACACTATTGGTTCATATTGACTCCCCTATAACTCCCAGATCGTTTTCATAGGAACTGTCATCTAGCCACACCTCCTCCATCTTAAATTTATGAAGGTGACTTTTAAAAATACATTATTTAAAAGTACTTATTTAAAAGACTCCTTCCAAAGTATGATTCTGTAGGTGTAGGAGAAGCAACTGAAAAGTAGGGATTTTGTCTTTTTTTTAATGCCCAGAAAACATGAAGGACAGTGGTTCTACCTAGGGTAGGCACTCCAAAATTGCTGGTCCAATGATGAGGGGTCTCTAGCTCTATGGCCTGTTTGCTTTATTGTTTTCTCCCTCCTTGATCCTTCAGGTTGCTCCCGCCATTAAAGAGAGGATGATGAAGAAAGGCAGCATGATGCTGGGCTACCAGCCACATGAGGGCAAAGTCAACTTCTTCCGCCAGGTGCTGATCAGCCCCCAAGTAAGCCGCGAGGACATGGACTTCCTCCTCGATGAGATTGACCTCCTAGGTAGAGACATGTAGCCATTGCTCAGGAAGGCCCCAGAGCACAAATCCCACCGAGCAGAAATTTCCCAGTCAAGAACATCTGGGGCCTTGTTATAGAGATGCAATTCTTCAGATGCTCATTAGGAAATGCTACCATCACTTTAAAATTAAATTGCTTAGTGTATTCTTAAAAGTGACTCGAAAGCCTCCAAAGTCTGGAAAAGCAAGGGCGACAGAATCCTGAAAATATCATCACTGCTGCTGTTATAGTTCGGACACCTTCTCTAGAAGAGTCATCTGGGAGAAGTTCTCTTGGAGGGTGGGGCAGAGCAAGGGTGCTGGGTGTTAAGTAGCCATTCCCTCTTTAAAGGATTCATGACTCCTAACCATAGGAATTGTGGTTCTTATGCTTCACAATCATAATCCCAAAAGATTCACATTAACAGTTCAGAGGAGCTTTGGAATGGTTGAGAGATGAGTTGGGCATTGTCCTGCTAGGAGCTTGACCTTGCTCCTGTCCCCCAGCAGTTAGACTCTGCACAGATAGCTCTCACCTAGATCTTTGGAGGCCCTACAAGCATGTTAAAGCTATTTTTAAAAAGAGGAATGATGAAAGATATTTATATGAAAAAGATAACTTTTTTGTGGACTGATCGTGGCAAATGATTGGAATTCAACTGATCTGTTCTAGTCTACTGATAGATTTTTTAAAACTCTCAAATAACGTTGTAGAGTATATATTTGTTATTATCAAAGATTACCAGCTCCAAGAATGTTCTTTCATCCTAGTCTTCCAGACCACATTCTTATTTTGCTCTTGAGTCCTGTTCTTTCTTTTTGGCTTAACCCCCAGGTATGAATCTGCTTCCACCACCATAAGACACAGGGCCAGATTAGACAATGTTTATCTTCCCTCCCTTTAGATTGGAAGGGCCACTTACAAATGATACTGATAATTCACATTTATATCATGTTTTAATGCTTATGAAGGACTTTGAGCTTGGTGGTACAAATATTTTTGTCTACATTTTACAGATGAGGTAACAGAGGTTCAGATAAGAGAAGTCATAGTTAGTAAACGTCACAACTGGGGTTTTAGCCCAGATCTCCTGACGCCAATGCCAGCACTCTTTCCACGCTAACTCTCACTTTAGAAAGGAAGGAGAGAGTAGCCAACCTAGCCCTCAAAAGTTAAAACTTTGGTCATGAAGTTAAATAAGGATCATCATCTATACGGAAGCAACTCAATGAAGGTAAGAATAGACTTTCATTAATCCCCGAGACCATGTACTTAAAATGGTCAATTTTGTTTCAACCATTTACCAATAGCATGGCTATACTAGGTTCCATCCATCCTTTTGACAAAGATTTTTTAAGTGCCTCCTGTGTGCCAGGCACTGTGCAAAGTGCTGGGAACAAAAATATTTTAAAAAGATGAATCACTTTTTACCTCAAAGAGCTTTTATTCTATTGATACATGACCCTGTTGGATGAGACCACCATTTTAGCAAATTATCCCGCTACCTACAAAAGTCCCTTTGTTTTGGGGGTTCTATGAATTGTTATCTTCCAGTTAGTTCTTTCTCTTGTTTTTGTGGGTTGGTTTGCTTTGAAATAATCATTGTGTGTTTTTGTGAAGACTGAAGAGCAAATTAAAGGACATGGTCATGTATTATTTATTATTCATTTTCCTAGGCTGTGACTAACTGTAAAGCTGAAATCAGAAGTTTTCTTGTTTGCACCTAGTTTGTTCATCGAGGTAGCAATGACCAATGCATTTTTCTCTTTCACATCTTGAATACTGAAAATCGTCTCTAAATGAAGTGCTTTAATGCCTTCAATTAAAGCGTCCAGTGTTGTACAACATTCCCATTTATGAGCTCCAAAATGCCAGTGACTTACTGTGATCACAAGAGAATGGATAAGAACAAAAACGGGAGCTCTTCACCAACACCCTAAAATACCTTCGCAGTCGTTCCTGGGAGTGGATTATCTTGATCCCATCTATGAGCCTTAATTCTACCTTTCTCTAGGAGTTTTACTTGATAAAGGACTAGCCAGTCCTTTAGATACATAGTTTGTCATAGTAAGCCCTGTATGGCTATCTTCTAGGTATATCGGCTATATTGGAATTGTATTCCTATTCTTCATAGACCTGGGCTACAGCAGCACCAAAGGCTTTAAGGATTGAAAGATGTAAAAGTATTCGTTTTCCTTAATCTGTTTCTTTTCCTTTAGACAAAAATTATGCAAGCATACTCCACCTAACACTAATTGACTGTATTCAAAACACAATGTTAGGTGAAACAATGTTCTTGGGGGCAATGAGTTACTTAGGAACTAGGTTATCAACGGGTGATTGGCCAGACAAATTGACAGATAGGGTTTGTGGCTTTATTGTGGGGTTTGGTTAAAAATGTATTCGTAATGTTATTAAGGAATATTGATAGGATAGCCTTATCCAAAGCAGTGTCTGCTGTCATTGTAGGCTTTGAATATCCAACAACTGTTATCAAGAATTTCTCTTTTTATGTTTATCGCTACCGTTTTCATTTTAGCCTCTTGTTTCTGTCCTATGTTTCCATTACGTCCCAATGGTTAAGGTACGTTTACCGACATGCCTCTAAATTTTATAGATGCTTACTAGCTATGCAATGATGCTGCTGCTTATATTTGTTTTTGTTTAAACTGCAACAATAACAAGTGTTTTTGAAGTCTGCACACAATATTCACGAAATCTACATTTGCATCCTCGTGCAAAAATGAACATTAGAGCGTAAATTTCTCATTTGCCTTGATTTTTCCCCCTGTCGTCTGCTGCTTACTAATTCTAACGTTTATGTACTATGATGTCCCTCCTGGACTAGGCCGCCATTGTAGCAGTAGAGACAAGAGACTGCGTATCTCGTAGTTGATGATTTGAATAAAACTAGACGAGAGAAATGAAGAATGTGTTTGTCTTTTATCTGGGGTGTAGTGGGGGATGTGCTGACCTGGACATCCATAGACCTGGGTTCCACTTCCAATTCTGCCACTCTTTAGCATTATAATCATGAAGAAGTATGTCTGGAAGTCAGTTGGTTAATCTGTAAAATAAAGGAGTTGAACTTTCCTGGTGAGGGCGGGGAGGGACTGCCTGCCTCAAGTCTCTCCCATTCCAATCCATTCTCAATTCAGCCACTAAAGTGGTTTTCCCAAAGTTTGGGCCTGACCATGTCATTTACCTGTTCCCCACTCCCCAATAAACTCCAGTGGCTCCCTATGGCCTCCAGGAGCAAATACAAAATGCTCCGCTTGGCATTCAAGGACCTTCGTCACCTAGCCCCTTCCTACCATTCCAATCTTCTTACATCATGTTACTCTACATGTACTCTTCCATCCAGTGACATGGGACCTCCTGACTGTTCCACAGACAAGACTCTCCATTTCTGGGCTCCAAATGTTTTCTCTGATTATCTGCCATGCCTGGAACACTGCCTCCCACTGCACTCTGACTACTGACTTCCCTGACTTCATTTAAATCTCAACTAAAACCCTGTCTTCTGTGGGAAGCCTTTCCCAATCTCTCTTAATTCCAGCACCTTCCTGCTTTTAATTAATTCCTGTTTGTATTGTGCATAGCTTCCTTTGTATGTATTTGTATGTTATCTCCCTGTAGATTATAAGCTCCTTGAGGGCAGACACTGTTTTTTGCTTCTTTTTGTATCCCCAGAACTTAGCACAGTGCCTGGCACATAGTAGGTGCTTAATAAATGCTTATTGATAATTGATTTATTGATAGACGATCCTCACATTCCATCTCCCAATTTCTATGACTTTGCACAGATTACATCCCCAACTTTGGAATGTTCTCTCTTCCCATCTCTAATAATCTCTACTTGCTTTTAAGGCTTATCTCAAGTGATACCTCTTACAAGAGGCCTTTCCTGATTGCCCTAGTAGTATTTATCTGTCCACTTAATGTTTCCCTTCTGGGTAGTAGAATGTCTCCTTGAGGGCAGAGATTGTTTCATTTTTTTGTCTGTATCCCCAACACCTTGGACCTTAATGAATTGAATCAAAGACCCTTCAAGTTCTAAAATCTTTTTACTCTAATTTTTCTGACATATAGGGTAGAAAATGGGGAAATTCGACAGCAAGAACATGGGCTCCTGGAAGCAGTCATACCTCTTCAAAGTTGACAGGGAGATCTCAGGTAGAAGAAAAAGCAAGAGCTACTTGAAATTTCAGATTCCATCTCCTCCCCAAGAAGCATTCAGAGGGGTGACCACCAGTGTTGAGGCACTAAGTGGAATGGTCCAACCTGGAAACTGACTGATTTTTAAGTCAAAAAGAATTAGGAAGCAGGTTGGGAATGAAAGAGTCAACATGTCAGTTATGTCCTGCTTGGAAAGAGTGTCATCTGGCATGCCATTGCCCATTTTCCTTTCAATGATTATGAGATGTGACTAAACCAAACAGCTTTTGAATTTCTGTTGGAACTCCCAATACATAACTTCTTTTTTTATTGCAGAATTATCTGGGATCAGGAAGCAGCTTAGCACAGGAGAGAATATTGTATTATAACACTGACACACAGGCATGAGGCAGCACCTGAAAGACTATTAATTTTTTCTGACAGGTGGAAATTGTGCCTCACTCCCCATCTGCCGCTCGCTCAGCAATCATGATCCCAGAGGAGTAAATAGGGACAATTTTAAAGCGTCTTCCGGAGCAGACTTCTTGTCTGAATTTGTCTATTCAGCGTTAAATCCTACACTATTAAGACTTGTATGCTGGATTTTCCAATTTTTTCCCCTACCATCCTGACAGGCTACAATTTGCAGCAGTCCCTGACAAGTAATTGGCAATCTGGGGATGTGAAATAGACAAGAGAATTAGAGACATCTTGGAATAAAAGGATGCTTTAAAATATGCATATAGGATTGATAAGAGATCTGGCCCCAAAATGTGCCATTCGGATGAAGAAGAAAGGAAGGAAAACTGGGTCAGGAGCATCCCTGCTCATGCAAGGTGCTGTCTTGTTAAAGACAGGTAATTAGAAAACTGGTGTATGCTATTTGTAATGCTACTAATGTTATTTTGCCTTATTGCAGAGAGTGTTCTATGAGCTTCCTGCTCTAACTCTAGTTTAAATCTAGTTTTGATCTTTAAGTCTTAGAGGATTTTATACTATAAGCACTAGACCGAGAAACTCAAGACTCTTTAGGTCAGGGATGGGACTTCATCCAACCACATTATCATTTATAGGAAGAAATGGAAGAATGAACTCATTTGCTCACGGTCACACAGCCACACTTATCTACTTGCTCTTCCCTGTCCCAATATCCCATCTCTATGTCTTTTTCCATGCTGCCCCATGCCTGGACTACTCTCCCTCCCTTGAATTTAGAGGCAGCATTCAAATCCTCCCCTGACACTTACTACCTACTTGACCTTGAGTAAAGTACTTTGTCACTTTTGGCCTCAGTTTTTACATCAGTAAAATAAGAAGGTTGCATTTGATAGCCTCAAAAGTCCCTTGTATTTCCTCAGGTCTCTCCAGGTCTCAAGGTTTCTCATGAGACATAGGAGACACTGGCACAGGACCACCAAGAATGGCATGCCCATTTCAAAGAAGGCACTGTTCTCTATGAGCAAAGCAGGATTCTGGTAGCTCAAAAGAAAACGAGATGCACAAATTTACAGACATCTCTGTTCCAAATGTTCATGTGGACTTTTTGTGCCTAATCTGTGGTAGAGCCTTCTGAGTTCATATTTGACTAATCAGCCATAGATGGGCACATTTTACCTTGGCCCTGACATAGTGATGTCATGTTAATCACCTTCGAGTACAAAGGACAACAACCAACCAGCATCTCTCCACCAATGACCCTATGGTCACTCTCTCCTGTGTGGGTTCCAGAGCTGTCCTTCACTCTCATGCCATTCACAAAAGGATACAGTGAAATTCATAGGAAACTCATAACCACAGGTGGTAATGAGAAATCAGGCTAGATCAGCCAGGTGCAGCTTTTAACCTTATAAAGGAATATGGCTTGAAATAGGCACCCATCACACCCAGCTGAAGTAAGGCAGGAGAAAGGGATAAGGTCTACCACCTCCATACCCCTCATCCTTAGATGCTGTCCTGCTTTCACTCTCTTTATAATCCTACCCCGGTCCTAAACCCTGCAACATTTCCTTGCATCAGAAGATGAGCAAAAACTCCAAATACCAGAAGTCTCCCAAGATCCGGGCCTGTCTTGCCTTCCTCTCCCACTTCTAAAGGAGCTATTAGCATAAGTCTGATTTTGTTCTGAAAAGTAGGTGAATCTGACCTCAGTCCTTTCCCTACAAAGACTCCAGAGAGATGTTCCTATAGAATCTAAAGGGAAAGTGAGAAGGAGGAGGAGGAAGAGGAAAAAGAGGAAGGAAGGAGGAGGAAAAGGAAGAAGAAGAAGAAGAAGAAGAAGAGACAAAAGAAGGGCCTTTTAATTCCCAACAATAGAAAAAGCATTCAATTAAATTAAATTTATCAAGAATTTATTAAACGCCTACTATATGCCAGGCATTATGCTGAGCATTCGGGGTGTGCAGACACAAATGAAACTGCCCTTGCTCTCAAAGGGCTTATATTCTACTAGAGTGAAAACAGTCTGCAAGTCTGCACACAAATAAGTAGTGGCTGGAAAGCTGTCCTCAGAGGCAGGCAGTCCTGGGTTCAAAGGCTGATTCTGACACATGCTGGCTGATCCCAGCTGCACAAGTTACTTAGACTCTCAGTGTTCTAGGCAATTCTCCAAGAATGTGACTTAGAGAGAAGGTGCACACCTGTATTGGCAGAGGTTCTTCTGTCATTTGAGCATTCTTTATTTTAATAAAATCCATTATAATCCCTATGCAAAGTGCTTGGGGTGGTGGTGATAGTGGTGAGAAGTGTTAATAATTGAGAAGATTGAAAAAGGTTTCTTGCAGTAGATGGCAGAAGTCATTTGAAAGAGATCCCATGGGAGGCATGGCTACAGGTAGCCAGCACAAATGTAAAAAGCAACAACCATTTTTGAAGAAGCCTCCAGCACATCGAATGGACACTCAGGGAAAAAGTTTTGGGCAAATGTGGACAAAGGTTACAGAGGACGGGATGATGTGGATTGGTCATGATCTGTACCAGGGGTGGGGAACTTGCAGCCTCTAAAGGGATATGCGATGCCTTGGGGAACAGCAGGTTCTCTGGAACACAGAGTATGTGATAGGGAGCAATCAAAAAGAAGTGTGGAAAGATTAGTTTGGAGCAAATCATGAAGAGCTTTAAATGGCAAACAGAAAAAAAATAGTATTTTATCTTAGAGGTAAGAAGGAGACCTGGAAACTTCTTGAGTCGTGGGAGTGTTTGGAAATATCAATTTGGCAACTACATAGATGATAAATTGGAGAGGAGGAAGGCTGGAGGCAGGGAGGCCAATTGGGAGGCTACTGGAGTAGTTCCTCAAGAGGTGAGCAGAAAGAATAGTTCCTATGGTTTGAGGAAGCTAGCGTGAGAACAAGACTTTGCATTGGAAGGAGAACCTAATCTCATTGCTCCTTAGACTCTGGAGCTCAAGTTCCCAGCCTTATCCCTCCATTCTCAGTTTTCCTCCTGCTCCTTCATGTATTAACTTTTAGAACCCAACAGTCTTAAGGTGGGCACTGCCGTAAATACCACATGTTTAGGGTTTGCCACAGTATTGGATTTTTCAGCAGTTTCATTAGAAAGAGCCAGCCTGGTTGTATTGAGAGCAAGTCATGCCAGACTAATTCTATTTAGTGGTTGTCAGGATTATTAGAGCAGTAGATAGGGAAAATGCTCTCAATAGATTTTCTCCAGATTTCAGCACAACATTTGACAATGCCTCTCATGTTATCTTTATGAAATAGAAGGGAAAATATGGGCCCATGACAGTAGAGACAGGTAGATTAGGACATGGTTGAGTGACTGGACCCCCAGGGTTGTTATTAAATAGCTTAACATCAATGTGGAAGATCTTTGATGGAGTACCCCAGGGATTGGGGCTTGGTCCTGTACTATAAAACAGTTTGCTGATTTTTGTCAATGACTGGGTATAATGTTAATGGGATGTAAGCTCTTCCCTGCCCATTAAAAGGCCTCAGGTGGAGCCCATTAAGGGAAGCTTGCTTAGGGAAGACTTGCTTGTTGGAAAGGTTTCACACCTTTTGCTAATTTCTAATTAGGCACTGAGTCAGGAGGGTTGTGATGCCTTCTGGCTCTAAGAAGTGTGTATATACTCTGAATTGGTATTTTGCTTTGGGAGTTTGCTTATGAGAAGGATCTTGTGATTCCCTGGTTGAGATTCTAAGTAGCCGTATGTTCAGAACTCCCCAATTGCTCAGATGTAATGGCTCTCTCGATCCAGTGGTGTATGTAAAGTGTATAGCAATATTTCTTTGATTTAGGCAGTCAGAACCATGTCTGTTGATCTTTGTTTTTCTGCATTGTATTTTCTCTGAAGTTCAGGGTGCTGACTTTTCCCCTGAACAAGTGAATGTAATTTTTTTAGAAAAAAGATTCTTGACCCCTTAAACAGCTACCTTCCTAGTGAAGCAGATCTAAGAACCTGTGCTAGCAGCCACCCTGGGCGTGCCAGTGTGGTTGCTGTTACACTGGGTTAAAGGTATAGAAGACATGCTTATCAAATCTGCAGATGATCCCTTGGTAGTTGCTATAACTAATAGGCTGAGTGAAGTCAAGATCCAAAAAGATCTCAACCGGCTCAAATGTAGGGTTAAAGATAACAAGATTGAATTCAAGAAGAAAAAATGCGAAGTACTACCTGGGTTGAAAGAGCTACCTTCTGAAGTACAAGATGGAAGAAGGATGCCCAGAGATCAATTTGTCTGAAAAAAAAATTCAGATGTCTTAGTGAGCCCCAAGTAATTAAAGCACTGTCAGGTGGAAGAGGGAGTAAGCTTGTTTTTCTTGGCCCAGAAAGAACTAGGAACAAGGGGTAGAAAGACTTGTGGGAGGATGTGAGCAAAGATTGCACAGGATAAGAGAGTGTCGATGAAGTTGGGTCAAGATGCACATCATTGGAGAATATGCCCACATGGATGAGATCAGAGAACCATTGAAGTCTTGAAGTATGCATAGGGAAAAACTGTCCAAGAATCAGAGATACACAAAAGTGCCATGAACTCTATCAGGAATCAGTGGGTTGTTACTTGCTGTCTTTAGGCAAAAGGTGGGCAGTCACATGCTGGGCATGTTATAGAGGGTATTCTCTGTCACATTTGGGTTGAACTTGGTGGTATCTGAGGCCCCTTTCAATTCTGAAATTCTGCAGGTCCTCACGCTAGCGTCACCAGCTTTCGACCTATTTGTCCTAGCCATCCTCCTCCCCAACCAATAAGCATCACTGGTTTGTAATATGAGGGGTATAGCTTCTCTACTCTACTCCCATTGCCTGATAGACACAAAAATTGAGAAGCTAGGAACTAGGGGCCAAGAATCTCAAGTGTCCCCAAGCTGAATTATGAATGTGTTTCTCCATAGAATCATGTTACATGTGGCTAGTACCACATGTAATAATAATAATGCCATGAGTAATATGTGAGTACAGATACATTATGGCTTAAGTATATTTTTGTGGACCATTCTAGGAACATAACCACCACTTGGAAGATTACTTCTGGGGGAAATGTGGTCTGAGTTCCAAACAATCCACTTAACAGCTGGACTTTTGGAATACAAACTATTCATATGTTGGGGCCTGCCTGTCTCTTCCAAGCAGCATTTAATAATTTTTATTACAAAATTACTGGTTTTCTTCTAGTTTGCCATACTCTCAAAAGGGATTATTTTTATGATGGCTCAGGGCCTATTTTAGTTTTCCTATGGGAGCACATCTGAGAACTTATAATCTAAACCGCTGGGGAAATATAATTTGATTTACAAAAATTTACACACAGTGCTTCGGGAATGTGTTCATTACAGCAAATTTTCACTGGTCTGGTCTGGAACAGCTCTCATTGAGGAACACCTGTTTAAAGAACAGAGATTTTAAATGATTAAAATTCAAAAGCAACCCGTATTTGAGGGCTTCCTATGAATAGGTCATTCATTCTATAGCACAAGAGAGGGTGATGGGATCTTAGCTCCCGGGACCAGGGAAGGAAAGACATGTCAAGGAACCACTAGCAACCTTGGTTTCCAACGTGAGAGGTGAAGCTTCTCTATTGCCGTTGCCTGACAGATGGTGAAATTTGGAGTCCAAGAGCCAGGGAAAAAGAATCTCAAGTGTCCCCTGTTGAATTATGAATGTGATTCCCTATGGAATCATGTTACATGTGGTTTTTAGTACTACATGTAATAATAGTATCATGAGTAATTCTGTAATACCATGTGAGGACGTTGCATTATATTGGGCTGTACAACGAGCTTTATTAGATTATTCATTTTCATCTTAGACGTCAGGAAAAGCAAGGATAAAAGTGGAGAATGGATGGGACAGGAGATAGCAGAGACTGGAGGCAAGCTTCTGCTTGAGGACTGCTAGTGAGGACAAATTGGCCGCTTCCCAAAGGCAGCCCGTTCCCCTTCTGGTGAGCTCTCATCGACAGGAAACTTTCATCTTAATTGGCCTCCCTGAGACTCCCACTCATTGTCGCTAGTTCCAGTCTTTAGGGCCAAGCAGAGTAAGTTTTATCACTCTTAGGATCATAAGATCATAGCTTGTAAGCTGGACAGGACCTTAGAGGTCATCTAGTTTAGCCCCCTTCTTGTGACAGATGAGGAAACTGAGGTTCGGAGAAGTTAGGGGATTTACTCAAGGTAGAAGACACAGAACCAGAAACCCAGAAATACTTACACATTAAGACAAGATTTGTGACTCTGAACAAGGTGCATAGCCTCAGCTTGTCTTGGTTTTCTCACCTGCAAAATAGGGATAATAATAGCACCTCTGTTCCAGAGTTTCTGGGAGGACCAAATGAGGTAATAGTTGTAATGTGCCCAGCTCAGCGTCTGGAACACAGTAGGTGTTTAATAAATGCTTGTTTCCTTCAAGGTGGAAGTTTCTCCAGGGTGGGGAAGGCAGATGGGGAGGATGAAGAAGCTCAAAGCATGATTGTCTTTCAAATACATTACGATAGCTATCCTATTTCAACTAAGCCTTTTCTCCTATGGCTAAACATTCCTAGTTCTTTCTATGGATCTTCTGTTGGCCCGATTTCGAGTTGTTTTGTCAACGTGAATTCTTTCCAGTTTTATAGTGCTCTTCCTGAATTGTGGCATCCAAGACTGAACACGGTCCTCCAGACACAGGCCAACCAAGGCACGGTACAGTGAGATATCCACCTCTCTCATTTCTGGCCTCTTTTCCCGTGTTAGCTTTTTTCTGGTTGTCTGTGCACTGTTGTTGATTAATTCTGAGTTTGCAGTCCACTCCAAACGCCTCCCAGATGTTTTCAGATGAACTGTTGTCTAGCCACCTTCTAAAACAAAGGCCCGCATGCTTTGTCTTGAACACATGAAACAAGTTTTGAGTGATTATATGTTAAAATAATTCTAATTACACACCTGTCATGAAAAATCTCTGGTGGGAAAAAAACCAGGTGGAGACTAAGAGAAACACACACACACAAAAATCCTGAATCAGCTCTCTACAATCACGTGTTTTCACATCAAGCCGATAATTATAAGTAATTACACTAATGATGTAAATATACAACAATCAACCAAAATTGACTTCAAAAGCAAAACAGGGAAATTTGCACAGCAAGAACTGAATTAGGAAAATGAAAAGGTTGCCCAAAGACAAAGCCAAGAAAAGAAGAAAATTCACTCCTAAAACGATGGAACTAAGTGGGTCCCCATTCTAAACGACATTGTTGAACACTTCCAAGTGTCTATACTCTAGGAAACTCAATGTCTTTTCCCATTTTACAATGGGACTTTCTCAGCCCTAAGGTTTGGTGTTAATTATATTCTAAACATACAGGAACAATACTGGAAACCAAGATTATGCTGTATGTATGGTTATATGTATATGTATATATACCTTGAGTAATATTGTAATGCCATATGAAACCAACTATTTGTGCCCGACCAGTGGTAGAGCCTTCCAAGATCATATTGGTACGATCAGCCACAGATGAACACATCGATCCCAACATCATGATATCATTTTGGTCCCCTTGAAGGACAAACAACGACAAAAATAGCCCTACCATGTGAGGACTTATTATCCTTTGGAATCAAGAGAATGAGGGGAATTGGAGTTCCTAATTCCCTAAATCAGCATCATGGGAGAAACTCTCCATGGCTAATTTATGGGACAGCATGAATGAGAGGTGCACAGAAGGGTAGGCATTAATTGCCTGACTTCCACAGGGTCAATCCACATGGATAAGATCACAGACCCACTGGAGCATCAGAAAGTTCCAACAAACTGCTATGTTTCCATCATACCAGTACAACTGCCTGCCATGATAAATATGGGCTTTTTAATTAAATTTTATTTTTTCAACCAGTGAAAATTCACCTTCTGCTCCTCCTACATCTCTTCTCCCATCAAAAAAGGAAGGACTGCAGGAGCACAGTAAACTTGAAAAATAAGGAGGCTGCAGTTACATAGTGAGAAAGCTCAGTATATCAGGAGTGGAGCCCAGAGAGGAATGAAACTATCCCCTTCATCATTATAGAGCAATGATATTTCATCATATTCATATACCTTAGGGGCAGCTAGGTAGTGCAGTGGGCAGAGTGCTGGACTGTAGTCAGTAAGACTCATGTCTCTGAGTTCAAATCTAGCCTCAGACACTTACTAGTTGTGTGACGCTGGGCAAGTCACTTAGCCTTGTGTGCCTCGGTTTCCTCATCTGTAAAATGAGCCGGAGAAGGAAATAGCAAACACTCCAGTATCTTCTCCAAGAAAACTCCAAATGGGGTCACAAAGAGTCAGACTTGATTGAAAACAACGGAATAACAGCAACATATACCTTAACTTGCTCAACCATTCCCCAAATTGATGGACACCCACCCCACCTAAGTTTCAAATTCTTCGTTACCACAAAAAAACCTGATAAAAACTGTTTTACCATGAAAAATATAACCTCATCTTCTGTGTTTCTTAACATACTTTTATATTGGTTAAAAACCAGGATTAACCATTGGTTCAACCTTGAAATATATAGCTAGTAACGAAATATTATTGGTACAGAAGAAACACTGGATTTAGAGTAAGCAGACTTGGGTTCAAATCTTAGGTCTATCATTTTATTACTGGTGTGACCTTGAGCAAGTCATTACCTTTCTGGGAGCCTCAGTTTACTGATCTGTAAAATGATGGAGTTGCACATGATGATCTTTAAGGTCCTTTCCTATTTTAAAATCTGTTTATGGTTTAAATGTGATTTATTAGCTCTTGCCCAGAGGAGAAGTTTGAGTCAAGTAAGTTGATCTGCATTGTAGATAATGATGAAGAAAACTAATGTGAAATGGCCCAAGGTCAGACTAGATCTCGGCGGTCGAATCAGAATTGCATACTCAGAATGGACATGGGGCTTTGAGTGAATTGGGAAGTCTAGTAAAGTTCTGCTGCTGGTCCTGTATGCTAAGACTTTCAGGGGAAATAATTCACAGAACTTTTTTTTTACCTTGAAGGAACGTCAGAGTTCGTGGTGGGGCAGGAAGATCACTGGATCTAGAATCAGAGGTGCTTGGTTCAAACTCCACCTCTACCACTTATTACCAGTATGATTTTAGGCAAGTTGTTTGTCTGGGCCTTAGTTTCCTCATCTGTAAAACAAGCAGATTGGATTAGATGATCTCTAAGAGCTCTTTGAACTCTAAATCTGTGACCTTCAGTGCTCTTGCTGAGAAGAGCACTGTACCAATAGCCAACGAAGCCAAAGATGAAGGGGATAAGGTCTCTAACTACCTATCAAAAAGCAAGTCCAGTGCATTGAGCCATCCAGAGGCACTGTGTTTGCTGGGAAGAGCTGAATGGCTGAGCTTACTGTACTAATTTGTCAGCAGCTGCCCAACAGAAGAGTGACTTCTAGCCCAGTCTGACAGTGGCTGAGCCCAGCAAGGCGCCTGCCCCACAGCTGAACGACCAGCTTGACCTAGCCTTGCAGCGGATTAATCCACCCAGATGAAATGCCATGCCCTTTGAAAATGTGGTCCAGATGATCTGTGGACCAACGCCATACCCCACGGTGAACTTCAAAGGGACCCTCTGGAGAACTAAAAGATGTAGAGGTCCTGTACTTTCAGAATTACAAGTTGCCTTTGCCACATGTCTTCCTTACTTCTGTACCTCACTACCATTGTAATTTAGGTTACTGTTTATTCTTACCTTCTTTCATGTATCTGTTGGAAAGTGCCCCCTGAATTTGGGGGAAAATGCTTTTCTATTATTGTTTCACTTTACCATTTGAGTAAATACCTTTGCTAAGAATTGAGTTTACTGGCTTTTTGTTAAGGGAATGAACACTGTGGGGGCTCATGGGCTACAGCGATAGAAGGAAAGACATCTTCATGGTTACCTATAGAACCCCAAAGGTAGTAGCAACCACCCCTTTGGGCCCAATCTCCAAACACCAGTACAAGCTGGGGGGATGAACCAGATGGTATGTTACATAAACTTAAAGTTTCTCCATCTACACGTCTTGGATTTTTTTCATTTCTCACCCCCAAATTATATTTTCCAACTGTTTCTTTTTTCTGTTTTACTTCTGTCCATCTTTGCACTGAAGTCACCCACTTTAATGTACGTATTAATTGAGTTTAGGGAACTTTGTCAAGTTCTTCATAGAAATTCTCAGCCCCTTAACAGATGTTGATATTTAAACTGCAATTATTTTGATGGTGGTCTATTTTCTTATGCTCATAATGAGCAGAAGAATAAACACATTAACCAGATGTCAGGCACCCTGGGCAAAGTCCTAGTCATCCCATCCTGGTTATGGATCTGATGATATCTATTTTATCTATCTCACAGGGTTGTTGAAGGACTGAATGTGATTTTGTATGTCAAATGCTTTGCAAACCTTGAAGTTCTATGTAAATATAAAATAAATCTATGACCTCTCTGAGCCTCAGTTTCCTAATCTGTAAAATGGAGATATTGTGCCTAACTCACAGAATTGTTCTAACAATCAAATGAGATATTTACAAAGTGTTTTAGCCTTGAAAGATAATCAACTGAACAAGGGAGTCTTCCAGCTCTACCATTAAAATGAGTTCAAATCGTGGTTCAGACACCAGTTAGCTATGTGACCATGGGTAAGTCACATAATCTCTCTGAGCCTCAGTTTCCTCATTTGCTAAATGGGGATCATGTTACCTGTACTTCCTGCCTTACAGAGAATGTGCTTTGTCAGAGATAAATTACCAAAGAAATGTGAGTTCTTTTTTTTTTTTCTCAAATCCTGATAGACCCAGAGAGGCCACCTTCTGAAGGAGATAATTTTAGGGCAAATGACAAACATATATGATATCTTCATGTCAGAATGTAAGCCCTTAGAAGGCAGTGACCATTAAAATGTTGTCTTTGTTTCTTCGGAGCCCATCGCACAGTAGGCACTTCATAAGTGTCCATTGCTTGCTTGATTGAGTTGTGTGAACCTGGTAGCCTCCTGTGAATTGAAATCCCCAGCTCCCCTTTTCCCTGTCCTTCCTCAGAGAGCAGACTGAAAGCCCCCCAACTTGTCTTCCTGGGAGAATGACTCCAGCAGAGGTTTTCATGCAGCGAATTACATCCTTTGACCCCTTGTTGCAGGTGTTTGTGATGGGCCCCCAAACTGCTTGTGTGCGATCTGATCCTCACTATGTCGGAGATCTGACAAGTCGGATTAGTCTGTAATGCCTCCACTGTCTGGCCCAGCCCACTTCACAATGGATGACAAACCTGTAAATGTTTTCTAGAGGAAGTGAGCTGTTTCTGGTAAATTCCTTAGTTTTGGAGGTTGACAGCATGATGTACCAGGGGTGCTTGCTCTTCCACAAAATTGCAGTAAAATAGCCTTGAAGGGTAGAAAACAGGGCTGAATGATCCTTTGTTGTGACCCACTATGGGGTGTATAAAGGGTTTCATAACCCTTAAAATACAGTGTAAATGTAAATGAGTGATAAACAGGCAGCTGGGTGATACAATGGATAAAGCCCAGTACCTGTAGCCAGGAAGCCCCGAGTTCCAATCATGCTATGGCCTCTGCCCTCAAGAATCTAATAGAAAGACTAGCATCACAACAGAAACTACAAAACACAATATTTCATTGTAAGTGTGGGTGGGTGGCTCAGTGGTTAGAGCACTGAGGCTGGAGCCAGGAAGACCTGAATACAAATCTGGCTTCAGGCATTTACTAGCTTGTGACTCTAGGCAAGACACTTACAGCTGTCTGCCTTGATTTCTCCATCTGTGAAATGGGAATAGTAATAGCACACATCTCCCAGGGTTGTTGTGAGGATCAAATGAGATATCTGTAAAGTGGTCTGCAAACTTTAAGGTGCTATATAAACCCTCTTATTATAAATAAAATGTGAGGTAAGAACGTTATTATCAATTGGGAGGATCTGGGAAGGCTTCCTGGAGGCATGGCAATTGAGTTGGTCTTTAAAGAATGGAGTCAAAGAGATCTGGGCTCAAATCTCCATTCTGCCGCTGATCATCTATGTGACTTGGTGTGTACCTCTCAGGGCCTCAGTTTTCTCATCTGTAAAATGAGAGGGTCAAAATAGATTACCTTCTAGGTCTGTGAACCTGGGATCCTATGAATTCATTACCTCCTAAGTAGCAGAGAGTAAATGTAAAAAAATCGTTCGAAGCCCTGCTCTATCATCCATAAATTTCCCTCCATCCTTGGCTTCTGGGACCGTGTGATCTCCTCTTGCTTTCTTTCATGGGCTCCCATAATATTCCTGACTCAAGTTTCAGTCCTTGGCCCTCTGCTCTTCTCCTTGTCTTGTCATTGGATCCTGAGTTACAGGACAGGATTTCACAGATCATCTCACGTAACCCTCTTATTTACAGGGTAAGAGAAGAGAAGGGGCTTACCCAAAGTCACACAGGTAGTACCTGGTGGAGCCTGTATTGGAACCTCCATCTTCTTCACCACACTACACTGCTTGTCCAATCTGCTTCACTCCCCTCCCCTTCAGAGACCAGTACTGGTCCATTGGCAGCTCAGTTAAAGAGCAGCGGCCCATCTACATTGGTGGAGGGTGTTCCCTCAGGGTATGCTAATAAAATTACAAGTCTGGATGCGCCCCATTCTCCACTCCCACCCCCAACAACAAAAGTATTTATCTTTGTCTCCAAAATCAGTTCTGTAAAGCTCTGTTTCAGCCCTAGCAGCAGCCTATTTCCTGGTTCCTATCAGCTGAAAGTATGGGGGGCCATTCACACCATGAGCAATTTTGGCTTGATTAGGACAGGAAGGCAATTAGCAGAGTTATTTAAAAATGCACTATAGATTAGGAAGTGTATTAGAATTAAATCACAAAAGTGAATGGGGTGATGGAAACCATAGCATGTGCCCCCTGTCACAATCCCTTCCTTATCTGCAGAGCTTAGAGAGGAAAAGGGAGGCCCCAGAGCAGGAACCACTAAGGAAAGGAAAATTATTAGAATTTCTTCAAAACCCATCCTATCGGAAATGTGATGAAACAGTGATGAAGCCACCGCTTTCAGAAAGAAGACAAACAAGTCCAGAAGATACAAACATTCCTCAACACGGGTGGCTTTTATGAAAGGCGAATGAGGCAGGAACTTATTACTTTCCTCCTTGGAAGCCTTATCTGCAGCTTTGTGGAAGCAATTTCCCTGGGGGACTGATTTCATTAGTTTCTCATTTGCACCCACTGCTCTGTTCTGGAATGCCAGTTGCAAAGAGGTGATGTCTCCTTGGCATGAGGTGTCTGCTGACCGTCGGGGGAGGCCATCCAGCATCTCCATCCACGTTCACAGATGCTCCGGCCAGCCAAGCCAAAGGCTCCTGACCTTTCAGAGCACCTGAGCTGAGCTCCCCAGCAGAGAACATGGGTCAAAGGGCCTAAGCTTCTGTTCTGGATGAGTTTCTTTGGCAGGAACTCAGCTCCAGGTTGCATACTCACACCAAGCCATGACCTGGAATCAAAGGGAGAGCTGGAAACTTGGTTCATAGATTTGCAACTGAGAGGGATCTCAATGGCTACAGGGTCCAACCCCCTCATTTTACAGAAGAAACATAGCTTTAGACAGGTGAGGTCGCTCGCCCAAGATCACATAGGTAAGAAGTGGCATGATCCCAGGAGAGCATCCAGAAGGAGTGATAATCCATGTATAGGAGATAAACTTAATGCCAAATAGACATATAGTAAGTGCAAACTTGATTCTGTATCTCACTGATGTGACATATCCCCTCCAATGACAGTTATTATCAACTGGGAGGATCTGGAAAGGCTTCCTGGAGGTGTGGCAATCGAGTTGGTCTTTAAAGAATGGAGCCAAAGAGATCTGGGCTCAAATCTCCATTCTGCCGCTGATCAGCTATGTGACTTTGTGTTTACCTCTCAGAGCCTCAGTTTTCTCACCTGCAAAATGAGAGGGTCAGAACAGATTACCTTCCAGGTTTGTGAACCTGAGATCCTATGAATTCATTACCTCCTAAGTAGCAGAGAGTGCATGTAAAATAATCATTTGAAGCCCTGCTCTATTATCCATAAATTTCCCTCCATCCTTGGCTTCTGGGACTGTGCGATCTCCTCTTGGTTTCTTTCATAGTTTCCCACAATATTCCTGACTCAAGGTTCAGTCCTTGGCCTGACTGCAATCTATCCATCCTGTTCAACTATATACACCTTGTCCCTACCCTGACTTTGCCACAGGGGGCTCTGCACATCGCGCTAGAGACCTTCCTTGATTTCTCCTGACATGCCTGAAAATACCAGTGGAGACCACCATCTCCTAGTCATCATCCCTCACTCCATTTAAGGAATATTTCTTTAATGACATCTTGAGCCACTGGAGGAGTGCCATAGTGTACAGAACACCAGGTCTGCAGTCAGAAGAGTGGAATTCAAATGTGGCTTCATGTGATAGGATGAGCCATTTGACCTGTCTGCCTCAGCTCCTTCATCTGTAACAAGCGGGTAATAATAGCATCTCTCTGCTTGGGTTGTCATGAGGATCAAACGCTAGCACATAGTAGGTACTATATAAATGCTTATTCTCCTCAAATAAATCATGTTCTTGGTGATTTGTAACACATCTTCTTCCTTCCCCACCCACCCCCACTCTCAACAGTGGGCCCCATGAGGTCAGTGTTTTACATTTTGTAGCTTGTTTGCTGGCTCTCCCCCATGTCTGGAATGCCCTCCCTCCTCCTTTCCTGATTACTGACCTCCCTGGCTTCCTTTTAAGTCTCAATTAAAATTTTACAGGAACCTTTTCCCAACCTGTCTTAATTCCAATGCCTTTCTTCTGTTCTTTATTTATCCTGCATATGGCTTGCTTCATCCACATTTATTTGCATGTTGTCTCCTTTATTAGATTGTAAGTGCCTTGAGGACAGGGATTGTGTTTGGTTTCTTTCTGTATCCCCAGGACTTAATAACTGTTTCTTGATGGACTGATTATATCTTTAGGTCACTCTGCTTTGGGCACTGAGCTCCAGAGGAGGTACCCACCTACATTGGTGGTAGGAATTACCTCATCTGGGAGTTCTCTATGCCAATGAAATCAATCCCAGGTTTGGTACGTAATCCAAGGAGCGAGCAAAATTCCATGTAAATAGTGAGTATTAACAGGATTGTAAAACCATAGCTTTAGAGCTAGATGCCCCTCCGTGGGAGGCTGAACTGCCAAATCTTATCTCAGACACTCACTGTCTTCGTGATCCTAAACCAATCACTTGGTCGCTCTCTCTGCCTCGGTTTCCTCACTGGGAGTTGAACTAGATGGTCTCTTGCCATCTAGGATGCTATAAAATTGAGGCCTTCAGAATGATCCCTGGATTAAACTGGGCAGAGGGACAGACTGCGAGGGCTCAGAGGCCTCTAGGTTGCCAGGCCTAGCTTGACCAGTGTTCAGTTGTGTCTGCCTGGGCCACCATCATCCAATGAGAATAGGACAGAGAAAAAATGTGGTGATTAACAAGGGGCTGCTGCAGGGATTTCCCAAGGAAATGAGGAAAAGGCTATGGACAGAAGAATGTGTACCCCCATAGTCACAGTGAGGGATGAACATCTGTGACCTTTAGTGTGTATCTGTGCATGTGTCTGTAGGGGTGTGTGCGCTTGTGTCTGTGTATCTGTAGGTATGTGTGTCTGTGTGTATGTGTGTGTATGTGCACATGCACATGTACAGCATCAATAAAACAAAGGCCGCCAACTTTGCTACCATCCGAAGGAGCCACGGACTAAGTTTTCCTGAGCGTTATTGCTTTATTTATTTATTAGATTTATTTAAAAAAAACAAACGGCTTAGAGTGGAAATAAGTGCTTGAAACATCTGATAAAAAAGCATATATATATATAATTCACATTCCTATTTCATATGTCATGTACAGTTGAAATGTTCCTTAAAAGAATAAAGATTTCCCTTTAGGTGTAGTAGTTTAAAAAAAAAACAAAGTTGGCATCTCCAGGAACTACAGGACGTTATTCCTTAGTCTTTTGCCTTGAATGAGAAAATACAAACAAACAGGCCACAGTATAACTTTATACTACATTCCAGTTTATGTTGATCACTTGACAGGGGGGAAGACTGTGAATGAGCTGGCACCTGAGGATTCTACCCACCGACCACTAGGGGTCAATGGGCCCCAGCTGTCCAAAGGCACTAAATATGAAAATGGCTTTTTTAGGACAGACAGCAGCAACACAGGTTTCTGCACCCTCCTGCCTCCCCCAGGTAATGCAGCCCTGGGCTCGATACTGCCCTTCCCCCTCTGCGTTAGATCTCAGTTTCTCTTTGCATGCCCCCCACTCCTTCCAAAAAAAAAAAAATCTAAGTGGCCGCTTTGTCTGTAGCTCCTTTCTCTCGAGTCATTTACCACTCCAAGGTAGAGAGAGGGGAGCTCCAAAAGCATTTTTTATTCAAGCCTCTTTGCCTGAGTTTTTTTAAAGCTCTTGTGTAGAGAAATAGGATTCCTTTTGGGCCACCAAGCAAGGCCCTCTAATGTTGCTGACAAAGATTCCCTAATGGCTTATAGATAGAGCTGGCTCTGAAAGACCTGGGGCTGCTCACTTTGGCGGCTGATTGACGCTAGTAGCAAAGGCCTCTGGGATATGGTGGGTGATCCCACAAACCCTTAAAGAAGCATAAAAAAAAAGATCGGGGATGCTCTTATCCTACCTCCACCCTGCAATGGAGACCTTAAGCCTTTGTCTTTAAACCTTGGATGGGATATGGGATAGGGAAGAAAGCAAAGATTTTGCATTGGAGGGGACCTTAAAAGCCATTTGGTATAATAACCCTTTCAATTTTACAGATGCAAAAACTGGGATCTGGGTGGCAATGTGATTTGTGGGGGGTCATGCACATAGATGGCAGGGCCAGGAATCAATCCAGATCCTGCAAGATCATACCTCCTCTCATTCCAAACTGGACTCACCAGAGGAAAATTTATTGCAAGTTCAGGGTTAGAGCAGGGCTTATATTTCCTGCAAGGTCTAGGGAAGCAGGCCTACAACAATACCATCTATCATCTCCTTTCCATAATGCCAAAGTGTCCGAGTGCATTCAGGGGGTGGGGAGAGATGGAGTTCATTGGTTTTGCATAGAAAACTAGAGGCTAAAATAATGGATTTCAAGACATGGGGTGCATGTCTGGTGGGGTTAGGGAGCAGAGATTTGGCCAAACGATTGGGAGGGGCAGGGTAAGTAGTGGTGAAGGGCTCGGGAGTAAAGTACTCATGATAATTTCTTCATAAAGAAAATCACAACCATCTAGTGTAAGGCAAATGGAAAACGTCTATCTGGCTTTGGCTGCTTTTGTGGGGGCACGTAGGTAGCCGCTCTCCACATTTCTCCTTAGCCTGTGAACACAGTGGGCCCCAGTTTCTGAAGGGCTCCAGGCCAATGGCGACATAGGTGCAAGAGACCCTGAGTTCCTTTAAGGAAAGTGATCCCAAAGTCAGGGGCCAGGAGGAGTCAGTCGGAAACCCACAAAACAGCACGGAGGAACAAGGGTTAACAATGGCTGGTCTGGGCCAGGAGTGAGCTTTGGCATTCTTAGGAAACATGGGAAATAGCAGGGGTTTAGGATGCCGAAATCCACTCCTCAGTGTCAATTTGCCTCTATATATCGGAGGGGAGGGGAGATGAGCTAATGCTGCTTGGGGGGTGGCCCTCTTGTCCCTCATTCCTCTGATAGAACAATAATCTCCTTGGCATTCTCCTCTATTCCATGTTTCTACAGAGTATGGCTGTAGATAGAACTATAGATATAGACATATATATTTTATATATTTATATATAAAACATAGCTATTCCGTAGTTATATACAGGCATTAATAAAGTGCAATTGTTATCAGCTATTGTAAGGAAAGGGGGGGGGGAATCTCATTTCCTGAGGAAGTGCTCACACAGCTTATCCTATGACAATGTCAAAGGCTTAGAATGCTTTATGTCACCCACTCAACTGCCTGCTGCTGGTTCCCACCAAAGTGAGTTCCTCTCCAGAGCCCCGGCTTCAAGGGATCACAGGGACCCCCTCGGTTTCACAGGAAGCCAGGCCAAGGCATTATCAGATGGCGTTTTCCTCCCCATGGACCTGGGAGTGGATGGGCAGCGTCCTTGCCCTCACCACAAGCTGAGCCTGAGGTTACTTGGTGGGGCTCAGAGAGCAGTCCTCAGGGATTTTCTCCTCTGAACAGCTCCTCCCTGACAGCCGGTCCAGGTCGCCCAGCTCGTCGAAACGCTCGGCCACACACTGAGCGGTCAGTCGGGCTTCCGGATCGTGGTCCCAGCACTCGGCCAGAGTCTCACAAACCATCTGTATACCCTGCGAAGGGAAAGACCAAGAGAGATCGAGGAGTCAGGGAGAAGCACAGAGAAGACTTAGAAAAAGTCAGCCTCAAGATAGACTGGGAAGTCTTCTAGTGGGATGAGGAAACAGATGTGAGCAGACTGGCTTGGGATCACACAGGTAGAGTCCAGATTCAAACCCAGGTACTACCACTCCAAAGCACAGTCCTCAGTTTATACTCTCTTAGAATCTCAGAGTTGCCTAGACCACTAAGGCATTTACTTAGGTCAGCAAGGCAGGACTTGAATCCATCTCATCCATTTATTAGACTATCTTACCTCACCTCACACAGAGTTCTCCTAATACCCCAGAAGCCTCACTCCCCGCAGTCCAGTCTGACTCCCCAAGGTTTGGGCATCATTGAGTATCTCACTAGCCAGCCAGTAGACAGTCTGCCCCTACAAACATGGGAACAATAAGGCCTTCAAGTGACCTCACTTCTGGTCTGGTCCCAGGTCTACAGATAAATCATGGACACAGCCCTGGCAACCTAGATTTTCAGTGGCTGCTCCCACAATTCCGATTCTAGCAAACCTCAAAGCCTCCCTCCCCCATCCATGATTTCATGAAGCTGAATTAATTGCATCATTTACCTAATTGGTGGTATTGACGGATAGTGCCGTTAATAGTGGAATGCTATTGTTTGTACACAAGCAACATTTATTTTGTTCTGCCGCTGTAATTACAGGCAGTAAATTAAATTAAATATTAAGCATTAACTTGAAATCAATAGTGCGACAAATCTCATTAACAGGAAAAATGTATTATGCAAATTCATCCTAGAATTTTATCACCATGAATAATGGCTTCATTACGCCAAACCTACTGCAGGGGAGAGGAAGGAAAATGTAGTGGAGAGAGAACCCTGGCTGGCTCCAAACGCGCATAAAACAGGCCTGCATTTCTGGGGGGAAAGGCTATCTTGGCCTCAATCACCAGGGGGAAGCACCTCAGACCAAGGCTGGACTGGCCTTTATCAGAGCGATTGGAGTCCAGCACTAGCACAGACTGGGTCCTGACTGCTCCATCTATCTCCCTGGGTCGTCCTGATTGTTTTCATTTCTTATCTGAACATGCCCTGCCCTGACAGAAACCTTAGACTTGGCTATAACTTTCAGTGGATGTAAGAAAAATTTTACACAGTCCCCTTACAGGCCAGACAAGGCTATTCACCGCATGTGTGGTAGCCTTACATGGAGGGTCTTTCTCTGTGGACATCACAAAAATCGTCCCTGTCCTCTCTTCCCTATCTGCCTCTCTTTTGTCTCTGCCTGCCTCTCTCTGTCTCTGTCTGTTTCTATGTCTATCTCTGCAGTGACACAAAGACAGAGATGAATTCAGAGTCAAAAGAAGGGGGGCTTGAATCTCCCCCAGCTTGGCCACTTACTTCCTGTGTGACCTTAGCAAGGTTACTTCGTCTCCCTAAGCCTCAATCTCTTCATCCGTGAACTGTACCTGCCCGTGTCGGCTACACGAGTTTCACAGCTCATCTGAAATCCTCACTGCCTGCTCTATTCCCCTTAACTGCTCCTGTCCTTCCAACTCCCCTCCAGTGTACCCTGTGTTTATCTTGCGTGTACTTGGCTGTTTGCATGTTGTCTTCCCAATTACAATATGAACTCCTTCAGATCAAGTAGTCTGGAGGATTGGGGCTGTTTTCTACCTGTCTTTTTTTATCTGCTACTTACCATGGTGCCTGGCACACAGTAGGCACAAATGCTAGTCGGCTTAACTAAATCTTCACTCCTTTGATAAGAGCTTGGGAAATGTCCATTGAAGACGCCACAGGATTTCCTGAACAGGAATTTCTCTGATTTACCCACCTTCATTTCCCTTTTCTTCAGTGCTTCCTTCTACTCCTAAGTAATCTCTTCTCCTGTCTTCTCTTGTATAATCAGACATGTCTCCCTATTCTGTATCCACAACTCTCCCTCCCATCACTACACCCATCTCCCTCTCCCTCCTTCTTCTTTTTCTTTCTCTCTGTCTCTTTGTCTGTCTCTTTGTTTCTGTCTCTCTCTCTCTCCGTCTCTCTCACACACACACACACACATGTCTTAAGTCACATCTCAGCCTAAGTAACGTGAAAAAGTGAGTGAAAAAAAAATCACACCTCTTCCCAGCTGTAAAGAGTTTTTCTGTTCAGGGACTGGGAATGAGAGGGAAATTAAATATAAATACCATATGTAATACACCATGACTGTGGGCAGTTACAGCCATCACAACGTTCAAGGGCAGCTGGAGCGGGACACAATAGCTCGGAAAAAATTACTTCTAAATCCTTCTTTCCTGAATGCTCTATTTAGAAAGCACCTGCTGGTCTGGACTGGACATTTATAGGAATAGGATCTGCTCTTAAAAACAACAAGGACATCGAGCGCGGAGAGAAAGTGCGGTCAAGTCCCTGTAAAACAGCCCAGAATCCCTTACCACTAACCCCGGAGTGAATGCCTGCCTGGCTCGGCCAATACTCACTCGGTGGCTGAGCCACGTGTTGGGGATCTCAGGCCGTCCTCGGTCTCTCAGCACGTTGTCCTTCATACTCTCAACACAGGGATGCTCTCTCACTTTGGAGCCAAATGGAGGCTCGTACTCCTTGACCTCTGCCAAGAAAACAAAGACAGAGCCGTTGAGAAAGGCAGCAGCATTAGGAGAGACGGAACAAATAAATGCCCATCATTGAGCACTAGGAGGTAGGCAACTGGTGAGCACCAAATTCCATGGGCTGCGGGAATGGGCAGGCAAGAGAGCGAAAAAAGGCCAGAGACAGTTTCTGTGCCACCCCAGAGCCCACAACCTATAGTGGAAAGAGTCTTGACTCTTGAGTCGGAGGCCTGGATTCAAATCTCCCCTCTGATGCTTTCCTCCTTTGTGACCCTAGGTAAGTCACGTAACTTCCTTGGATCATCCCCGTTCCCCCAAATATAAAACTTTCCTCGTACATAAAATGAGGAATCAACCCCCTAAGGAAAGTGTCACAACCAAGCAATTCCACTGGTCTAGGGTTGTATCCAAAGCACTGAGCAAGATGCCCTGCACACTGTGCCTAATAAATTCTTACATTTATCTGCCAATCTCAGGTGATGAAAGTCTGTCTTAACAAGGACAGTCCCCATTTTCTTTGTAATTTGGACTCTCACAGCATTGCCTAGAGCAGGGACTGACAAACTATGGCCCACCACCTGTTTTCTATATGGCCCTCCAGCTAAGAATAGCTACTCACTTTGTGACAGAGATGGTAGAATCTGGGTGCAGACTGAGACATGCATTTTTGGAAATTGCTGGTGTAAGGATGTTTTGCTTGCCTATACATTTCTGTTATAGAGGCTTAGGGTTTCTTCCCCACCCCATTGGGGCCAGGGAGAGATAGATAGATAGATAGATAGATAGATAGATAGATAGATAGATAGACAGACAGACAGACAGACAGATAGGTAGATAGATGATAGAACCTTGTTAAAAGAATATGTGTGTATACATGTATATGTCTGTATGTACACACATATATGAGACGGGGAGGGAGAGAGGGAGGGAAGGAGAGAGAGAGAAAAGTGTGCACCAGTCACTGGGCCAGTGAGCACAGCCTGAACAGCTTGGCCACTAGCATTACCAGTCCCTATGGTAATCTCCATGCCAAGATGTGACATCACTTGGTAGGAATTAAGTTTTTATAACATAGTAATGATAAGAAAAATTGTTCTCTTTCAAAATACTTTGGGGGTTTGAGAGTAGATGGGTCTCCCTTCCCACCCAGGCCAATACTGATGGGCATGAAAGATGAAACTCGCACCATTTTTCTGACCTTGGCTGGCCTGTCTCTGCTTAGGGAGTCAGGAGGGCCTCCGCTCCCAATGGCTCCCGCCATCTTGGTGCCAAACAGGGCAGACATCTGATTGCTTTAGCCTACTGCAGTTCAGACCTCCTGATTTCAAGGGATCCACTGCTCTCAACCTCACTAGGAGCCAGGATCTTAGGTGTACAACGACCAGAGAAAGGTTGTCTTTAAAGCAATGGCAACTGTCTGGCCAAGTTCTTGGAGGGAACGGAGGATGTCAAGGAAGACTTCAATCCTGAGCATTCTTTAAAACTGAAGGAACTTTGGCACAGCAAGGTGACGCAAAGAATAGAGCACTGGCCCTGGAGTCAGGAGTACCTGAGTTCAAATCCAGCCTCAGACACTTGACACACTTTCTAGCTGTGTGACCTTGGGCAAGTCACTTATCCCCAACTGCCCAGCCTTCCCCACCCTGCAAAAATAAAAGTAAAAAAAAAGAAAACTGAAGAAACTTTTAAAATATCTGTTGGATTAAACTGATTTTAGAGCTAGAGGTAACCTTAAGAATCTAAGGTAAACCCCTTCATTACAGGAGAAAACTAGAGCCCAGAGAAGTGACTTGTCCAAGGTCATTCAGAGAATGAGAGAGCCAGAATTAGAACTGAAGACTCCAGATTCTGACTCCAGGCCTGTTTCCTCCCGCTTCAAAGAAAGACATCTCACAAACGCAATTAAAAAGTAGTCCCAATTCACTTTCTATTACATGCCACTGCTCCTTCTTACTCACAGCTTGGCACATTCTGTCCTTTCCCTGCACCCCCAAACATCATATTTGCAGGGGTGAAGGGTGGGAAAGGGGGTATGCGGGAAGGCCAAGTTTGCTCCATACTTTGTCATGGATTTGTATTTTCTAGACAAAAATCATTAACTTTCTCCTAGGGTAAGAAAAACTGGTTATCTGGTAGGAAAAAAGCCCCATGTGGGGGTACGGTGAAAAGAGAACACTGCATTTGGAGTCAAAAGATCTAGGCTCGGATCTGTGCCCTGCTACTCAACTCATTACATGACCTCAGACAAGCTACTGTCTAGGCCTCAGGTAATTGTGGTCGTTACATCTGACTCTTTGTACATTCTATTTGGGGTTTTCTTGTCAAAGATACTGGAGTGGTCTGCCATTTCCTTCTCCAGCTCATTTTACGGATGAGGAAACCGAGGCAAATGGAGCAAAGTGACTTGCCTAGGGTCACACATCTAGTAAGTGTCTGCAGTCACACTTGAAGTCAGGTCTTCCTGACTCCAGGCCTGGCGCCCTGTGCACTATGGAGCCACCTAGTGGCCCCCAGGTCTCAGGTAAGTTAGACCAGATGCCCTCTAAAGTGCCTTCCAGCTCTACAGTCTACATTACCGGCTATGCATGACATCTGGCCATGTTTGCAATGACTAGGCTTCCTCCTACTTTACCTATGTCCTCTCTGAGAAACTGGGAACAAATGATAATCATGTTGCCATTTATTCCTAAACAACCCCCTCCCCTCAAGACCATCCATTAATAAAAGCCTTAATTCACTACTTTATCACCAAACTGGTTCCTATTCCAACCGTTGCCTTTTTTGTTCCTTGTGGGAGGAGGGAGGATGATTGTCACCCTGAGAATGGGTGAATCACACTTTTAAAGTGACAACCTTATTCATCAACCCATGAATGTTAATTCTTGGAGCTGGTGGTCAAAACAGTGCCCAGCCTTGAGCCTGACTTTCTATAGTGAGAAGCCCAAGTAATGAGCATCAAACCTGGAGCCAGAAGGAGCACTGGGGGTCCACTAGTTACAAGACGGGTCACTGGGTCACAGAATGACAGCTGGGCACAGATGGGGCCAAGGATCCTCATTTGACAGACAAGGAAGCTCACTCTTTACTTGGATGGCTCATTTCCCTTCCCTCGGAATAAGCATCAGATCAAAAATCCTGGTCTTCTGACTCTCAATCAAGTGCTCTCTGCTTGCAGTACGCTAGGACGTATGGTCGGGTCATAGCTGCCTACTGTTCAGGTTGGGTGGCCATAGGCTATTTGCAGCTTGCTAAATTTGGACGTGGGTTCAAATCTGGCCTCTCTGACCTAAAGTGAAAGTCACGTCCCTGCTCTGGGTAATGGTTTCTTGGTGACATGAAGAGGTTGGACCACCTGATAAAATGATCTGGGATTAAAAGTTCCTTTTACTTAGGAATCCCTTTAGAGAGAGAGACAGCATGATCCAGTGTATAGAGGAGCTGGGAAGACCTAGGTTCAAGTCTTCCTCAGACGTACATTGGCTGTATGACCTTCTGCAAGGCCCCCTCAGGGCCCCAAAATTAGATTCTAAGAACATAAGCATCAGATCAGATGCTGATCTGCAAGGGCAGAAGAAATTTTCTCATGGGGAGTTCTGTCCCTCTACGTTCCCAACACTCAGGGGAAAGAGCCATTGCTTGGATGTAGGGAGAATCTGCCCAAAAAATACAGAGGTCAGAGATCTCTTCGAAGATTTTCATGTCAACATTATTAATAACTGCACAATCTTGGCAGCAAGACAGATTTTGTTGTTCCCTTATTTCTGTCATGACCCCATTTAGGGTTTTCTTAATAAAGATACTGCAGTGGTTTGCCACTTCCTTTTCCAACTCACTTTACAGATGAAGAAACTGAGGCCAATAGGGTGTGACAAACAGAATGGTTAATTAAACTGTAGTACATGAATGTGACAGAATGTTCTAATGTCATTAAGAAAGAGGAATTCTGGAAAGTCTTTTACGGAATAATGAGATATGACAAAGCCAAACTAGAAGAAATAAGAAGCCACAAATGATGGCCAGGCAAGGGAGAAAGTAATGGAGAAGTGATGGGCAAACAGTCCTGCTGGGGACGTAAAGGGAGTGGCTGGAAGGTTTATACTTTCTGCACTGAAATTAACTTACCATATTATTTACTAAATAATTTTATTTAGGATTACTAATGTACAACATTAAGTTTTTAATAAATCATTTAATGCATGAGGCCTCCCCATTAGAAAGAAATGCCCTTAAGGGTTTCATTTTGTTCTTTGTACTTGCCAGAGCCTGAGCAGCTAGGTGGCACTATGGTGCGTAGAGTACTAAGCCTGGAGTCAAGGAGATTTATCTTTCTGAGTTCAAATCTGGCCTCAGACACTAGCTGTGTGACCCTGGGTAAATCATTTAACCTTTCTGCCTCAGTTTCTTCATCTGTAAAATAAGCAGGAGAGAGAAATGGCAAACTACTTTAGGATCTTTGCCAAGAAAACCCCGAATGAGGTCACAGAGTCAGACACAACTGAAGAACACAACAGAAATCCCCAGAGTCCAGAACAGTTTACACAAGGCACATGTTAAACTCTTCATCAATGCCTCTTGGTTGAGAATAAAAACTGTGCAGTACCACATAAAACTAAGTTACTGTCGGCCTTATTCTAGTCTGGGCTCCATCAAGACCTGATTAAAAAGTTATCAGGGGGATTATAGAATTGTAGGGCTTTTGATGAAGAAGACCAAATGATGTTTCTATAGTAACGGACATTAGATATATGATGTCACAAACTTGAGAGGTGGGTGCTACAGGTATGACCGATGGGGAAACTGAGGTTTGTCCAGGGTCACACAGTGAGAGGCGTCAGAGATAGATTTTGAATCCAGCTTTTCCCCAAATATATTATTGGACTGTCTATGCCCTAGAGGCTACACTGCCTCACAAAGATGATGTAATAGCAAACCTTCCTCCTTCCTTAAATCATGCCCTGCCAAGTCAGCAGGGTTTTGTAATCAAAACCAGTTCCTGTTTCTGCCTTGGCTCCAAAGACTGCACACCAGCCGTCCTAACTCTCCCTCCTCGGTTCGTGCCTAAAGTCACAACAGCCCTTTCTGAAGAAACTTAATTCCTTGACTGCTTGAACACTACTTTTTTTCCCTTTGGGTCCCTGCTTGACCCTGGGTTCGGCTCACTGAGAGAGTTCTATGCAACTCTAGCACTGATGCCAGTGTTTTCATTTCTGGCCATGAAAGAAATTCAGCTTTGCTCGCTCTCTCCATCTACTTCACTCAGAAGGCAGGTCTTTGGGAGAGAAACACTATTCCTCAGGAATCCCAGCATCTGGCGCACAGCTGTGGTGTCCATGAAGTGAACGGGGAAAGTTTTCCCCAAGCAGTGCCCCTGAGTTTCTCAATCTGCATTCCAAATGAGGCTCCCCAGGAAAACAGGACAGCTCAGCATGGCCCCAGCTCTTATTTTCCTCCTCTTTGCTGCTGACTTTATTGGTGGGGGGGGGGGGGTCCTGGTTGTGCTGGGTGTAGTATCTGAGGATGACCTCAATGGCCCTTCATAGGTTTCTGCTGCTCTCGAGCTTCAATTCTTGCTTACTCTGATGCCCTGACAAACCTAGAGAAGACAAAGGCTTTGCGTTTGGGAAGCATTTGCTTCATGGCCAGCACTGACTGAGGACGTGATAATGGAAGGCTCCGGATGCCTTGTTCTGCCAAGAGCTGTCCAGAAAGGGTCTATGCTGCTACCACTTATACCCGCTTGCTCCCCCAACCCCAACCTAGACACTGGGCGCACCCAGTGGAATTATCAAAGATCTTTGTGAAGGAGAGGGTCACAGTACTCATCCTCCAGTGAATGATAACATCCTAGTTTCCACTTTTCCTCTTAAAAACAAAACAAAGAGGTAACTCCTAAATCCCGCCTACCATCATTTCCCCTTTCTCTCCACCTTCAACCAAGACCTGAAAATCCAATGTGACTTTGGAGCAATTGGATGTAATTTAAAACTTGAGCACTCTGAGGAAATGTGGATCGTCTGCTAGCACAAATTCAGATGAATGACTTGGTGGAGACCAGGAATTAGAATTGTTCCAGGCAGTCCGAGACAATCGGTGGGGATTCTTAGGTGTACTCCACACACCTTAGTACAGGGAGTTCTTAATCTTGCCTTCAGAGTGGTGTAGATGGTAGAGCAAGGAGAGTTTAATTTCTCTCATGCCATCTTAAGAGAGGTTAAGTACTAGAGATTTTAGGCAGTCCATCAATTTGAATGGAGAAAAAATGTTTATTTCAAATTTTTTAACCTTTGGCTTCCTTTATGTATTTTATTTTGTGAATTTAAGAACATTATTCTGAAAAAGAATCCATATGCTTTTTACCAGACTGTCAAAGGACTCCACACACAAAAAAGTTGAAGAACACCACCCTGGATACTGAATAGAATAGCTTGGGGTGGATCAGTGGACAGCTGGGACAGTGTGAACAGCAAGGGAGTAAGTCCATACCAAGGAAGTGGTAATAAGTGGCAATAATTGGATTCAAATCTAGTTCTCCTTAATTGTCTTTGGTACTTTCTAGGGAGACATTTATCCTTTATGTATCTTACTTGTATATAGTTGTTATCTCGCTGTCTACCCAGTGGATTAGAAACTCCTCGAGGGCAGGGTCGGTTTTTGCCTTTCTTTGAATTCCCAACACTTAAGCTTGTGCCTGGCTTAATGACTGTTCATGGATTTATGCCAAGGGGCCGATGGTGATCCCTGAGGGTAAAAGGGATCTGCAATAGTGAGATTCTGAGTTGAGTGTGATTCTGTCTTGAATTTTCAGAGAGACGAAAGACTTAAGGAACCCCTTGTTCACCCAAAATTGTGGTGTCCAAGGCCTATGTCAGAAGAGAGACTTGAACTCGGGTCTTCTTGAATCTAAGGCCGGCTCTCAATCCACAATGCTTCTCTTTATGTTGAGGATGAGGAAGCCTGGTATTAAGTAAACCTCCCCTAGAGAAAGATCAAATGAATCAACATTTGTGAAGCGCTTTGCAAACCTTAAAGCACTATAAAATGCTGGTTGTTGTGGTTATTATTATCTCAAAGCACACAGGAGGGAGAGGCATTAGAACACCAAGAACAGAAAAGGGCATCGGCCCAAACTAGCTTTAGTTTCTAGAGAATATCAAAGGAGGCTTGGGAGGGGAAGAAACAGGAAGGTGGGATTGAGATCAAACCAAACAAAGGCTGGAGTGGCTTTTTTCCTGTTCCTAAAGAGTTTTCTGGTCTGATTCTAAAGGTTATAAAAGGTTCACTCACTCTTCCTTCCTTGGGAAACTGTGTTTATATCTCCTCTGAGTTCAGGTCCTCGTGGAGGGAGGGACAGAGAGCTTGGCTCTCCCCCACCAGCCCAATTCTGCCAGGCTCAGCAAAGAGCAACAGGAAAGGCTTGGGGTGACGGATAACAATGAGATTCCAAGGCCGGAAGCTGACATGCAGCCCACAATAAGTGGTACGCTATACTAGCAAGGCACGAGAGAGAGGGCCAGCTGTTGTCTGCTGGTATTAAATACTGATTTGGAGAGATTAAGCCAACTCTCTTGGCATCGGCATCAGCAATCTCTGAAATGAGCTGGCCATTTTGGAATGACTAGACTTTTGGGTTCCCTTTTGGGTCTCAAACTGTCTTGGGCTACTGAACTTGATGAAGAGAGGCAGCATGAAATGGGTGGACAGATAACAGGTCTCTGAGTCTGGAAAAGCCAGGATCCATTCCTGTCTCTGACACACACTGCACAAGTCACTTAACTTCTCAGGACCCCAGGTGACTCTCTCAGTCACAAAGTGCAAAGCAGGTGCACTGGTGGAAGGAATTTCCTCACTAGCAACTCCCAACACCAAAGAAATGACTGCTCTGGTCCATTCCCACACCCCTGACCCCAAATAAAAACAAAAGCAACAACAAATAAATTTCATCTGCAAAGAAATGTCAACTTACTTTGACACCTTCAGGAGAGATAGGAATCTCATATAAGGTTAATAATCCTAGAAAAAAATGTCTAGATTGGAAGGCATTTGCATTTAATACAACTTCTATATATACCTCCCAAAAGAATACCCACCATGATGGTATTTGAAAGTTGGAAGGGACCTTTGAGGCCATTCATTACAGTATAAACAGAAAACAAGCTCCCCACTATCCCACAAGCCCCCACTTGCGGGATATGTGTGGGAAACACATCCCACAGATGAGTTACCCAGCCTCTACGTGAAGACCTCAAATGAAAGGGAACTCACTACTTCCCAATGGAAGGCTCCAATTGTTCAAGAAATGGTCTCCTCATATCACATCTAATTTTGTCTTGGTACAGCTTCCTCCATTTGAATGTACAAGATGTAAATGGGTTTATAAACCTAGTCTATCAAAGAAATCCCAGATCATTCTACCATATTTTCTAAATTCCAAGGACATCTATTTCTTTTTTTATTAAAAATTTATTGGAATTCTCACTTGTTCATATTTACCACTGCCAGGCCTCAGAAGGAAATGGTTTATTAGACTGTAAGCATTAAGAGGGCAAGGTAGGGTGGGCATCTTTGTATAACTCAAAAAATACAATAGCTCGCTCATGGATGATGGGCCAGAACTAAAACATGCCTCTTAGCTAATGCCCAGTCCATGTGGGTTTGTTATAGCATGCTGCCTCTAATGCCTGAGTGGCCTTGGGCAAGTCACTTAACCCTATGGGCCTCATATTCCTCATCGATAAAATAAGTGGGTTAGATTACTCATTTGGGGCTTTTAAATTCCCTTCAAACTCAATCAATGACCTCTTGATCTTTCCATGCCTACAATAATACACTTAACCTAGTAGGGTTTGAAAAAATCTTTCTTAATGAATGGCTGACTGAATGAATGAATAAATAGATTTGGCTTCAATTTTGTAGGTAACTTTGCAGACTTTGTAGACTGCTTAGTCTAATCTTCTCATTTTGTAAATGAGGAAACTGAGGCCCAGAGAGGAAAAAGGTATTGTCCAAGGCCTTACAGCAAGAAAAGGAGAGACAAAACTCGATCTTGGAATCCCAAACCAAGGCTTCTTCAATTCTTAAATCAAACTTAAAAATATAAATAAAAGGAACTTATTCTTGAGAAACATGAATATTCTCCTGCAACATCAGTCGTTTTTTATGAAACGTGGGTCTTTCAATATGTGCAGCTCTCTTTCCCCATCCAGCCAGCTGTTCACTATGAGCTACCATTTTAAATGCACACTAGCCATTCACACAAACCTCCAATCTCATTGCAGCGAGAGGTCATTTCCCAGAGAACCAGGGCCATGGAATATACATCTGTTTGCTTGAAGGACTCCATATTCTCCAAATTCATTCTGGATTCCAAAACCTCAGGAGCCATATATCTTGCTGTTCCAACCTGCAACCGAACAGAAAAGGCAATTATAGTTTGGTTTTCAAAATACGACAATGTTCATGCCCAAAGTTAAAACTATGGAGATTTTTTAAAAATGTCTTAAAATTTCTTTTCTACCAACATCTTCTCAGTCAAACCAGTAGAGGTCATTCCTTAAATGAGTTCCACCAGCAGGATTACCAGTGGGATGAAGAGTGGAGATACTGTAGGCCTAGCAGAGCATGCTCTGATAGAATGGGAGGTAGTGGGGGGTAGTGATATTTTGGGGAGTGATTTTCCTCTATTTTCCTTGAGTTTTTGGCCAACCCCTGAGAACAAATGTCGCATAAGAAAATGATGGCTAACTGGACATTTATGTGCTTAATTAATAAATCTGTTATGCATTGATAATCAAAGTATTTAGCATGACCATACATACACACACGTATACATATAAACAACTTTCAGGTTAGAGACGGGTGATTTCATCTGCATAGGGAACTAGAAAGTATGGAAACTTCCTCTACTAAATCAGCTTGTCACCTTTTCTGCAATGTTCCAGAGAGTGGCCTACAGCCTTGTGAAGTGACTTGCCCAAGCTCCCAGGGCCAGTGTTTGTCAGAAGCAGGACCTGAACTCAGTTCTCCCTGACTCTGAGGTCAGCTTTATATTCATTATGGCCCACTGTCTCTCATGCTGAATGTACTTTTGGATAGCTAATATCTTTCAATAAATAACTTCCTCTGAGTCTCAGTGTCTTCATCTTAAAAAGAGAGAGAGAGAGAGATAGAGAGAAAGAGAGAGAGAGAGAGACAGAGACAGAGACAGAGACAGAGACAGACAGAGACAGACAGAGACACACATAGAGAGAGACACACACAGAGAGAGACACAGAGAGAGACACACACACAGAGAGCCACAGAGACAGAGAGACAGAGACAGAGAGAAAGAGACACAAAGAGAAAGACAGAGAGAGAGAGAGAGAGAGCGAGAGAGAGAGAGAGAGAGAGAACAGTAGCCATAGTGATTATTCTACAGGTTGTGGAAAGATTTAAATAAAATGATACAAAATAGTTTGCAAACCCTTCACAAAGGGCTTCCATAAATAACAGCTGTTATTTATTGCCCAGCTCTTGGCTCCATGCCTTCCACAGAATAAACCCTTGTTTACTGAATTAAACTAGATACAAGATTCCCACCCCCTCAGAAGGCCACAAAAATAGTCCGTGTTTTGGAAGATAAGCAATGCATAGGGATACGGTATGGACGACTGACACAAATAATGGGCTCTTACGTGAAGACCATTTTTTTAAGGTTGCAGAACTAACATAGCAAATAAGGAAATGCCAAACCTCAGGATCTGCTTATCTCTCCCCTCAATATATGTCAGAACATTATTCATCCACCTCCTAACAGGCAACAGAAAAAAATACGACTGTCATTTTGTCATGTGGGAAGGTTACATCTTTGTTTCTGCAACACGAAGGCGCTTTCATCCCTGACCACATCGCACTGGAAACTGTAAAAGCGAGAAGTTACTGTGTGACAAAGAGTTTTTTGGTTGGTAGCTGGTTTTTTAAAAGCACAGAAAAAGACAACACATCCCCCTCTCTATTACCATCCCCTAAAAAAGAAGACATTAAATGTTCCAGGGGTGTTTGCTATTGTCGAATGGTCTGTTGGGAAGAATACTGGACCGAAGTGTCGAAAGGCCTAAATTCAAGTCCCAGCTTGGTCATTTCTTAGCTCACTGCGTGCCCATGGACAAGCTCTAGCTTTTCTGGGCCTGCTTCCTAATATGTTAAATGATAGGGTTGAGAGGGATGGATGGTACCTTCCAGCTCTAGAACTATGGAATGGAAAAAGCATAGAAGCATTTAATTTATGCCAAGAGCTAAGCATTAAGAATTTGAATAAGAAAAAAGCAAGACAGTCCTTGCTGTCAAAGAAGAGGAGGACACATGGGAGAGCTGAGCTGAGGGGCCAACCACAAAGCTCGGTTGTCCTTAGGTTGCAGCGGCAGGGCTGATGGAAAGACCCAGTGGTCCATCGGGTTGGCGAGGAGTGGAGATACTAGTGAAATCTATGTGGGAAGAGTTCTTGCTGGGACTGTTGGGAGAACAAGGCATCCTGGGTCTCTGATACCTAGGAATGTGTGCATGTGACCATGAAGAATCAGTTTGCTAGCAATACATATTTCACAGCGTTCTTGGGTTTATTGTGTTGTTTTATTTTAAAAGCACTAAAGACAGTAGCAACTAACTGTGAATGATTTCAGGCCGAGCTGTTTGCTACCATGAAATATAAATGAAGCCAATATTACAAGCAGTCACCAAGCAGAACACAGCTTTGCCCCAGGAATAGCATTAGACTTGGACTCAAACAATCTGACTATAAACCCCAGGTCCGATTCTTCCTACTTTTGTGATCGAGGGCAAACCACTTTATTTCTCTGAGGCTAGCTCTTTCTCCATGCTTAGAACACACTTTCCTCCTGCCTCTTAAGTCACAATACCTTTTTACATCAGCTTCCTTGATTGGAAATTGGGGATAATAGTAGTATCTATCTCCCACATTTGTTGTGAGGATCAAGTGAGATAATATTTGTAAAGTGCTTAGCACAGTTCTTGGTACAGAGTAGGCACTATGTAAATGCTTATTCTCATCCTTTCCCCTACTAAGCAGTCAAGAATACAAATACAAAATCTCAAGACAGTGCCTGCCTTCAAGGAGTTTACATTCTAACAAGGAGAAGACAATGCATACAGGGGAGTGGTGGCTTTGGAACAGACAGCTCCCTCACCTGAGACCACTGAGACCCCGGTCCAGACCCTGCCTTTCTGAGTTTCCTATCATTCCCTGGACTGCTTGCTGCCTTTTGGACATGCATTAATTTTATGGCCAAGTTATGTCAATACAACATTTAGGAAAAGGTTTCTAAGGTGCAAATACCCATGTTTGGTACTGTAGAATATATGAATTTCTCAATTAGCTAACAAGCTTCTTGGTAAGATTTCAAAGAAAAACATGAGTATAATAATGTTTTGTGCATGTAATGGGCTGAAGTATGCAAAGCATTTCAAATGTATTACCTTTCTGATTCACCTCACATACCCTGTTAGGTAAATGACAAGAATATTTCCATTTTACAGATGAGCTTAACACAGAGGCTCAGAGAGATTAAGTAATTTGGCCATCATTACATAGCAAGGAAGTATTTGTGGCAGGGTCTCACAGAATTGCTGTCTGAGCTATCTAATTCAACCTATACCATCCCTTTAGGGAATCGCCACCATGATGTAGTCCACAAGCTCTAGCCTCTGTCTGAAGATCTCCAAGGAGAGGCAACTCACCAACTCCCAAGGCAGCCAATGCTAACTTGGATGGTTTTAATTATTAGGAAGCTAAATCTAGGAACTTAGAGGACATCTAGTCCAATTCCTTCCTTTTACAGATAAGGAAAATGAAGCCCAAAGGACAAGTGACCCGTCCAAGTCACACAGAGTTTTAAAAGTCTGGTTATCTAGTATAAATCATTATTTCAGCCAATTACTGTTTTCATTCCATGACATTTGATCCTACATGTGTCTGTGGTGATAAGGGATCACATGCTCTAAGTACTTAGGCACTAGAGTGGGAGATTTGAACCCTAGCCTCCACACTCTAAATTCCCCACACTTTCCACCATACCACACCACTGCCTCTTTCCCCTCTCTTTGGCCACAAAATGTTCTGTAATAGATATCTCCTTGTCCCAACAAGTCATCCTGACATATCTCCCTGCATGACCTCTTGACTCCATCCACCCCATTGGCTCAGTCAGAGGGCTACGACTGTGCATGCACACTCCGCTGATTAAAATCGGGCTATTTGGTGATATCCTGTGCTGCTAATCATTTTCTATCTCTTCTCCAGACCAGAGTTCCCTTTTTTAGTCTGCGGACACCCTGAGACATGGGCACGGAAAGATGGCGAGGGGCAAAGCCAGGTGAGGGCTCAGACTCACCTGCCCACTGTTAGCCAAGTCATCCACAGAGAGGGTGGGGTCCAGCCGCAAGGACAGTCCAAAGTCACAGAGGCAGCAGGTCAGGTCATTCTTCACCAGGATGTTGGAGCTCTTCAGGTCTCTGTGCACAATGGCCGTTTTAGGTCTCCCACAGGGGGTGTGGTCGCTATGGAGATGGGCAATGCCCCGGGATAGGGAGCTGCCCAGCTTCCACAGGTCCTCCCAGCTGATGACATGCCTGGTGAGATACTCCTGCAGGTTGCCCCTGGCATGGAAGGCAGTGATGAGCCAATATTGCTTTCCCAGGTCCATTTTCCGCTCCTCCGCCGTCAAGAACTGAAGGATGTTCTCATGCTTAAGGTTGATGTCCGAGAAGATCTCCTTCTCCGTCTTCCAAGAGGCATATTCTTCATAGGGGAAGATCTTAACTGCCACTGTCTCAAACTGCTCGGACGTGTTCTGTTTAAGCTTGGCCTTGTAGACCTCAGCAAAGCGCCCCTTCCCCACCAGGGTGTCCAGCTCGATGGGCAGCAGCTCTGTGTTGTGATTGAGGTTGTTGGCGCAGGTTGAGCTGATGTCCGAGCGGTCATCATCCATCATCATGGCACAGCGTTCACTGCATTCCACCAGCTTCCGCGGCTTGGTGGTCTCCCAGGCGGTGCTCAGCTTTCTCCTGCGGTGGACCCGGTAGCAGTAGAAAATGACAATCACCGCAATAGCGATGCCCAGCGGTGGAAGGAGGCTGATGACGGTCACCTTGGAGATGATGGCAATTAGCTCCAAGTGGTCAACTACTTCTGGTCAAGAAAAAAAAAAGGGAAAGATGTCAGACCTGTGGGAAGGTCACATACCGGATGTAGGTGAGTGGATGCACAGTTTGGGTCATGTTAAAGCTAATGACTATAATGTTTTCTACAGTCAACTTTTGATGTTTAATCTCACCTGTAAAAGAATAATGCTTCTTGGATTATAAACAGCACATTGTTCTTAGCATTCGGAACACTTTCAGGCCACCTGGAACACGACCTAGTTTATGAACAAATTCTTATGTCCACCCAGAAAGCCTTTCCTGATCCCTTCAGATATCAGCACCCTCCCTTACTCTGCATTAACACACACACTCACACACACACACACAGAGTGCATTTATTCTTTATAATTCCTTGACTTTCTCATCTCTCCCATTAGCATGTAAGATCCTTGCAAGTAGGGACTGTCTTTGTACTTTCAGCAGCTAATACGATGCCTGGCACACAGTAGGCATTTACTAAATGACTGGTTGATATCTTACAGTCAAAGTTTTACTAGAAAGAAGACTGGATTTGGAGACCACTAGGATCTGGATTCAAATTTCTATCTCTTCTAGTGAATGTATACATGTATATGTAAATATACATTAAAAATATGTACACACATAAAGATGTCATAAGTATATAGGCACATATGTACATGTGTTAGTGTCACATAAATATTGACCAAATCCTGACATAAACAAAAGGCGTTGATTCCAATAAAGATAAGTTGCTAATTGCTTCCAATGCAGAAGGAAATGGCCAGGTTGCAGGGTGAAGAGGGTAGCCTTCATGCTTCAAGGATTTAATGCATTTCTTAGTATACTCAATTCGCGTAACACAGGGTGCAACTGACCTGCTTCTTTTTTTAATCAACTTGATCTCTTGGGATGGACTTGAATAAGTAAAATCTAGACAAAGAGCCAACTGAAAGAATACCGTTGGGGGAGTGATTTGGGTTCACCTGGCTCCATTTGGCCTGGGGATTTTTTTTTGTTTGTTTTGTTTTGTTTTTTTACAAATCCATCACTGCCTCAGATTCCATTCATTCACTCTCTTTTTATTATAGTATTTATTTATAAGTCAGTAGCAGACTATTAGATCAGGAGGGGATGCTTTATCGTATAGTTATCCCTTCCCCATTGTGACTTTCCCCATCATGTTTTCATTATCTCACAGGTTATCATAGGAAATTAAATGGGAATTTTGGGGGAGTTGTACAGAAGTCACAGACAACATGCAAAGGCCTACAGATGACACAGAAAAATTTAGAAACTTAGAAATGTATAAAATAGATGTATAGCATTATATAGTATCAGCATATTTTGTCTTTAAATGCCATAATAATTCAGACTTCTCTGATATGAAGAGAGGGCCAAAAACTTTTATGCAGATTTTCAAGATTGCAGAGGGCATTGCACTCCCTAATCCCCACGATGTGGAAGGACAGTTATACAGACTTCTCATCATTAAACACTCTCGCTGTGATCTATACAATGCACAAGGTATTAGGAGTGAGGTATTCAAAGGCATCTCAGACAAAATCCCTGCCCTCCAAGAGCCAGAAATGTCAGTCCTCTAATCCCATTTTACAGATGAGGAAAGAGAAGAAGTCATGTGACTTCCCCAAGGCCACATATGTCAGAGGAAGGATTTTAGCTCAGGTTCTCTGACTGCAGAACACCAAAGCCACTTCAATATTTCAGTGTCCTCAGACACAGATGGCAAGCCCCTTAGACAATAGTAGATGAACTCGGTTTTAATTCCTAAAAAGTCATGACCCCACTGCTGGTCCCCAGTGATGGGCATCTTGGAATTTAGTCTGTATAGTCTTTGGACAATTAACAAACAGCCTGTTATCTACCTGAGGCTCACTCAACCTGAGTTGTTGTTACCCCCCCCCAACTTTGTTACCACCTACTAACTGTGATTTTGGATAAATCATCTACCTATTCCCTCTGACCCTTGGTTTTCTCATTTATATATAGGGTTTGCATTGTTGCCTGCCTCATGGGGTACCGAACAGACGGAGGTGGAAACCAGAATGGGCTAGATCAGTGTGTGCTTTCTCCAATGGACAACTGCAAAAATGATCACAGGGTCATAGCTTTTAAGCTGGAAAGGCTTCAAAGGCCATCTGGGCCAACCCCTTTATTTTAAAGATGAGGAAACCAAGGCCTAGAAGGGCTAAGTGACTTGTGCCCAAGGTCACACATGCAATGAGCAGCAAAGTCAGGACTGGAAACCAGGGCCTCTCTTTCTAGATCCACTGGGGTTTCCTCTCCATCACGCTGCTGCTATTATGGACCTCCATTAGACTATTTTTTTTAAAAATGAAACGAGGAAAACATGTTTCCATGTTGTAATAATTTTAAAAATTGATAAATAATTTAAAATAATATAAATTTTTAAAAAATGTAAATGTTTTTAATTAATAAATCAAATACAATGAAACAAAGATAATGAATTCCACTCATGTCCAGATTATGTGACCTTGGGCAAATCTTTTAAATTCTCTGCTAGTCAATTACTTGTCTCTAAAATGAGAGGAGTGACTGTCTCTTCCAGCTCAAAATCTATGGTCTTATGAGCTCCATATGCCATGTGAAATGCATGGTATGATATAAAGGGACTTGGGAATCAGAGGTTGTGAGCTCAAATCCTAACCAACTCAGCACTTTTACTACTCCCCACAGAGCAGGGCCAATTTATCATACTCTAGATTCCTCCTCTGTAAGAGCTGCCCGAGATGGGCTTTCAGGTCCATTCTAGCTCAAGCCCTAATACAAAATAATCAGAGTCGGGCATCCACCCTGCACACGGACCTACCCATTCTCACTGCTCTCCTCTCCAGTCTACAGGAAAAGAAAACCCAAACAAGCCAACCTGAAACCTTCAAAAGCATTTGCAGAAGGAGGAGGCTCAGAAATCCCCCCTTTGAGGTCAGCAAACCAGAGTTCCACTTTCCCCTCCAACTTCCTGTGCCTTTTTTTTTTAACATCGACATGCAAAATTTTGGGGGAAATTACTGACTAACAACATCTGTCATTCTTGAAACTTCAAAAGGCCCTGTCCAAAAAATCATGTTAACAAAAGCAAAGCAGGCAGAAGGAAGCTTCCTGGGGATGGACTGCTTTATCTAAACACGAGGCCCCTACGCCCTGTCAGACAACATTAACCCCTGGGCTGCTGCAGGCACCACGATAAAAACAAGCAGGCGTCTGCACCCCAGCAGGGGAGCAGCCAATGTTCATGGGAGGCAGAAGTCATCACGTTCATCCTCTTCTCCCCACAGGGAAGCTTTCAACCACATTGCTGTCCCTTCAGAACCATCCCTGACACCTGCTATAAGGCTGGCCCAGGGCATCTAACACTAACAAGAGATCCACGAGAGAGAGACCAGGAAGAACCTCTCTATAGAAAAAGGTTCCTCTTGGAATACGAGATTCCAACATCTGTTCTGTTTACTGGGGCCCTGCTCTTACGGTTATGGCCTTTACTCAGGTCTAAGGACCTTAAGGTAGTGGAGCTACATCCTCCTTATCTCTCTCATAAAAGAGTCATAGATTGTGAAATCATAGATTTAGCACTTAAAAGCCATTCAGTCCAACCTTCTTGTTTTACAAAGGAGGCAACTGAAGCTGGCCAACGTTAAGTGATTTGCCCCGGTTTTATAGAGTTGTCTGAGAAAGGATTTGAACTCCGATCTTCCTGATATCAGGGCAGCTAGGTGGTGTAATGGATAAAGCACTGGGCTTGGAATCAAGAAGATTCATTTTCCTGAGTTCAAATCTGGCCTCAGACACTTAGCAGCTATGTGAGCCTGGGCAAGTCACTAAATCCTGTTTGCCTCTGTTTTCTCATCTGTAAAATGAACTAGAAAAGGAAATGGCAAACCACTCCATCATCCCTACCAAGAAAACCCCAAATGGACTCATGAAGAGTCAGACATAACTGACCAATTTCCTGACATCAAACCCAATACTCCATTCATTGTGTCATCTAAAGGATAATTTTTAAAAATTGGTTTTATTTGTTCATTATTTAACCCCAAAGGTAAGTGATAGGAACTCGCCCTATGATTTCATGATAGAGTGAGATCTTCTACAAATTAAGATCAATCGGCTACTCATCATAGTAGGCCACAGAACTCATGGAGAGCTCATGAGACTTGGTGGAAGGTTAATGCAACTGTCATATGAAGTGGGGCATGACCCCAGACCTTCCTGATTCAGGGACCAGCTCTTTAGCAACCTCTCTTCCCCAAGAATTGCAACAAAAAATAATTCACGAGGTACAGTGAGAAAAGGGTCAATGACAAAATCTTTTCTCTTCAGTTCCCTAAATCATGGGTCCAGTCATGGGATGTCAGGTTAGCAACAAATGATGCACTATAATATCTGCCCATCCTGAAACAATGTCTTATTTACATGGATGTGTGTTATTCCCAGATCCCAGCAGCACCCCCGCCAGAAGACCAGAGAGTTATGAACTCTCTGGGGGCAGTTTTGGTTTCCCTTTTCTATTTCCAGCACCTACAACGATTGGCATACAGTATTCACTTAACAGTGCTTCTCCAATGCCCACAGTAGGGTCCTAGTCAATATTTTTTGAATGAAGAAGCAGAATATGAAATGCAATGACAATATGTTGACTGGCCTTTGATCATGCCATCCTAATGGTCAACTCTGCACTATCTTTCCCAGTCAGGTAGTCCCTACTTAGCCACAAAGATTAGCCCAAGCGGAAACTGTATATAGACCAATGATGGAATTATTGTCCTGAATTAACCTCCCAACTCTCAGAAGCACATCAAAAAAGAGGCAACTGAAGAACACAGAGGGTAGAGGGCTAGACTTTGGCATGAAAAAAACCAGAGTTCAAAACCTGCCTCAGACACTCACTAGCAGTGTGACTTTGAGCTGTGTTTAGGTGGCTTGTCCAGCTTCCTCATGTATAAAATGGGAATATTATCTATATCCCATGGTTTCTGTATAGATCAAATGAGATAGTTTAAAGCACTCTGCATACCTTAAAGTGTTATATAAATGCTAGCTCTTATTGTTGTGGGGGAAAGGAACAAGCCGTTATATGCAGGCTGTTCCTAAAGTCTGGACACACAGGCAAAAATGCATATTTTCAAGAAATGAAATGATTGAAATTTTCAACAACATTTTATTTAATTGGAATATTCACAAATGACATTTTCAACTTCAAATAACATCATATGATTTCATATTCATATTCCAAGAGTGAATGTGCTAAAATGATGGCAATGTGGAGTTCTTGAGTTATTGCATCAAGTTCACATGAATCTTGCAAAGTGCATCAACATTTGCATCACAAATGATGAAAACCATATTGAAGATGTTATTTGTTAATATTCCAATTTAAATAAAATGTTGTTGAAAATTTCAATCATTTCATTTCTTGAAAACATGTATTTTTGCCTATGTGTCCAGACTTTAGGAATACCCTGTAGTGACTACTATGCTCTAGGCGCAATAATGGTGGTAGTGATGATGATGATGGTGATGATTAAGGGGTCGCTGGAGCTTCGATCAGGTGTGTGTACTATGAAAATCACCTCTTCCATTAACCTTCTTGAAGGCAGGGCCTGTCTTCCTTACTTGAATTTGTATTCCAAGCACAGTGCCTGGTTCTTAAGGATTTTTAATAAATGCTTTATCATTCATCTATTCATTCAAGGGTACTCTCAGCATAACATTGCAGAAAGAGGGCACTGGATTTGAAGGCTCAGGACCTAGGAAAGAATCAGCTTTGCTATTGATTGAATGCATATACTTACATGCAAATACATAGATATTCATGTGTACATATTTATATAATCATTTATATGTGCACAACCCTATACATACATATACATGCAAACACATGTACTCATGCATGTGTGTACATATGTATACACTATTAAGGTTTGCAGCACCGTACACACACACACACACACACACACACACGTTTATGGGGTTGTACAGACCTTTAAGTACTCTATAAATACCAGCTAACATTATTATTACTATTTACTAGTTGTGTGATTTTGGACAAGTCACAACCCTAGTCTCATTTCATCATGTGTCAAATGATGGGATTGGATTAGAGTTCCCTTCCATCTCTAACTAATGATCCTATAAGCCAACTAAAAAAAGGAATCAATTATCCAAAAGAATGGTCAAAGGTAATAGATTTAGAGATGGAAGGAAGCTTAGAGGTCATTCAGTCCAGTCCTGTCATTTTACAGATGGGGAAACAAAGGCTCAGGTTCAGTTTGGAGAAGTGACCTGTCCAAGACTGAATTGAGATCCAAACCCAGGATTTCCCACCTCCAAGTCCACAAGCCTCACTCTAGTGCTCTACTCCCCTAGGAAGAATCTTCAGTTATGTGAGAGCTCTCCTGAGAATAAAAATTCTAGATCAAGGCCTGAATTGGGAATCCAAAGACCCCAACTCCAACTGGCCAGCCTGCCATTACAGACCCACGCTCCAGAAATCTCCCAGCAAGCCTTTTTCCAAAGGAGCGATAAAATTTACTTTTAAAAAGGGATGCGTGAACAAGGGAATAAGAAAGATAATAAACTTTTTGGTAAAGATTGCACTAAGACTTAACATTAAGAATACAGACCAAAGTAAACCCCAAAGTAGCTGAAAATACCAAAGGGAAACCCCCTGGTGGCTGACTCTTGTTTGGGGAGTGGGAGGCCACACTAACTCTTCTGTGGAAGGTTTGTGAATCCTAACCTCAGAGGCAGCTTGCTTACTTTCGCCTCCCTTCCTTGCTTACCATAGAAGATTACAAAATAGGCTTTTCTAAAGGTAACTTGAAACCCAACTTCTTCAATGCGTGATTTCAAATGTCAGCAAATGCCAATTATGAATAAGGCTGTAAAAAAAAAATGAGCTCACTGCTTGGGGCCCATCTGTGGGTGAGCAGCTCAGCCAGAAGCCCAGGATTCTCTAACCTCTTTTGCAATGGCCTGGCCAGGGTGAGTGGGGCAAAGATTCAGTAACAGATAGTTGCTTGTTTGCAAAGATAAAGTCAGGGCCCCCATGAACATTTTCCATGAGCATCTTACAAGGAAAAAAAGCTTCACTGTGTTATTGTGTAACACATAGGATTATGTGGATTCCTGTGAAACTGATAATGGAACTTCCTTTGATCTTGCAAAATGGCCCAACTGCCCAGGCTGAGACTCACAGATGTGGACTGAATAAGAAGAGGTTACAGTTGAGGGAAGGAAATCTCCAGTAAACTCACATCGATTTATTAGGACTCCGATTAACTGAACTCATGACCCAAACCTCCCCTCTTCCTAATCTCCCTATCACTGTCCAGGGTACTGCCATCTTCCTTCCCAATTACCCTGGCTCACAACCAAGGTGTCACTCTCTACTCACTCTCCATATCAGTCTATTGCCAAGGCCTGTAGTTTCTACCTTTCTTGTGTACCCACCCCCTTCTCTCTTCTGACACCAACGCAGTACAGACCCTTGTGGTGATGGCTACATCTAATTGACTGGTCTTCCTAAAGCACAGATGAGACCAAGCCAATCGACCCCAATGCCTGGTTACCCATTACCTCTAGGATCAAATACAAAATCCTCTGTTTGGCTTTTATTCTCCTTCCTTTCTTTCCCATCTTTACATCTTCCCTCCACATATGCTACAATCCAGTGACACTGGTCTTTCTGCTGTTCCTCAAAAAAGAAACTCCATCTCCTGATGCAGGGCATTTCCCCTGGCTGTTTCCCATGCCTGCAATGCTTTCTTTCCTCATCCCCACCTCCCTGCTTCTCTGGCTCCTTCCAAGTCCCAGCTAAAATCTGAGTCCTACAAGAATGCTTTTCTAATCCCCTTTGATTAAGCTAGTTTAATTTTTTCAGATATTATCTCTAATGTATCTGTATCTACTTCGTTTGTACATGGTTATTTGTACACTGTCACTGCTCAACAGATTTTGAGCTCCTTGAGGGCTGGGGCTGTTTTTGTCTTTCTTTTTCATCCTTGGAACTTACCATAGTGCTTGGAACATAGTAAGAACTTAATGTTTAGTGACTTGACTTGGAGTGGTAGTGTAGCTTAAGACAGTTGTACCAAATTCAAATGAAAATAGGGTCATTCATCCCATACATAAAGATCCCTATGGGACACATACTGATTTAGTTTTAAGATGTAATATTAGGTATGTTTTGTTGTATTTATTTTTGTTAGATACTTCCCAATTACATTTTAATCTGGTTTGAGCTGCATTCCTCTAGCCTAGGGAAGAAAGAGCTAGCCCCACATGCAGGAAGATGTGCTTTCCTACCTTTGACACAGGCAACGATGTGACCATAGGTAAGGCACTTAAGTGGCCAAGGCCCTGGGCAATTATTACATTCTACTGTAGGGAAACAACATGCTCAGAGACAAATATAAAATCAAAATGTAAAATTGAAATAAATACAAAATAGAAGTAAACCAAAATAATTTCAGGAGAGAAGGCAGCAAAATTTGTGGGGCTTGGGAGGGGGGCTCAGGATAGGCCTTATGCAGTAGGTGGTACTTGAGGGAAGCCTTGGAAAAAAATGGAGATTCTAAGATATAGGATAAAAGCAGGCTTCTTGGCTAAGAGGAGAGCAGGTCAACTCTGGATCCACTCTGGAGGAGGCAAGAAGTAACCACTGTCTGTGCATCATTCAGCATTCTGAGGCTGAACTCTGTGAAGGGGAGTATGTATGGTAATAGGTAATGGTATGCATCCATCATAACATACCAGAATAGGTTCAGAAGTCAATAATAGTTTGACATTCCAGCTACTGATAGAGCCAGTGTAGCAGAATCTTTTTTCTAATGGGCAGTGAAGCATTTCAGTAATTGGTATCTTTTATGGGAGGAGTTAATTTATTAATTTAATTTTCTTGGACCCCAGTTTCTTCTTTATTTATAAAATTAGGGGGCTGGACTAGATGGTGCCTGATGTCCTTTCTGGCTGTAAATCTAGGATCCAGTCATCATCAACATAGCCCTGGGTATGAAATGGCCTAGCATTGAGACCATCTGGTTCAACTCTCTCACTTTACAAACATGGAAACTGAGGATGAGAGACGTGAAATTACTCTTCCGAGGTGTTATGGTCATTAAGACCATGTTATATTATGTCTATATTAAGGTCCCATGTGTCTATATTAGCACTCTTATACTATCACATTTCTTTCCTTGGAGGGGGAAAGGCAACTTTAGTGACCATTTTGTGACAGCTGAATTCTTAGTTTTACTGGTGAGAAAACAGAATCTCAGAGAAATGAAATGATCCACCCAAGGTCACACTGTCAGGAAGAAATAAAGACAAGATGTGAGCTTAGATATACCAAGACTGTACTCATTCCCTTAAGATGATGTCTTAAAGAAACTGAAAGCCATGTTTTGTTCTTGGAATAGGTGCACCATGGGCTACAGAGTACCATACCAAGAACCTCAGAAAGTAAGGTCTCCATTAGGTTCTAAAAGTTCCTAGGGAAAACAGAAGTTCTACATAGAGGGCCCTGGACTCAGAATAACCCTTAATGACTGAAGATTGATGAGGAATGCATAGTATAATCCATTATAGATGATAAGCTATCACATGCCCATGGAAATCTGACAGAGAATAGGCACTCAATAGGAAAGCTGTTTCAATGCCTTCTCAATAGTTTAAAGGGAGCTTCCAAAGTCTTGCCTTAGACAATAGGATGGATGTGAGCAATAGTGTTCACTGGAAATGGGGAACTATTTCTAGAGTCCCTTGTTTGTTTAGATGAGATGATGTAGCTGTTTATTAATCTTTGAAACAAATCCATTTCTCACCTTTAATTCAACTGATGAAATGGCTGTTCCAGGTAAGATGGCCCTGGCTCCCTCTTTTATACATGTTTCCAGTTTCTTGGAAAACATTTTGAGAGAGCTGTTAACAGTTATTCTAGCATTCTACCTGTTCTGATGGTATAGATGCCTCAGATGGTGATTTCAAGTGATAACTTATCCAGGAAGCAAAAAGCAATTGCAATCCACCTCCTCCCTCTCTCTTCCCCGCCAACCTTCTCTATGTGTCTCTGTCTCTGTGTGTGTGTCTCTGTCTCTCTCTGTCTCTCTTTGAATCTATCTGTCTCTGTCTGTCTGTCTCTCTCTCTCTCTCTTTCTCTCTCTCTCTCTGTCACACACACACACACCCCAAGTAAATTTTCCTTACTGAATATAATAACCTCTTCCTCTGAGTTCAAAGCCTCCTGTCAAATATTTCACCACACTTGGCAGCTAGGAGGTGGGGAAGGCGGTATTTTGCAAATGAAGAGGCAACTCAGAATTAAGGTCTTTGGTACCCTGTCAGAGTGAAGTGAACTATTTGCAAAAACACTATTGAGAGACAGCAGGGCCTTCTTGGCAGATGACTTGTGAAGTGCCCTGTCTTGAGCCGGTGTGAATTTTCTAAAGTCATTGATTGAATCTCTGTCCATCATCCCAGTAAATAACTTTAGATTAAATTCATGGTAATAAAAAAAACATTAAAATTGTAGTAAGATGATCACCCAAAGGATCCATAGAATTTAAAGAGAGCTGCAAAATCTGAGTACTATGGCATGCCGGGAGACATTGGTATGATGCTCCCTGAGGTGCTAACAAAATAAAAATACACCAACAAAAATAATGCTCCTGAAGAGCTCATATCACTAATGAATTAGTCCTGGGCTGTCACCAAAACACAGTAACAAGGACTGATCGGAGAAGCAGCTGAATGATGGTGGGAGTAGGACCTGTCCAAAGACATCCCTATTCTCTTCTTTTGATGGCAAAGCCACTTCCTGGTTGACCATAGGCCTGACTGTTAAATCCATTGGTGGACACAAGAAAGCATGTTACGTGAATTGACAGTTCTTGCCTGAAAGTCTACACAGGATGAAAAAGAAACCAGGTCTAGACAAACAAGTCAAGGTCAATCTGATTCACAAACTAGAACAAAGTCTACCCCATAAAGCATCCCTTAAGGATGATGTCATCTCCTTTCCATGGGAAGTCTTCCTGATTCCTGACAAAGATGGTCTATAATGATCTCTTTTGATTTGCATTTCTCTAATCAATAGTGATTTAGAGCATTTTTTCAAATGACTATAGATAACTTTAATTTCTTCCTCTTAAAATTGCCTGTCCATATCCTTTGACCATTTCTCAATTGGAGAATGATTTGTATTCCTATAAATTTGGCTCAGTTCCCTGTATATTTTAGAGATGAGGTCTTTATCAGAAACACTGGTTGTGAAGATTTTCTCCCAATTTTCTGCTTCCCTCCTAATCTTTGTTGCATTGGCTTTGTTTATACAAAAACTTTTCAGTTTAACATAATCAAAATTATCCATTTTGCATTTTGTAACACTCTATCTCTTGTTGGGTCATGAATTCTTCCTTTTTCCATAAATCTGACAGGTAAAATATTCCTTACTTCCCAAAATGCAAATCAAAACAACTCTTAGGTGCCACATGTCTCCTGTCAGATTGGCTAACAGGACAAAACAGGAAAATGATAAATGCTGGAGAGAATGTGGGAAAATTGGAACATTGTTACATTGTTAGTGGAGTTGTGAACTGATCCAGCCATTATGGAGAGCAATTTGGAACCATGCCCAAAGGACTATAAAAATGTGTATACCCTTTGACCCAGCAATACCACTTCTAGGGATATAACCCAAAGAGATCATACAAGTGGGAAAGGAACCCATATATACAAAAATATTTATAGCAGCTCTTTTTGTTGTGGCAAAGAATTGGAAATCAAGGGGGATGCCCATCAAATGCAGAATGGCTAAACAAATTGTAGTATATGAATGTTATGGAATATTATTGTGCTATAATAAATGAGGAGCAAACGGACTTCAATATAACTTGGAATGACTTATATGAACTGATGCTGAGTGAAGGGAGCAGAACCAGGAGATCATTATACACAATTACAGACACACGGTATCTGTAAGGACTAACTTTGATAGATTTGACTCCTCTCACCAATACAAGATTCAAAGACAGCTCCAAAAGACTCATGACGGAAAAGGCTATGCACATCCAGAGAAAGAATTATGGAGTCTGAATGCAGATTGAGGCAAACTTTTTGCTCTATCTTTTTTCTTCTTTTTTTTTTTTTTTGGTTTTGTTTCTCCTTTCTCATGATTCATTCCATTGGTTATAATTCTTCTTTACAACTGGACTACTATATAAATAAGTTCGATGTGAAGGTATATGTAGAACATACATTGGATTATA
>CM053623.1:18650360-18737302 GCA_028646595.1 Phalanger gymnotis
AAAAAAAGTTTTTGCATTCAACTAGAAAATAAGATATACAGGCAATGGGGCATAGAAATCTATCTTGCCCTACAAGAAAGTAATGGAAAAGAGGATGAGGGGGAGTGGGGCAATCAGAATATATGCCATCTTGGAGTGGGGGGAGGGGAGAAATTGGGAGAAAATTTGTAATTCAAACTCTATTGAAAATCAATGCTGAAAACTAAAAATATTAAATAAATAAATAATAATGTTTTAAAAAAGAAATGATGACTAACAGATGAATACAGAGGAACATGGGAAGATTTATATGAACAAATGTCAATTAAAGACAGAACTGGAAAGCAAAATACATAATGATGACAACATTGTGTGAAAGAAACAAGGGGAAGAGCAAAACAAAATTGAACACTGTCCCTCACAGGGTTAATGTGAGCATCAAATGAGACATTTGTCAAACACTCTGTAAACCTTAAGGCATTTTTATAAATATCAGCTGTGACAACAACCATGACAGCAATGATGATTTAAAAGGATGGCCTTAGGAAAAAAGTGAGAAAATGCATTTCCTCCCTTGTTTGCAGAGGTGAGGGACTAAAGTGGTAGAACCCATTGATGGGCTAGTTGGTCTTGCTAAACTGCTTGTTTTTTCCTTCTTTTTAAAATTCTTTGTTACAAGAGAGGAAGGAGGGGCAGATTTGGAGAAGGTGATGTAAAAATAAATAAACTATTTAAAAATTATAATGAAATTAGATAAAATTAAATAGCAGGGTACAGCTAAAGGGTCAAGGCTCTTAACCTGCTCTAAAACTGTAAAGATTTTCTTATTTTACATATCTTCCTTTATTCATACCAGGTAGAAGCCCTAGAAAAGGGTTCCCATTAGGTCATTTTACAGATGAGGAAAACAGTTTCAGGGGCAGTGGAGTGATTTGCTCATGGGCACACAGATAATTAGTGTGGGGGAGGGGGAGAGATTCACAGCTATCCTCCTAACTCCAAGTCCAACTGTCTGATTGGCTCTGGTGGGTTGCCAGCCCCGCTAGTTTGGGCAACCTAACATTTTAAAAAGGTCACTCGCCTGACCAAGGCCCCTGTTGTCATTACTAGTTTACAATTTCAAGCAGGAGGGATTGTCCTACAGGGAGATTTTAAATACTTACATCTTGAAGAGGAAGGAGTGAGGGGCGTGGGAAAATTCAGAAGTCTTGTGATCCCAGAGTGATGTTGAAGCTGGGCTCTTAACGGGACCAGAGCCCATGTTAGCGTTCTCTAGTCTATTCTGAGCAGTTGGCTTCCCATTTAGCTAGAAACTGTTTTCAAAGAGGAAGCACTGAAAATGAATCTTGCAGTCTCCCAGTTCTGCCTTCCGAGCCCTGAAAGCTGTGCGAGGGCAGCATTTCTGTGGGGAGCCTCCTCTTCCAGAAAAGATAGAAAACCTATCATGAATGAATGTTGATGCCCATGTACTCAGAGAGCACCAAAAACACCAGGGGGATGTTCTTTAGTTGAGAACTACAAATACATGGCCAAGGATTGCATATGGTTTGGCGGGGTTTGGTTTGTTTACAGGTCAGCTATCATAAACCACCAGACTGTGAGCTGCATAATTTGAGTCTCCTGGAGTTTCCTACTGGAATATCACTTAGTGCCCATCATTCATGTAGGTTCTAAATCAGTCCTAAATGGGGCCCCGAGTATCTCACAGCCTCTCCCATGTGGTATCCTGTTATTGTGAGTGAGGAAGGAAAAGCCCCTTTCTAGGTACCCTTTGCTGGTAGTACAGAGAATAATAAAGCATATTTTTAAATGCAGCCACCATACCCACCTCCTGTCAGAGAGTTAACAGACACAAGTTGCAGAGAAATACATTTTTGGACATGGCTGCTGTGTGGATTTGTTTTGCTTGACTTATTATTTGTTACAAGTTATTGGTTTTCTCCCTTTTCTCAGTTTTTAATCGAACGGGGTGGGGATGGTGGTGGCAATATGCAATGATGCATTTTTTTTTGCAATGATGCAAAAAAAATTGTAGCATATATATATATATATATGTATATATATATATATATATATATCTTTTAATTCTGAGGTTTCGCATTACCCCAAGCAAACAGACAAAGATGAGAAAAAATAGCAATAGTCAATAATGGAGGGGCTGTGGGATGAAAATCCAGTACATTGTTGGTGGACTTGTGAAATGAAACAACCGTTTAGGAAAACAATTTGGAATTATGTGGATCCCTTTCAACCAAAGACTATTCCTGGGCTTATTATATATCCCAAGGGAATCACTGATAAAAAGAAGATCCCCTTGTACCCCACAATATTTACATCAGCACTTTTTGTGAAGCAAAGAATTAAGTGGAAGCAAAGCAGATTCCTATCGATTGGATAATGGCTTAACAAACTATGGCACATGAAGGCAGCGGAATATTACTGTTATAAGAAATGATGAATTTAGACAAGTATGGGAAGGTCTAAATGAAATGATAGAACAAAGCAATTAAAGCCAAGAATCTCATTATACACAATGATGACAATGTACACAAACAAACAAACCAGCCTAAAAAGTGAATATTGCAAAATGGCTAAAAACGAATTGGGCTCAAAAGAAAGAATATAGGAATAAGACTACATAAACCTTCTGTGGGGGAGAGTTCCATGGAGATGCGACATTGCATGTATTTTTCAGACTTTTTCAATGTACAAACCAGTTGTGCTGATTTTTTCTTTTTTAAAAAAAATTTGTTAAGAAGGCAAAATTATAGAGAAATTATAGATATTAAAAATGACATCAATAAACTTTCTTTTTAATCCATAGAAGAACAAAAGGAAATACAGCCAAGTGGACCGATTTGAAAGTAATTTAAAGATTTCATATATAGACATATATATGTATATTTATATATATATACACATATATCTCATATGTCATACATGTCGTATCGCTTTATACATATATATATAGTGTGTACATATATGTATGTGTATGTGTGTATAAAGTGGTATGAAATGAGGATACATGATTTCATTCAGAATCTTCTTGTGATCTCCTACGACATATCTGGCACTATGCTAAGCACTTTATATATACTATCTCATTTGACCCTCCCAGTAACCATGAGAGGCAAGTGATATCACTATTCCCATTTCACAGTTGAGAAAACTAAGGCAGAGGTTAAATGACTTGCCCAAGTCTACACTGTTATTTAGTGTCTGAGGCTGAATCTGAACTCAGGTCTTCCTGACTCTAGGAAGACCGTGCCACCTAGCTGCCATCTTCTCAAGTGACAGGCTTCTCCTCCCCTCTCTGGACACTTCAACTCAGCCAACATCTGTTATTGGAGATAGCAAGAAAAAAATGAAACTGCCTTAGCCCTCAAAGAGCTGACATTCTACTGTGAGGAAATACGAGATCTGCACAGACAAGTATGTGCAAAGCAGGGAGGAAAGAGACAGAGAAAAGAGGAAGGAGACAGGGAAAGAGAAAGTATAACTGGGGGCATCAGGAAATGGCCTTGTGTGGGAAGAGGCACCTTACAGGAACACCTGGAAGGAAGGGAGGGAACACCTGGGTGGAAGCTACTATGAATTTGGAAAGAACTAAGTGACATCATTCAACAATTCAATGCTAACTGCATCGATTAAACACCTACTGTGTACAAGGCACTGCCCAAAGCAGTAGGGACTCTGAGACCAAAAACCAAAAGATGCCTATGCTTGCGGAGCTTAAAGGGGAGAAAGGGCCCTTGGTTGGGGGTAGGGATGAAGATCTAAAGGACGTCTTACCACACAGCCACGCAGATTTCATGGGCTTGTTCACAGATTGATGTGATGCTGCAATAACTGAAGCAGCTCCTGTCATTGGTGCAGTTGCTTGGTTGTACATCACAAAACTTGCAGAGGAGCGCAGACTTTATGGCACCATTTTCCTCAGTGACTGGATTTCCATCAACTGGGGGAGAAGAACACCATCATAAAGACATGAAACCACTTGGCAAGTGATAGAGTCTCTGCGGTAAATCAGACTGCCCAGGAAACAGGGGAGCAAGTACTCTACCATTTTAAATGAACTCCCATCTCTTGGGTACAAGAAGCTTCCCCAAAGCCCTCTAATGTTGTTGTTGAGTTGTTTTGGTCCTGTCTGACTCTTTGTGACCCCATTTAAGGTTTCCTTGGCAGAGATACTGAAGTGATTTGCCATTTCCTTCTCCACTTCATTTTACAGATGAGGAAACTGAGGCAAATAGAATTGAGTGACTTGCCCAAGGACGCACAGATAATAAGTGTCTGAAGCTAAATTTGAACTCGGGTCCTCCTATCTCCAGGTCCAGCACTCTACTCTGCCCAAGCCCCTCTAATACCACAACAGATTATTGCTTACATGTACAGTCATCTTCTGAAGAAATTTAGAGTTACGAGAGACAAGACAAGAGCCAGTTGGAGGTAGGGATGGGGGAGAAGGGGAGGAGAACAATAAAGATAGAAATCACTTCGATGTGTGCTTTATGGTTCATGAAGCTTTCTATTCCCTCAGCTCCATTATCCCTTAATGTCACAAAGACATCACTTTGACTACCACAAAGACCAAAAGTTTTGCTGAAATTAGCTCCATATTTTCCTGATCCACACAATGGGCCTATAGGAATCCCACTTAGCAAGTATCAGCATCAAACAACCCCATTCTCCTTCCTTGAAAGAGAGGGCAAGAAGAAAAAACAAGATTTCTTTTTGAAAAGTAAAAAGAGGGATGAAAAAAGTTGATGAAACTGCAAAAAAAGGGGAGAAAATGGAAGGACCATAGGACCAAAACAGGAAGGGATCCCAGAAGCCATCTTGTCCAACTCCACCATTACACAGATGAGGAAGCTGAGGCCCCCAAAGGATCTAAAGCTTGGCAGAACCCCAAAGGTCGTCTCTCTTCTCACCCCACACTTCAGAGAAGAAATTGGGGCTTAAGAAGGTTAAATGAAGTACATGGTGTTAATCGGGGGGGTGTCAGATAGAAATTTGGATCTGAGTGCTCTGTTTCCAGAGTCAAGGCTCTTTTCTGATTCAAGTGAATGCTGCTATTATGGGCATATTCCTATGGTCAAATCAACAAATATTGCTAACTGCCTACTGTGTGCACACATCCGAGATTCTGTGGTAGGCACTGAAAGACAATATGACATAAAAGTATATTACACAAACCTCACATTCTGTCTTTCCAAGGATATTCTCCTGAAGGCAGGAGGATGGATGAGATAACCTCCCAGGGTCCCTTTTTCCTTTCTGTCCTATATGCTTTTATGCTGCATCCCCAATAAACTCTACTCTCCATAACCAGCTCTACTGTCCCATGGGCATTCTACCTGTTTCTTGGGTCACCACAAAAACACATAACTTTAGGTTGGCTTTTTTTGTGGTGGCAATAAATATAGAATTTTTTTTAAAAGACCCATTCATTCCTCTTGGGCTTCAAGTGTATTTCAGGAAGTATATTTTTAGGTGACAAGCATAGGGATCTTGGTCTGGGAGACACTGCACATTTCAAAAATAGCTTAACTATAAATACCAGCAGCCATGTTTCTGGATCTCATGTTAAATTTGGGGTTAGTACAACAATGTATTTTTTTCTACTAAGATAGGAGTCAAAATTGTTCACATACAATTTTAACTTTTTATAGCTAAAGCAAAAAAAAAAAATCAACCAAACCTAGAGACAAAGACTGTCTTTTTTATATTGATACTTTAAAAAAAATGTGATATGCTTCAATGAATAGCCCAGACACCCTCTATATATTCAAATATTTCAGACAAATATTGAATATCAATTTAAGGAGCATTGTTCAATGGAAAGAGTTTGGTTATAGTCACTATGTTTATCGTTTTCCTCATTTGGTGTTCATATGCAGAGTACCTTTAATATTTTATTTCCTAGACTCATGCATCTTCCCAGGTCTCTAGTTAATAAAGACTGTGGACTTTTTCCCACTGTTTGCTTTGTAAGAAATAACAGTGTTGCCCAGGGCATGTGGAAGATTCATGACTTCTGCTAAGACACCTGGATCTTTTGCTGAGCACTGACCACCACACGTTGAGGGACCCTCAAGCCCAATAATATCAAATCAGAACAGAGAGAAATCTCTTCCAGGTAAGAGAGCTAACCTGGAAAACCCAATGGTTCCTTTGAGAGCCCCATCTTGTTCTTCTTTCTGACATTCCTCCTATCTCAGGCTATTATAGAAAAACAGATTTCTTGCCTTCCCATGCTTCCTAGTCCTGGCTGCTGTTTTCTTGAGCTCCTCTGCCGAGCCCAGGCTTTGAGAGGCCCGTGGGCCCAGAAGCACTGGTCACCATCTGGATCCACGAGTTTCTATAAGTAGGTTTTTAATTGGAATTGGCACCTCAGAGCAAGGTACTGGGAGCAGCCATCTGAATCCAAGCCAATGGAATTCTAGATGCTGGCAAAGAAAGAAGCTGTGCCAATTTGGGGAAGAGGCGGGAGGTGTTAAGCATGTATGGAATGCATGAATACCCTCCCCAGATTGGAAGAGAGAAGGGCCTACCTAGAGTGGTATACAATGGATACTATGATGCTTTTTTCAGAAGGCAAGGCTGTCCAAGAAAGTCTCAGTCTATCTATCACCTGAACTTCCTACCAAGACAACTGGCTGAATGGGAGTCAGGCCATTGCCCCCAGCTTCCATAAGCCTATTCCAGCAAAGCTGAAGTTTGCGCCAGACCAAACAATAGTCAAGAAATTCAATGAGAAACAATGGTGACTTTATATATGTCAGAACTGCACAAAAAGCCAATCACTGACCCACAATTAATCAGAAAGGGGCTCCCTGCACCAAAGCATGTACCAGGGAGGCAAGAGACTGACATGTACCCTGAGAAAGCCCCAGGGTTGTCAAAAAGGCCCCGTGTGGGAACCTTGGAAATGACAGAAAGGGACAAGGTACTTCAATAATCACACCAAGACCTCATTAAATGCCTCGTATCACTAATACTCTGACTAAGGAAGCCAGAGCAGGGCCCTGAAGATCCAGGGCTCTGAACCTCAAAGATCCAGAGAAGCCTAACCCTTGGATCAGGTCAGCCCAGGAACCCAGGAGGTGGGGTGGTGAGAGCACTAGGGATAGAATTCACTAAAAGACACCAAAACAGTGTGTAAATTATTTCAAATTTGCATCCTTCAAAAGGAGGAAGTAACTCAAGCAGTGATTCAAACAGGAAACTAGATTTTTCACAAGGACTATATGAATTCCTATTAGAAATAAGATTTTTTAAGTCTTTTTTTATTTTAAGTCTTAGCCAACTATTCTCAAAAGACTGAAAATAATCTGGAGATGTTTAGACTAGGGAATAGAAGACTATGAGAAGATACACACTAGCCGAATTTAGGCAAGTGAAAGGCTACCCTGGGAGAAGAGGTATCAGATGTTCTACTTTGCCCCAAAAGGAAGAACTGTGAGCGATGAGTGGAAATTGCAGGCTTGGAGTCAGGAAAAACTTCCTAGAAGTCAGAGCTGTTGTGAAATGGAATAGAAAGGTGGGGGGCTCTTCCCTGATTTTGTTGAGCAGTAGCCTGGTGATCATCTGATAAGAATGTGGGTGAGGACTCTTTGAGGTATGAATACCAGCATGGAATAGTGAATAGGGACGCTGGCCTAGGAGTCAGGGAGATATGGGTTCAAATCTCACTGCAAGCACTTACAAGCTTCAAGACCCTCAGCAAGTAACTTGCATTGCTCAACCTCAGTTTCTTCATCTGTGAAGTGGGGGGGGGGGGGTTGCTTTCACAGAGCCCCTTTGAGTTCTAAATCTGTAATCCTAGGACTCAATGGCCACCAAAGTCTCTTCTGGTTCCAAAATTCCATGATTATCTCCATAATCTAAGATCGACAGGGACTTTAGCAATAGGTTATCTGGTCCCACCCCTAAATTTTATAGATGAGGTAAAGTGATTTGAACCCAGGTCAAAGGATCATAATTTTAGAGCCAGATAGAAACTTCTAACTAAGTGGCACAGTGCACAGAACACTGGGCCTAAAGTCAGAAAGATTCAGATCTGGCCTAAGATACTTAATAGCTGTATGACTCTGGGCAAGTCTTTTAACTTTGTCTCAGTTCCCTCATCTGTAAAATGAGCTGGAGAAGGAAACCAAGCCACTATCTCTGCCAAGAAAACCCCCACAAAGAGTAGGACAAAACCTAAAAATGACCAAACAACAACAAATTAGCTCTTAGCCTAGTGCTTAGTACATAATCGTCCCTTATTAAATGTTTATTCTTTGAACAACAACATAGGAACTTAAAGGTCTTCTGACTCAAGACTTGGGGTCATGCCATTCATCATACTGTTTCTCATCACATGTGTTAGCCACAAAGCAGTCTTCTATTTCAGGAATAGTCTAATATTTCATAAATCTTTCTCTTCTTCTGAACTCCTTTACCATTTATTGTCACCTCTATTCCTCAGGCCAGAGAGAATGCTGTCATGTTTTCATGTGTTCATCACATCTTCTCAACTAGACATAATAAAAAAGCTGACATTCACACATTAATAAAGCACTTTACATATTGTTATCTTATGAGATTCTCACAACAAAACCTTTGAGGTAGGTGCTCTCTATGGGTATCATTAGACCCAATTACCAGATGGAGAGACAGGCATAAAGAACAAACGAGCTGCCCATGGTCACTGAGCTTCTCTTGGTCAATGGCATTATTCGGTTCTAGGTCTCTCCTGATTTTCTTGCCCTTGTATGATTATGTTGAAAGTAGGGAGGAAGGGAGCCGGGTGGGAAGAACACTAGATTTGGAGTAAGAGGTGCTCACTTACTTGAACAATTCAACACTATTCAATAATTCGACACACATTTACGAGTGCCTATGACGTGCTAAGCACTAGAGATTCAAAGAAAAAACCTCAACTGACCCTGCCATAAATTAGTTTCCACTGGACAAAAATAACATATATATGTAAGTGGTTATACTATATCTACAAAGTAACTTTGGAGAGAAGTACACAGATGAATGGTTAGCATATAACGACCAAGTAACTTTGGAGAGAAGTACACAGATGACTGGTTAGCATATAACGACCAAGTAACTTTGGAGAGAAGTACATAGATAAATGGTTATAATATATCTACGAAGTAACTCTGGAGAGGAAGTGTGCAGATAAATGTTTATATGTGTATTTTATACACACACACAGAGTAACTTTGAGAGGGAGTACAAGCAGCTGAGGGTATTATTAAATGCCTCTTGTAAGAAGTGAGACTGAGTAGAACCCTGCAGGAGGCTGGTGATTTCTGAGAGCACAGGTGATGAAGGAAAGCATTCCAGGCAACGGAGGCAGCCAAAGCAAGGCACTTGGGCAAGCCTCTCTGGCTCTCAGTTTCTTCATTTGTCAAATGAAGCAGCAGGACTAGATGATGATCTCTCAATGCACCTCCCTGCACCAAATCTATAACCTAATGACCTTAAATACATGGCTGAAGGAATGTGTCACCAAAGCTGAGACTCAGACTGTACACACGAGACCTCAGTAATCAGCAGTTACTCCTTAAACACGGCCCATCATCCAGTCTGTACGTTGTGACTGACACTCAATGCCAAGATACTTCTGATGAGGTCTCCACCAGCAGGTGCAAGGAGCTGCCACAGAGACAACAGAGAAGTAAAGACCAAGAGTGCAGAGATAGAAAGTGACCCAAAGGCATTAAATTTTCATTTTCATGCAGGTGTTCTTAGTAATGAAAACAAAACAAAGAATGAGGAATTAATCATGTGTGACTCTTTTCAAAGGGCAGGGCAATCATTTTTTGACAGAAACCTGAGAAGAGAAAATGTGTTTCCTTCCACATAAGAATCACTGTGGGATCAATAGAAAAGGGCCTGTGAAGGGTCTCAAGGTCATGGCATTGGAGGATGGGCTGAAGTCATTGGAGACGTCCGATTTGGAGTGTGGGGGTGGGGATGCTGGCTTCAAGTGTTTGAGGGACAGTTGTGAGACTGAAGAAGTGCACTTGTTCCCTTGGCCCTTAGGGCAGCAATGCTGGGTACAAAGGAGGCAATTTGGTCTAAGTGTCAGCAAATCTTCTGAGCAATCAGAGCTATCAAAAAATGGAGTAGTGGCCTGCCATAAAAGAAAGATGGCAAACTCCTACCCCCTCATTAGGTCTTTGACAGAATGTAAAACAGACAGAATGTAAAAGTAAAACAGAATGCCTATGGTTGGGTGTGCTGTAGAGAAGAATCTTCTTAAACGTATTAGTTGGACTAGATGACCCCCAAAGGTCCTTACAATTAAAGGCAGCTAGATGGTGTGTGGATAGATAGGCCTGTAGTCAGGAAGACTTGAGTTCAAATCCAGCCTCTGATACTAGCTGTATGAGCCTGGTCACGTCACTTACTAGCTGTCTGCCTCTGTTTCCTGAATTGCACCTACTTCACGGAATTGTTTTGAGGATCATATGACATGATTTGTAAAGCACCCATCATGATGTCTGGCACACAGTAGGTACTTAATAAATGCCTGTTCCCTTTGGTCCCCCCTCATCCTATCCTTCCTGCTCTGAGATGGCGTGCTATCTTACACAGGCATTAAAGCCCATTTCAAATGGCACCTCATCCAAGAAGCATTCTCAGATCTCTCCAGGTAGAATATCATCTTCCACTTCTGGAAATTCACAGCACATTTTTAGGACCTTTCCTGTGGTTCTTCTGATACCCAAGCCTAGATCCAAGTTACTTTTCTCCCCTGCTAGGCCCTAGCCTGCTTAAAACTAGAGGCCATATCTGATACCTTGAACATAAAGGGTGCTCAGTAAACGTTTGTGGAAAAAAATAAATAGGTAACCACAACGTGCATCGTTTATATAGATAGCACTTTGCAGATTTGCACGGGACTAGACAGACATTACATCTGATCCTCACTAACGAGCCTATGAGATAGACAACCATTTTGCAGATGAGAAAACAGGGTGGAAACATTAAATCACTTCCCTACAACTAGAAAATGACTAAGCCCAGATTCAAGCCTCCATCCTTCTGGTCCACCATACTAAGCCCCCTTTTATGAACAAATATTTGCCACCATATACCAGCATAAGAAATAGTGAGTAAGGCACTGACTTATAATATAGAAAACGTAGCGTATTGTCATAGAAGCAGGAAGACCTGTAACTCAGTTCCTGACTCTGACACATCTTAGATAGGAGACCCTGGTCAAGTAACAGCTGGGGAGGGTGGAGGAAGCTCCATGGTGAACTGGACAGAGCACTGGCCCTACAGTCAGGAGGAGCTAAGTTCAAATTCAGCCTTGGATGCTTACTGGCTGTGTGACCCTGGCCAAGTCACCTAACCCCAACTGCCTCACCCCAAATTAAAAAAAAATTAACAGTTTTGGATATCTCTCTCTAAGTCTACAGGTTAACTACAGAGCTGCTGAGGGGTATAGAACCCATCTTCTTTTTCCCAGAAAAAAAAAGGCCCACAATTTCCTTCCGTTAAGATACTTCCAGTCTAACACAGAAGAAAACATGAAAAAAAAATCCATGCCTATCTAAACCGAGCAAAATTTACCCTCAGGGAAGTAGGAGGTCAGAGGAAAGAATGGAGAAATTTGTGTAGGCAGAAAAGACTTAATGAAGCGTTAGGATGGATGTTTCACTAGAAGGATGGATAAGATTTAAATGGACAGAGACGAGGGAGGAGGGCAAACAACCCAGCCTGGAGGAAGAGGCTGGACAGAGCTATGGAGGTGGGGGAGTGAGCATGGTACGTGTGCAACTGGTCAGTCCCCAGAAGACAGAAAAGCAATTGATGAATGTCCAAGATTGACTTCCTCTATTTTAAAGAAGGGAACGCTAAGCCTCAGAGATGCTGCTTCTTTGAAATAACTGTTGTTAATAAGCCTGGCTTGGAAGGATCCAGTTTTACAATGAAGACAGAGAGAAAGTGTAACAGGCTTGGCTAAACTCCCTAAAGAAAATGAATGGTCCAGAATCTGACCTACAGCTAGAGGCACCTAAGGCTTATGATAGGGTTCTCAGAAAGAAATACAAATAACTCTGATGCCAGGCCTACACCATTAAAAGTGAAGTGAAGGGTGGGCAATTAGCCAGTGGATTAGAGCAGTATAGACAGCCAGTCTCAATTCTTCTAGCCAAACTCCCTCTTTCACCCCAATTATGCAAGGAACTAGGGCCAACGGAAGGTTCATTCAACAATTATTGAGTGCTTACTATGTGCAAAGCATGTGCTAGGGCCCAAAGACACAAGGCCAATAGTCTATGCTTTCAGGGAGTTCACATGTGAATGGCAGAGGCAGCTGGTAGCACAGCGGATAGAGCACTGGACCTAGAGTAAAGAACATGTGAGTTCAAATCCTGATTCAGACTTTTTTAGTCATATGACGCACCTGCCTCAATTTTCTCAAACGTAAAAACCTACTTCCCAAGGTTGTAGTGAACACAAGGATATTTATAAAGCACTTACTTAATAACAGTGCCTGGCTCATAATAAATTATTTAATCAAATTAAGTGAATCAAATGAATAAACGCTTGCTCCTTTCCTTTCCCCAAAGACAGATAAGTACATAGATATAAGGCATGCTTGTTTATTACCTTTTAAAAATGATTTATTATATCTTTATTTTATAGTATGTCTTTTATTTCTAATTATAAAGGTATTTGTTTATACGCTGGCAACTAGGTGTTACAGCAGATAGAGTACTGGGCCAGGAGTTAGGAAGATGTGAGTTCAAATCTGACCTCAGACACCAGCTGTGTAACCCTGGTTTGCCTCATCTTCCTCATCTGTAACTGAGCCAGAGAAGAAAATGGCAAATCACTCCATTCTCTTTGCCAAGAAAACCCCGTGACTGAAACAACTCAACAGGAACAATTTGTTTATACAAGATTTAAAAGGCAGTTTGAGGGGACAGGTGGGAGAGGGAGTACTAATAAGTGGGAGGATCAGGAAATGATCTCTCTGGCTGAAGGTGGTCTCTCCGGTTGGGAGCTGGAAACCAGGAGGAAGAGCCTTGCAGGCATGGGGCCTAGCCAGCCAGAACAATGGTTCAAAGGTTACATCCAGGAAGCTACTGGCTGGTCAGTTTGGAGTGCCATAGGGATGCACTGGGACAATAGTCTGGAAGCAGCTTGTAAAATGCCAAAGGAGAGCTTATACATTTGATCCTAAAAGCAAAAGGAGACACTGTAGATGCTTGAGGAGGAGTCACATGGGCAGATCAGTGCTGGGGAATTTTGGACCTTGGTCACAGAGTGAACTGACTCTGGTTTCTAGAATTTCACTTCAGTGACTTATTACCTGATTTTTTTTTTTTGCAAAAACAAACAAAACAAAGTGTACATCCACACACAGGAATGGAATTGATGTTGTCTTGTAGAGGCTGCTCATTTCCTGTTCCTCTTCCTGTGTCCTCCATCCCTCTCCCCATTTTTACTTCCTGGATTATCTGGAAGATATGGGTTCAAATTCTGACTCAGTTTCTATCTATGACACAATCACTCTACCATGTAATGCCTTGGTTTTCTCATCTGTAAAATGAATGCATTGGATTAGATGACCTCTAAGTTCCCTGCCAGGACTAAGTCTGTGATCCTACGAAATATTTTTAAATTAATCTTGCAGATGGCAATTTATTTTTATTTCTGCCAAGGGCTGCACTAGCTCCCCTGATAGATGTATATTTTTTAAAAAGCAACGTGACGTTTGGGGTTCTGCAACTTTCATTTGCCTTTAATGAGGAACATGTGGATAGAATCCACCTCTTTACAAAGTTGGGGTGGGGGGCAGTTTGCCGAAAACACAGCTGTCAACGCTCGATGCTCTCAGCGGTGGAATTCATTGCCAGAGCAGAGAATTCTGGGCTTCGAAAGCTTATCAGTCTGGCAGGACTTTCATCTAGGGATTTCAAGAAGTGCCAAGAAGCAAAAGCAAGCATGGGGTGGGACTAACAGGGATAGGAGAGAGCTGGAAAAAATGTGGCCTAACAAAGAAAAGAGGTAAAATGCAGAATTGTGCAAATGAACTACCTCTCCTTACCATGTAGAAATAATCTGTAGCTACTCAAAAAAAAAAAAAAAGACTTTCACCCCCTCCTTCTGTTAAGTGCAGCCAGCCAAGAAAATAACCCTGTCTCCATGAATGTTGCTGGGATGGTGCTTGTTGTAGCAACAAAGAAAATAACACAGAGATGATTGGAAATAAAAGATGATTAACTAAACTCTTTCTTTCACTGGCAAACCAAATTTGGTTTGCAATGGGTGATGCAAGCAAGAAATGGATGCACGTTTGCAAGTGTCTTCATAATCCCACTTGACTCTTGATTAGAGAAATCAGCTGAAATGAGCAGCACCAACTCCACGGAGAACAATGCTAAATTCCACAATGACGTTGTTGAATCATAGATTTAGAGCTGGGAGGGAATTTGGAGATCACAGTCCAACCTCATTGGACAGTCAGAAACACCGATTCTGAATTGTAATGTTTCTTATAGGTTGTCTCCTCTGGTTCCCTTCGTTTCACGGATGAGGAAACTGAGACTTTGAGAGATCAAAAGGTGACTTAGATGACAGGGTTAAAGCTGAGTGAGATCTGAGAGCTCTTCATTTTACAAATGTAGAAAGTGAGTCCCAGAGAAGTTAAGGGCACACAAGGTAGGAAGTGAAAGAAATGAGATTCGTCTCCACATCCTCTGACTACAAATAGAACTTTCTGCTGCAACATGCTTGTCTCCCTCTTTTCAACTTATTTTAAGGGTAAGTTATATGCCTTGCTTTCTGCCAAAAGCATTTGCTTATAAGCTAGGCATGGTACAAAAACAGGGGAGCATCTATCTACCAGATGTCCAAAAAGATACCATGTTCTAGAGATAAGCTGCTTCTACCCTTGACCATGGACTCTGGCTCTCTCAACTTTCTTAGCAGCTGAAGGAAGAAATGGAAATGGGCTACAGAGACTTCATATTCTGTCCAAAGAAAGCACATAACTTTTTCTGAAGAGACCAACTTTTTACTGGCACTCAGTTTAAGCAGGAAATTGCCTCAAAGGTCCTGCTATGAGAGATAATGGGAAACACGGTGGACCAAATCTTCTACTGGATTTTAACAAGATTCAGATGTGTCGTTCAAGCAAAAGGCTCATGCTTAACATTGGCTTCAGTTGTGAGCCATGGATGACATTTGAGGAAGGGAGAAAAGGGAGTGATGGGAGATTCTGATGGCCTGCAGAGTATAAACACTGGTTCAAGGGAGAGATGTCAGACTCCCATTCCAAAGGACTATAAAATATATGATATATCTGGGGGATCAACCTAGCAAGATACACAAAACACTTATACAGATTCAGTTACAAAGTATTTCATATAGACAAAAATACAACTTAAATAGCTGTAATTATTCAGTGCCCATGGCTAGGCTGTGTCAATATAATAAAAATGACAGTTACCAAAGTTAATTTATATTTTTAATGCTGTACAAATCAAAATACCAAGGGGATACTTTATAATACTGATAAAATGACAAAATTCATTTGGAAAAACAAAAGGTTTAGAATATCCAAGGAAATGATGAAATGAAGTAGAGACAAAGGAGGACAGAATTTCCAGACCTCAAACTATATTATATAGCAGCAGCCATAAAATCACCTGGCATTGGTTAAAGAATAAAGATAGGTCAGTGGAATGGACTAGTATGGGAGATTCAGAAATAATAAAACTCAATAACAAAGTATTTGATAAAGTGGAAAAGATTTCATAGGAAATTTTCATTAAAAATTGCTGGGAAAACTGGAAAGCAATCTGATAGAAATTAGGCATAGGCCAACATCTTGTCATATTCCATAGTATATTCTAAATGGATACACAAATTTAATATAAAAGAACATACTATTAAAAAGTTAAAAGAGAAACAGACCATATTATGCTTCTCACAGCTCTAGGTAAGAGATATATTCGTAATCAAATAAGAGACACGGGTAATTTCAAAAGATGGAATAAAGAAATTTGTGCACTTGAAACTGAAAAGCTTCTGTACACATTAACACATCTAGGGTAAGAAGGAAACATTATGAACAAGGAATTCTCAAAAGAAACAAAAAGTATTTATAACCACATGAAAGAATGCTCCAAGTCACTAATCATAAGAGAAATGCAAATCAAAACCATATATCTGGCAAACTGGCAAAGATAAGTCAATTCTGGAAGGGTTATGGGGAGATAGGTACACTAGTACATTGCTGGTGGAGCTGTGAAATGGTATACAACCATTTTGGAAAGAAATTTGGAATTATTCAAATTCCCACAAATTCTTTCAAAGGGAGGGTCTTGTCCAGTTTCTTTGTGTTGTTGGGTCCCCCAGTGCCTCATACAGCACTTGGCACATAAAGGTGTTTAATAAATACTCACTGAATATTGTTAGATCCCAAGGTCAGAAGGAAGGGAAATGATGCTGGGTGACAAAAGAACCACTTTCCATATAGCCTTTTGTAAGCATTTCCTATAAGCCAAAGTGAAAATGACAAATTCTGATCTAGGGCACAATTTACTGTAATTGCTGAAAATAATAACTCACCCCCCATCCTGACCAACACACAAGGTCCCCCCACCCCAGCCTTCTGTTTTTCTCTGGTCACATGGTCTCTGGGCTCAAGGTGAACTGGGAAGGGCCAAGTCAACCCAAAGTTTTGTTTTTTTCTTAGTTTCTGATGTAAATAAAGAAAAAGGGAATATTTGTTACACTTTAAGAAAACCTAAGTAGCAAACTCTCCAAGTTTAGTGCTATGACCATTTATGGAGTCCAGTCTAAAAGGCACTGGAATTGTGGACGTCAAAACAAAACCAAAAACAAACAAAAAAATCTAGGTCCTGTCCTCAAAGAGCTTACATAAGTCCTGTAAAAATTTAACTGATAATCACAGAGCCATCCGACTTAGAGCTAGAACACACCACTTTGTCGTTGTTGTTCAGTTGTGACCTACTCTCCATGACTGCATTTGGGGTTTTCTTGGCAAAGATGCAGGAGTAATTTGCCATTTCCTTCTCCAGCTCATTTTGCAGATAAGGAAACTGAGGCAAACAGGGTAAAGTGACTTGCTTAGGGTCACAGAGCTGGTAAATGTCTGGGGCCAAATTGGAACTGAGGTCTTCCTGACTCCAAATCTGTTGCTCTATCTACCCACCTCCCCACAGAAGTTATATAATCCAAGCCTCCCATTTTACAAATGAGAAAACCAAGGCCCAGAAGTTGTGACTTGGCCAGGATCAGATGGATGGGTTAGGATCTAAACCCAGGTCCTATGACTTCCAGTCTTTTTCCACTGTACTCCACTGCCTTCCCCAGATGCAGAGCCTCCCTCCCTGATTGGGGGAAGAGATGAAAAGACTCTCCTTCACTTTGGATTTTAGTTTTTCAAAGAAAGCCCAACAACATGTATACTCTGAAAGCCTCTGTATGTGTTTTTCAAACAGAGGAAGTCAAATCTCAAAGTAACAAGTTTCACTTATTGTTAAGGCTTCGAGAAAGTATAACAAAGGACAGGAAATCTTGAAACGAAATCCGAGAATCTGCCCTTACCAGGGCAATTCTGCTTGTTCTCACAACACCAGGAGTGAATGAGAAGGCAGCACCCTGATCTTGCCTTTCCGGCATCTTACTGATTTACGGAGTTTGTGGTAAACATGAGGCTGAGGCATTAGGGGGCTGCTGCCCTGTGAGCAGATTCCAGACTCCTCTCCAGCAACGCCTACTGTGAGAGAAGAGGCAGCATTTTGCTGGCATTCCTGGCCTGGAGGTGTGGCACAATCAAGGAGATACAACAAGACTTGTGCAGCCCTTTTAAAAACCAAATTTCACACACACACACACACACACACACACACACACACACACACACCTTAAAACGGAATTATAGAGCTACTTTCTGAAGTATAAAAGTATCACATCTAATTACAGAAAAAAATTAGCACCATTAGTTTCAAGGGACATGAGTGGCAAATATAACATCCAAAAAATTTCTGGATCAAAGAAATGCAAACCTAGGGGGAAAAAATTCTAAGGAGGGCTTGGCAAAGTTTTTATTTTTTACTACGTAAGAAAAGAGGCAGCAGGGGAAGGTAGAGAAAAATCTGGTCTTTTAGTCAGCAAGATCTAGGCTTGAGTCCTGACTTGGGCTCTGGCCAAGTCACTTCACCACAGTGCTCTGGGCAATTCTCTTAGACAATTACTTGTAGCTGCCCACCTGCATTGGTGTGTTTGATGTGAATTCTCTTCATCGATGAATTTTCAGACCAAAAATGAAAAGGAAGATAAATGAGGAAGATTCTGGACATCCTTAAGAGGAGGCCAAGTTGAGGAGGACAATCTCAGCATAGCTCAGTTTGCATAGAGATTCTTCTTCTTCTTCCTTTTTGTCTTTCATCCAAAACTTCATTAATGGAGAGACAGTAGCAGGCACTGAGTGAACTGGCCTAATTACACTGCAAGGAACGGAAAGATCATTGGAAGGTAACAGGTGAATGAGGATACCATAGGGTAGCCATAGCTGCAGATGCCAGGTTAATGGCTTTGTTTAAAAACATTTGGCTATGTATAGAAACCATCCCTTGCCTGTTTGAAACAAATAATATATTTCCAAGTGGGACTCTGTGATAACTCAGGACATTATGTAGCGTACAAAAGAACTAGAAAGAGGACAAAAGACCTTAAATCAGATAAAAGCCTTAGGTTGGCATTTCAGCTCTGCTATATACTGTCCCTTGGATGAGGCAGTTTAATGCTAGACCTGAAGTCAGGAAGACCTGGGTTCAAATCGTGTCTTAGATACTTAACAGCTCTGTGACACTAGATAAATCATTCAGCTTCAGTTTCCTCATCTGCAAAATGCGCACTTGGTTTTAAGGATCAAATCAATAATACACAAAAAGTGCTTTGCAAACCTTAAAGTGCTGTGTAAATTATTATAAATTAAGTCACTTGCCGTCAAGTCTGTAATACAAATGTCATGCTGCACTTGGTGGTTGTGTGTTAAAGTTAGTGAAGGTCAACCATAATAGGAAGTCAGTTTGGACATTGAAAAATCAAAAGCCTAAGCAAAGAAAAAAATCAAAAGCATCTATAAGTTGGGGAAGTGCCCTGCCTAGAGTGTGGCTTGGCCTGAACTCAAAGGTGAAATGGGGAAAACCACAGAGGCCCTTTTTTTCCTTTGATTCAAGGGAGAAAAATCCAGGACCTTCATGTTAAGACACACATACGCTCCCCCTGAATTTTATCATCTTGAGAATTTGGAGCCTCGGCAGCCCCAACTTTGTATGCAGAAATGGCCAAAGTCGTCCTGGCAAAAGTGTGGAGTAGTGGACAGAGCTGGCCTCAAAGACAGCAAGACCTAGGTTGAAGTGCCACCTCCGATCTGCACTGGCTGGGTGAGCCTGGGCAAGTCACTGCCTCTTAGGGCTCCTGGGTAATTCTCCAGGACCCCAGAGAAAGGGCTGATCTGCGCTGGTGGAGAAAGTTCCCCATACCAATAAAATCAAGGGTGCTTTTGACAAATGGATGGAGAGTCCCAGTTTTATCAAAGGGAAAGTGATCAAACACTATCACACCACAACAAAGAGAGGGTGTTATTTCCTAAAGAGTTTAACAATGGGAGAGAAGACAAAGGAAGGGAAAATCCCTCCAGTTCTCAGGCGGGAGACTCCTGAAGAGCTTCTGTTATAGAAGCAAAAGCCAAGTAAGCACAAGGTACTCCCTGGAGGACTTTTCTCCTCTCATAACTTGGGTTTGTTCACGTCCTTTCCTTGGACTTGTCTAACAATATTATAATAATAGCTAATATTTATGTAGTGCTTACTATAGACCAGGCACTGTCTAAGAGCTTTACAATTATTATCTTATTTGATTCTCACAACAACCCTGTGGGGTAGATGCTATTATTTACAGATGAGGAAACTGAGGCAGATAGAGGTTAATTGATTTGCCCAGGTCACACAGTTAGTAAGTGTCTGAGGCTGGATTTGAACTCAAGTCTTCCAGGGTTCTCTATGTACTGTGCCAGATATGTTATAGCAGGGATAACTTTTGTGTATGAGTTGGCCTGTATGGGAACTGAGGTCCTGGCCAAGTAGCTCGATTCTATGCTTTGAGAAACTCTGTCCTGGCCAACTAGCTCGATTCTGTGCCTTGAGGTTGGATCGCTTGGGCTCTCGCTCTTACTGCTCCAGAAGAATGGGCCAAACAGCATGGTTATCTGCATGACACCAAACTGGATCATCAAACAATGCTGTCCTAGAAGGCTCAAGATTACTGCTAACAGGGGCTCTTCAAGCAGGCTAGATGACCCATTGGTCAGGACGGAGCATTGTAGCAGGGATTCCTTTCCTATACAGATTGTATCAGATGATTGCCAGGGCCATTTCACATTGAGATTTTATATATAATTCTATGTGATCCTTGTGTCATTTCCTGTATTAACAGTATCTTGGTCTACTACTGGAGAGCAGTCAACATTTACAGGTTGGGACCAGGCTGGGAGATTTTCTCCCCCCTCCCCCAACCCCACCATCAATTTCCTTTTGGACAATGAGAACGATTGCTGCCATTTTTCACTGGGTGTACTGCCAAGTAGATCCTCAAAGTATGCTGGAGCCAGCTCCTATGGATAATGCTCCAAATAAGGGTTTGGTTTGTGTTCTGTTGATTATCTAGACTTAAGAATATGATGTTAATGGTGTAAATTTAACGAGTGAGTCTTATGTAGTTTTTAAGTGAACCAGTTGTTAAACATTTCCCAGCATACCCCCTGCTTGTAACCCACTTAAGAATGGAAAATTATGATAATAGCTGACACTTGCAAAATGCTTTATGTCTTCCCAGATTCTAAGTCTAGTATTCTGTCTACTGAGCCACCCATGTGCCCAGGTATATGTGGCAGAGAAGGCATTTGATGCCAAATCCAGCCCTTTGTACAACTATGAGAAAATTAGTTTGGCTGAACCTTAAAGTTTATAGAAAAGAGTAATGAAATATGACACCAACTTTCCTATGAGGAAGAATGTCCGATTCCTCAAACTTCCCAGAACTCTGTAGGCTCTCATTCCAAAAACCCAAACAAAGACCATGGCCTCAGACACTACCAAACCTGAAATTAATTACTGCCCTGATCCTAATCAAAAAAGTACCTCTTATCCCTGTTCTGAATCTGCCTTTGGCTCCAGCTATGTGAATTTATTACGGATCTAAATAACGATAGTAGGGAAGCATGTTTCAATCGGCCTCAAAACAGCAGACTATTTTTTTTTATTTGCCTTATTGCATGTTTTCTTCCAAATCATAATTGAGATAAGAAAAGCCAACAGGTTTGACAAAAGCCCAAGGGAGAAAAGGACATAGGAAGTATGCCCCAAAAGCTATGGCAAGAATTCCAGTTACATTTTTCCTTGACACGATTCATGGGCGCTGATATAGGGAAAAGGTAAGATGGCCCTTAATAAAACCAGCAACATTCAGCAACAGGGGCTTTCATCTGGCCAGCCACTTAGCTCCCAATTTCTGAAGCACTGGTTATTCTCCTTAGCAAATCTCTCTTCCCATCCCAACATCTAAGACCTTATACAAGGCTCACTCTCTTCCCTTTCTTGGGAATCTCATGTACCTTCGACTATCAATGCTGCAAAGGACTTTCAAATCCCTATCTTTATTTCTGATCTGCCTTTTTAGATATCTCTAACACAGGCATTAGTGAGCAAAGGGAGTCAGAAGATCTGGGTTCGAGTGTTGCTTCTGACATATGCTGATTGTGTGATCATGAGCAAGTCTCCAGGCCCCAGAAATCTCTCTAACGATATATGTAACAAATGAATCAATGGCCTGCAAGGGGAGGGGGGAGGAGAAGGAATTTTCTGTACTGGGAGCTCTCTACACTGGTAAAATTAGAAGTCTGGGACATCATGAAGACAAAAATCAGAAAATCTCCAACTGGATTTTTTTGGGGGGGCAGGAAGAGAAAGGGGACGGAACTGTGATTTCATCCAGGTAGGAGATCTTTTACCAAAGTATACTGACAATTCTTCTGTAACTTAAATTTTAGAAAGATGCCTCTAGCATTGAGAGTTGAAGTTAAATCAACAAGCATTATTAAGGTTCACAGGGTACTAGGCTCGGTGCTTTGTCTTAGCAAAACTTAGCAACTAGGAATGCAAATAGAAGCAGAAAGACAGTCCTGGTCTTCAGGAAGCTTTCATTCTACTAGAGAAGATACTAAAATGGGCATTGGATTGGGAGTGGGTGGGGAAAAGAGAAGATTCTTGCTTTGGGGCATAGTGGAGAAAAGTCCAGAGAGTGGAAATGAATGAAGATATGGCTGGTCAGGGCACTTTCCTTTAAATGGTGATTCTAGGAGGGAGGGTCTAAAAAGGCTGAGTGTTCTTTCGGAGGGAGAAGGAATAGGCATGAATTCCCAAGGCCAGGAGGCCCCAGGGGCTTAGTGAACTTCCAGGGTGAGAAGTCTGCTCTGGCTCAGTGGGAAAAAATGAGTCAGAAATAAAGCCCAAAGAGGAATGAAGACAAAATGATTTGCCCTGGGATGTACTGCTGAGAAGCAAAACTCAAGTCCAGGCATTTGCGCCTCCACCTGAATATTCCACTGAAAATGAGACTCATCATCATTTCCCTTCCTCTTGACTTGCTGAATTTTGTTCACAATAGAACCATTTTTCCAATGCATTCATCCTGGAACCCTCTCAGTCTTTCAATTCAATTTTTAAGCAAGAGAGTGATTGTGATCTGAGCTTTGTCCTGGATTTGCAGTTCTGGGTTTGAATCCTGACCCTGCTATTTACTTTATGACCTTAAACAAGTGACTTCACCTCTGCGGGCTGGGGGTGATCTACATTCTCTATAAAGTGAGGGGGCTGGATTACACCCTTCTCTGTGTTCTAAATTGACATTTGCTGAATTCAATTCAATGACGCTGAAGGGGTGGGGGATAGATCAGAAAATAAGGAGCAGGATCAAGAAACAAAAGGAACTAATACCCAGAAGTCTCCCAACTGTCCATGAGGAAAGTCTTCTTCATGAAGAAAATCGGATGCTCACCAGAGCCTTCTAATGCAGCATATAACAGACAATGAAACCGACTATTGCTAACAGACAACAAATGCAGCAGGCATTTCAGTCAGCTCTCTTTACCCGGTGAGATCACAGAAGGGCTACAGGAAATGTCAATCAATATTAAATTGGAATAAATGAGCAAGCACAGTGCAAATGGATCAGGTGTCAGAAGCCTACTCTGAAATCACTCTCAGGCTATCTCCTCATTCATACAATGGTTAGATTAGACCAAGGCTATGTCATAGAGCTCTTAGGCAGTCTGGCGACTGCCATAGGGGAAGCTTATGAGCCCCTGCTCGCCACTGTGTTTTTAAATGCCTAACATAGAGAGAATTATAAAGGAAACCAATTATATTTTAAAATAGGAAAAAAATGAAGTAGACCCTTGTGTTTCCATATTCTTTTCCTTCAATAGGTAGATGTTATATAATCTTTTTATGTTGATGTTGTTCAGTTGTTTTCAGGCATGTCTGAGTCTTTGTGATCTCATTTAGGATTTTGTTGACAAAGACATGGGAGGGAGTTTGCCATTTCTTTCTCCAGCTCATTTACATATGAGGAAACCGAGGCAAACAGGGTGAAGTGACTTGCCCAGAGTCACACAGCTAGTAAGCGTCTGGATCCAGATTTGAACTCAGGAAGATGAGTCTTCCTGACTCCAGGCCTGGCACTCTATGCACTATGCCACCTAGCCACCCATAATTCCTTTGTACCTTTTAAAAATATTATTTTGAAAGATCTGTGATTTCATCAGTGAGGATATTTCCCCCACCTATGCTGATCATCGATTCTTCTTTCTTTAGTAAAAATGTTGTGTGAATTACTGGGGTCCAAAACATTCATTCACTACCTGGCCAGCTTTCTGCTGATGACCTTCTTAAATCTTAGTTAAGTCATCTCCCTCATGGTACTTGAAGCCTGACCAAACACTAACGCTGCCCTAGTCGCCAGGGCCATGTCTATGTCCTGATGAGACATCGATGCAGCAGTTCAGTAGAGTAGGCATAGCATAATAAGGCTAACCATACAATTAAAGCAATATTAAACCTAAAAATAGTTCCCATTTATAGAAAATTTTAAGATGTGCTAAGCACTCCATTACATTCTCATCTGACCCTTGCAATGGGTAGAAACCATTATTATGCCCATTTTTACAGATGAGGAAACTGAAGGTGAGAGAGGTTAAGTGATCGCACAGATTGTAAAAGTATCAGATGCAGGATTTGAATACTGGTCCTCCCGAGTCCAACTACTATGCCCTGTGTAACAGCACAAAAGGTTGCAATCCAGTTTCACATTTTATGGGGGGTGGGGGTGGGAATCAGATTTTTAGAAAAATGTTTCTCTGGACTACATCATCATTGTCATGTTAAAGTTAATATACACTTCTTTTTAACTGTACATTAGAAGTCAATTTCATATGCAATCTTTTCTTGTTCTTTGCATCCTGAAATCTGTTTGGAAAAAAAAGAAGTGCTAGGGGGTAGGAGGGTTAATTTTATTTTTGTCTCAAATATGTCATCATCCCCAATAATCCTCTCTCCCATAGCATCATCCAATAAAAAAAAATTAAGCAAAAACACAATATCAAGATTTAGAATGTTAGTAAATGTCACCATCTATCAAAAAAATGTAATTTTTTTAAAGAAATACTAATAACTGACATGCTGACATGGCTGGGGGGGGGCACTTCAAGGATTTTTGCAAAGCATCAGACATACATTATCTCACTTGAGCCTCACAAACATCCCAGAGATACGTGCTAAGGACCCTAAGGCTCACCAAGTTGGAGGGACATTCTTGCCTGAGAACACACAGTTCATTTACGTCAGAAGTGTGATCCAAATCCAGGGCCACTTGACTCTAAGACTATTTAATTGGGACTCTGGGGAAAAAGAAAAAAAAAGATGAACAAACTGCACCTCTTCCAAATACAACATAGAAGACATGCCCTGAGCTTCTGGGATTTGAAAATGTATTAGGTTGGGGAGGGGGCGTGGCTGCCCTAAGAGGCATGGTCTCCATTTGCTTTTGAGATCTTTCCAGGCTCCACACCATCAGCAAGCCCAAATAATTAAAGATAACCTGTGAGTAATAGCCTCAAAAGGAGCGGAAAAATTGTTTTGAGTCATCCTTTATTACTCTATTTATAAGACACCTGCTGTCCCAGCACCTTCGGAACAAGACTACAAAAACTTATATGACAATAATGAATGAATGAATGAAAGGCTTTCCAGAAGAGGTGTTAAAAGCAAAGGAAAACCCAGTCTGGGTCAATGTGGCTTCAGATAAAAAACAAAAGGGGGTAAGGATGGGGGGCGGTGAAAAGCACCTGTACATTTAATTTTCACAGACATCCCACAAGTCCACAAGTCTCCAAAACAACCCTATAAGTTTCTGCAAAAGAAAAACACCCCATGGCTTGATCACGCAAAACTTTAGGGGTGGAAGAAGGTAGGGAAAGCAGGAAATAAACCAGCTTCTCAAAGATAGTGCCTGCCAAGTCTCCTTAGAGAATAGATTCCATAAGAGAGTTTTTTCCCCTCACCCTTTAGGGCCAATTTTTTCCTTCTTATAGAATGAAATTATTCCACTTTGTAAGTGTAAAAAAAAAAGATCCGGTGACTCATTCAAGGCCATAGAGCAATTCTGGGGCAGACTGAAATTACTAACAATAACAGTAATAAAAGATGATGATATTTATAAAGCACACTGTTTTGAAAAGCACTTTAAATGTACGTGCACTCTAATTTACTTCTCAATATCATCCTCATTTTATCAACAAGAAAAATGAAGCAAAGAGAGATTAAGTGACTTGGACAAGGTCACATAGCTAGTAAGTATCAGGCCCGATTAGAACTCGGTTATTGCTGGCTTCAAGTCTGGTCCTTTATTCAAAAGTTTCCGTCTTTTCTGCTGCCTGCACAATGTTATGGTTTTTTTTTTCCTTTGATTTCAGCTGGGTCTGCCATTTCTCCATTTACATGCTGTCACTTTCTTTTTTCCCCCTTAAGAGTATTTTTTTCCAATTATATGTAAATATAAATGCTTTCGACATTCATTTTTTTTTAAATTTTGAGTTCCAAATTTTCCTCCCTCCCTCCTTTTCCAAGACAGCTAGCAATCTGATATAGGTTATACATGTACAGTCATGTTAAACATATTTCCTTCCATATTAGTTATGTTGTGAAAGAATTAGAACAAAAGAGAAAAATCATGAGAAAGAAAAAAAAAGAAGTGAAAAAAGAAGTGAAAATAGTCTGCTTCGCTCTGCATTCAGACTCCTTAGTTCTTCTCTGCACGTGGACAGCATTTTCCATCATGACTCTTTTGGAACTGTCTTCGATCCTTGCATTGCTGAGAAGGGCTAAGTCTGTCAGTCAGTCATCACCCAGTGTTGCTGTTACTGGTTCTGCTCGCTTCACTCAGCATCAGTTCATGTAAGTCCAGGTTTTTCTGAAATCATCCTACTCATCATTTCTCTTAGCACAATAGTATTCCATTACATTCATATACCACATCTTGTTCAGCCATTCCCCAAATGATGGGATTCCCCTCAATTTCCAATTTTTTTTTGCCACCACAAAAAGAGCTGCTATAAATATTTTTGTATATTTGGGTCCTTTCCCTTTTTAGGGTCTCTTTGGGATACAGACCTAGTAGAGGTACTGCTAGAACAAAGGGTATGCACAGTTTTATAGCCTTTGGGCATAAGTCCAAATTAACCTCCAAAATGGTTGGATCAGTTCACAACTCCACCAACAATGCATTGGTGTTCCAATTTTCCCATATCCCCTCCAACATTTATCATTTTCCTTTTTTTTAATCATATTATCCAATCTGATAGGTACAAGTTGATATCCCAGAGCTGTTTTAATATACATTTCTCCAATTAATAGTGATTTAAAGCATTTTTCATATGATTATTGATAGTTGACTCAATTCTCTATTTTAGAAATGAGGCCTGTATTAGAAACACTGGCTTTAAAAATTGTTTCCAAGCTTTCTGCTTTCTTTCTAATCTTGGTTGCCGTGTTTGTACAAAAAGTTTTTAATTTAATGTAATCAAAATTATCCATTTTGCATTTCATAATGTTCTCTGTCTCTTGTTTGGTCATAAATTCTTCCCTTCTCCATAGATCTAACAAGTAAACTATTTCTTGCTCTCCTAATATGCTTATAGTATCATCCTTTACGTCTAAATACTATACCCATTTTGACCTTATCTCAGTATAGGGTATAGGTCTATGCCTAGTTTCTGCCATACTATTTTCCAGTTTTCCCAGCAGTTTTTGTCAAACAGTAAGTTTTTATCCCAGAAGCTAGAGTCGTTGGGTTTATCAAACAGTAGATTACTATAGTAATTTACTACTGTGTCTTGTGTACCTAATCTATTCCACTGACTTACCACTCTATTTCTTATCCAGCACCAAATAATTTTCATGACTGCTGCTTCATAATATAGTTCTAGATCTGGTACAGCTAGGCCACCTTCCTTTTCATTTTATTTTCATTAATTTCCTTGCTGTTCTTGCTAAGTCATTTTCTGGTTTGAATTTCTTTATTCAGGGCTTATTCAAGACAGGCACTCAGTAAAATATTTGTCTAACACGATCCAATTCAACAAATATTGCCTGCTATGCACAAAAAACAACTAGAACATAGGATGTTTTGAGATAAGTCATGGGAAGGCTGTCAACAAAGTCCCTAAGATGAATTAATGGAAGTAGTATTTGAATTTGACTTTTATGATTGGGATCTCCATGGGCAAGATAAGAATTGAGGGAATTTGCAGAATCTGACTTTTAAGATAGGAACTTGGAGGCCACATAACCCAACCAATGCACAATTGAAAGAATCCCCTTAATATGAGAGCCAACAAATGGCCATTCAGCCTTTGCTTGAAGATCCCCATTGAATGGGTACCCGTGACCTCCCAGTACAGCCCATTTCACTATGGAAAATTCCAATTATGAGGAAATTTTTCCTTATATTAAATCTAAATCTTCCTCTTGCAAATACTACCCATTTTTCCTGGTTGTGCCCTCTGGAGCTAAGCAAAACAATCCTAATCTCTCATAAGACATTTTAAAAAATACTGGAAGACAGAAATCATTCCCCACCTGTACTCTCTTTTCCAAAGAACATCCTTAGTCCTTTTAACTATTCCCTCCTTGGAGAGATCCACATCTCTTCACCATGCTGACTGTCCCCCTCTACCATACCAGTGTGCTTTTTATGATAGAGACAGCTAGAAGACACAGAGGACAGAGTCTGGAAGACCTGAATTCAAATCCAGCCTCAGACACTTCTGGGCAAGTCACTGAAGCTCCATTTGCCTCAGTCCTCTCATCTGTCAGATGGAGATAACAAGAGCTCCTCCTCCCTTGCCAGCGTTGTTGTAAGGATCTAGTGAGGGGGGAGGGGTGTTGCTGCCATAGCTTCGGTATGAGATAATAAAGGCGTGTTCGGGGCGGTGGTGGAAGTAGCACATTTGAAAAGCTGAAATCACCTCTTTGTGCTCATTCCCATTCCTGGTGATTAAGTTCCTTTTGCAAACATACTCAGGGCATTGGGACTTGGAGGAAAACATTTCAGAAAAATTGCATTTCGGTGCAAATGGGAGGCAAATGACGAAAAGCAGCAAAATAAGAAAACAAAAAACAAAACAAACAAAAAAAAACAAAACACTTGCCATGGATGAAGTAGCAGAGGAAAAGCTCTGAAAACAAGATGGCCAAGGCAGAAGGCGAAGAGAGGAAAGAAAGAGTCCCAGATTGGGGGCAGAAAAGAAATGTCCAGGATTCAAACCCCGACTCCAATACTTACAAGCTGTGACAAAGGGACAAGAGTCACATACACTCTCTAAGGCCTCAGTTTCTACATCTGCAAAATGGGGATAATTACACCTAAAGTATCAACATCTTAAGGTTGTTCTAAGTTTTAAGTGCCATCCCTTCGGTCAAGCTCCCTGTAAAGGCTCACCCTTATTGCTACCTTGAAGGATTACTATGAGAATCAAATTAAAAGAATGGATGTGACAGTGTTTTGTTCCTAGGTCATTCTGGACAGGCAGGTTATTACTACAATCACCCCTGAACAAAGAGGAGGGTATGGGCAATGGTTATTTCAGCCATTACATCAACAAATGGCATTACCGGCAAGCTTGCAGTGTAACTGGCAAGGTAAGAGAAAGTAAAAAAATAATAATAATAATACCCTATGACTTTTTTAAGCCACATTAGTCAATCTGTGCAACAGAAAATAATAATAATAATAATAAAAGACTGAATAGTGTAAACAAATTCTTATTAAAATATACTCAAAAAAGGTGTGAGTGACAAAGGAAATGGGGAATAGAGGGTCAAAGACTGACTCCATTCCACCCCACCCCCAAAGGCTCAGAATGTATTCATTGACCTGCTTCACTGAACAAATGTCATTCGGTTCAAATCCAGCTTCTGATATTTAATTAACTGTGTGATCCTGAGGAAGTCACATAACCTGTCTATCTCAATTTCCTCATCTATAAAATGGTGATAATCATAGCATCCACCTCCTAGGGCTGTTTCCTATCTTTCCTAGGGCTTTGCCATCTTTAAAGTGCCACAATGGAAGTGTTTTGTATGATTTCACAGGTATAATTAGTATCATATTTCTTGCCTTCTCAAGGGATGGGGTAAGGACAGGAGAGGAGAAATTGAAACTCGAAAATTTTTTAAATGAATGTTAAAAATTGTTTTAAATGTAATTGGGAAATATTTAATGTAATAAATTAAACATATATTTAAAATTAACATGCTATATAAATGCTAGCTTTTATTATTGACGACTGCTTTTTGTTTGACTCTAATATATACACAGGTATATAAAAATACATGCACAATATATAATACACAATATATACATATTTGCACATACGTGGCACATATGTTTACACACATATCATTGTGGTTGTTGGCCTGAGGAATATAAAAATGTCACCTGTATATGTGCGTGTGAATGAAGGGAGGAGATGGAGGAGAATCCAGGCCCATGACCCCAGAGTGATGAACTCCCAATGTGGAAATTCTTACCACTGATAATAGATTTGCAGCTAACCTCAGTTTATAGAGCCTTAAGAATTGGGGAAGATTTGGATCAAAGAATCAGCCTATAAAGGGGACTCATTTATGAGAGTGTGTAACCCACCCACTTGCTTCATGGGGCATCTTTCCCCTGATGACCCTGTTGGCAGCTATGCACAGCTGGGACTCAACAAAGCTGTTGATTCACAGCTTATGAGGAATTGGGAAAACCTTGAATAAATAAATCTGAGAGGAAAAATCCCTGCATTCCATTTACAGAAACAAGTTTCTCCACTGATCCATTTGAATCATTCTGAATGTATATTCAGGTAGTAACCTCTATTTAAGCTATGGGAGAGCTTTGGCAGCTTATAAGAAGTGCCAGAAAATATGATTATCAGGGGATGGTGGTGGTGGCAGTGGCACCAGCAACAGCAGCAGCAGTAGCAGTAGTAGCAGTAGTAGCAGTAATAGCAGTGGCAGCAGCAGCAGCAGCAGCAACAGCAGTAGTAATAGTAACAGCAGCAGCAACAGTAGTAGCAGTAGCAGCAGCAGCAGCAGCAGCAGCAGCACCCGTACTAGTAACTTAGCTGGCATTGATGTAGTAGTTTACATCTTGTCTCACTGGGTCTTCAAAATAACCATCTGGGGTAGGTTGTATTAGGTATTGTTAATGTCATTTTGCAAATAAGGAAACTGAGGCTAAGTTAAGTGACTTGCCCAGGGTCACACTCTTAATAAGTTTCTGAACCAGGATTTGAACTCAGGTCTAAGTCTAAGTCCATCACTTTATACCTTGCACCATCTAGATGCCAGAAAAGACTCGTGTGTTATTGGACAAATGTGGCATTAATTTCTTTGAGCTATTGATCTCTCTAAGCCTCAGTTCAGCATTTTAGGAGCCTTAGGATAGTCATTTAAACTCAAGGAATCAAACTGCCTGACTTGGAGATCTGTGACTTGAGAGAAACCTCTGTGCAAACAGAAATCCTACATCTCCAGCCCTCCAATCGATCACAGCCTAACTGTCAGAAGGCAGACCCTTACGTGAGTATGAAGGTGAGGGAAAAGACATACGCTAAAAAAGAACGAGTACAGAGATGGCAGAACACCATTAGGAACTTGGGACAAGGGGCTGGAGGAGTTTGATTTGAAGTCAGAGGACCTGCATGACTTCAAATCCCAGCACAGCCACTGTGAATTGGGGTCTACCACTTAACCTCCCTGGGCCGAAGTTTGCTTATCTGTCCAAAATGAGGAGTCCAGACTCGTTGATGACTGAAGTCCCTTGCTTCCATCCCTAAGGCTCCTGGCTGGCCAAAATAAGCTAGCATTACTAACATACACTATCTGGTACAATTCAGTGGAAAGACCACCAGAGAGCCAGGGCTCAAATCCAGACTGCTGCCTAATATGCACACTTACGCAAGTTTATGGCCTCTCCACATCTCAGTTTTCCCAACAATATATGAGGTAGGTTGGTTTAAATGATCTTTAAGTTTCCTTCCAGCTCTAGTTCCATAATTCCAGATCTCTCCAGCTCTCAGTCTTACTGGGAATTTAAGAATCATTTTTTAGCTTTAGAAATATTCAAATGTGATCCTGCTGGACAGACATAAAATCACAACTTGGAGGTTTCACTTCAGACCCAACAACTGACATAGGACAGAAGATGTCACATGACTGAAGCAGTCAATGTTGGAGGGCATATGGAAAGACAGGCACACTCCTTTCTTGTTGGTGGGAGAATGAATCGGTCCAACAATTCTGGAATGGAATTTGGAATTGAGAAGTCATGAAAATGCACATAACCTTTGACTCAGAGACTTTCTACAGCTACAGGTTTACATCACAAGGTCATAAAAATAATTTAAAATGAAAAGAAAGTCCCATATTTAGCAAAAAATATTCACTGCAACACTTTTGAGGGCAATAAAGAAATGGGGGGAAAAGGGGATGCCCATTGACTTGGGAATAGAGAAATACACTGTATTCCATGAATGTGATAGAACATTATTGCTCTATGTGAATCAATGAACATGATGACTACAGAGAAAATAAGTAGGATTCAAAACCATCTACAACATTAATGGCAGGAAGTCGCCTCACTGATAATGAATGTCTAGAAGTAAGACTAACCAAGTATGGCACCAAAAATGAGCTATGAGGTACCTTGATCACACTTCTTCTTTGCAGAAGTTGGGGGCTAGGGCTATGGATTACTACACATAAAAGACTTTCTTGATCTGGGGAGAGGATGGTCTGTAGGCTATATGAAATGTAGGGGATGCAAAAATAAGAGATAGCTCCAAAATTTACTTTGAAAACATAATAATTTGTACAAATTCCACAACAATGATTGCCAGTCATTCATGGCATAGTCCTACACTTCGGGAAGCCCTCTCCAGTCATCATTTATGGGATGTCTACTCCATGCCAACAAGCACTGGTGTGGGGGATGAACAACAAGGGCAGGAATGGTACAGTTCCACCCTTCCTCCTTGAGACAGTAGCTTGATTTTTGTTGAGTATTTTAAGAAGGCTGGTTAAGAAATCTCTGAAAGGGAATAAACACTAGTAATGACCAGGCTGGTTTCCCTCTTTGTCTTCACCAAGGTATTCTCAGGGGGTGACTTCCTGTTTTCCTTTAAGATGTTTTTGGAAATTCCAAGAAAACTCTGAAGGACAAAGTGACATTCCTCCCTTTCCCCTGAGTATAACAAAAGCAAATATGGCCTTAAATTCATTGATGCTTCAGGGATACAGGATTCAGTCTTAAGAGATCTTCCATGGAGCCGCCTCTTCCTCCTCTACATCTCTGGGTCTTGAGTGACTATAGAGCTGCTATAATCCAAAAATTCATCCCTAGATGGACAACCTGGTATTGGATGGATCTCTGAGGTTCACCTGAGGTTCACCTGCAAGTCCTTTCTATCTTGGCAGAAACTTGTGCTCCTAATGGATGCTCCTAGTGGCTAAGGGCTGTTTCATCTGTCCTTGTATCCTCAGAATTTAATATGGTAGTTTGCACAGTAGGTGCTAAATAAATACTTGTTTACTGACCGAGAGGAATGGTCTCAGAGAATCCCAAACCCCTTCCCCAACATGAGGATTCATTAGAGAAGGATGCCGGCAGAGGAAATAACATCTCCTCCATTTGTGACTCATGGACAATGCTTCATGGGACCTTAACCTCATTGGAATAAGGGAAATATAAAACTATTGCAGCAACTGCTACAACTAAAAACCAAGTTGCCATCACAACCTAAGCCTGATGTGTGATTTCGCTGGTCTTACACACTGACATTCTACAATCCAACCCCATTGGCCTGCCTCCTGTTCCTTGAATACCACCCTCTTACCTCTCATCTCTGTGCCTTTGAACATGCCGTCTCCCCTCCCCCCATGCTTGGAATGCCTTCCTCCTCATCTCTGCTTCTTAAAGTCTCTGGTGTCCTTCTGCAATAACACTATTTAGCACAAATATTTCTGTAACACTTAAAGGTTTGCGAAACACTTTTTAGAGATCATCTCATTTGACCCTCCAAACGACCCTATGAGGGAGGGGCTATTGTGAGCAGCATTTTAAGGATGAAGACAGTGAGGCTGAGCGAGATGAAGTATCTCACTCACCGAGGGTCACACAGCTAGAGTCGGAAAGACCTGTGTTTGAATCCTTCTTCAGGCCAATGCTCTATCCACTGCATGCTTAGCTCAAATCCCATCTTCTGCAAGAGGTCACTCTCAGTCTCCCAGTCTAAAGCATTGTTTTGGTTACTGTTGTTGGGTTGTTTCAGCTTTGTGGCCCCATTTGGGGTTTTCTTGGCAAAAACACTGGAATAGTTTGCCATTTCATTCTCCATCCCATTTTACAACTGAGGCAAACAGGGTTAAGTGACTTGCCCAGGGTTATGCAGCTAGGAAGTGTCTGAGATCAAATTTGAACTCAGTATTTCCTAACTCCGTATCCAAGTCTGCCACTATCCATTGAATATATGGATATGTGCAAAACAAACACAAGGTAATGGGAAGGAGGGGGGAAGTATCAGCAGCTGGGGATCAAGAAAGGCTTTATGTAGAGACTGGTGTTTGAGAATAATAACATGGACTTGATCTGATGAACCCTGATTTCTCCCAGCTCTTCTGGAACATGCCTTAGTCCTAAGGATTTTCACTGAGAAATAACCTATCAATTCTTCTTCAGTCTGTTTGTCCTTCAGACTTTTCCCACTGTTTCCTAGGCTAAAGCATGCATGTCTAGCACCATGGTTAGTCACCATGCCCCCAGCTGAGAACCTCCTCCTTTCTGGGGCCCCCATCTAGATGGTATCTTGTAATCATTCACTAAACCTGACATTGGAGTCAACCACAAAACAGAGGGAGTGTATTTCCAGCTGAGTCATCAAGTCTTTGTTCTGGCTCTCCAACTGGGACTCCTAGATAGGGCTTCTCTCCCATGTACCATAAATCTGGCCATGAGCAAGGGTCCAGGACTTTTCCTCTCAATGGATCTTTCACTGAATCCAAAGGGATCTGGGGATCCACACACTTGATTAGACCTGTGAATTTCATAGCATAGAAAGTACTTGAGAGGTTACATGGAACAAACAGAGTCAGCCCTGGAGTCAATACTAGGGTTCAAGATATGCTTCTTACACATAATGGGTGGGACTGTGGTCAAGGCATTTAACTTAAATGACACTAGTATCTCAGAGGCTGTGAATTATTCAGATTCGTTGTTCCCATTCAACTCTCTGTGACCCCATTTGAGGTTTTCTTGGCAAAAATACTGGAGCAGGTTTGACATTTCCTTCTCCAGCTCAATTTACAGATAAGGCAGACAGGATTAAGTGACTTGCTCAAGGTCATACAGCTTGTAAGTGTCTGAAGTCAAATTTTAACTCAGATACTCCAGGGCCTGCACTATATCCCCTGCGCCACCTAGCTGCCCTATTATACAGACAACTGCTGATAAATCCACATAACAAAACAAAACATGCAGACCCTGACCTTAAGGAGTTTATAATCTACCATGAGGATGCAGCATTACACCAAATAATTATCTATCACCAGGAATCTGGAGAAGCCCTCCAGATGATCCCATTCATTCTAGAGCTTAGCACAGTGCCTGATACACAGTAGGCACTTAATAAATGTTGAACTGAATACTTAATCTGTCCCTTCAACCTGAAGACATCAGAGAGTGAATGAAGCATTTATTAAGTGCTAACTGTGTACATATCAGGTAAGCCTGAGGGTACAAATACAAAATTGAAGACAGTCTCTGTCCTCAGAACTTACAATGGAATAGCGGGAGACAATAGATAAAGGGGGAGAACACATGCTCTGGGCATCCCAAAAGTCTTAGTAAAATTTTAATATTTTAACAACTTTTAACATTTTAATAGCTTGTAGACAAGAACTGAGGACTGAAGTCCTGGTACCTGATGCCTTCATAAAGGCTCTAAGTCAAACACCAAATCAACTGAGCAATTCATCTCACATGCTGATTCTAGTGGTCGGTGTTCTTATATTTACTTATCTGAATAAATATTATATCCAGCTACTAGAATGTAAGCTCCTTGAAGGCAGGGGCTGGTATTAGTTTGGTTTTTGAATATCCAGTGCTCAGTCGAAGAACACTCTCTTAGTGTGGAAACTCCCTCCACCAACCTGGTTAAATCCTATGTTTATTATATGCAAATACATATACTTGTTACCTCCAGCTCTCAGTACATTGCTTTACACTTAGTAAGACCTTTCTAAATATTTTTTAATTCATTCATTCATTAGGCATTTTGACTGGTACAGTGGATAGATCCTTGGGCCTGGAGTCAGGAAAACCTGAGTTCAAAGGTGGGTTCAGACATTTACTAGCTGCGTGACCCTGGGCAAATCACTTAATCCTGTTTGCCTCAGTTTCCTCATCTGTAAAATGAGCTGGAGAAGGAAATAGCAAATCATTCCAGTATCCTGCCAAGAAAACCCCACAGACAGCATCAGCGTGCTATGGTCCACAAGGTCACAAAGAATCAGAAGTGACTGAAAGACTGAACAACAACAAACGTCTGTTGAGCTGAATCGAATTAAAACAGGGGCAGTGTTATTTAGGTGTGCCCTACTTTAGGAAAGCAGGGTATAGGTATATGTGAAGTCATAAAAATGATCAGTTAGGACATGATGACTTGCATTACAAAAAGAGTTTTCATTTCACGATGGAAATTTTACAGCTTATCCTTTATGCAGCTGCTTTACATCAGTTAAGCAACAGTTCCACTGACAAATGCATTTCTATCTAATATCTCCATAAAGATTGCCTGGGTCGAAAAGTCCACAAAAATGAGAGATAAAAAATATTTTAATAAGGTGAGAGGAAGAGTGTTATCCAAAAAAATTAGACTTAAAAGAACCAGAGAACTGCAGAAAACTATGCCTGCTGATATTACCAGCAAATACCAACTTGCCTTCCTTCCACACACCCACCCTGATCATCAATATTTCCTGCTGAGTAAACCCAATAGTTTCTAAGCATTACTCACAGGAATACTTGTAAACATAATTTGTCTAGAAAGGCTCTAGGCAGGCCAGAGGATTTGGTGCCCAGGGATTCAGTCTACATGTGCTGGGCATTGGAATCATAGGTTCACTAAAAAGAGTTTTAAGAAATTCGAAGATGCTTTCTAGGTGTCTGTGGTCAAGTAACTTAAGCCTCAGTCTTCTTATCTATAAAATGAGGGGGCCTGGTCCCTTCTGAGTCTAAATTTGTGACACTACTTATGGAATTGAAGAGAAGTCACTTACCCACTCTAGTTCTCTGTAAAATGAAGATCTCTAAGGTCTTTAAATATGAATTCCAGTATTCTACTGACAGAAAACTCTGGTTTCCTTCCCTTGAACATAGTTTAAACCCATTTGGACATTTACACATGGTTTTGGTGAGGGCTAAATAATATGCTTGCAATTTTTCAGTTCCATGAAGTGGCTGCTATAGGGATATGCATTAATGAAATCATTTCAGCTTTCCTGCCTGCCTGTGTACCAGCATCTACAACTTCCCGGGAAATAAATCTCACATGATTTAGCTTTCAGCTCTTAATTTTGAAAAGGCATTTTTGATCAAGTTCACCTTATAGGATTGATGGGCTCCAACATCTACTGGATAATTTCTCGAACATGCTATCAACACTTTTTAAAGGACACCACAGAATTTGTGGTTCGAAGGGTCTGAGATCACCTGGTACAGCCCCCTCACCTTACAGATGGAGAAAATCAGACAAGGAACAATCAATCCAAGTATATGAAGCACTGATGATATAGGATCAACTGGACCAGGAAGAAACATTGGAGCCTATGGATCTGGTCCAAGAAACTGAAGCCACCCAAGGCTAATTGTCTATGCCAAGGTCACACAGGCAGTAAACAGAGACAAGAGCCAGGATTGAAATCCAGGCACATATTCCAACTCCAAAACCAATGCTGCAGATATGTAACTAGGGCTGGATGACTGAGGCTTTGGTTTCGGGAAGTGAATTTGGCTACTGATTTTCAAGAACTCCTATTTATCAAATGAGATGTTTGTAAAGTGTTTATTAGCACAATGCTTGGGGCATAGCAGGCATTTTCCTTTCACTACTGATAATGCGGGCATTTATATTGCCTTTGAAGGTTTGAAAAGCTCACCAGACTCTGCTGGAAGGCTAAGTGAGATCATGGCTTATTATCATCCCTGTTTTACCAATAAGGAAATTTAAAAGCGATTAAGAGATTTGCCTAAGGTCACCATATAGGGTCTGAAGTGTGAAGGTTTTACCCATTCAATAGGACAAAAAGTTAATTGAGCACCAACAAAAGGTAAGGGGGAGAGAGAGAGAGAGAGAGAGAGAGAGAGAGAGAGAGAGAGAGAGAGAGAGAGAGAGAGAGAGAAAGCGCAGATGTGTCGGTGAATGAGATTAGAGAAATTTAAAATTCCAAACAGGATGGCAAAATCCCCTACATTTGTATTCTATTAGGCCCTTTGTATTACTTGGTGGATGGAGAGCTAGTCCTGGAGTCCGGAAGACCTGAATTCCAATCAGCCCATAGAAGCTTACTAGCCCAGGGATTCAGTCTACATGTGCTGGGCATTGGAATCATAGGATCACTAGAAGGGTCTTTAAGAAATCTTACGAGACACTTAGCCCTGCTTGCCTCAGTCTCCTCATTTGAAAAATTAGTTGGAGAAGGAAATGGCAAACTACTCCAGTATCAAGAAAACACCCAATGAGGTCATGAAGAGTTAGCTGAACATGACTAAAACAACTCAACAACAGCAAAAACATCCAAATATGGAGGGTCAGGAAACTGAGTCTCAGACTAGTAAAGTGATCTGCCCAAAATCTTATAGCTAGTTCCCCAGGCCATTGGAATGGGCAGTTCGCATCCCTCTCCCCATCCCCTTACAGTCAGTAAGTGTTCTTACACAGAAGGAACTCAGACATGAATGAGCCCATTACATGCGGTCAAGAGCTGGATCTGGGTTCTGGCTGGGCTAAGTGTTGGTGAGAAGTCTTTGAGTTTCATCTCTATTGGTGGCGTTTGTACTAATTCACCATCAGTGTCAGTGGATGGGGGATAAAAATGGGTGCTTTTTTTTTTCCTGTGCCCTTAGACCGCTTCCTAGCTTTGTTTCTAAACAACTTTCCATTTATGGGCTACAAAACAGATTCTCAGCATTTAGAGAACATGCTTTCTTTCTCAAAAGCCATCCATAATCCAAGCATCTACTTTCTCACCTCCCACTAACTTCTTAATTTACCTAGCATTCTGGCTCCTAACCCATCCCTCTAAGGGAAACTGGGCAAATGTAATTCCAAACAGGATCAGGAATGCTGAAAAATCCAACCCCAATCTCTCTGTCTCTGTCTCTGTCTGTGTCTCTGTTTCTCTCTGTCTCTCTCTCTGTCTCTGTCTCTCTCTCCCCCACCCCTTCAGATTCTCAATCTAACTGCTCCTCAGTTTCTTAGTCTAGATTTCATTTCCCCCAGTCCCTGGCCTCTCTTTTCTTTAGTCAGTCAATAAGAATTAATAAGTGTCTACTGTGTGGCAGGCACTGTGCTAGCACAGAGGATATGAAGAAAGACAAAAGTCAGTTCTTCCTCTCAAGGAGCTCATGTTGTACCACCTATATAACAACAAGCTACAAACAGGAGAATTTGGCAGTGACGAACCAGCAGGGGGAAGGCATGACTCTTTTTACATTCCCCTTTTAAAAGACTTGCCCAGGGACACACGGCTCCCATGGTTCTTTGGAAGGACTTGAAACCAGATTTTCCTGGTTTTGAGGCCAGCTCTTGATCCGCTTGGCCACACTGCCTCTCGTCACAAGACCATGACTCTCTTTTCCCCTAACCCCACCTTTCCTCAATACTTTCTTATTTTTGTTGGTGGCCCTATCCCACTTCTCCAAGGTAGCTAGGTGGCACAGTGGATATTGTTTACACTCTGGCAAGGTTAGTTATGGTTGGGCAGGGGAGGCATACCCCATAGGTATGAATAACAATAAAATTTATAGTTAGTATTAACATAGCACCTACTATGTGCTAGGCACTGTACCAAGTATTTTACAAATAGTATCTCACTTGATCCTCACAACAATCCTGGCAGCTAAATGTTATTATACCCATTTTACAGTTGTGCAAATGAGGCACAGAGGTGACTTGTCCAAAGTCACACACTCATAAGTGTCAGAGGATGGATTTGAACTCAGGTCTTTCTGATTCTAGGTTCAAAACCACAGTGCCACTGGCTGCCTCTTCAGTCAAATTTTCCCCACAGAACATTCATGAATAATGTTCACGAATGCCAACATGGAACATTGGAGTTATAAGTTTTCTTCCTTTTGTAAATGAATGATTAGCAAAGGAAGGAAATATTTTAAAACTCTCCCCATCCCAGCTCCCTGTTAAAGAGTATAAAGGAAACTGACAAAACGCCATCTCTGGGCTGTAGTTTTTCTAAGCTCTAATAATGACCAAATAGACATGCATTTAGAATGGTTTTAGAAGATGGACAGAACTAGACGCTCACCATTCCTTTACCAAAAATAAGAAAGCAGTGGGGTAAAAGCATCTTGTTCTAAATTCTCCAAATATAAATATCATGTTATAGAGATAAAGGTATTTGAAAAACATTTCAAGTTCTCCTGTGGTTAACTGCTCAGGAAAGAGATATTTGCTAAAGAAAAAAAAGAAGTCGAAAAGACATCCCTTTATGAAACTTGTTCTTAATGGCTAAATAAATGCCCAATTAATCTCCAGATCTCCTAACCCCCCAATTTCTGTATTCCGTTTTGTCTGTTTTGTCTGCCCAGGGCAGCTAGGTGGAGCAGTGGCTAGAGTTTCAGGCTTGGAGTCATGATAACTTATCTCCCTGAGTTCAAATTTGGCCTCAGACACTTACTAGTTGTGTGATCCTGAGCAAGTCACTTAACCCTGCTTGCCTCAGTTTCCTCATCTGTAAAACGAGCTGAAAAAGGAAATGGCAAACCACGACAGTATCTCTGCCGAGAAAACCTAAATGGAGTCATGAAGAGCTGGGTATGACTGAACGGCAACTTCCCCGGTGCGGCTGCCTGTATGAAACACAATTCTACAATTCTCAGCAAAATCACCCTAAGTTTAGCATTATGGTTACCTCTAACTTTCCAGTCAGCCAAGAAACATTTTAAACGTTCCTATAGTGAGCACCAGGCACAGTGTTAAGCACTGGAGATACAAAGAAAGACAAAAGATAGCAGGAGGCTCTCAATCTGATTGGGTGTGGGGCGGGGAGGAGAGACCACTTGCAAACAATTATGTACAGACAAGTTATGCAAAGGATAAAGTGGAAATCATCAACCTGTGAGCACCTAAAGTAGGTTGCATCGAGTGGGAAATGTCATGCCACTAATAACAAAAGTTGTTTAGCATTAGCTGGCTGGTTGTTTTTTAAAATTCACCGTTCAATCAAAGCCTACGTGGTCATGTTGCAAACCACAACAAAAATGCAATTAAACAAATTAAGCTCACAGTCCTATTGCTTTGCCTCTCAGTCCTTTTTTTAAAACCAATTTGAGTTAAAAAGATAAAGAACGAAAACAATATCCCCCTCCTCCTCTTCCCAGCAATTCAACCTTCTGGGCTCCTTAATCCCTCACAGATATTAAAACTGTGGCTTTCTGAAAATCGATTAAGGAAAAAACAAAATACCACTAAGATTTCACCAAGATGGGATGCTGAAGGCCAAGTTTTTAAATCCACTTATTTACATTTTTGTGTAGGGCTAAAATAGATGCAGCGATGAGTTATCTGAGTCTACAATAGGCTAGTTCTACACTGTAAGCAAAATAAGTCTCAAATAGTTCAGTATTTCCGACTCCAACTAGCCACTCTTCATCACCTGCTATCCTTCCCTCACTTACAATGAGGAGCCACACTGAGCTTAACTTTCCCCATGAACAGAAATAACTAAGAAATTAAGTAAGTAACTCTTTTATCCTCCCCCCCCCCCCATAAATCAGGTAGGAGTAGTTAGATGGTGCCATTGTGAGGCCTGGAGGGAGTTCAAACACTTATACCTGTGTGACCCTAGGCAAGTCACTTTGCCTCAGTTTCCTCATCCATAAAAATGAGCTGGCGAAAGACATAGCAAACCAATCCAGTGTCTTCCCCAAGAAAACTCCAAACGGAGTCATGAAGAATTAGACACTGGCTGAACGATAATACATGTGCAAGGAAGGGGGAGGGGCAGGAGACTACCTTGAAGTTGGACACAACTGCAAAATAACTCAACAACAGTAAGTCAGGTGCAGCTCAGAGGGAGGAAAAGGACAAATTTAACAAACAAGCAAAGCTCCAATAACTGAATGTCAGCATTTACTAAGCCCCAAACTTCAGATAAATGACAGGCCCTGGGGATTTAACTGATCATGTGCTTTCAGTTCTTTAAATAAAAAAGAAAAATAAGAGTTCCCTTGAAGCTTCACGTTCAATAACAGGAAAAATTCCCATCTCAGATATTGTTTAGTAACTGTCAATAGCTGGGCCCAACACTCAACGAGCAATCAGGCCTCAGGTGGGTCTGCACCCTATAACACAGAACAGATATCAAAGGTGAGATGCAGTAAAAAGTCCCTTGATATTTTGTACCTTAGCAAAGCGCCTTGTATAAAGGTCTTGCTTGGTAAATGAGTATTTATTAGATGCATAAACGTTTGGAAACTTGGAGATCATGGGATCACAGTTTGAACTGGAAAGGGCCCTTAGAGCCCATCCAGTCCAACCTCCTCCTTGTTCTGCTGAGGAAACTGAGGACCTAGAGAGGATTAGTGACTTGCCAAGGTTCATACAAGTTGATGTGAGACCCTGGGCAAGTCGCTTCCTCCTGCTTGCCTCAGTTTCCTCATCTGTAAAATGAGCTGGAGAAGGAAATGGCAAACCACTCCAGTATCTTTGACGAGAAAACCTCAAATGGGGCCATGATGAGTTAGACACCCCACCGAACAATAACATGCAAAGAAGGGAGGGGGTACTACCTAGCCCTGGACATCCACCCAGGCTAGGGTGAAGCCTGGAAATCAGTCTTTCCTCTAGGGTTCAGAGCCCTTGGGGGCCCACAACAAGCCAGCAAAGAAAGGATTAGTTCTTTATCGGAAATGAAAGACAAGGCAGTAGCCTGGGGACAAGAGAAAGTGTGAGAGATCCCGTCCAGGTTCTCCCGCCTTAGGGCCTTCCCCAACTAGGCCCAACTAATCTGTTTACTTGTAGCTTCGGGCTTTAGAAAGTAAGCCTGGAGAGGGCAGGGGCAGTGGTGGTTAAACTCTGCCGTTACAAACAAGGAGCAAACACAACCTCGGCCCTCCAGGAGCTCACAAACTAATGCCCATCTGGGTGGGAAGAGGAAGGAGACCACATGCAAACATTTGTACATACCAGATTTATAATGAGTAATAGAAACAGTCCTATTGGGCACCGGGCGCAGGGGGATACGAGATATCTCTTACACGATATGGGCCTTTACGCCTTCGCTCTTCTACAAATTGTCTCCCTCGTTAGATAGTGAGTTCCTTGAGGGCAGGGATCGTGTCCAGCTAGTAGCTCAGTATATGGCACATAGTATGAGCTTAATAAATGCTTGTTGCTTTACTACCATGGTAAGAACTTATAATTTTTGATGATGTGATTGGAAGGGGAGCCGGGAGCATCTGAATCCCCATGGTTTCGAGATCTGCGTGGTTTACACATTCAAGAGTAACGAGCTGCTGGTCCCAGATCCCAGAGCGCGTGGAATCGAGGGTGACATGGCCAGGTGTGTCCCGAGCGTGCTGGGCAGGGGGCCTAGAACGGGGCTGTCGCGCTCACGGCGCGGTGCCAGCCTAGAGAGAAGCTCAGGCCCGGCGGCAGGCGCTGTATAAACTTGCTCGCAAAGTTCCCTCAGCGGAGCTGGACTCCGCGCAGCCCCAGGGGCTCCTCCGGCTGGTCGGCCAGCCTAACCCGGCCCCGGGACAAACTTCCCCAATTTCCGCCTAGCGGCAGCTCGGATTGTCAAGCACTTCCCCCCACTCAGTCGGGCACCGTCCCGGGGCCCCGCTGAACTCACCCATCTTCTGGACGTAGGGAGGGATGGTGCTGGCAATGCGCGTCCACAGGAAGAGGAGCAGTAGCCCCGGGCTCCGCAGGAGAGCCCGACTCATGGCCGAGCCCGCTCCGCCTCCGCATAGAGCGGGAGCAGGGCAGCAGCCGGGGCGGGCGAGGAGGAAGAGGAGAAGGAAGAAGGGGTGGAGGAGGGGGAGCTCACTGGACTGGCCCGGCAGCCTCTGCCCAGCTCGCCCCGCTTGGCCCCTGGCGCGCCCTAGCTCCGGCTCTCCTTCCCTGGGCAGATGTGCAGGCCAGATGTGACGTCCCGGCCACGGGCCGGGCTGGGGGCCCCAGAGGCTGGCCGCGGGGCTCGGCTCTTCTGCAGCAGTTCGGCTCGCTCTGTGTGTATGTGTGTGTGTGTGAGTGTGTGTGTAGCTATGTGTGGGGGTATGCGTGCGTGTGACTCACTCAACTTCTCGAGCCTGGGCTGGAGGGGAAACAGGAAATCTTCGCAAACAGCTGGGCAGGACCTCTCTCCGCTGCAGAGCCTGCAGCGCTCTTAGCAGTTCCTTCTGGCTCCCCTCGGCTCTAAGTCTTCACTTGCCTGGGCGTCAATCACTCCCCAGGCCAGCCCTTCAGCTTCCCCACCCCCTTTCCAACCCTCACCCCCTCCTACCCACCCACCACACCCACTCTGCTCACTCGCCTGCACGCCCTCAAACTTTCAGGCCTTTGACGATTTTAGCGAATGGGGGTGACCTTGGAAAGGGTCTAAATTCCAAGAACAGAACTTTAGCAGGGCGCCTGGCACGCAACTCCACCGGGAATCTAGGATCCTAGGGATTTGAGAGCTGGAAGGGGACCTCGCAGCCCCTAGGTCAGTGCTGATAAACTGGGGTCCACGAACTTTTTTTTTCTTTAGTATATTCTGATCGAGTATATTTTGGTAAAATTGGTTTCCTTTATAATCCTAAGTATTTCATACATTTAAAAATGATTCTGGGAAGGGATCCATTACACAAAAGGATTTTAAAAACCAAACCTTCAACTGATACAAATCCCCCAATTTTCCTAATTTTGCAAGGAAGACTGCAGGAAAACTGAGGTGCCCAAAGTCTCCCAGGCATTAATTGGGAAAGTCAAAGCTCTGCCTCCAATTCCAGGCTTCTGTCTCACTGTGCCAGCTCTTCCCTAAATGCCAGCGGCTTCCCTGAAGTGCCTTTGACAACTTCAGGGCTACCCTGACTGATGCCTGGAGAAGAGGCCTGCCCCTGCTCAAAGCACAACATTTATGAAGAGCTGGGTTGTGTGCTGGACATCAGAGACACAGAGGCCAAGCTCAACAGTCCCTGAATTCTAGCAAGCATTCCATATCATACAGGGTGTCCTAGAAGTTGGAAGCTAAAGCTTTATCAAGGAAGGGTGCAACAACCCGCTAGACTTGGAGCTGGTCTCTCTGCCTCTAGTGTCTCCCCTCTCCCACACATCCTCCACACAGTTGCCAGAGTGGTTTTCTTAAAGCAAAATTCTGACCCTGTCACTGCCTTGCTCAATGAATTTCAGTGACTCTCTCTTACTTTTAGAGTCAAATATAAACTCTTCAGCTTGTCATTTAAAGCCTTTCTCCCCAAGGCTCCAAACTACCTTTTAAGTTTCATCATATTTAGTACTGCCCTTAATATATCCTACAACATACTTGCTATTCTTCATCTCCCATCTGCATGCCTTTTTATAGGCTGTCTCCTAAGCCTGGAAGGCACTCTCTCCTTACCTCTGCCTCTTAGAATACCTTGTTTGAATCCATGTTCAGCTCATATGTTGCCTTCTAAGTAAGCCTTTCTTGATCCCCCAAGCAGTGAGTGCCTCTCCCAGTAACTTTCCATTTACTGTGTGTGTCTGCATATGTTATGCATAGGCATGTATACACATACACAATATATGTATTTATAAATATGTATATTATACAGTATGGTTGTTGTCCTTCATTCTCAAAGAAGACCAAAATGACATTATTATGCTTGTCAAGATTCAATGTGTCCTACTGTGGCTGATAAGGCCAATACGAGCTCGGAATGCTCTACCACAGGTCGGGCACAAATAGTCCATGTGAGCATTTGGGGTGGACACTCCAAACTTGTGCATCCTGTGTTTCCTTTGAGCTGTTTCAATTCTGCTTTGCTCATGAGCAAAGCACCTTCTCTGTCGTGGGGATGTCATTTCAGACTCCGATTAACCATTCCTCATCACCTTAGTTAATTTCTTAGTTATTTCTGTTGATGGGAAAAGTGAAGGTAAGTAACCACTCTTCATTACGTGCTATCCTTCCCTCATTTATAATGAGGAACCACACTGACCTTCACTTTTCCCATCAACAGAAATAACTAAGTAACTCTTTTACACACACACACACACACACACACACACGCTCACCCCTATTGCATCCAAAGTCCCTCAATGACAAGGACGCTTTAATTTTTGTCTTTGCAGGTCCAGGGCCCAGAACATAATAGATGCCTAAATATTACTTTTTGATTAGTTAGTTGATACTGTAGCATCTATTTCTTAAGGGACCCTATAATCTCCGAGAAAGATCCACATGATCTCCGATGCTGTTGGACTTAGGGTCAGGAAGACCTGGGTTCAGATCTACCATCTGGCATTTACTGTGTGACCATGAGTATGTTATTTGATTTCTCCAGGACTCATACTCCTCACCTGTGAAATAGGATCAATATTAGCCGGAGTACGTACTTAACAGGTTGTTGGAGGGCTCAGATTAGTATGTTAACCTTAAAACACTCTTGGAAGATCCTTTGTTTGGTCATCGTGAAATGAATTGTAGCCACTGGCCATGGGTCGAGAGAAGATGGCATTCCAGGTTTGGGGCCAACCTCTTTGAAGACACAAATAGGAGATGGAGTGGCATGTGTGGAGGACAGACAGCAAGTTTCAGACTCCAATCTGAAGATTTCATCCACTTTGTTCTTTAGTGTTGAGCTGGTCCTGCATGGCCTCTTCTGTCATATCCTGCACCAGTCTAAATTATCACTCGATTGTTAGGGGCTATTATGTGTTTTCATTTTAATTTTTTTTGGAGGGGCTAGGCAGGGCAATTGGGGTTAAGTGACTTGCCCAAGGTCATACATCTAGTAAGTGTATGGCTGGATTTGAACTCAGGTACTCCTGACTCCATGGCCGGTGATCTATTCACTGCGCCACCTAGCTGCCCCCCTTCATTTCAACTTTCAGCAGAGCCCCAAGAGCTCCCATCCTTCAGTCTCCCTTGCAAACCTATTCCATGGAATACATTAGTACCATTTTTCTCATTCTCCTGATGGGGAAAGATGATCTGAAAATGAAATATATGAAACATAGGTTTCTTTGTTATTTCATAGTCTGATAATAAACATGGTGTAGGGATAAAAGCCCTAAATTTGGGATCCATGAGCCATTTTGTTACCTGTGTGACTTCCAGTAAGTCACTCCGCCTACCTCTCTGGGCTTTAAATGAAGACACTGGATTAAATTATCACCAAAATCCTTCCCAGCTCTAATGAGGAAGTCTACCATAATGTTTCAGATACAAACTCTGGTCTCTCTAGCTAGAGGGTGATATTACCACAACTTCCTTTTCTCTAGAATGGAGAAGAGTTTAAAATCCCACCCCAGTTCCTCTAGAAAACAGCTACGGTCTCTCTCCCTCCCATGGATCTATGCAAGGACCAAGAGGCATCTCACTGTTCTCCACAAGGAGAGAGACTCAAAATTGGAAGGAAAAAAAAGGATCCCAAACCTGGTAAAATGAAGAGTTCTAGATTTGGAGACAGAGGAAATAGATTTAACTGCTACCTTTACATGTGCTACCCTTAATGTGACCTTGTACCAGTCATTGAACTTCTACAGATTATGTTCATTCATATGTAATAGGTTGGGTAGAGTGCCAGGCCTGAAGTCAGGAAGAGTAAATTTCCTGAGTTCTAATCTGGCCTCAGACACTTACTAGCTACGTGGCCATGGTCAAGTTGCTTCACCCTGTTTGTCTCAGTTTCCTCATCTGTAAAATGAGCTGGAGAAGGAAATGGCAAACCCCTCCAGTATCTTTGCAAGAAAACAAAACCAAACCCACATGGGTCAGGAAGAGTCAGAGGTGACAGAAAACAATTGAACAATAGGTTGGGCCTGGTCTAGATGGCCTTTAATGTGCCTTCTGGCTCTAAGTCTCTGACCCTGTGATCCTTCCTGGAAACCCATCAAGCTGATCATGGAACTGCCTTGTTTGTCCACATAGACTTGTCACAAAGGCAGGGGTTTATGCAATCTTTGAAATCTCCTTTTTTCTCCCTGTATTGGCTGCTTAGCCACTGTTTGTTATTAATGTTGTTGTCGAGGTTGTGGTTGTTGTGGTTTTAATTTACCTTTAACATTCTTAGACTCCTCATCTATCTTATTTCATAGAACCATGTCTGAAGAGATGGGAGGAACCTTAGAACATTTCTAGTCCAATCCCCTTATTTTACAGATGAGGAAGTTAGAACCCAAAAATGTAAATTACTTGCCCAGATCCACAAATGGAGATGAAGATGATGATGATGAAGATGATGATGATGACAAGTATAGAGTATTTAAGGTTTGCAATTCACTTTACATGCGCCATCTCATTTGATCCCACAACAGCCCTAGGAGGCAGATGCCATTATAATCTACATTTTACAATGGGGAAACCAAGGCAAACAGGTTAAGTGACTTGCCCAGTGTCACACAGCTAGTGTCTGAGGCTAGATTTAAACTCAGGACTTTCATTATATCATCTAGACAAACCCAAATCTTTTTAAATTTAAAATCTTGGTACTTTCCACTACCCTATTCTAATATTTTTTTTTTCTAATGAAAACCTTGAACAAAAGCTGATTTCAACTTCTGAGTAATTTTACATATCCCTTGCATATGTGTGACCTTAGGTAAGTCACTTCGGCCTCATTTTCCTCTAGAGTAAAGGGAGTGGATGAGAGTAGACTATCTCTAAATACTTCCAGTTCTCACTCTGTGTTTCTGAGATCTTTGCTTCTTACCCCATGGTCAGCCCGCCTCTTTTCCCCTTAGTGATACTTTTTAGACTACGTCTTGACCATAGGTGATCACTGAAACTGTGCTATGCCCTCCACATGTCCACATTATGCTCTAGCTAGACAAATGAGATCACAGAGGTTCAAGAAGCACCTATTAAGAATCTACTCTGTGTGGCAGAAAGCGAATATAGACCAATATCTTACACAGTATAACAAAATAAAGTCAAAATGGGTACAGTATTTAGATATAAAGGCTGATGCCATAAGCTAACTGGGAGAGCAAAGAATAGTTTACCTGTCAGATTTATGGAGAACAGAAGAATTTATGATCAAACAAGAGATAGAGAACATTAAGAATTACAAAATGGATACTTTTGGTTACATTAAATTGAAAAGGTTTTACACAAACAAAACCAATGCATTAAAGATTAGGAAGGAAGCATAAAACTGGGAAAGAATTTTTACAACCAGTGCCTCTGATAAAAGCCTCATTTCTAAAATATATAGAGGACTGAGTCAAATTTATAAGAATATAAGTCATTACCCAATTGATAAATGGTCAAAGGATATGAACAGGCAGTTTTCTGATGAAGAAATTAAAGTTATCTATAGTCATATTAAAAAATGCTCTAAATCACTATTGATTGGAGAAATGCAGATCAAAACAACTCTTACGCACCACATCACGCCTGTCAGATTGGCTAACATGACAAAACAGGAAAACTAAATGCTGAAGAAGATGTGGGAAAATAGGAATACTAATGCATTGTTGATGGAGTTGTGGACTGATCCAACCATTCTGGAGAACGATTTGGAAGTATGTCCAAAGAGCTACAAAACGTGCATACTCTTTGACCCAGCAACACCATTTCTAAGGCCATATCCCAAAGAGATCATAAAAATGGGAAAAAGACCCACATGTACAAAAATAGTTATAGCAACTCTTTTTGTGGTGTCAGAGGATTGGAAATTGAGGGGATGTCCATCAATTGGAGAAAGGCTGAATAAGTTGTGGCACATGATTGTAATGGAATGCTATTGTGCTATAAGAAATGCTGAGCAGGTGGACTTCAGAACAGCCTGAGAAGGCTTACATGAACTGATGCTGAGTGAGGAGAGTAGAGCCAGGAGAACATTGTACACAGTTACAGCCACATTGTTCAATGACTAACTTTGGTAGATTTGGCTCTTCTCAGCCATGTAAGGTTCTAAGACAACTTCAAAAGGCTCATGATGGAAAATGCTGTGCACATCCAGAGAAAGAACTATGGAGTCTGAATGGAGATCCAAGCATACTATTTGCTCTCTCTCTCTCTCTCTCTCTCTCTCTCTCTCTTTTCTTCTTACTAATGGTTCATCCCATTGGTTCTAATTCTTTACAACACAACTAATGTGAAAATATGTTTAATATGAATGTATATGTAGAGCCTATATCAGATTTCACACCATCTTGGGGAAGGGGAGGGAAGGGAGGCAGAGAAAATTTACTTCTCAAAAGCTTGTGGAACTGAATGTTGAAAACTAAAAATAAATTAATTTTTTAAAAAAGAATCTGCTATGTGACAGGTACTGCATTAGCTAATGTTGTTTAATCATCCTCTGATTATTAATGTCAAGGAAGACACGAAATAAAGAAATGTACAATAACCCAAGATGCTCCCTATTGTCACAGAAGATGTTTTAATTCGAATCTAAATGAATGAATACTCATTTACTATAGTAGATAGAATGCTCTACCTGGAGTCAAGAAGGCCTGAATTTGAATTCCACCTCAGACATTAACTAGCTGTGTGACCCTAAAGTCAATTAACTGCTCTCATCAATTTCCTCCTCTGAAAAATGACAGTAATCATAGCAGCTGCCTCATAGGGTTGTTGTTGTTTGTCCTTCATTTTTGAGGAGGGCTAACGACATCATGAGAGTGATGTCTTGGCCAAGCTACGAAGACTCATCAGCCCTACGCTCTCCTCCAGAGTCATCAAAGTCCAGTAGCAAGACAAAAGTCAAGACGGCTGGGGATGGCCCAGGATTTGGTGGGTGACCTCTGCTTTTCTGAACTAAGGTCTGTCCCAGTTCTCAGTTTGTCTGAGGCCTCACAGGATTATTGTGAGGATCAAAGGAAATAATATATGCCAAAGCTTATATGTCAGTGTTGGCTATTATAATTAAGTACTTACTGTGTGTAAAGCACTGGGCTAAGCATCATTGATACCAAAGGAAAAGCAAGACAATCCTAATTTTCAAGAAACTGGCAAACGAAAAGGGGAATACAACAAATACAGAAAGGTTCAAGACAAATGAAAAGGCCTGGGGGTCTTAAGACTTTGGCTATCAAGCCAGAAGTGAGAGTGGGTTCTAAAGGCACTACTTGGTCAAAGCAAGCTTGACTTTTTCTCTTTCTGGCCTGGCTGCATTTGAATGAGTCATCTGGACTGCTGTAAGCCTCTGGGTGGAGGAGGGAGAGAGAGAGAGAGAGAGAGAGAGAGAGCGAGCATGGGGGTTGGGGTGGAGAAGAAGGCAAATGATTTGGAGCAGCTATTTTAAGGTTGAAACCATTTTCACCAGGGACTGAAGTGGTATAGGGGAAAGTATGTCCTCAGTTCTGGGGAGTGGTTTGTATTACTCTTGAGAAGAGAAATACAAATTTACCGAAAGCAAACATTTACAGAGAGTAAATATACTTTTGTAAAAATTCATTTCTATTAATTGGTTAAATGATACCAGAGTTCTAAATACTGAAGAATATCAATGGCATAAAGAAAATATTATTCGTACCTGGTGATTGATATTGGAAAGAACATATCAGAATGAGGGCTTGAGCCAATCATATTAGAGAAAATACCCCTATTCCCTCTGCAGTACCCCTAGACCTCCAAAGAGAAGACATGGTTTGAATATTGTTCTGGGGAACCCAACTCATCAGTAAGAGTGGGAGTTAGGTTAAGGATCCTCAGAGTTTATAATAGGCTATATAAGCAAAGCTAAATGAATGAAAAAATACTATTTTCCAGATTGTGGCATTGAGTTCATGGCTGTTCAGTCATGTTTGACTCTATATGACCCCATTTTCTTGGCAAAGATACTGGAGTGGTCTGCCATTTCCTTCTCCAATTTGTCTCCATTTTGTAGATAAGGAACTGAGGCAAATAGGGATTAAGTGACTTGACCAGCATCTCACAGCTAGTAAGTATCTGAGACCTGATTTGAATTCAGATCTTCCTGAGTCCAAGCCTGGTGCTCTAGCCACTGCACCGCCTTGCTATAATTGATTGTCCATTAAGACAAACTAGGATATGTATTTGGAAAACTACAATTGGACAATAACTGGACCCACAACAGGAATAAATAGGAAAAAGAAAGCAGGGTAAATTGTATTTCGGAAGTCTTGCAGGGCTTTTAATGATCCCCAGCTGTTCCTTGGTACCATGACTCATTTCTCTGACACAAATGTTCTCTTGCCCATGCTGTTTGCTTGAAAATCTTGTAATAACCATAATTTTCAAGAAAACAAAGTTTGTGGATGACCCATGGGGCAGTGAAAAGATTTAATTTATTTACAGAGGGCACTTAGGACTTCTTAAATAACCTTAACTCATTGCTCATAAAAATAGCAGAGTCCCTATCCCCAGAGTGTATGCTCTACTCATGAGACTATGGCATGTGTACATATTAGTGTATTTCAAAGTAAGGAATAGCGAGAGCAAAAGACAGATTGCTTTAGGGAAATTTGAGGAAAGATGCCTGTCAGTGGAAGGCATCAGAGAGGGCTTCCTAGAAGAAACAGAAGCAGGCTGGGGCTTTAAGGAAGATAAGACTTACTAAGGTGGAGATGAAAAAGGAAGATTGTCGTGGTACAGACATATCCTTTTCAAATGCATGGAAGGTAGAGATGGCCTGTCAAGTTTGGGGCATGGCTAATAGGTCATTTTAGCTGAAATGTAGAGTGTGTGAAAAGGAAATTGTTTGAAAAAAAGATTAGAAAGTTAGGTAGGAGCCAAAAAGAAGTCCAGAGTTGAAGGGCTGGCTGCAATTTACCATTTACTTTGCTGTGGTTTCCATCACAATTTTACTCTTGGCTAGCTGTTGTGTGTTTCTAATAAAACTCCCTCTACTATCCTCCTTTCATGGGCATAAGGGCAATCCTGGGTTCTTAAAGGCCGTGTTAGGGCTGCACAAACTCTGGGAGGTCATGTCAAGGTAGACAAGTTTCCAGTTTGGGCACATTTGAGTAATTGCCCACCTAAGTTAGAAGGTGCTGAATACCAGAAGAACTGTAGGATGAAAAACTGGAGTGGAGGGAGAGCACAGCCATCTATGAAGGCTATCTTTCAATTCCTAGAAGGGCTGCAATCTGCTTTGCTGGAGGAAGTACATTATGTATGAAATCCCAGATCTTCAAAGTACCAAAGTATATAATTATGTGGCATAGTCAGTGGCATATTGGACTTGGAATCAGGGAGACTTGTGTTCAAATGCAGCCTCAGATATTTACTAGCTATGTAACCCTGGGCAAGTCACTTAACTTCTATCTGCCTCAGTTTCCTGATCTGTAAAATGTGGAAAATAATATCCCCAGGATTGTTAAGATAAAATGAGATGATTTAAAGTAGTTTTCAATCCTTAAAGAGCTACACAAATATTATCCATTATAGTATTACTATTAATAATGTTGATGTTGTTTGGAGGTCATAGTTACGTATATGTGTAGTTGGTCTTTGACCTTTGGATTCCCATTTGTCTCCTTGATGTGCCATTAGAAAGCAAAGGACAAAAGCCTTATGATAGCCTTCCCCAGACCAAGATAGCAAAGTAGCTTGGGTAATGACATTGCTCTTGTAGAACATGAAGCAGAGGCCAGCCATGTGCTTGCCCACTTGGCCCCCTAGGCAGTTTATGGATAATGTGCATGTATCCTAGCTCCTGGGTAGAGGAGGGTATTTTTTTTTTAATTTCCCAAGTAGCATGATATCTGAATCTAGCCTTCTCGATGGATTCTCAGACTGGTGCCGGTTTAGGGAGCTCAGGAAACCCTAGGTTCAAGAGTCCTCAAGGTTGAGAGTTTGAGTGCCAGTCTTGTAGAGGGAGAGGAATTCCCCTGTAGTGTGGTTCTTGGAGAAGGAAAAAGCATAAGAATTCAAGGAGTATCATGAGTCAGGGAAGCAAGAGATTTGGATCTTGCCATTCCCAGGTTCTTAAACGAAGGGGATTACAGTTATCCCTTCCACATCGCAGGAAGCTAGGGATGTGTTACCCCATTCCCCCTCCAGGATCTGGAAAGTCTTTGTAAAATGTTTTGGCCCTCCTTCATACCTGAGAAGTCTGAATTATTAGGGTATTAAATGACAAAACATGTTGATATTATACAATGCTATACATATATTTTATGCATTTCTGAGTTTCTAAACTTTTTCCATGTCATCTTCTGGCCTTCAAATGTCATCTGTGGCTTCCACAAAACACCCCCCCCCAAATTCCTGTTTAATTTCCTATGCTGACCTGCATTATATCAAAATCACAATGGGGGAAGTCGCGATGTGGAAAGGATAACTGTACTTGTTCAGCATCTCCTGAAGTATCTTCTGAGGCAAGTCAAAAACACAGCATACAACTACAAGACTAATTAAATCCAATCCATTTGCAAGTCAAGACATTACCCCTGTGATATCGCCAGTTTTCTTCCAGAATGAAAGACAAACAACAACAACAACAAAGATGGGGGGAGAGAACTAGGTAGGTGTCTGGGGAAAGAGGAATTCACCAGAATGCTAAAGGTAACCGTGATAACCATTCCAAATTAGTTTTCTCCCAAATGAGAGGGGGAACTGATGGGCTGTTTGAGTTTTTCTTGTGTTTAGGTATCTATCGATGGGACCCAGTGAGTCCTTTTCATCATGCCTCTCAGGGCAAAATAAGGGTATCCTATAATGAGTCTATGCATGCTGCCTTGAGTACCTGTACAGGAGCTAAGGACTCTTTTATATTATCATTTGTATTCAGTAGGGAAGCAGCCAGTAAAAAGGGAGAAAGATTTATTTGAAGAAAGATAGAAATGAGTTATAAATGATTATTTTGGAAAATTTTCCTAGAGTAATTGTATATAGGGACAACTAGCCAAAGTGAGGTAAGGACCCTCCTGGAGTCAATTTCTAGGATAGAACACCTCTTGTGTAAGTCCAGAGTCTTGGGGGGTTCTGGGTCACGGGTAAAATTTTTCCTCATAGTAAATCGTTCTACTGATACAAAAGGAGAAGACATAGAAAAAAAGAAAAAAAAGCCAGAACTCAGTGTCTAGCCTTTAGACAAGTTCAGTGCCAAACTCCTAGGAAATTCTGGCTTACTTCACTCACACCTTTTATATGCAAACTGTTTTCCAAGTTCTCTAGTCAATGAGTTTGAGAAAGAAGCCTGCTGCCATTGGGGAAATTCCCAAAGGTTATTAATGATTAATAGGCTAGATCATCAAAAAGGCATTAGATCAAAGGCATTTCAAAGGCTCTGCCCCCATCCTCAAGTTGACAAAGTTAACAATACCCGAATTAGTTCTGTTTAAAATTGACTTGTGCCACTCTTATCTCCCAGAAATAATAATAAAAAAAGAGAATTATTGCTCTTTGCAGTAATTCTCTGACTTTCAGGGCTGGAAACGTTCTTTAGAATCCTAGGGGAAGGGCCAAAGTTCAGGGATTCAGATAGAAAATTGATCTCCTACAGTGTGGCAATTCTCCTCAAAGCTAATTTGTGGATGGGGTGGGTAGGAATAGGCTCAGGACCTCTGATTTCATTGGTACAACAATATTGATGAGGAAATTCCTTCCACCAATGGAGGTTGGCCCCTTTTCTGTAACTTTTAGTCTTAATTCCTAGTCCTAAAACATTGAGTTAAGTTTGGCATCCTGGGGTCACACCAAAAATGTGTTTTAAAGGTTAGCCTTGAATATTGGCCTTCTTGAATACAAGGTCACCTCTCTGGCCACTACAGATATTACTCTTAAACTTAATGTTTTCCTTTCTACTATTTTCCATTTGCTTTATAGACACCTTTCATTTCTCACCCACTTCCTCTGCCTTTGCCACCCCCATCTATTTCTCCTCCCCTTCCATCTCTCTCCCTCTCTCTCTCTCTCTCTCTCTCTCTCTCTCTCTCTCTCTCTCTCTTTCTGTCCTTCCACTTGCTCTCCTCTTGCCCCTCAAAGGTATTCCATAGCAATCTAGGCCTACCTATGGATCTGATTTAAAAAATCCCTTCTACAATTCTCTGAGACAAGCGATCACCTAGCCTCTGCTTTTCAGTCTCCAGTTAGGGGGAAGTAAATGCCTCCTGGGGCAGCCAATTCCACTTCAGAAGAGCTTTTTGGAAAGACCTTTTATATGGTTTCAAGTTTGTGCTGTACCAGTCATATACAAATCAATATTTGAATAGAACAATCCAGATGTTGTGAGCCTGTGCTCCATCCTCACTGGAAATGAAATCCTCTATCTTTTGTTGTTTTCATAGCAGTGACTGCCCTAGAAGATTTAGGCTGGATGTGAGGAAAAACCTCCTTGTAGGAAAGGTGGAATGACTCTAGGCTTAGTGGGTCCTCCCTCCCTAGAGAGAATTAAAAGCCACTTGTCAGGACTCTGTTGGCAGGAATTCACAGCAAGGGCTAGGCTAGACAAGTTAACATGAGAGATCTCTTAAACTCTGAAATGATTGAAATTCTGTGATTCTTTGAACAAAAGAAAAGAAATCCATGAGGAAAAAAAATAACTTGACCTGATCAGACAGAACATTGGCAGCATGGTGGAAAAGACTGGATTGGTAATCAGGACATTTGGATTCTAACCTTAGTTTGACCACTATTTGGAAGAGTGGCCTTGTGCTAGTGACAAACTTTGGGTTTCAGTTCACAGTAGAGCCCTTCCAGTTCTCATTCTATGGCTCAAACTCATTTCTTCTGATTGTTTGTCATTAAATGCCATGACTTCCTCTCCCCTAGTATGATCCTGGTTGTTATTATTTGCATGGATTTGTCTTCCAGTTTCGGTGGTGTGTAGTTACAGCAAGATTTGGGAAAGTTGGGAAAAGGAACAGACAGAAGCCAAGAAAGCATGACATGAGGGCATTATGACAGAATTTCCTTGGAAGCAGTTACTATGATGCTCCCTGAAAAGAAGAGACCAACTCCAAGTCTGGTCAATCATTCTAGGGTTCATCTCATTAGATGCATCACTTCCTGAGCTGATGGTCACACAAAGTGTGACTCGGGGCTGACAGTACCATATTTCTTCATCATTCAGAAGCTCTCTGGAGTAGATGAATGAGCAAGGAGACTTGCTAAAGTTATCTCCTCTTCTTTCTATATGTTTAAAATTAAATTCAGGTGAAATTCATTCAAAATCGGAAGCAATTGAAAACTCATTATTTAAGCCTACTGATGCAAGGGCTTGGTCTGGAGAGTGGAAGGCTTTGGGGCTCCCTCCTCTCACTCAGTGGGCCATTTTACTGAATTTTTTGGTGGTCTTCGATCTCACTGCCTACCTTCAACAATTCAATTCAATAAGCATCTATTAAGTCTCAATTGTGTGCCAGGCACTGTGCTTGGTGCCAGGAATTCAAAGACAAAAAGCAAAAAGCCCCTCCTCTGAAGAGGAGCCAGCATGCACACCAATAGAGAAATATAACAAAGACTAAGTGATTTGGGGGGAAAGAGGAGGAATACTAACTAGAGGAAGAAAAGGTCTCTCATGGGTTGAACTGAGTCTTGAAGAGTTTGAGGCATACCAATAGGCAGATAGTGGGAGAGTGCTCCAGGCATGGTGAACAATCTGTGCAAATACAGGGAGGTGGGAGATGAACTGTCCTACATGGAGAATAAACAGACTACTTTGACTGTAATGTAGGGTGAGTGGAAAGATGTATATTCACTCTGGAGAGATAGACTGGGCACAGATAAAAAGGGTTGAAATACCTAACTAAAGACTTTGCACTTTTGCCTATAAGCAAAGACGAAGGTCCTTGAACAAGGCACCAACATCATCAAAGCTAGGCTTTAGGAATATCAATTTGGCTGCTGTCTAGAGAAGGGAGAAGTGAAGATGTCTTGGGTAAAGACATCCAATTAATGTTTCCACTTGGACAAACCTGTTTCTCCCATACCCTCTATCCTTTCCACCATTCCCAGTCTCCTACCATCCATCGGCGCTGTGGCAATAGTTTCCTTAGAATTTCTCAGCCTTTTCCATTCTCTCTCTGCCCCAAACCACAAAGTGTAGAAATTCTATAGTAACAAGGAGAGCAAAGACATGGAGTGGAGGTACACAAACAGGGGGGCATATATGGCACACTCAGAAACTTAAGCAGGGAGTGGGGAGGGAAAGCCAGAAGTCAGGAAAGGTAGAGTTTGGCAGATTATGGAAGCCCATGAATACAAAGCACAGAAGTCAAAATTTTACCTCAAAGACCTCAACGGAGAAGCAATAAACATTTCTGAGAAGAGCAGTGACATACTAGAAAGGTCAGTCTGGTGTCTTTGGTCGGAATGCAAGATAAATTTTCCCATAGAAACATAACACAGAGAGAGAATTTGGAACTCAAAATTGGAAAGAAAAAAAAGAATGTTAAAACTGTTTTTAGGCATAATTGGGGGGGAAATAAAATATTTTTTTAATTAAAAAAAGAAATATCACTCATGCTAATTTATTTCCATGGGAAATACTACAACACTCAGAAATATTACAAGTTAAATAGACTTCTGTGGGCAGGCCAGGAACCCAAGTAGATGTATTATGTTATTTCTAGAGGCAATATGAGTTCATAGAAGGAACACTGTACTTGAGAGTCAGGATTCCAATTTGAATTGTGATTCTGATACCTATTAACTGTGTCTGTAGAACACAGAGTAAACAAGCATTCATTAAGCATTTGCTGTGTGCCAGGTACTGTGCCTAATGCTGGGGATACAAAGAAAGGCAAATTTAGAATAAAATCCACAAGAAAGCAATAGTTCTTCCTTAATTCTAGGAAAGAGATAAGCCTAGCTTCAGAGCAGGCAATGTGATTTAGTGGCTATTCAAATGTATGTCTAGCCCTCTTATGTTCACGGTGTTCCTTCAAAAGAATCGTGTGAATTTTTTTTTCTGAATCTCCATGAGACATATTTTAATTTTAAAAGGTTGTCTTTTTTTCTTTTCAGCTTTAATAGTTCCTATAAGAAGACAAAAAGGAAAATATGATGCTACGCTAGAGAAGAATGTGTTTTGGGAACATGGGAGATGGTGACTGGGAGCCTTAGAGGAGAAGAGAAAAGGGAGTAAGGATTTCCATAGCATCAACTATGTATCAGGCACTGTGCCTGATTTGATCCTAACAAAACCCCTGGCCACCTAGTTCAAATTTCTCATTTTACAGATGAGGAAACTAAGACTGAGAAATTAAATGACTATTCCAATGTCACAGAGCTGCTATTTGTAACCAGGTGCTTAGATTCCAAATCTAATTTGTCCATCTATTATCCAGTTGATTGGTATCTACTGTTTCCATTTGTTTGTTTGTTTTCTTCTTTTTTTCTGGGCTAACACAAAAAGTGCTACCATGAATATTTTGGTAATATGAACACCTTCTGTTGCTGACTTCCTAGGGATATATTTTAACTTTGTAAATACAATTTTTGGTAAGGTTGGGGTAGGGACACTGATTAGTTGGATCTGGATTCTTTTTACTCATTCAGGTGCCTTTAATCATTGTCTTAGAAGAACAAAATCACCCTTCCATCGATGGAGCCTTTGGCCTTGGGTGAGGCATTTTGTAACTGCACTGTGGAAGTTCTGATGGAAACTCTCAAGTGAGGGGAAGAGAGGGGACAGTTAAGATGCAATTCTATGATCTCTGAATGCTGAAAAGTATGATCTTGGTTTTGTGTTGAGAGTTTAAATCTGAGCCTCCTTTACAAACTATGGACATTAAGTCTAGTCCTATGGTCAGCCTTTATTTTTGCTTTTTTTTTCCTTCAGGGATAGTTACTAACTTATTTGCTTTTAGCAACTACCTGTGAAGGATACCTTGTTTCTTATGAAGAGGCCACCTCTCTTATCTAGAAAACATGATATAAGTTGAGGGAAATGGACTTTCAGTCTGAGGAATAGGATTTGAATCATAGCACTGCGATTCACTCAGGATGGGATATAAGGACAGGAAACAGATCTATAATTTCATTAGATCCTTGAGCTCACTGAGAACAGGGTTGCTTTTCTTCATAGGTCTAGAGCTTACTACAGTACCTGGCACATATATAGGGCTCAATACATGCTAATTGACTAACTGTGATAGGGAACTTTCTCTGCCAAAGCAGGTCAGAGCATTCCTTAAATTTTGTTTTAGAGGAAGGATTTCTAAACTTTTTGGCTGTGCGTCATGGACCTCTTGGGCAGTCTGGTGAAGCCAATGGACCCTTTCTGAAAATAATGTTTTAAAATAAATAAAAATGTCAGATTATAAAGGAAACCAGTTATATTGAAATGAAGATGTCATTTTCTCCATCTAAGTTCACACATCTCCTGAAATCTATTTATGGACTCTCAGGTTAAGACCCACTGTTTTAGAGTTACCTAGAGCAATAAGATGTTATATAAGTAATATGGCTATTCTGTGTGAGATACAGGACCTCAATCCAGGTTTTCCCAGTGGTGAGGAAACCTTTCTATACCATGTTACCTCTCCTATTATCCTCCCTGAATCGAATCACTTTTTTTTTCCTCTAGGCCTCAGTTTCCTAGTCTGTAAAATGAGGAACTTGGACTAGACTCTCTCCAAACCCCTTCTGCCTCTAAATTCTATGATCTTTGGGTTTTTCCAAGAGACAAAATCCACTTCAAAGGGAAGTGTACTTAGGAGGAAATAGATGAATGAGTGAAGAAAAAACAATGTCTGTTGAGGGGTGGGAAGTAGTGGTGGGGAAGGGTAGCAAAGGAAGGGAAGAGGCCCAAGAGAGGAAAGGCCCAATTCTTCATTGGTCTCATTAATGAGAGCCATTGTTTGTCACCATCCTGTCCATTCCCAGCAGTCCCTGCTATGGAAACCCTTGCTCTCTTTCCGTTTTTCTAAGTTAGAATTGTTAAGAAGGAAAGTCTCAACTTGCCTCTTACTGGGATTCTTAATATAGGGTCATTGAATTAGTTTTTTTTTTAAATTAGTAACTCTATTTCAATATAATTAGGTTTTTGGAATTCTGTGTATTTTATCTTATGCATTTAAAAGAATTATTCTGAGAAAAGGCCCAGAGGCTTCACCAGACTCCCACAGGGATACAGGACACACAAAAAGATGAAGAATCCCTGCTCTAATGCCATTTGTACATTATTGTACATTACTTGAACATTATTGCATATTACTGTCATCAGTTATAATAACCAGAGTCAGTTTGAGTGTTTTTCCCCTTCCCCCCAATTTCCCATGACCCTGAACACATTCTTCTCAAGCATGGTATGGCATTTTTATTCTCATCTTCTAATAAGAATGATCAAAGCAGGAAAACAAAAAACTTTTAATTGACAATTTTCCAATGGAGAATCAGAAAAAAATGATTCTTTTCAACAGATATCATTTGTGTGAGCAGGATAGCCATACTTTTGCCTCCTAAATCATATAGCCAACCCTGAAGGGTGAAGATTTGATGAATCACCAATTTCTTGCTTGGAATTAGGATCATTAAGATAAAAATTAAGAAATCACTACTTCCTTGGAGTTTTTCTGTTAAATTTCCAAGAATTGCGTACACCATTAAGCAATAAGGCACTTATCAGTGCAAAAGAATGTCTTAGTTGGCGCTGTGAAGGGAGAACTGATGGTAAGTTTTCATTCCTGGAATATCACTTTCTGTGATCAGACAGAGGACATCCCTGGCTATAAAGCTGGGATAGGCTCCTGAACTAGTGGGTGTTTGTCACTCCTGAAAGGGAATAGCATTTGATCCCTAAAACAATCATGATAAAGCATTGTAGTGCATTTAAAAGGAAAAAAAAAGTATGCATATGTGTGTGTGTATGTGTGTGTGTACACACACAGCTACATTCATACACTCGTGTGTATGTGTATGGATTACAATTAGTTTGAAGCACCCAGAACATTCAATATAATATAATGCCATGAAACGGACACGTGCAAAGTTCAGATGAATCTGAGAATACATGAGAAACATACTGCACCAGAAGACAAACAAAGCATTATGGGAGGTTTGAGGAAAGAAAGGTCATTTAACCCTGATTGCCTCCAAGAATAAAAAATGAAATAAAACATATCAAAGAAAATAGGGTTACAAATGAAACCACTTATATTGAAATAGTTATCGAAAAATCAAAGAAAATAAAAGAACTAGTTCACAGATTCTGGGTTTAGAACTCCTATCAGGGAAACACTCATCCAAAGAAGGTAGAAAAGTGGAAAAGAAATCATCAAAGGTACAGAGATTGAGCAAACAGATAATTAGGAGAATTATAAAAAATACGTTGTTTCTGAAGTAAAGCCATGAGAGCCAGAATATGGGAGACAAGAGTCGATGGCATCAAACAAAATGACTTATGAGATCAAGGAGAATGGCTGAAAAAAAAGTCCATTGGTCTTGAAGAAAGAGGTTTCAGTAGAGTGGTTGGGTTAAAATGAATAAATGAAAAATCATGCCAGACACTGAAGTGAACACTAGGGCTACAAAGCCAGTCAAATAAGACAGTCCTTGCCTTCAAGTAGCTTACATTCTAACAGGGGAAGACAACACAGGCAAGGAAATCAGAGTTGGAAAGTTGGAGTTGGGGTCTGGCAGGTTCCTGCATGGTGGCTTACCCTTGGCCAGGACTAGTGAGGTCAAAGTTCACCAAACCTTTGTATACCTAGCGCCTAGCAGTATGTCCAGAATATATTAGAAATCTAATAAATTCTTGTTAAGTGATGCAGGACCATCAATTTTTTTTTCAGGAATCATGGTAGAAAAAAGAAGAAAGATGAAATGGTAGTTTTGAAATGATAAAGGAGACAAAGCAAAGCCTTTTTTTAATCATGGAAGCCTGAGTTTTCTTGTTAGGTAGATGGGGATGAACTAGTCGGGGGTGAGAGAGAAAGAAAGAGAGGGAGAGAGGGAGAGAGAGAGAGAGAAAGAGAGAGAGAGAGAGAGACTGAAGATGCATGAGAGGGAAGGGATGGCTACTGATGGAAACTGTGCCAAAGCCATGGCTTACATATACAAAATGAAAAACAAAAACAGATAAAAATATGCTACAAACATCCAGATCCTTAGAGCATAAAGCATTTACTGGCAATATTCAGTCACTTGTGATTGAGTCACAAGTCTTGTTCTGAGTTCAATTACCTAGATGACTGCTTTGATTTCTCATTTCACTTTGCACATATAGACACAGCCCAACAGGAACTCAGAATGACATTTTTCAATGTTCTCAAATTTCCAGTTCAAATCTAGAAGTTAGAGAATTAGAGAGGCAGAAAGAAGGATGCCCTTGGTGCACAGCTTCTGGCAAAATCTAGGGTGTTAACAGAACTATGGAGAGTTTCCCCTGAGCAAATACTACAAACTAAGGGAAAATCAGGCACCATTCATCATTCATGAGATGGAAACAGACATGATTAACTTTGGGAACCATGACTGTCCCCTGGGCAGATGACTTGCATGCTGTTGGGGGTGGGAAGGTTATATGGCCCCCCCATCCATTTTCCATGGATGATAGGAAAGTTACAATTTATCATGCAGACTAGGTAACCTGAGACTCCAGTATAGCACTAAGTTCCATGAGATAGGATTCAGCATGAATTCATTTTGGACCCTGTCCAAGGGCTTTGTCCCAGAGTTGTTCTAGGTCCTCATTGAAAGGCTAGCTTGGTTCTCCCTGCTAGAAAGCAGTACATACCAAGCAGGTGGGTGGTGGATGTGGGAGAATGTGATAACAAGGCACCATGGGAGTGAAATACTAATAGACTACGTGATCAAAAGTCATTTTCCTATGGATAAGTCATCAAATGGTATGAGAAAAAGAGTTCTTGGAAAAATGGCAAATTCCGACAAATTGTTTCAAATAACTAGTAATAAGAAAAATGCCTCTCAAAACAACTCCGAGGTTTTACATCACACCCAGTAAGTTGGCAAAGATGACAATAGATGGAAAGAGGGGTCAGAGATACAGGCACACTAATATACTGTTGGTGGAGCTGGTCCAACTATTCTGGAATGCAATTTGGAATTATGCTAAAAGCGTGACTAGAGTGTATCCACACACTTTGACCCAGGCATCCCACGGCTGGGGCATGTGCCCCAGGAGTCCCAAAACAGCTTCCTGCATAAGGTCTTGTATAACAAAATATTCCTTAATAGCCCTTTTTATGTCAACAAGAATTGGAAACATAGTAGTTGTTCATTGATTAGAAAATGATTAAAGTGGTACCTGATATGTGATGGGATATGACTTCACCGAAAGAAACAGTGACCGTGAAGAGTGCAGAGAAGCCTGGGAATATATCATGAATTGATGCAAAGTAAAATAGGTGAACCAGCATTGCAATATACACAATGACCTCAGTGAGGTAACCGAAAAGAACAACTAAAATACCGAATTGAATGGTGTGCTCCAAGAAACAACAAACTTGGCTGTGGAGAAGAAATGAGAAAATGCTTCTTTGCAGAGGTAGGTGACTCTGAGGGTAGACCCTCATATTTGGTATCGGATTCAGTTCATGCATTGATTGGTCTGCTGAGCTGTCTTTTTTCCCTCTTCTTTATTCTCTGACAGGTGGCTCATTGGAGGAAGAGGGGGAGGTCTAGAGTCAGAAATTAAAATGATGTAAAAATAAGATGTTAACAAAAAACATCATTGTAAGTTTGATTATATAGAAGAGGGGTAACCCTGAGGGGTTGGAAGCTTCTCTAGTACTTCTGCTTACAATCATTTATAAGCATCTCTCCGATCACTTAGCCAGCCAGAATTAACTAACATTCAGAAAGAGGTGCTTACTGAGATCATATAGTAGACAATTAGTACAAGAAAAATCCCCTAAATGTCCAGGATACATTCTCCTACAACTATATACAGAGTCCAGGGGAAACTGGTTCAAACTTAGGTAGTATGTGTTTCAAATGGAAAGCTCACAACTCTTGGTTAGATGGAGATCTTTTCTCCCTTCATGGAGTCTCCTCATGAGGTATATGGGGCTCTTTTTGGGGGCCCCAACTGTTGGGATCCTTGTGGAATAATGAAGCTAAACTTATTTCTGCCTCAAACAGGTCCATGTCCCTGAAGCTTTCCTCGATGTGTCTGTTTGTCCTCTATCAGGTCCCAACTGAATGCACTGTTGTTACTGGTCCAGTCTTTCCAATGACATGGTCAGTGGTGGGTGAGGTGGAGGGGAGGTATGACACTCCCCTTGGGGTCATACCTCTCTTCACCCCTCTCTGGTTACAGGCACAAGGGTCTAGTTCCTCAAATTGCTCCCAAAGCTTAAGGGCTTTTTTTTTCTCCAATCCTTTCTCTGATATAGGTATGCTCAGAAGGGTATCCTTATTCTTTCGACCAGTCTCAGCACATTTAATCTGATTTCATCTAATAGTTGTAATAATTTCTGCCTCTCCACTGTTTTACATGTTTGCTCTCCTTTTTGATAGAGTAGAGGTGTCTGTGAATAGCAGTTTACATGTTTGAATGATTTGGTAACCCAATCAAATAGATGGATACTCAAACCTGTTAAAAGTGTCAGGGCATTGAGCATCTCATTAGTTGGCACTGGAGAACTGTGAAACACCCTTCTTATACTAGTATCACTATCAATATTCCCAGATTCCTCCCCTGCTTCCCCTACCCCAAAATAAAAACCCTTCCTTGTCACAAAGAAATATAATCACCCAAAGCAAACCCCCACACTGGCCTTGTCTATAAAGTGGCCCATTTCTGAGGTAGCTGGCCTCCTTACTCATCTGTTCCTCCTCAAAGATGGGGTTCCTGCCACCTCATTCCTTACATTTCATGACTATTTTAATCCAATTTCTCTTGGTTACTGACTCTTTAAGAAATTCCTTGTTACCAGCCATGAGGAGAACCCTCCTGGAATGGAAAGTCGTGGTCTTTGAAGCTAGTCAACAGAGACTGAAAGAAGTTGAGATAGTGGACGAGCTCCCCAGGGCACCTGCCTTTATACCTCCTTGTCTGCTTTACCCCTCTGCCATGTGACAATCTGAGAACCCCATTTTGTCTGACTGATCATCCCTGAAATGTTCCCCTTCTTCAGTTCTTGAGTCAAATAACTATTCCCTGAAATGAGTACTGATGGATACCTTCTCTTTGTGTAGTTACCCCTTGGGTAGCTTTAGTAACATTAACCTCAACTGAATCTCAGAGTCATAAACTCTGCATCTCCTTGGAGTCCTTGTGGTGCTGCAGCATGAGATATATCAATCAGTGCCCAGCAAAAGCAGGAGACATTTCTAAAGAAAGACTTTGGTTGTGTTGCTTTCTGTATCCCAGGCAATAAAAAGTAGCATGGTGTTGTGGACAGGTGGCTGGCCCTCTGTACCAATCTTGCACAACGATCTTCACCTTTCTGGTGCAAGTCATATTCACCTATCTGGGACTCAATTCCTTTATCTGTAAAACTAGCATAAGAATAGCTGCAAACCTACCTAAAGAGTGGGTTACAGACTTCCTTCAAATGTCAGTAGTAATGACATTATCATTTCCTTAACATGATTCTTTGCCTTCTAAATCTGAGGGATTTAAATATAAACTTAACCAAAATCAAGTGTAATAATATCTATTGAGAAGAGTGAAAGGCATCCTTTATTCCCAAGCATAGTGGTATCAGAGAAAGAGTACTGGCCTGAGAGTCAGCAGACCTGGGTTTTGGGTCCAGCCCTGTCATGGATTAGCCATTTGACCTTCAGCAAGTTATTTAACCATCCCAGGTCCCACACTTGTAAAATGAACTTGTAAAATGAACAGGTTGGATAATGATAATGACCATCGATGTGTGTTTGTTTAGCTAATGTACTTAAAATTTTTTTTCAAAGCATTTGACACACATGATCTTGTTTGTTTCTCATTATAGCCCTGAAAAGCAAGTACTAGAGATGCTATTATAACCATTTTGCCTAAGGAAACTGAGGCTAAGAGAGGTAATATACTTGGCGAGAGTAACACAGTACGTCTCATAGGTGAGTTCAAACCCTCATTGATCCCAAGTCTCGTGCTCTATCCAGGACACCACGCCATTTCACTTATAAAGAAAATTACTCTGGTGATGAAAATAATCATTGGGTCATCATTGTCCTAAAGACCAAAGGGACCTGGAGAGTGGGGCTAATGAATATCTGAACACATTTCTGGTGGAACACAGCCTGCTGCACTGCAGAGTCCTGCATCTTGAATTGGGACCTGGGTTCTGTTTCTGGGTTCTGCTACTTCCTCTTCTGTAAAAGGAGTGCCGTTCGACTGAACAACCTCTATGGTCCTTGTAGCTCTAACTCTTTAGTCTCATGGACCTTCTGTTTTCATATGGTTTGATCCCATGTGAAAGGGGGCTTTATCAGAGTCAGATGCTTGCCTGGCAGAATGAAAAGAACATTCAATTTAGGGTCAAGAGAACCTGGGTTCAAATCCCAGCTCCATGTACTATTGGTGTGAACTTGGTCAGTTAATTTGCTTGTTTTGGGCCTGTTTCAGAATCTGCAAAAATTTGGGTGGAGTGGGGAAGGGTTGAATTAGACAGCCTCTAAGCTGGTCCAGGTCCCTATTTGTACATCCAAATTACCCTTGTCTTTGTCTTACAAAGGATCTAAGATCCTTTGGCACTTGCTAGACTTGATCACTTAGGAGATAACACCAAGAGGGTGATAATTCTAAGGATGTATTGGGCCAAAGCATTTTATCTAATCCTGTGGAATGTCTTTGGGCCAAAACAGTTTTTGAAAACCCTTTGCAAGATTAGATTAGTCCTTATCTTAATAGGACCTTTAGGTTGGATAAAACTATTCTGAAGGCTTGTTCAAAAGAGATGAGCAATCAATTAATCAGTAAATATTTATTAAGAATCTACTATGTGCCAGGCACTGTGCTAAGTGCTGGAGATAAAAAAAAGGCAAAAGATTCTGCCCTCAGTGAGTTTATAATATAATGGGAGAGATAGCATGCAAACAAACATAGGCAAACAAATTATACACAGGCTAAGTAGGAAATAATTAACAGAGGGAATGCACTGGAATTAAGAGGTGTTGGGGAAAGTTTCCTGTAGAAGGTGGGATTTTAATAGGGATTTAATGATGCTGGAATCAACATCAAAAAACCAGCTAGACACCTGGGTGGTCCATGGAGCAGCTCATTAAAATGTAGGCCATGGGCCATAATCCCTGATTTCCCTAACAGAGCCAAGAATTTGCCACATGCTTCCTCTGATATCCTTAGAGTGCAGGGCTATGTTCTCTATAGCTATCAACAGCATCATGAACGCTCCAAGATTTTGTTATGATGAAAAGGAGAGGGAAAGCAACCCAGAACAGCCTGAAGAAGAAATAGAGGAAATAGAGGAAAACCCATGGTTAAGGATTGGCTAAGACATTCTTGGCCCTAGTGAGCAGCACTAGGGGCAGTGGGTGGAAGACGCAGAGAAGCAAATTCCAGCTTGATGGAAAGAGACACTTCCTGACAATTGAGCTAATCCAGAGGGGAATGGGTGGAATTAAAGGGCAGTGAGCTCTCCCTCACCAGAGGCTATAGGATCATAGATGTAGAGTCAGAAGGGACATTTAAGCTCATCTATTATTTTACAGATGAGGAAACTGAGGTTCAAAAAGCTTAATTGATTTGCCCGTGTTCACCTCACATAGATAGTAAATGGCAAAGCTGTTTCAAACTCAGATCTGGTGATGCCAGATTCAGTACTTCAAATTGACTACTCTTTCCGCTACAACACAGTCCCTCTCCTTTCCCTTTTGACCATTTGTTGGATATGCTGATTAATTCAACAAGGTTAACTAACCAATTAACACAGTTGCTAGCATATAATAAGCTCCTAATCAAGCCTCATTCATTCATTCTACAGTCTATGATTCTACAGTAGTCTCAAAAGATATCCCAGTCAGCTATAAGAGTAGAATAGTGACTGTCCCATGAAGGAGAAGGTCCCCATGAACTGCTCTCCAACCATCTGATTTTATTCTGATAGATCACAGAATCTAAAAAATCAGTTCAATTTAATAAGCATTTATTAAGGGCCTACTATATGATGGGCATTGTACTAGGCATTGGGGATGCCAAAAGAAAATGGAAACAACCCCTGTCCTCAAGGAGCTTACATTCTACTGGACAAAGAAGAGCTGAATAATTTATTGAATCCTTACCATTTGAAAGACAATGCTAGACACTAAAACCTCGTGGTCCCTGTGTTCAGGGAATTTAAGCACAGGTTGGTCTAGATGGCTTCTGAGGTCCCTTCCCCTCCCTGCCCTCCCCAACATACTGTGATTCTGCCCTCACCCTACCCAGCACGTTTCCTATATTTCAAAAGTCTTTTTTTGCAAAGAGCCCCCAAGATCTAAGCTAGTACGGAAGGCTACGTTCAAAGGCTCTAATGAGTGATTATTGTTCGTGCTTCCAATGAACTTCGGGAAGAGAAAAGGGCTCCCCCCCCACTCATCCTGACTCCCTCACCCCAAGTTTGATGGAGTGCTCCACAATGACTGGCTTATGTGCTGTTTAACCCTTCCCCACTGGTCACTGTCAGAGACAGGATGTGGAACTAAAGGGCCCATTGTTCTCTTCCAATACAGCAAGTCTTGGTGCTTTGCAAAGATACAAAAGCCAGAAAATGGGGTTGATTGTTTCACAAAGCCCTTGTTTCAGGGTTCAGTGTTCAGAGGTCAGGGCTTCTTGGAGACCATTCCAGGCTGATGCTATGAGAGGTGCCCAATAGGCAATGATCTTAGCTAACAATATCCTGGTGTAATGGGGATAAAGTGTATGTGAGAGGGCAGAGTTGGGGCAGGAGATGACTTTAATTCTGATTCTTTAATTTATTGTGAGTTGTTGATAAACCTTTTTTTTTGCCTCTTTCTCTGTTTGATAGGTTGTTTCTCAGCTACATTTTCTTGTACCTCCAGATAGTTCAATGTCATCGTCATCATCGTCACCGTCATTGTCGTCATCGTCACCCTATTTCTTTTCTGCAAACTCTCTCTTCCTCCATATGTAGAATTTTCCTTGCCTGGAATTTCTTTCTAAGCTTGATACTTGCAGCTTCCCACCTAATTGCATAGGACATCATAAGTGGGAAACCAGTTAGACACATTTGAGCAAGACTCTGCCTTTCCCTATACCAGGGCTTCTTGAACTTTTTCCATTTGAGATCCCTTTTTGAGTTTCAGCAGCATTTGTTGACATTGAGTGGGCTGAGGGTATGTGCAGTGCAAAGTTCTCATGCTCTGTGTTCAGAACAGTGAAGCTGCGCTATGCAATATGGGTAAGCCCTTCCAGAAACACCTCGGATTCATTACACATTTGATTTTGAATTAAGTTTTGGTCATTGCCTGTTCAGGAACCTTTAATTGAAACCTTTTACTTCGCCAAATTTTTCACCACCCCGTATGGGGTTGTTACCCACATTTCAAGAAGTGCTTCCCTGTATAATACCTGGCCCTCTGTAGAATTGTTCAGCATCCCCTGAGTTTCCCAGGTGCATGGTGTATTCTCTGGAGTCCCATCTATTAAACTAGAGAAAACTCAGTATAATGATGCACCAAATCCTGGGAGTAACCTTGTGAAAGACCATTATGGACTCACTCTTACTTCTGTGCCCTGAGTCATGCTCTAGGCTCTCTGGCAACATCACTGATTATACCCCTTACTTGCCTTTCCACATCTGCCTTTGGCATTTTGGTCTCAGCCCCAGCATGGGCAGTTGTCAAAAGACCCTAGTTTGGGAGGTATCAATAACTTTAAAAATGGTAGATGGGGTGGATGCTGCCTAGTACCTTCCTCTTGCCTCCACCACTTCCTCTGAGCTTTCTTGTCTCCTGTTAAGCCACACGGCCTTTTCCCCAAATACAACAGCTTATCTATTTCAACATTGGCTGTATCAAATAACTCTTCTGTGAAGTTTCTTTGAGTAGCAACAGTGGGTCTTCATAGCACAAATGCTTGCATTTATAAATAGAGAAAGACTTGTGATGAACACAAAGCACATTGTGTGTATAGGGAGACTTGAGTTCTCCCTCTGAACCCAGGCTGACCAATTTTCCTTTCCTTGGCATTCATCACATCTATCTTTACCATTCTTGAAATTCCACTGGATCTTGAAACTTATATGATGATAAGTGAAAAATGAATACCCTCTTATAATGGCTTGAGAAGAATAAATTTTCGGGAGCTGATTGTTTCCTTGGTCATGAAATATACGGAGTATTGTAGTCAGATCTGGGTACCAGGTCGGTCATGTTGTAGTAGGTAGAGTGCCAGGCCTGGAGTCAGGAAGACTCATCTTCCTGAGTTCAAATCCAACTTCAGACACTTACTAGTTGTGTGACCCTGGACAAGTTACCTAACCATGCTTGCCTCAGTTTCCTTATTTATACAATGAGCCGGAGAAGGAAATTTGTCAAGAAAATCCCAATGGGGTCACAAAGAGTTAGACACAGTGTAATAGGGATCCTGACTCTTTTTGGATTCTGTCATCCACAGGTTCGGTGTGTATGTAATGGGGGTTGGTGTGGGTCATCTCAGCTATGAAAATATGACTCAAGCCTCCATCCAGTGCATCCTCTAATAACCAATCAGGCAGGTTCCTAGTTTGGTTTTATAAATCAAATAGCAAAACATTTAACTGAGATAGAATAATGGAATAGATAGGAAGAAGAATTCAAGTAATAGATTGTCTCCATCTCTATTCCTGAATACATGGAAAAAGTATATTCTCCCACGCCATTGGGAAAGGGATGGAAAAGGGAACACTCCTTCCTCACACTACAAGGTGAAGGAGGGAGGTGTCATGGTGGGAACACCTTTCCCGACTCTGTCTCCTGGCACTTGCCTATGCTTTGCTCTTTCTTGCCCCCCTCCTTTGTTGGAGCTCTCTCGACACAGTCTCAGGGACCCCTTTGCCTCTGGAGCTGCTTCCCTTTAACCCTGCAGACCTCATCCACTCATGGGGCTTCTTCTCCACCAAAGCTGGTGACCATCATCTGACTCTGTCATACTGTTCCTATGGCTTCTCTTTAGCGGGCAACATGTTGCTACAATTTTGTCAACCTGCCCTAGGTCAACATTCCTCAGTGTTTAAACGGCACATTTTGAGCTCTCTTATGAATCAGATTTCGCCACCACCTGGATGAAATTCAAAAGTCAGTTAGTCCAACAACAAAGCTCTGTTAATCACTTACTATGTGCCAGGCATTGTACTAAGTGCTGGAGATACAAAGAGAGCCTAGAAATAGTCCCCAGTCCTAAGGATCTTATTTTTAATGGAGGAGTTCCCTCAGTTAGTTGCCAAGCCTTTTTCTTCCTTCCTTTCTCCCTCCCTCCCTCCCTTCCTTCCTTCCTCTGTCCCTCCTTCTCTTTCCTCCTTCCTTCCTTCCTTCCTTCCTTCCTTCCTTCCTTCCTTCCTTCCTTCCTTCCTTCTTTCCTTTTTTGTTCTCCATTTATTTAGTTATTCATTCATTTGTTTGTTTAGGCTAGGCCTCCCAATTTCACCCCAATTGGAAGTGCAGCCACCATTTACAGGCAACCCCATTGCTGATCATCACAGAAGTTTTGATTTTCTCCATTTCTGGCCATGGCCAGTTGGCCCCTTCTTAGGTAGCCTGGTGGTTCCCTGCTTCCTGTGCTTACCTCACTAGTGCCAGACGATGCAGACACTCTGATTTTAGCCCTACTGTAGAACTCCTGAACTCAAGCAATCCACTAGCCTCAGATTCTCCCAGTAGTAGAGATTACAGACTTATATCATCATGCTTAGCCCCTATCCTCACCTTTTCCATAGCTAAGATAAGTGACTAACTTTCAGCTCTTGCTCTGTCCCTGACAGCTAGCACCCAGGCCTCAAAAATTGTTTTCAAACTTTAAGAAATCTCAAGAAGGCACTGAATAACAGTGGATGGAGGTGTGGGTGGGGATGGAGCTGGTCACGTTGACTGTGTATTTGTGCTGAAATGGCCCCGAGCCTCTTAAAATAGAAAGGCTATTGATAAAGAAGAATACTGACACTGAAGTTTCTAGTGGACACCTTCCGTGGTGGTGAAGGGCTTGTAAGTGGTGCCAGGAGAGGCTGAAGAAAAGGGGAGGATGTGAGGTTATGCTGGAGAAGAGACTTGAGGAAAGGCTAGATGTTAGCTTTGGGCTCAAGTTTGGGAAGGCCTAGCGTGTAGAAGAGCTGTAGGCTTTTTCTACCTGGCTCCAAGAACTAGGAGCAAGGGGTGGAGTTTCAAGGAGGCAGATTCAAAGGAGGGAAAACCTAAAGAGCAATGAGAGCTTTGTAAAAGCGGGGTTGGTTGTTTTTGGAAGGTTGCAGCTTCCCATTCCCCGGAGGTGTTTGGGCATGGGCTGGGCTGCCACTTCCTGAGAATATTATTGATATAGTCCTCTTCTGGGTACATGGAGAATGCAATGGCCTTTGAGGTCCCTGACAACTACTATATACATACATACATATAAATATATATATATATATATATATATTTATATATGGAGGGGAAAGGGAAGGCAATTGGGGTTAAGTGACTTGCCCAAGGTCACACAGCTAGTAAGTGTCAAGTATCTGAGGCTGGATTTGAGGTCCTCCTGACTCCAGGGCCTATTCACTGTGCCACCTAGCTGCCCCCTCCAATAGCTATTGGAAGTGATGAAAGTCACCTCCAAAAAACATTGCTTTAGGCAGTCTCGCCTTGGATTTCTGAGACCATTCTTGAAAATGTACACATTTAGAAATAAGGTTTTAAGGATAACTATTAGCCTTCCTAAACCACCCTTCTATCTTTCGATGGGCTCACTTTACTCAACAAGTTAGTACCATTTACAAGGGAGTCCAGAGGCAATGTTCCAGCTATGACTCAGGGCCCACGCCTGAGCTCTTCCTGGAGTTGGAAGAACAGGATGAATCAGGCTTGTCAGTTACAAATCAGAAAATATGTTTGAGGTCTTTAGGTGTGTGTATGTGGGTGGGCCTACTTGGATAATTTCACTCACTCCCTCTTAAAATTATTCTGTTCTCTCAGCACTTCTCTCTGTCTCTGTCCGTCTCTCCTCTCTGTCTCTATCTGTCTCTTTCTGTGTCTCTCTTTGTCTGTCTCTGTCTCTGTCTCTCTGTCTCTCTCTCTGTCTCTCTCTCTCTCTCTCTCTCTCTCTCTCTCTCTCTCTCTCTCTCTCTCTCCCTTCCTCTTTCTCTCACCCTCCCCATCCCAGTAGAATGTAAGTTCACAGAGAGCAGGGATTATCACTATTTTTTGCAGATAGGGAAGGAAAAAGGGAGGGAAGGGAAAAGAAGGTGAGGGAAGGAAAGCGAGGTGAGAGGAGGAAAGGTGGAGAAGGAGGGGAGGAGGATGGTAGAGAAGGGAAGGGAAGAAGCATTCATCTAAGTTCTGTTTAAGCACTTTCCAAATATTATCTCATTTTATTTGAGAACACATTGCTGGCTAGTCAGTCTGCTAAGGGGGTATCACTTACTGAAAATGAGGCCTCTTCAGTGTAATGAGCATATTGTATGGAAGGGAGCTTATCTATTAAATTCTCCAATAAATTCCCCTTGAGTCTTAAACTTCAGAGACACTAGTCTCCAATAAGCTGAGCTGAAGGGAGGACGCTGGGAGGGACTCAGGATTTATTAAGCGACTACTACGTGCTAGTCACTGTGCTAAGGGCTAAGGTCAAGAGAAAAATCACTACATTGGTAATCTGGGGACTTGGGTTTGAGTACTAGCTCAACTAGTACGTCACTAAGCCTCTGTGTGCCTCAGTTTTCTTAACTGTAAAATGGGGATAATGATAGTACCATTTCATTTTTAATTTAATTAGAGCTTTCTTAAAGAATCAACAAAAAGGGTACAATGCTTTGGAGGTTTTTTTGTTTGTCTTTTTTTTTTGCTATATTGCAGAAGGAAAGATTAGAGAAAAAGGGATGGCATCAAGTCAGGTGCCATGATGATAATGGATGATCGATGAAAGCTAGACTCCCTTACCCTTTATTTAGTTTCCGTTTTCTCTTAAGAGGAGAATGATCTTTGGCCTAGAACAAATATGGCAAAGAGGCGGTTTTTATCCAAGGTAATTGAGAGGCTAGTGAGAAAGCTGAGGTTGTAACTGAAAGTTATTTTTCTTAAAGAAAAACAGTTGAGCACAGTATAGTATATATATGATGGTATGTGCACACACTGTACTAGCACACACTACAATCAAATGACTAGGTGAGGGAAAGAAAGTCTCCTCTATGGAGGCTTGAGACAAGAAAGAGAACAAGGAAAGACTCAGGAGAGGAGGTCTTTCAAGGATAGTATCTCAGGTGTGGCAGTCAAGAGTTGGGTGAGGGAATCTGGTTGTGCCATGAAGCGTTAACTCGAAGACTCGAGGTGCAGGGTTGGTGATGTCTGCACGACCACAGGAGGAAGTGTGTCCTCCAGATGACAATGTCCTGGGAAATTACAGATGTGAAGAGAGTCCTGACGACCTGAATGAACTACAGAAACTCAGAGAATGGAAGAACTGGCTGGTGAGATTGTCCAGTCATGAAATAGACAAAGGATAAAAGTAAGAAGTCTTAACGTATGGGTTCAGAAAAACCAGAGCTACAAGTTTAGGTTGGTGACGCATGGGTAGAAAAGAAATGGGGGTCGAGAAGTAATAAAAGCTCAGTTTGAATCATATGTGACTGGCCAACCACAAAAATCCAGTGTGAATTTAGGCTGCATTAAGAGAAGCAAAATCCAAGAACACTAAAGTGATATTTAGAGATTTAGAGTTGGAAGGGACATTGAAAGACTTATCTACTATGCTCCCTAAGGCTGGCCCATAGTAGACAGTTAATGGATACTGGTGGACTTGCTTGTTGAATTTGAGATATTCAAAAGCATTCTGGGCTTCCTCAGGTTACAATGAGTTCCTTCCCCCTGCATCTTCAATCACTTCCTGATTGGCCACCTGTGAGCTGTATTATACAGGAATTCTTGTTCAAGTGCTACTTGGACTAGATGGCTCCGGGGGGCCCTTCCAATTCTGAGATTCTGTGACTACTTCAGGTATGTGAAATCATGGCCCGATGTTTAAAAAGCCACACAACCAAACAAAGAGTCAAGCTTTCTGAGATCACTCTACAAACCACAACTGGGAACCTAGCCAAGTCTGCTAGAATCATTAGACCAAGGAGGCTGTGGGCTTATCGTTCCATAAAGATGACAGGGCTTTGTCATGTTACCGGGGAAATCACTTTTCTAGTCATTGTATGAAGGAAGGAATCATTGTAGAACCAACCTGGAGCAAACCACAGTCTGCGAGGAAAGAAGAGGTGGGGAAAGGGAGGCATCTAGGGCATGGATTGTTGAGTTTGGATGAAGGCTTTGAAACAACTTGCTAACAAGACTCATCAATCTAACACATGAAGGCAGGGTAGTGTAGAAATAGTGCTGGGTTTATAATCAGGAGAAGACTCAATTTAGATCCTACATTAGACACTTCCTATTGAAGTGACTGTGGATTAGTTTTCTCATCTGAATGTGCCTCAGTTTCTTTGTTTGAAAAATGGGACTAATAATACCTATCTCTTCTACATCATTATTCAGTCGACAAGTATTGTTTAAATGCCATTATGTGCTAGGCACTGTTGGTGTTGAGAAAGAATAAATAGAAAAACAAAGAGAAAATAAAACGGGCTCTGCCATGAAGGGCTAACATTCTTTTTTCTTGAGGAAAACACACACACACACACACACACACACACACAATTTTTAGGAGATGGGGATGGATCCAATATGAAGGGTAGTCTCTTAACAACTGAACACAATGGAAGGGTGGCTCAAAATGTTATAACACATGATGGACATTTTTTGAATAGAATGAACCCTGACCTCAAGGAGCTTACAATCTAATAGGGGAGAATGAGGTGTATGTTTTCAGATATGGCCAATGTGTTGATTTGTTTTGCTTGATTTATTAGGAGAGGGCTTCCAGAAGGGATTTAGTGGAAAGCGAGAGAGAAAGGGAGAAAGATGAGGAAAGGAATGTCAATAGAATATTAGAAAAAGACACAAAAGTAAATCAAAAGTTCTGACGGGGCTACAAATGGAACAAAATTGTTACTCTCTAGTTTGATTTCATACACACATTTGAGGAAATGAATTATACTTCATGGTTCCTCTTTTTTATTCATATATTAATTAGAATGTGTTTACACGTGCTTAAGTTCATAAGGAACATTTCTTTTAAAAAGAGGAGATGAAATCTATACCAAATTCTTGTCTTCTCAAGGGAGGGTGGAGGAGAGAGAGGCGGGGAGAGAATTTGAAATGAAAATTTTAAAAAATGAATGTTAAAAATAGTTTTTACATGGAATTAAAAATCTTTTGAAGAAAATTTAAAAAGAGATAATAAAAAAGAGCCAGACAATGAATGAAGGGTAGAACCTGACCTCTAGAACTGGCCCTGAGGCTAGTTACTACATTGGGACAAAGGAAATGGCTAGTAGATCCCTGCAGACCATTCAAAGTGGGTTGAAGGTTTTACATAATCAGCAGACAACCACAATCAACAATTAATCGACAAATATTCACAAAACACCTCCCATGTTGTCCACCACTTTGTTACACATCAAAGAAAATACAAGAGAAGTATGGAGTGTCCCAAAAGCCTTAATGCCTTTTTAAAGTGAAATGACTTTAACAGGACACCCTGTATAAGAATGATGTCTTCTTTCAAAAGCTCATAGAGCAACTGTGGGGAAGGGTTGGGGGCAGAAGGAGTAGGAAAAGAAGCATTGAAAGAAAATACAAAGGAGGACAATATGGAAGATACATTCTTCAGGCCAAGCCAAGACTTGTGAAAGAGCTGTCTTTAGTCTGGAGATGACATGACTTGGGAGATGAGAGTGGGGACCCGATAGTTGGCTTTAATTATTTGTCGGGCTGTCATTGAAAGAAAGTCAAGTTTTTCTGCTTGCCTGTCCCCAGAGAGGTGAACAATGGTTTGAAATGGCAGCGAAAAGGATATAGGATCTCTGTCAGGGAAATTCCCTATAGAGAAGAACTGTCCAAATGCTGTGGGCTGAATTGGGAGGTAATGGGTTTCCTGTGATTGGGGTGGTGGTGGGAATGCCTACAAGTGGTTTAGAATGAAACAGTGAGGAATTTCCCAAGTTCAAATCTAGTCTCATACATTTGGTAGCTATGTGACCCTGAGCAAGTCACTTAATCTATGCCTGCCTCAGCTTCCACATCTGTATAATGTGGATAACAATAGCACCTGCCTCCCATGGATGTTTTGAAGAAGAAAAGAAGTGATATTTGTAAGGAGAGCTCAGCATAGTGCCTGACACATAGCAGGTTCTATTTAAATGCTTATTCTCTTGTATTCAGGTACTGGGAGCATCTGAGGTCTCTTTCATAACTTAGAATCTTCTGTGATTCTCCTCCAGAGGCAACATGGATGGAAGAGCACCAGCCTTGGAATCAGAAGACTTGACTGGGGACAAGTGACTCAGGGCTCCGGAACTTGAAAACTAGAAATTCTTGGGCAAGCTTTCTGAGCCTCCATTTTCTCATCTGGAAAATCGGCTTAATAACATTGCCCTAATTACATCCCAGAATTTTTGTGAAAATTAGTTGAAAATCACAAAAGCTCTGCAAATAGCCAGAGCTTTGAGAACTTCCTAATTTTGCTTCAGGCTGGCCCAGGGGGATGCAAAAAAAGGGGATGCAGGGGATCAAACAGCTGTAGCAGGTCAGGTTTCCCAGAGAGAGTCAGAACCATTTTCTTCCCTGCCTCAACTCACAACCATAAAGCACTTGATGGGACAGACCAACTTATGGGTGAAAATATGGATATTCAGATGTTCACCCTGCCTTACTTAATACCAAACGATCTTCTCCATCAATGCCCTGCTACAATTCCATGAAATAAAAGCTACTGACATATTTTCTTAAATCCTCCAGGAAAACTTTGTTTTCAGTGAGGTCTGAGCACTGTGGGTGTTCACGTTGGGGGTTCTCGGAGCGGGGTGTTTCCATCCCACAATATTTTGGCCTTAATGTGGAAATAATTTTAATTGTGTACACAAGGAAAATGGAAAATAGGTCACAGGATTTGTGAGTCCTCCATTGAATTTGGCTGCAATGAGCACATCCGTCATTTTCACATGTGATGGCAATCAATGGCTAAGCCCCAAATGAAAAACACTTTTCCTTCCCTTTCCAAGTGCTGCATTTGCATACTTGGAACATTTGCATACAGAAATGATTAGCACAGTGCTTCCTGTGAATTTACTGTAGTGTGTTTCAAATCTCAAATCACTGCACATTTAAGAATTCAAATCTTGTGCTTCAATTATTTTAAATATACGATAATGTCCACATGGGTAAATTAGGCACTATTAAATATTCCTTTGGATAGAATTGGCAGATATTTCATTTTTTAAAACAGAAAATAGATGTTATATACACATATATTTGTTATTATATGTATATATGCAAATATATATGTATATGTATATTTTTTAAAAATTAAATGTCTATCTATATATTGATCTTTCTCTACATACATGTATATATGAATACACACACATCTGTGTCTATCTACTATAAACAGTGTGGATAGAAGTCTGATGAGCAAGTGACCATATGAAGAAGCATCATCCTCATCCTCTGGCTGGTCAGCAAATACCTCTGGGGCCCCAAGCTCTGGAGAGATTTTGTAATGGGCACTGTGAGACATTACAAAGAACAGAGAAAGGTCCAGTCCAGCTCTCAAAGGAACTTACATGCTATAGGAAATGATAGGATCCATCATTACAAAGATGAGGTGGCTTTAGCTCTAAAATGGTGGTATAAAAATGGGACCAAAGATATGTGTTTTGGAGCAGAAGGGGGCAGGTGGACAGAAAGAACTGACTCATAATTGTCTATACATCTTGTATATATTTAAGCACAAGAATATTACAAAGGCAGCCTGTTGAGGGTGTTCAACTGAAAACTTTCTAAACATTTGAAATTCTATGTCTAAAGAATTCTTGTTGTTTCTTGAAATTTGTAAAGTTTATTATTTTTCATTTTTGATTCTGTAAAATGGGTTATTTACTACTGGCAATCTTATATAGTGGTTTTGAAACTGGGCCTTACTAAAGTGAGGACTAGTAGGCCTTGGGGATCCCTATGATGAATCTCTACATACAATATATTTGTTTTCTGTAATATTTTATTTTATGCTTTTAAAAACATCAGTCTGGGCTACACACACACACACACACACACACACACACACAAATGGTTAAGAATTCCTGCTCTAGAGATCTGTATTTTGAACTTTTCAATATAGCTCGTCCCTACATTCATCTAAAGAGTTTTGCTTGTTTTTAATGGTCCAGTGGAGAACAGGGGTAATTTAGCATTTGTGATTTCACTGGTACCTGGGAAGCTTCAGGCATGTTAACTCCTTCTCCAGTATTAGCCATTCATCTATGATTTAGTCTTCAAGAAAGTTGACTGAAGCAAATCAAGCGACTGACCCAGGGTCACACAGCTAGTATGTATGAGAGAGACGACTTAAAACCATGTCTTTCCGACTCCAAGGTCAGTATGCTATGCTGCTTCTCTAAAATGAAACTATATTATGATAAAAAAACACCACCCCCATCTTGTTATATGCTAATATTCACTTGGTGCCTAAGAATATGCCATCTGTATGTCTGTCTGGGCTTGAGAAGTCAGAGACTCACTCCATTTATTTCCTTCCCTTTTCTAGGTACACCCAGGGCTCTGTCAGAACCAGGAATGTGGCAAGTCATTTTGGGTCTCTGCTCTGGGGCTTCCTCATCGATATTAGAAAGGGATAGACCAAATGATCTCTGAAGTCTCTCCCATTTTTGACCTGCGATGTTTGGCAGCTGGCAACAGCTTGTGCAACTGAGTCACACCATGTTCTCTATGCAGGGCTATGAGCCTGTTGTTCATCTATTGAGTGCGAAGATTCCTTCCTTCCTTCCTTCCTTCCTTCCTTCCTTCCTTCCTTCCTTCCTTCCTTCCTTCCTTCCTCTCTCTCTCTCTCTCTCTCTCTCTCTCTCTCTCTCTCTCTCTCTCTCTCTCTTTCTCTCTCTCTCTCTCTTCCTAGCACTACCCTGGCTACTAAGACATACCTTTGGCCATGATGATAGCAAGCTGTGCTTCTAAGTCCTATGCTTAGTAGGAGTGATGCTTATCCTTCCTCCCACCCCACATAAGGGTATAAATAGCATATACTTGAAAATAGCCTACTCTGGAGACGTCAAAGAGGCAAAATTGCAGTAAGAAAGCATCCACACTGCTTGCTACCCAAGCAAGCATCACTTGCTTGTGGGCATCACTTGGAAGTTTCTAATTCCATCTTTGTTTCCCAAAAGGAATGGCAAAGAAAAAGAAACACATAATCTTCAAGTTGGCTTCCATATGCCAAAGAACCTGTGATTTCGGTGTGAGGGGTTATAATCTTGATTTAGCATTTCCTAAGGCTTGGGGAAGCGAGACTTGTCCATGGTGGCTAGCAAGTGTGAGGGAGGATTTGAACTCAGCTTTTTACTGACTCTGGGTCTGGTCTTCTTTCCACTTGATCACATTGCCTAGAGAGAACATATCGTCTGAAAACATCAATGAAGGGAGATAATAAACCTTACACATTTCAAGAAACCAAAGGAATTTACCATGCATTAGTTTCCAAAGGGCCAGAAGATTTTCAAATGGATAGTAACCATAAACTGCCTAGTCCATATTTTAATGCTTGAATATCCTTAAGCAAAAAGGAGAAGGTTTGAAATGCCTTGTGAGGCACATTTCCCCCATTGCCTCCTCAAGGATTCTTTGCAAATGTTCTTTCTGTTTCACCAACATCTGTGCCCAAGTGTGGAATGTTGCAGGACCAGTTTGAGGTGTTAGAAGGTGAGGCCCCATTCAGTTTGCTGATTGCAATAACTTTGCGATGATGTGATTCTCTCTTTGGGGTTGGAACTCTCATTGGATGAGTCAGCATTGCGTAGGGACTCACAGAGTCATGGAGTCAGAAGGGACTTAGGGATCATGGATTTCTTCATTTTACAGATGAAAAAAAAAACGGAGGCCCCAGAAGTTGAAGCGACTTGCCCAGGGTCACATAGGTATTAAGTGTCTGAGACTAGATTCAAACTCGGGTGTCCCTGACTTGTGTCCCTCAGGTCCCTAATACAGAGCCTTGCATGCAGTAGACATATAAATGATGGTGATTGCCCAATTATTTTATTTGATTTGTACAAATTTTCCACTTCCTAATGAAGAGATGTTGGAAGTATGAATGGAACCATTTGTAGATGGTGCTAGCATGTGTATTCCTGGAAGGCTTGCGGACACTAGAAGACAGTAATTGTCTCTTGGACTAGGTTTAATTACCAGCTGCTAGCTTCTATAACAAAGAGATGTATAGAATAAGTGGTATTCTCTCTTTAGGGAAGTGCTTTTTTGTTTTCTCTGCATAAAATGTAACCTCCTTTAGGACAGGGGCTATCTCAGTTTGGTATAATCTTTATATCATCAGGGTCTGGATCAGTGCTTGGCACATGGCAGTGCCCAGTAAATGCTTGTGAATTGATTGGCCACCCATTTCTCCTAGTTGTCAGAGTACAGATATATTGGCCTTTGTTCATTTGGTTTTCTTTTTCCCTGATCTTTTATCACCCTCACCCCAATTATTTTGTTATACTGATTTCCCGGAATTCAAAATAATAACAAAAATCCCACATGGGCACATGGTGGGACTGGGGTGATGCATGGTGGGTGTGAGAAGTGAATGATGGCTATGATTAGGCTGAAGGATGTTTCCAAGGATGAACTGTGCAAGAAAAGAAGTATGGAGGATGTCGTGAGAGAGATTTGTGAGACGAAAGTAGGATGGGCAGGTCACAACTCGAGAGCAATGGGCAACTGATGGGCTCCATTGGTATGCATACAATGTCACCTCACATTGGGTGACACCTCTATGGAGGACTGACAAAACAAGATAGATACATGGATACAACCTGGTGAGAATTGTAAAGGAGGAAAGAACATGGGTGGGTAGCTATGTGCCTTGTTGGAGGGTGTATCTGCCTCAGTGAGATCCCATATCCAAACAACAATTCACATTACAAACCAAGTTAAAGTTTACAAAGCACTTTCCCCATGACTGAGATAGTGGAAGTATTCTTATTCTCATTCTCCATTCTCCATTTCAAAAAAGCTCCAGTTTGAGAAATGATTTGCTTAAGACCACATAGCTAGTTAAGTGTTAAAGCCAGGATCCGATCCTAGATTTCTTGACTCTTAATTCCAATACACTTTCCATGGCACCACACCATCTTCCCAAATTAGATTGTGGGAACTCAGAAGTAGGTACCCATGTTGGCAACCCCTGGAATGACCATACAAGCATCTTTAAGGCCAGCTAGGTGGTATAGGGGAGAAAGTGGAGGATTTGGAGTTATATTCAAATTTTAGCTTGAATATTTATTAGCTATCTAGCCCTGAGCAAGTCACAACCTTTCAGCATTAATTTGCTCATCTGTAAAATGAGAACAATTGTTGCAAAGATGAGATGAGATAGCTTATTATGCAAACCTTAAAGCACTACGTAAATATTAGTTCTTCATCATTATTTTTACATAGTAGGCTTTCCAGTTTTCAACTGAGACTAAGCTACCAACTTGCTATTTCGCTGTGTTTGGTCAGAATACCAGTTTTCAGTTGTCACAATCCAACAACAGATCGTCTTTGTGTTTCTATTTTAAAGGAAATAGTGGAAAAATATGGATCCTCACGACACGTGGGCCTTCCAGGAGAACAGGGTGGCAGCATGCCTAGAGACGCACGGTTTGTCACAAGGCTGTTATTCAACCCAAGACTCCAGTGGGTTATCCAAATGTTGCCATTCAACCAGGCTAAGGGAGGAAGCAGTCAGGTAGGAGGAAGCTGGGAGGAAAACTGATTCCTATCCAAGGGTGGGGCCTGGTGCCTCATTATTTTGTCCTAGAATAGTCAAACTATTGGTGTGAGCATAGTTGAGTTCAGCAATGCTGCTTCCTTTAAGTGACCTCATTCCATCGAATTATTGGTAGTTTAAAGGGCCCTTGTGCTTACTGACACATTTTCGCTGCTTGCTTGTGCAAATAGCATCATTATTTTCCCCTTCTGGTTTTGTGTCCTTTATATTTCAGCTTGAACTCTGTTGCCCTCCTCCCTCACCCTGGACTTTGCTGGTTTTTGAAGCAATTTTCAAAGGAATGAATGAAGGCCTGCGCCTCCAACACCATGTTTTGCTTTCTCGCTGGAAGCTAAGGAATTTTTTGAAGACAGAAAAAGGAAAGGTCCCTTCGTTCTTTCTTTCCACTTATTTATTTACTTACTTGGCTGAAAACTTGCCGACCCACTTGCTGAATTCCAATCCCACACAGCTTGGCCCTAGCCCAGTCAGCCCCTCTGATTGACTGCTTAGTTCCTGCTTCCTGCTGGGGCTATGACCACCTGTTCTTGTCTGTAGTGCCACAGATGCAGAGAATCATGGGGTGTTAGCCTAAGAGGGGCCTGAGAACTCAACCATCAAATCCCTCTTTTTTATATATAAATAGGAAACTGAGGCATACAGTGAAGAAGTTTGACCAACTCCTGATTCCTTTGTTGTTTAGTCATTTTTAGTTGTGTCCAACTCTGTTTTAATTTGTATCCAACCCTATTTGGGGTTTTGTTGACAGAGATACTAGAGTGATTTGTCACATCCTTCTCCACCTTATTTTACAGATGAGGAAACTGAGGCAAATAGAGGTTAAGTGACTTGCCCAGGGTTATCCACCTACTACTAAGTGTCTCAGACTGTGTTTGAACTCATGAAGATGAGTCTTACTGATTCCAAGCCCAGGAGCTCCTGACTCCTGACTCCATCCCTATTCTAGACAGGATAAGGCACAAGAGCATTCTTACCTTGGTGAATTTTTTTGTTAGGATTTAGAAACTGGCATAAGAGGGCACCACTATCAGCCCTGAAGGCTTATTTTTTTTAGCTGAAGATGAGGCTGAGAGCAACAACCAAAATAATCAGCTGTAATCTCATTCTGTCGCTGCTATTTTTAAACTGTTCATTAAAATAAAAAAAAATCTTCCTTCTGACAAATCTGGATGGATTTCAGATTATTGAAAAGTGGTTTAGGATATAGTGCTGTCTGAACAGATAAAATATTCCAATTTCATTTGTTTAAATACTTTCAGGAGGCCATTCAATTGCGTTTCAAATTTAATATAATTTGCTGGGTAAAACCTGGAAAATAAAATAAAACAAAAAGACTAGGGAAATATGATAAGGAGACAAAGGCTTATTAGTATAGGAGGTGAGGCCCAAATTCCAGGATTCTGCATTCATTCTTTCCAAAAGCTAAGTAAATGAAGGAACATTTTATCTGCGGAGTGCATGTTCCCTGCCTCCTAACTCCCCATACTTCTGAGTCATTTTGATGAGAAAAGTCAGCTCTGGACAAAGACTACATCTCTAGGGTGGACAAAACCAGCTGAGAGTGTTGTGAGTTCATGTTTCTAGAGGACTGTAAGGTCTCTAGGACCAGGTACTTAATTCATCTTAAGTTTCTCTGATATAAAACAAGGGCCATCCTCTGAGATCTTCCATTCCTCTTATTTGTAGCCAAATTGCTCAAAATGAATGTTGCTTCCACTTTACCTTCCTCTCACTGCTTACTCCCTTGAGAACTCATCCAGGAATCCCCCTGCCCCATGCCACTTAATTGGAACTGCTCTCTCCAAGGTTACCACCACTCTTTTAAGGGTTAAAACTGGGTTTTCTTTTTTTTTCCCTTGATACTCATCCTTGACCTCCCTACCTAGCTCTCAATTCTGTTGGTCACTTCTCCTGGCTATCTTCTTCCTGCCGTTTTAGTGACCCTGCTCTTTCCTGGCTCTCCTTCTACTCCCCAGATCTCTTCTTCTTGGGCCCCTTTGTTAGATTATCACTTGTCTCTCACCTCCTTTTGTTGTGGTTCAATCATTTCAGTTGTGTCTGACTCTTTATGATCCCGTGGACCGCAGCACACAAAAATCATAGCACTTAAATACTCCCTACTATGTGCAGGCACTATGCTAAGTGCTTTATCAATATTATCTCATAACTTTAAAAATTTGTCTCTTTACAGATTTGAACTCAGAACATCCCTGGGAGATAGAGGTTCTTATTCCCATTTTATAGATGAGTGTTGTTGTTCAGTTGTTTCAGTTGTTTCCAACTCTTTGTTTTCTTTTTTTTTAAATTCGTTATTTACTTATTTAATATTTCTAGTTTTTAGCATTAATTTTCACAAGAGTTTGAATTACAAATTTTCTCCCCATTCCTACCCTCCCCCCCACTCCAAGATGGCATATATTCTGACTGCCCTATTCCCCAGTCAACCCTCACTTCTGTCACCCCACTCCCCCCCAACCACTTTTCTCTCATTTTCTTGTAGGGCAAGATAAATTTCTAAGCCCCATTGCCTGTATATCTTATTTTCCAGTTGCATGCAAAAACTTTTTTTTGAACATCTGCTTTTAAAACTTTGAGTTCCAAATTCTCTCCCCTCTTCCCTCCCCACCCACTCTCCCTAAGAAGGCAAGCAACTCAACATAGGCCACATGTGTATCATTATGCAAAACCCTTCCACAATACTCATGTTGTAAAAGACTAACTGTATTTTGATCCTTCCTATCCAATCCCCCTTTATCCAATTTTCTCCCTTGACCCTGTCCCTTTTCAAAAGTGTTTGCTTTTGATTACCTCCTCCCCCATCTGTCCTCCCTTCTATTGTCCCCCCTTTTTTATCTCCTTCCTCCTTCTTTCCTGTAGGGTAAGATACCCAATTGAGTGTGTATGTTATTCCCTCCTCAGGTCAAATCCGA